>OY987266.1:19604516-20804516 GCA_963920665.1 Straminergon stramineum
AGTTTTTCCTGTTTTTCATATCCAAAATGCGAGTGAGCTCCTTCTTGAATACGACTTGCAATTCCCCAATCACAAATCCCAATGTTGATCTCTTCGTCTGAGAAGGGGGGATAATGCAACAATATGTTCACAGGTGACAAGTCATTGTGCAGCACCCGAGCATTGTGCACGAGACTTGTCACATAAACCAGGGCCCACGCCAACTTCGCCTTGTGTCTTCGAAAGAGGCTAATTTCTTTTTGTTGCTGGCCTGTAAGTTGCTTGACCAACTTGATTTCATGCCATTCCGCATGCGACACCACCTTCTCATTCAATGAAGCAACTCTTTGAAATTACCACCATTCCACCACAAAGTGTATGCTTCCATTGTTTGGTCATGGATAGCTAGGAATTTAATAAGGGCCGGATGATTCAATGGGCATACCAAAGCTCCACTGACCGTTCCACCCTCGCATCGCGTTTGTTCCTTTGCTTTGACAATTTCCCCGCGAAATGTACATGCGTTGGGATCGTGGACATCCCTTCAATGCGTACCTTGCGCACCTTTGCATATCCTCCTTGACGGTCAAATCCAGTAAGTGGGACCACCTTGGCCTCTGAGTAGACCCACATGATACATGAACCACTATCTCTTGTAAATGCAGCCTTCAATGCATCTGTTTGCCACCCCATACCCCTAGCTTCAGACCTTGACAATCTTTTTGCTGCAATTTGCGACCAATCCATCTTCTCACGGAACTCCTGGGCCCTATCCGTTTCTCCAAATCCAGGCACTATAGGTCGCAACTCAAGCATCAACTTCTTGGTGTTGAATATACCAGTTTGTAGGCAATTGCCAATCCATGTTTGCCATTGGTTGAAATACACTTCATCCACATCTGCATAGTCCGAAGATTCCTTACATTTCCTTGTAATAAATTCCTCCAACTCATCCTTCAAGGATTGGATGCCTACCTCTTTATTTCTCAAGTATTTCCTCTCCAAATATTGTACACTTTTTTCCTCATACCATTGGAGACAAGCCTCATGCGCATAGGTCGTATATCGTGTTGGAGGATAGGTAGGGTCCTTATCGTGTGTTGTCTTGGACTTCTTTGTCTTGGATGGTTCGGCACCCCCAATTACCTCCTTGGTAGTTATATCTACAACAAATGCTGCAGGATTATCAAGGTCCTTCTCCCAAGCCGATATCCGACCCGTACTACTTCCTTCCTTTGAAGTAGACATGGTCCTCTTTTGAAAAACGAGGCGTTCTTGACTTGAACTTGGAGAGAAAAATGGGCAAAAACTTCCCCTTTTGAAATCACCTTGGCCCACGAGCACGCATTCAGCCACTTCAAGGTCGATGAAAGCCAATGCGCAAGACCAAGAATGGCGACCGCGGGTCTGGGCGACCGCTTAAGTACCCGAGGTCGCCTTGGGGCGCGTGCGGGTCGGGCGCATGTGAAACGAGCGACCGTGGGTATGGGGCGACCGCGGGTATGGAGGCGACCACGGGAGGGGGCGGCTGTGGGTTCCAAAGGTCCTCGGGGATGGAGGCGACCATTCGCGTGGGGGCGACCGCTGGTCCTGGGCGACCGCGGGTACAAAAAGGATGGACCATCCTAAATAATAGCTAAAAGAAACCTTGATATGGGGTAGAAACATTGGCATTACAACTTCCCACTTCTATTTCGCTTGCTTTCGAATAAAATCATAAGACCACTATGATATGGTCTAGAATGTGGAATTAGATTTTGAGTTGTTTCTTTATGGTTCCAAATATATGTCTACAATGTTCACAAAGAAAAAAAAGGAATGGGCCAAAACGGAAAAAGGGAATCAGAAATATAAAAGTACGGGACATGATTGACTTCTATTGAAACAAAAAGGGAGAACTTGAAATACTTACATTCTACCTTTGCATAATGATATTATAGAGGTTACTTTAGAAGTGTCCAAAGTCTTTTTCTAATTTCTTCAAGTTTGCTCTACAATGAACATGAATTCGGCTTTTTTACACAACCCTAAACCCTTTTGGGGTGGAAGAGGTCATAAATGCAAACATTCATGTTCCAGAGCACATTGAAATGAAGTAATGAACAATAAATGAAGCATATGCACATCAAGTCAAAAGATTGTTATCCTTGATGAAGACATTGTTCAAACCATCAAGGGTGTTTGAATGCTATCATTTCTTTTTTTTGCATGCCAATCCTTCAAAACTGGTCACCCACAAAATACAAGAAATTTCTAAATGGACAAATGGGACACCTTCGAAATCATCCTTCTTAAACGTTGTAAATTGTTAAATTACAAATTATAGATGCGGTCTTCGGAAGTAAACTTTCCAAGGAGGACCACCCCTTCTTACACTACAAAATTTACAAGATGATGAGATGCTCTTCTATCCTATATAGAGAGTTTCTATCATTTATGGACTCAAAATTAGCCACCCCATCATTTAAAGATGAAGAACCGTCACATGCAAATCCTTATACAATGTACAATTTCTTTGGCTAAGTATTCTATGGAGGACATTCAATATGTTCTTGTAAAAGCTATCCAAGGTTTACTTCAACTTTTCTATACAAAAAAAATAATCTCTCTCCAAAGAGACAAAACGTCAAGTTTGGTCACTCCGATAGGTGAGCAAGAAACATCATTTGATTCCCAAGGTTTCGGAGATGTGCTATGAGGGTTGAGACGGTCAGTATTGAATTTCGTACGGAAATGTATGAGGTGCAAGGTTGCACCACATACATTTCCATCCGAAATTCAATACTGATTTCTTATAACTCTCATGGACCATCCCCTAGACCTTGCGAATCAAATCACCTTCCCTCCCACATACCACAGGGAACTAGCTTGACATCTTTTTTTTTCTTTTTTGTCGGTTGGCTACAAGAACCAAACCAAATTGATCTCATTGGGGATTGAACCCGAGACCTCCACAAGAACAATGACTTCGAGGAAGCCAAAACCTTCCATGCATCACCTGAAGATGCCTTGAAGACCCCAAGGTCCTAATGAAGTGACTTGTTCTTGGATGTTAAAAGTTGAACTCGTTATACTTATTAAAACTTCTTTGGATTGGAAGGCACGCCCTCACCCGCGGTCGCCCCCCAATCCACGAAATTGGGCTCGAAACCACCAGGACCTGAAGTCGCCCCCACCTGCGCTCGCCCAGGACCTGAAGTCGCCCCCCACCTGCGGTCGCCCCCCCTCTATCCACCAAATTAGGCTCGAACCACCAAAACAGAAGCCCGCGCCCCCACCCGCAGTCGCCCAGGACCTGAAGTCGCCCCCCACCCGCGGTCGCCCCCCCCCCTCCGCCAAATTAGTCTGGAAACCACCAAAACAGAAGACCGCATTCCCACCTGCGGTCGCCCAGGACCTGAAGTCGCCCCCAAGCCGCGGTCGCCCCTCCATCCACCAAATTGGGCTCGAAACCACCAAGACCTGAAGTCGCCCCCACCCGCGGTCGCCCAAAACCTGAAGTCGCCCCCCACCCGCGGTCGCCCCCCCCCCCTCCGCCAAATTAGTCTGGAAACCACCAAAACAGAAGACCACGCTCCCACCCACGGTCGCCCAGGACTTGAAGTCGCCCCCAAGCCGCGGTCGCCCCCCCCCTCCACCAAATTAGTCTGGAAACCACCAAAACAGAAGACCGTGCCTCCACCCACGGTCGCCCAGGACCTGAAGTCGCCCCCAAGCCGCGGTCGCCCCTCCATCCACCAAATTGGGCTCGAAACCACCAGGACCCCCACTCGTGGTCGCCCAGGACCTGAACTCGCCCCCCACCCGCAGTCGCACCCCATTCCACCAAACTGCCCTCCACAACCACCAGGACCTGAAGCCGCCCCAACCCGCGGTCGCCCAGGACCTAAAGTCGCCCCCCCACCCAAGGTCGCCCCCAATCCACCAAATTGGCCTCGAAACCACCAGGACTTGAAGTCGCCCCCACCCGCGGTCGCCCAGGACCTGAAGTCGCCCCCCACCCGCAGTCGCCCCCAATCCACCAAATTGGCCTCGAAACCACCAGGACCTGAAGTTGCCCCTACCCGCGGTCGCCCGAGACCTGAACTCGCCCCCCACCCGCAGTCGCACCCCATTCCACCAAATTGGGCTCAACAACAACAAGCTAGAAATCCAACCCCCACCTACAGTCGCCCAGAACCTGAACTCGCCCCCTACCTGCAGTCGCCCCATTCCACCGAATTGGGCTCAACAACAGCAAGCGAGAAGACCAAGCGCCTACCCGTGGTCGCCCAAGACCTGAAGTCGCCCCCCACCAGCAATCGCCTCTATCTTAAAGTCATGCCAGTCGAGAAACCACCGTAGCAGAAGATGTGAGCCATCTCCAACACTAATGAAGTCAGACTTAATTGCGTGCTTCATTGACTACAACTGACCTGTCCTTCAATATTGGTAGCGAGTTAATACTACAAAATCAATCTATAAATACAGAATTATAGTAAGACTAATTAGAAAAATTGAAGAGGGTTTTCTAAACCCTAACCCTATACCCTAAACCCTATAGAAAAACCATGGACCTTCTCCATGTATGCCACCCCAAAAGTAATGTACTTCTATTTTTTAGGGTGGATAAAATGATAAACATATGTGATTTGCTTTTCATTATATGTCATAAAAAAGTTTGAACTCCTAAACCTTGCACTTGTAAGATATAAACCATTGAAGGTGTCATTTCCAAACTTTTTAATCTTCAATAAATTCAATATTCATTCACCCCTTCAAATGTGTTTTAAATCCCCTTGATGTATCAAGAGGAGGACCCTATTCAAATTCCTATGTTTAAAGATGGAAAATGAAATGACGAGGAGAAGGGCTTTCCCAAGTCTCCATTTTTAAAAAACACTTCCTATGTAGATCAAAAGATTTTTTCTTCATGCATCTCATGGTGTTAGTATTTTTTTTGTACATCGTTTCCCCCCAAAGGGAATGTCTCCTCCAAATGTACTCCCTCTAAAAATTAAAATAGGAAATGGCCATGTTGAATTTTACATGAGCACGAAGAAAAAAAAATTGTGAAGGAGAAGAGCTTCCCCAAGCCTCCATTTTTAAAAACCATTTCTTATGGAGATCAAAAGATTTTTTCTTCATGCATCTCATGGTGTTAGTATTTTTTTTGTACATCATTTATTCATTTCCCCCAAAGAGAAGGTCTCCTCCAAATGTACTCCCTCTAAAAATTAAAATAGGAAATGGTCATGTTGAATTTTACATGAGCATGCAGAAAAAGAAAATGTCAAGGAGAAGAGCTTTCCCAAGTCTCCATTTTTTAAAACCACTTTTGATGTAGATAAAAAGATTTTTTCTTCATGCATCCCACAGTTTCAGTATTTTATTTGTATATCGTTTCCCCCCACAAGGAAAGGTCTCCTTTTAATGTACTCCCTCCAAAAATGAAAGTAGGAAATGGTTACGTTGAATTTTACATGACCACATGGATAGATGAAGAAGAAATAAAATGTTAGGAAGAAGGGCTTTTCCAACTCTCCACTTCGTCAACCAATTCTCTTTCTTTATTACTTAATTAACTTTTGATCACTTTGTCTTGAATGCCTCATTCTTAGAATTTTTTGGAGTTAATCCTCAGAAAAGGGGGGAGCGGTACTTGAAAAGTTTGAACACCTTCCCTCCAATTTGTTAGGGCGAAAACTCAAACTCATGTTTTTTGGCGCCCCTGACCCGTGGACGCCCCTGACCCGAGATCGCCCCTGACCCGCGGTCGCCCTTGACCCGAGGTCGCCCCATACGCAGCCGCTCCCATCGTCATGAACTGGGGAAGACCTTTTGGAATCTGAGACCCGCGGTCGCCCCATACGCAGCCGCTCCCATCGTCATGAACTGGGGAAGACCTTTTGGAATCTGAGACCCGCGGTCGCCCCATTACCTGCGGTCGCCCAAGAAATGACCTGTGGTCGCCCTATATGTAGCTGCCCCTTGTACCCGCGGTCGCCCCATTACCCGCGGTCGCCCAGGAAATGACTTGTGGTCGCCCTATATGCAGCCGCCCCCTGTACCCGTGGTCACCCCATTACCCGAGGTCGCCTAGGAAAAGACCTGTGGTCGCCATATGCAACCGCCCCCCTATACCCGCGGTCACCTTGCACCCGAGGTCTCCTTCCAGAAATTGTAATTTTTCCTGAATGGTAGTTTCTGAACAGTGGGACCCAGACCCGTGGTCGCCCAAGACCCGCACGCGCCCTCTTCCCGCACGCGCCCTAGGCAACTTCGGGTATTTAAGGGGATACTGGATTCCCAAGTCGTCACTTCCTTCGTTGCACCGCGCCTTTCATCCGCCTTGAAGCGTCTGACTGCCGGTTCGTGGGTTGGAAGTTTGGGCATCTACACGTGTTGTGGCTTCCACGTTTACGAGTTCATTTCTTCAGTTATATTATCAACAAAAGTCTAGTTCTCTTTACGCTAGAGTGACAAGACAAGATGACGAAGAAGAAAGGAGATCGCCATAGCAGGCAACGACGCACCCTTCTTGACCCAACGGCTAAGGCATATCGGGGATGGCGTCATGTAAATTCCGATTGGACCTTGACGACTTGCAAGTTATTTGTGGATTGGTGCCATATCGACAAGCTATTCCCTTACCATCGACACATTCACCATGTGAAGCAAAACCAAGCGAATCTTCATTACTGCAAGGATGATGCATTTGTCCAGAGATGTATTGAAGTGTACCGAGCATTGTACGGAAAACGAAAAATTCCACGGAGCGAAGTCTCAATGGGCATATGCCAAATGGTATATGCAGAGTTACAATTGGGGAAAACGGTAGATTGGATGACCTTCAAGACATCCAAGAATGTCACGCTTCCAGATACAAAAGACATTCCCAGAGCAGGTCCTTCAAATAATCCTCAGGATGGGCTAGGGCCCAAAAAGAACATTATAGAAGGAGTGGCAGATGAGGATTATGTTTGGTCAACGTCAACTGGAGAATCGGACTCCGATGAAGAGCCATTGCCTGAACCTAGGGACAGTATGGAAGATACATCAATGGAAGAAAACTTAGCATTGGTGGTATCCGAAGAAGGCAACATGCAACGGACCACACCAACGGATGGAGAACCTTTTATGTCTGTGGAACCGATAGGGGTCTGTCGTCCTGAAGATGACGAAGTGTTCCATTACGTGCAAGCTCGCTTGCAAGAAATTAATGAAGATAGGTTGGATGGGGAGAATGAAGCCGAAGAAGAGATTCCTTTGACCTTGATGAATTTGCCTTCCATGGAAGGATGCGTGAAATGGAACAAGAACATCAAGGTGTACTTGGAGAAGACAATAAACGGCGGACGAAAGAATCCTATAAAGTGGAGTTGGAGATGCTTTTAAAGGATCTTGAAGAAAAAGAAAGGGAGTGTGAGATCATCGAGAAGCGAAGCGCACAAGAGATTCAGGTTGAGGATGTGGGCACCCTCAAAGAACTAATTCAAGTTGGACAAACTCGTTTGGCAGCCCAACAAAGAGAAATGGAACAACTGGAACAATTTTACCTCAAGTTCAATAAGGGAGAAGATGGAGGTTGTAGTTCAAATGTCAATCCTGTTATGGATGAACGACTTCAAACAATAATGGGAAAATGTAGGATGGAAGAAAACAACCTTGCCATTGAAAAAGGAGGTGTGGAAAAGGCAAGATCGACGTTGAACTGCTTGAAGGAGATGAAGGATGCAGATCCTATTGACCGGTCGTTGCAATCAGATTCATTGTCTGTGGATGTTGAAGATTCATCATCCACTACGGAAATAGAGAAGTTGAAGATGAAGTTAGCGTCTGTGAAAAGATTGGAACAGAAGTTGGAGGAAAAGATGTCGTGGCCGAAGGCACACATCAGGTTCATGTCATTGTTCAAGAAGTGGTGGATCCAAAAGAAGATGTGGAACCATGACCTAACTCTTTTGAAGAGGGAAGAGAGAGTGGCAAGAGCCCAAATAGAATTGGAAAAGAAGAAAAGGGAAGAACAAGGGGAAATGGATGGAGTATAAATTAGGTGGCTCTTGTTTCTTTTATGACTATGTACTTCTTCCAAGATATATGAAGAAAAAGGCTTTGTCCTTATTTTTGCTGAAATACAAGAATGTTTATTTTTATTTTTTGTGTATGAAAATGTGATTGCATTTGGATCCAAACATTTGAATTTTTGACAAATTTTGATGATTTGAAGTTATGTGAATGTTAATTTCTTGTTAAATTTGTGTAGTGTTTTAAAAAAGAAAAGAATTCTAGTAACTTTGAGTCTACACAAAGAACCCTCAATAAATTTAAGCTGCATCATCCATGAGAGTTTCAATATAAGTTTATATGGTTTCATTTTTCTGTATTTTAACATATGGTTTGAACATATTGTAAATGACAACATTCCCATGCCCTTCACCTCGTGAATGTATGGATTCTTCTTGAGATTTATAATTTGGGAAAAAACATCCTAAAAAGGTACTCAAAAGAATACTTTTGGAATTGATAGAGAAATGGAAGTTATACATTTTGAGTTGTGGATTCCATGTATATGGTTTGATCAACCAATGTTGTCCCCCATTTTTCTTTTTAATTTGAAAGAGAAAGTTCTTAATTTTTTCCACATTTGAGTACAAGCTAATTCTATTTATTTTTTATTAAGTTTGTTGGAATGGATTTGAAATGAGTTTCCCTTCATGTGGTTGTTTAAAAAAAAAATTGCATTCTTTAAGTCTATGACCATACTCCCGAAAATCTTTTTTTGAAGTATCTATAAATACCACGTGAAACCCTTGGATAGTGTTTAGGGTTTAATAAAATCTCTATCTAAACTAGGATGACTTTCATCTAGAAACTCAGCGATGGAACGCTAACGGGATAACAAAAATGGCCTTGGGTCCTAAAGTGTAAGCGCGGTCGCCCTTCAAGTACCCGAAGTCGCCTCTTGAGACCCGCGGTCGCCCCCTTCTACCCGCAGTCGCCCCCCCTGGACCCGCAGTCGCACCTCCTGGACCCGCAGTCGCCCCCCCCTGGACCCGTAGTCGCCCCCCTTACCCGCAGTCGCCTCTTTTTCGACCCACAGTCGCCCCCCTTGGACCCGCAGTCGCCTCTTTTTCGACCCGCAGTTGCCCCCCTTGGACCCGCAGTCGTCCTTTGATCTGCATGCGCGCTCCTAGTGCAAACCGTCGACCTGCAGTCACCCACGGGGCGAGTGCGCCTGTTATGATGTCACCCGTTTCCTGCACCCATTCTGGCTCTCAGGGGGCGACTTGCGGTACTAGCAGGACGGCAGTATAAAGCTGAAGGCCCGGACTGTGGTTTTCACCTTGCTTCAGGGATGAACTCATGGCTTGAATCTTCGAAAGAGGCTTCTTGCGGATGTTTGGTTCTTTGGAGGGCAACGACTTGGTTTGTGTGGTTTAAAAGACCGTTCAAAGCAAGTGGCTATACCATTCTTTTTTCTAAATCAAGGCTTTGATTCATATGATAATATTGTTTGAAGAACTCATAGGCGAGGAACAATATGGCTAGTTGGGGGTGAGGGGAGGAGGACTACCGTTAACAATACAAGGAGAGACACGAAGGAGTGGGACCCTTGGTTGGTTGTAGACATTGACCGTCAATTTGTGGGAAACACATGAACATGTGTTTTCTGTGGGTGGACCTCCGTATTTGTACGAAAGCGGGCATTTTGTCACTTTGGATTTGGCGGCAGGACTGCATCGGAGCGATGTAAGAAAATCCCATGGGTAGTATTGCAAAAGTTCAGAACTTGTGGTGGGGTTGTTCCAAAGGAAATGAGCTTTGAACAAATGCATGAGGATGTTCCAGAATTTGATGTTGTAGACGAGACTGTGGTTGAGCCTATGTTGGAGGGGGATAGGGAGAGGTCAGAGGAGCCTAGTGCTACGAATGAACCAATGCTCCCTATTACAGATTCAGGAGATTCCACTCCTCAAACAATTTTGAGAAGGAGGAATAACCCTTCCATTTCTAGGCAAACTAGCATGGATGAGGCATTACAAAGTAGCACAAGAGCAAAGTTAGATACCATGTGGGCTTCCTTTTTTTATGAGGCTAGCATCGCGTTCAATGTTGCGCGCCATCCTGCCTTTGTGAAAGCAGTGAAAGAGACAGCAGCATCAGGACTACGATACCAATTGCCTCATACAATGCTTTGCGTACAAGAATGATAGAGCCAAAGAAAGAAAGTGTTTCTAAAATGGTCACTGAGCGGACAAAGCACTCTATCGAAGTTTATGGAGCGACTATTTGTTCGGATGGTTGGTCTAATACTAATAGCTGTCCATTACTAAATTTAATGCTCGTGTGTCCTACGGGGGATGTGTTTCTTGGATCGGTGGACACCACGGGGGAGAAGAAGGACATTGCGTACACAACCAATATGATGGCGCAATACATAGAAGAGGTTGGCCCCCAAAACATTGTCCAACTGTGTACAGACAATGCTGCTGTCATGACGGGGACTTTGAAGGCATTACAAGAGAAATATCCTCACATGTATTCCCAAGGATGCGCAGCACACATTTTGGACTTGCTTTTGGAAGACTGGGCAAAGGATGTCAAGGTGACGAGAATAGTACGACGTTGTACGCAGATAGTAAAATACATCAAGAGGTACCATTCCACATTGGCTCTCTTCCGAAAGTACTCCCCGGACAAGGCATTGCGAATGCCTTCTAAAACATGCTTTGCAGTGAACTTCCTCATGATATCACGTGTGGTGGAGTGCAAGTCAGCATTGATGCGAGTGATAATGGATGAGACATATGTGCAATTTGAGGCTAGTTTGGAACGTCGCCAAAATGGAGATGTATTGAGTGCGCGAGCCCGTATAGCGCGGAATGACATTCATTCAGAATCTTTTGGGGTGGAGTGTCAGAATTTTTTGCACATGGTGGAGCCCGTCATTATTGCTCTCCGAGTGTTTGATGGGAAAGCCCCGGCAATGCCTAAGGCTTGGTTGGTTATGAAGACTCTTCAAGAGCACGTGTAGAGCTTGAGAAACGAACCTTTTTTTCTAAATGATGAAACTGCAACGAAGTTTGAGAAGCATTTCGAGGCTCGTTGGAAATTGATGCTCACAGACCTACACTATGCAGGGGCACTCTTAAATCCTTTCTTGATTGAAGTAGGAACCCTTCGTAATGACGGTGTGGCCAAAAGAGCCTTAAATCGGGTGCTTCGAAAAATGAGCGAGTCATTGGGATTATCATACATGGAGGCATTGCAGGAGCTCACGCAGTTCGAAGAGAAGACAGGTCCTTTTGACCCCTTAGAAGAGGCTCCTGATATTACACAGTGTAAACTAATGCCTCATCAATGGTGGAATCTTGTGGGTGCTAATGTTCTCCCAAAAATTGCAATGAGAGTTCTATCTTTGACATGCTCAACATCATCATGTGAAAGGAATTGGAGCATGTATTCGTTTGTGTACAATAAAGTGCGAAATCGCCTAACCACATCCAAGGCGGAAGCATTGGTGTATATCTACACCAACAGTAAACTTGAACGTGAGAAACGTGGACGCAATCCTACAGTGTTCTACGAAAAGTACCTTATGGATGGAAATACCTCGGAAGAGAATGAGGAGCCATTAGGTACAGGATCATCAGGGGATGGCGACCCAGTCAGAAGGGCTCGAGCTAATGAGAACATTAGGCTGGTAGAAGAGCGTCTACGTGGAAATATTTGGACAGGACTTATTCGTAGTGAAAAGAGTCCTCCACGGAGACACAACTATGGAAATACATTTACAATTGAGAATAATACGTACTACTTTGAGGAGGAGGAGATTCAACGTGCACCGCGAAGGCCCCCGCAACCCTACGTCTCTGCTAGGGATAGGAATGTACCTCCTCCAATAAATTCATCACCAACTCGGGCAAGTAGTCCCGACAACCCCAATGAAGGCATACATAGTCCAATGCCCATAAGAGCTGAGGAAGCAAGATCTCCAAATGTCGTAGATCAGGGTTCTACAAGGGTAATGAACCTACGAAGTGCTGCTCCAGTTACTGAGTTAAATGAAAGTCAAGAGGAGGCAACACTGCCAACACACGTTGAAGATGTTGTGCTTACAAGCGTTCCACTTTCTCCATTACGAAGCCCCTTAAGAACAAAAAATGTGGAATATGATTCAGACTTGCCCTTGCAAGCTGTTATGAACCGGAATCGTACACTGCCCTTAAGTGGAGGAGGAAACGCAAACAATGCTAGGGCGACTAGGTCTATACCAACCCGTGCGACTAGGCCGCCCTTGCATAATAGTCCTCTTAGGACAGTTGATAATGAAGGCCATGCCTCAACTCTGCAACCCACTCAACCCTCCTCTATTTCTGGCCTTGGAGAATCATCCTTGCTCGTGCGTGAAGGCACAAGAGGACAGAAAAAGCGATTGAGGAAGACGCAAGAGAGGCTACAAAGAAATCCCAAACGACAGAACCATGTTGTCCAAAGATTCATCATGGATGAAGCCAATTCCAATCACAACATCGGGCAATCCAGTAGAGGCGGACGACATCCTGCATCCAACCTTGATGGAACAAGAGATGCATTGAGGTTGACTAAACGATTGGTGCAAACTAGCGGCGATGGCGTCGTGGATACTGAAGTGCGAAACGTGAACTCAGAGGTAGAACATGAAGTGCAAAATGAACGAGTACAAAGGGAGGATGACGAAAATGATAACCGTGATGATAATGATAGGGGGGAGGAGTCGGATGATGATTCTGACCCTGACGCTGATGAGGTGCCTAGTGATTACACATTTTCACCGTAACTTTATAAATATAGATTTAGAGGTAGTGAAGTGGTAATGTAATGCTTTTGCATAATTTTGGTGTGTTGAAGTTTTTCAGCTTAAGTTCATAGGCAAAATAGCCTATAGATGAGTTTTGTGTAGTATCTACTTTAGTATGAAAGCATGATAGTGTTAGAATTACAAAGTTCTGTTCAATGTCTTTAGTGTGGACTTCTACAGGTATAGACGTGGAGATCTTAACAAAGTTCATGGAAGTACAATTGAAGTAGAAGTTCATTTATAAGATTGGGTCACTACTCTATTAGTGTGTACAACTTATAATTATAGTAATACTAATTATCCTTACTTTTTTCTTGTTTTTGTATCTATTTTTGGTGTAATTATTATATCCAATTGTGATATTGGCTTCTACACTTCAATAGGAGTAGAAAATTTGAATTAGAAATTCCCAACCATATGTAATAAAAACATGTAGAACTCGGAGGCTCCTATGAATGAGTGAATGACCGCAGAATGTGAAGTACTTAATTTAAGGCTTAGGAGAATGCCATGGCACATGGAAACTGAAGGATCCTAAATCGTGAGCAAGATTGAAATAGTTGTTATATCCATGTTTGCAATTGCAACGGCACACGAGGTTGCTCTTAACCTTTAACGGATGGACTAGTGAGTATGAAAATCATCTCCAATGGAACTCTGTGATGTGATGTACTTGCCTTTCCCCTCACAAAAATACTCATTTCCGGTATGAGGACTCAATAAGATCTCTCTTTTGGGAATTGGGACCCAATTTTCAAAGATGGACAATTGCATTTATGTCGTATATTAGAAGTTTATATCATCCATGGAACAAAAGAAATTCCTTGCGTATGGGATAAAGCCAAGATCGCCCTTTTCCTTACACCCGCGGTCGCCTTTACACCCTCAGTCGCCTTAAGTTGGACCCACAGTCGCCTTGAGTTGGACCCACAGTCACCTTGAGTTGGACCCGCAGTCGCCCTCATTCTGGTACCCGCGGTCGCCCCACCTTACCCGCACGCGCCCCACCCGCAGTCGCCTATGGTGACGTGGTCAAAGCTTTCCACGTCATTGTTGACAACCCGCCACGTAAGATAAAAATTTTGGCTGCCTTGCCTGAAAATCCTAAACCCTAATTTCGCGCTCGTCAAATTTGTCTCGTATATGCGACACTCGTCTTATACAACATGCGACATCAGACGAACAACTCGACATCCAAACCCGAAAACACGTTCGACAAAACAACCCTGTTGAGAAGTCTTAAACATTCTTGGATTTGTCATACTAAAGAGAGACCCACCTTAGCAAGCACACCAAATCGTAAACATCAAGACACAATCCTCAAGTTCCATGGTTTGTAAATCCAAGGGGCATCTTCCACATACAACTTCCAACACAAAGATGCCAAAACTATAAACATCCGAATGCTTTGTGGCTTTGCCCAAATATGGAAACTTAGAAGCCATGAAGCCAAAGGTGCATGACTCTAACTTGTAGTGGTTCATCAAATGAGCAAGTCCAAAGTCTCCAATACAAGCTTTTAAATCCACATCCAATAACACATTATGAGACTAGATGTCCTAGTGCAAAATGCAACTCAAGAAATCTTCATGCAAATACTCTAGGCTTGCACCTAATCACCCATCCCATTCATAATGAAATGCCTCATTTTCAACAATAGAACTTGTTGGCTACCGTTTTTGTGAAGCCCATCATTGAGAGTTCCATTGGACAAGTATTCATATACCAAATAACATTTTGCCTTTGTCTAGACACCATCCTTACAAGTGTACCACATTTCAATGTTGAAGTTTCCCTATTGTAAACTTGCTATTTCAACATGAAAAAAGGATTCCGTTTGGGTGGATCCTAACTTACTGATTATTTGATTTGTTTCATAGCAACCAAAATGCCACTACCTAAAGCTAACATGGATTTCAAGAACATTAAATTGAATTGAACTTTTTTCCAATTGAATAAAAACATTTTGTGAAGATTGTTTAGAAAGAGATAACATTGGACTACGTACATGGGGAATTTCATTAAAATGGTGGTATTCCATGTGCCATTTTTAGACTGCCTAGTGTGAATTGTAAAAGTGCCATCTAGTACTAGTATAGATTTCAAACATCTAAGATAGGTGTACATTTCAAACCACCCGATCTAAACCATAAAAATGACAAAGTTGTGGAATAGCACCATTTTAATGAAATTCCCCATATAAGTTCATGAATGCAATTCATGAATAGATCTATTTGTCCTATTTGGACTATTGTTCAATGTAAGTTTTATAACATTGCCAAACAACCACTCACAAGTCACTACTTGAGGTAGAAACACCCAAAAGTGTCCCTACTCCCATTCATGCATAGTAGAGTTCCCTTAAACTGTCCCTACACTTCTATTAATTAAATTGTCCCCTTATTTACTGCTAATTAGTTGACTTCTCCTTTGTCAAATTTCGATTTCAAGTCCACCTATGTGATAGTTTCAATGGTCTAGGGAGCTTCCACTTTGAAAATCCATAGAAGATACATGCCATATCCAAAAAATCTATTTTTATTTTTATTTTTTTAAATTCATGATTTTCAATTGCTAATACTACACAAATATTTTTTTCTAGCAAAAGGTGCCTCCAACTATGTTGAATTGCTTATTTTGATGGTTTTTGGTGCTTTCACTATGGTGCCCTCCCACCACACATCATGATTGAGGTCCAAAATTCATTGGAAAGTCTAATTTAAAAACCCTCCTCTCACCTTCCAAAGAGCCTTTGTGAAAAAATCTTGATCCACCACGTCTCGGGCCACGTCCAAGCACAATTCTTTCATCGAAGTTGTCAATCGCCATTAGAGAAAATTTTGACTCTCCACAAGGTTGTCTAGAAGTGCCAGAAGGGACTCCAACATTACTTTCTTTTTGCCTATGTAGGAACTTTTCCCCTATTTTTGCTAATTAATGTATTGCCAATTGTCAAAGCATTGATATTTGAACATTGGTACACAAGTAGTTTAATGGAGGAGGGTTGTGGCAACTACAATTGTATATTCAAAAGAGAATAGCAAATTAATATATACTCCCTTTCATTTGAGATATTCACACAAGGTGAATCTTTTTTTTGTCAGAGATTTTGTTCTTTGAGTAGCCCTACAAGGCTATTGAAATAGACATTAGAGAAATTGTGGACTCTCCACAGGGTTGCCAAGAAGTGCCGAGAAGGACCCTCAGTGCATTACATTTATTTTGCTTTAGGAACTTTTCCCTATTTTTGCACTTCGTCACTTCCAAATGTTAGAGCATTCATTCTCAAGTACTATTAGTTAGGGTTGTGACAAGTGTTGTTTTGATATTTGAAAGCACCCCCAAAGCACCTTCCTTTGACGATTGCGGAATAAAAAACAGAAATATACTTCTTGGAACTTCCGATATTCACACAAGGTGAATTTTTGTTTTGTCGGAAATTCCCTCTTCTGAATAGCTTCAATAGGCTTTAGAAATAGATTGGCTTGTCAACCCTTAACAGCCCTCCAGAGAGTCCAAAATTTCTCCAATGCCTTGCAAAGCTATTTATAAGAGAAGACATATGGGTCCTATGGAATAACCCAAAGCAACGTAACTGGTGGATGGCGATGTAAATGAAAAGACGGATCAGAGAATCAAGTACTGAGGCGGGCACCAAGCATCCCAAATACAACTCTTGGTGTGACACTAGCTCGCGTTTTCGACTTCAAATACTAAAACATCATTTGGAACTTTGACTCTAATGTCTCGGTGCTGAAGATGTTCCACAACAAGAGTTCATGCTCTTCCAAATGGTTGACGTTTGAGCCTCTAGAGAACGAGAGCACCATCTCATCTTCGATCCATCTCTGAAATTTGTAATTGGAAATGAGCAACAGAGGTTGGACGGGCTCGGGAGTGTTGGAAACAAACAAGGAGTTAGGGTTTCATCTAGTATTAGCTCCTGTAACGATATTCATCCTAGTCAAACTGACAAGTTAGACTTAGCTTAACCTGCTCTGTATAAAGCCAAGGGCTAATCCTTGGTTACTCATCTTATTGTGAATAGATCAATAGTGTTGTAAGATTGCAACACTCTATTTTCTAACATGGTATCAGAGCGCAGGCATTAGATCCTCTCGTCAGTCATAGCTAGAGTGATTAGAAGTACGAGATAGTAGAGTCCTAACTGAAGTCGCCACTATAGCTTAAGGCGTCGACACCTACATAGCTAGCAACTTCCATTTCCTTCAGCTAACAATAGTAGCACACATCTTGTAGCAATGGATCCTAGTACAAAGGACGTCCCGGAGTCGATGAAGCTCGCTAGTCCTTCCAATTACATCATTTGGAGCTATAAAGTGAAAATGATTCTCATGCAGGAGGGACTGTGGCAATACGTTGGAGCCCTTGCAGGAAGTGACCAGACATTTGATACTGCTACTCCACCAACAGATGGAGCCACCACCACTGTAACATAGACCGCTAGAGCAACGACCGCGGCAACGGCAACACCAGTTGACATCCTAGACATACCCGCGACAAAGACTACGGCAACAACTCCCTCAACACACCGGGAGACAGAACTTTGGTTTCGTGATGGTAGACTCATTATTTCCTTGATACGAGATTCTATCATTCTCAGTATCATCCATCTCACCGATCCACTTGATATTTGGCAAAGACTTAGAAACATGTGTGATGTGCAAAGCTCATCTAGACGCCTTGCTCTCAAGGAGCAGTTTTACTCACTTAAACTAGGAGAAGGCAAAGCTATAGGGGAACACCTTGAGGAGATTAACATGCTAGTTACCCAATTAGCAAACCTAGGCATTGCCATTTTAGACGGAGATCTCGTTGATCTTATGCTGAACAACCTTCGAAAGAGATGGTTGACCTTTAGACAGATCTAGAAGGGACGAGAACAGACACCATCTTTTCCTGAACTTAAAGGTCTACTCTTACAAGAAGAAATTGGCCGTAACCTGGAGAAACAACGGGACGAAGTTGAAGAACTCAACCTCATCGGAACAGGCCGAGGAAGAGCAACTCCACACGACGCACCCAACTTGTCTCGCGGTCGTAGCAATTGAGGTCAAGGAAACAACACCGACGCCCGAACTACACCTTCCTCACTCCCATTGGATACACGTCAAGCTGATACCTCGGTCAGGAATACTGTATACTTCCACACATGCGGCAAACTGGGCCATTATGCCCGAGATTGCGCTAGGATCGCACTTGAAGCAAAAATCAAAGCCATGCAAATTCAACTTGATGGCATGCAACGTAATCGTAACCGTACTCAACTGCAACTATCTCAACATGTACACTTGACTGAAGTCAAAGAAGAAGAAGATTTTGATCTTGATTCAGCGCCACAACACATGCACAACTACATTGATGCCTTCCACAACGACCAAGACACATCAGAAGAAGTTATAAATATCTACGTAACCCCAGCCGCCGTTGAAGAGGACTGGTTTCTTGACTCTGGCGCGTCTTCCCATGTCACAAGAAACTCCCAGCTCCTAGACTCCATTACTTCGTCTAGCATTCCCCACATTAGAACTGTAGGTAGTCAGAGTATGCTAGTAGCTAGGCAGGGCTTTGTAAGCACTATTGATACATCCAGATCAATAAAAAGCATCCACAACGTTCTTTATGTTCCTAATGTGAGAACAAATTTATTTTCCATAGGCAAACTTATAGATGCTAGGTATAGAGTTCTATTTAAGTCCCACACTTGTCTCATTTACGACAAACATCAACAAGACCAGATATTTTTACAAGGCACCCGAGATCAACACAATCACCTCTACTGTAGTGACCAACATTTTGGAACACCGAGACTTCCCGATCACCGCAACCCACCATCAAGAACTACATCTTTGCTCTCGATCAGCCGCAACACTGCTTCAGCTTACGTCACCACAGACACCAATGTTGAAGACACTCAAGCTACCGATATGACTATCACCAATTCCTTGACAGCACCTCCCCAATCCGTGGCCGCATCCAATCCTGGCTCTCCCACTCGGATTCTTGAACACCAGATACATCTGTGGCACAAATGGTTAGGACATGTCAACTATCAAAGCCTTTATCATATGACCTCTAGACAACTTGTAACCGGTATCCCATACATTCCACTCATCAAACATACTTGTTTTTCCTACATACTAGGAAAACTATCTTGTGATCGTTTCCCCAAGACCCGTAGAACTTTCACAACCCGGCTCCTACAACTCATCCACAATGATCTCTGCGGTCCAATGCCCTAGGCCTCATGGAATTGAAGCAGATATATCCTTACTTTTATAGATGACTACTCCAGGAAAACTTGGCTATACTTTCTTCAGACCAAGTCACAAACCCTAGACAGCTTCAAGAAGTTTAGAGCTCAGGTCGAAACTCCCATGACCCGGATAGAAACCCTTTGCACTGATCGTGGTAGGGAATATATTTCCACAGAATTCTTATCCTATTGCAACTCTCATGGCATTACTCGGCAACTCACAGCGGGATATTCTCCTTACCAAAACAGCATGGCGGAACACAAGAACTGCACCTTACTCGAAGGGATTCGCAGTGTTGTCACTAGCACAAAAATTCCAAGGATCCTCTGGGACAAGGTCGCTCGCGCCGTCAACTATCTCCAAAATCAGTGCCCTACTAAGGCGCTCAACCTACGCACCCCCGAAGAAGCTTTTACCGGTATTATCCCTCCTTTAGGCCATCTATGTGTTATTGGTTGCCTAGCCTACTACCACATTCCTGACGCTAAACGCCAGAAACTGGATGTAAAAGCCATTCCAACCATCTTTCTTGGATATGACACTCATAGTAAAGCTTATCGATGCTACAATCCCCGTACTCGCCAGATCCTAATCAGTCGCGACGTCTGCTTTGATGAACTTAGATTTGATATCCCTCTATCAGAAACTACTAAACCTCTTAAACACCCTAGTTCTCTTGATAGACTTCTTACTCCCACTCCGACCTTATCTTCTCAATCTTCCTCCAGCCCACCTGCTACTGACTCTATGATCCCTCTTCCTACTCCACCCACCTCTCCTAATCCATTTCCACAATTGACTGCGCTTCCCTCTACCACCTCTATCCCGGACTTCGTTTCCTCACCCACCTCTCCGACCCCGACACTGACACTCCCACCCTGCCGCTCGTAGCGTCCATGTCAATAGAACATCCGATTAAACGGCTACGAACTTTGTCTCTCCACCAACGACTTTGGCACCTGCATGTTGGTCTCTACTCCATCAAAACCTGTCCCTATTCCTTCTCAAAGCGACAACATCACGTTCCAATAAGCTAGTCATGATCTTGGGTGGCGCTCAGCCATGCAACAAGAAATGGAAGCAATCTGCAAGTGAGCTATCATGTGCAAATGGGTTTTTAAACTCAAGCCAGGTATCAATGGACAACCATCGATCAAAAAGGCAAGACTTGTAGCTCGTGGCTTCGAACAACGTCACGGCATCGACTTTGATGAAATATTCGCTCCTGTGATCAAATGGGCCACCATTCGCACCGCCATTGCCCTAGCAGCTACAAAACGATGGGACATCCATCATATGGATGTTCGCACCGCCTTCCTACACGGATTACTCAAGCAACACGTATATATGACACAACCTCCCGGATTTTGAGCCCGAGGCCAAGAACATCTAGTCTGCCATCTCAACAAGTCCCTCTACGGTCTCAAGCAGAGCCCATGCACCTGGTATGAACGCATTGATGCTGCTCTTCAACGAAATGGACTCCACCGCAGCAAATCGGACACCAATCTCTACTACATGCATCAAGAAGACGAAACTCTTATTTTGCTACTGTACGTTGATGATTTATTCATTACCGGTAGCTTTGACAAACTCATTTCCTATTTGAAGCAATTTTTGCACACCAAGTTCGAAATGACAAACCTTGGGCAAGTTAAACGATACCTGGGCATCTCCTTCAAACAAGTAATATTAGGGATATTTCTCCACCAACGAGAATATATTGAATCCATCCTCATAGAGTTTGGGATGGCCAATTGCAAGTCGGCTGCCACCTCGTTCCTCGAAGGCCAATTGCTCGTTACCGACATGCACTCCCCCTACATCGACCACACATATTATTGCCGATTGGTGGGCAAACTCATATTTCTTACTGTAACACGACCGGACATTGCCTATGCCGTTAGCCGCTTGAGCAGCTACATGGCTAATCCACAGGAAGCCCATCTTGAAGCCGCTAAGTATGTTTTACAGTATCTATAGGATATGCTTGACTTTGGCATCCTTTACAAATCCGGTGCCCCAAGCACGATCTCTGGCTACACGGATGCAGATTGGGAATCTTGCCCCTAAACCCGGCACTCCATGGGCACTTACATCTTTACCTTGGCAGATGGCCCCATCACGTGGCAATCCAAACGACATCTCACAGTCTCTTGATTGTCTACTAAGTCAGAGTATTGCGCCCTCGGTGACGGAGCGCAGGAAGCTGTCTGGCTCCATCAACTTCTTCACGAGCTGCTCCTACCGACCCGCCCGTTGCAAGCCTGCCGTCAACCCCACACCTGCCGGGCAACTCTCCCCTTCCACAGTTCCCTATCACTATCCACTGTGACAACCAAGGTGCGCTCAAACTTTCACACAATCCTGTTTTTCATGCACGTTCGAAACACATCGAAATTCACTATCACTTCATCAGAGAGCGAGTTTTGGGGGGGGGAGAAATCAAGTTACAATATATTCATACTTACGATCAACCCACAGATACTCTTACAAAACCGCTAGGTAGAATCAAATTCCACCAGCATAGAACTACATTAGGTATGTACAGCTTAGCTAGCTTTGAAACATGCTAACAAACCTCTCTCCCTAAACCCTAATCGGCACCCTACAATAACTACCACCAAAACAAATAGTTTTCCACTTCCACTAGCGAACCAAAACTCTTATGTTTTGCACCTCTATACCTTGTCACCTCACATGAACAATACTCCCACAAGAAATATAAGCCAGGTCTGCGTCCCTGTCTCACAGTATAAAACTTCTGCTTTGACACTGCAACTCCGCGAACACCACCCTACAGCTCTCAATAGTTGCTCTCGCTCGCTACACGAATCCCCTTGACCGGCACCAACTCTTCTGCAACCCTTGCTTCCTCCGACGCTTCGCTCACCTCATCAGCTCGCTCCACAACAACCGCATCAACCAAATCACAACACCACTGTACCAACTGCAACACGAAAGCACACCCCAACCACAACATTCCAGCCAGACCGGATAAGGATATACCACCAATACACTCCCTCAGCAACTGCATTCTCCGCACTTCCACTCGTGTCATGACAACCTCACACACTCAAGATCTCAACCACCTTAATTCTTAGAATGCATGCTACAAGAAAAATCTCCCAATTGAGGGGGGGTGTTGGAAACAAACAAGGAGTTAGGGTTTCATCTAGTATTAGCTCCTATAACAATATTCATCCTAGTCAAACTGATAGGCTAGACTTAGCTTAACCTGCTCTATATAAAGCCAAGGGCTAATCCCTGGTTACTCATCTTATTGTGAATAGATCAATAGTGTTGTAAGATTGCAACACTCTATTTTCTAATAGGGAGTTGATCCGTTGGCTATTCTAAATACTAGATTCTGGAATGGGCTAGTGAAATCAATCCAAGCAGTGAAAATTCTCCCATTGGAGAAATACGAGCAATGCGTGCCATTACTACAAAGGTTGTGAGTGTATGCTTCGACATCATATTCATATTCAAGGTTCTTGGAAACCCTGATGAAGTTATTGTTGGACTCGTTGTCGCAATTTGGATTGTAATCTATGTCAAATTCAATTGAAAAGATTGGAGGTCTCAATCGAGTGTTTTGATTTCGAGATATCTTACATGCACCGAACTGTCTATAGTAGGAGAACATATTGTCCCACGTAGACATGGGTAAGTTCTGGGTCATGGTAAAAACAAATCTGCTCCCATCCAAGGCACGCCGTGCGTGGTGAATGTGGAGGAGAAAGAGGAGTTGAAGGAAGCCTCTCTTTCAGTTGCTACATTTTGAATGTGGACCTTTTTCCCGTACCACAGCATTCCACAAGCCCCTTTGGAAGCAGGCCTCCTGGAACCTACGTTGATGCTGTAGGAGCGATTGTCGGGATTGTACGCAACATCTCCAAGTGTGAAGAAATCGTCATGAGGCGAGAAGTTGGGGTAGGTGATTAACGGGTCTGTAGTTGCAATTGGGTTGCAATGGAACATAAACAAGACGATGAGAAATAGAAAAGTTGTTGTGGACAACATTGAATGAGTCATTGTTTGCAAATTGTAATGAATGATCTCAATGTTCCTCCCACAACACCCCCAGGGTCTCTGCTCTTAGTACCACTATAGGGTTACTGTTTTTGGTTCCCGGACTACCATCCAATACCTACTTACAGTCTTACCAATAGAAAACTTTGTGTCACTAATTCTCTCTCTACCGTAACAATAATTGATCCCCCCTTCCGAAAACAAAGGCTAGGATCTGACATGGGAAACTTCTGATATTCCCATAGAAAAACAAGCTAGAATTCGAATACATGCACTTGAGTTTGTAGTCCATAATGTCAATGCAGGAGAGTTTCACCATCGTGGCATGCATCAATTGGTTACAGAGAGGCAGATTAAGACTAATAATGTTCATTGCTTGTCTTGTGCAAATTTTCAACAAGGTGGGTATGAAGTAGAAATGTCATTGGTATCTCAGACAAATCTCTACTACTACCAACTGGTATTAACTTAGTGAGTGTGGATCCACCTAACATAATCTAAATGCAAGAGACTTTCACCATTGTGGCATGTTTTGATTGGTTAAATAATCAAAGAAGTCAAATGGATAAACTCTCTTGCATTGACATTGTGTCCAGTAACTACGAAGCATACCAACTCATCAAAATGATTTCTAATTAGTACCAACCTCACCACCCCGTGACTCGGTAGGTCCTAACCAACAATTATTTTTGATAACTTAGTTTGCTTTATAGTTACTTAGTCCTTAAAACAACCCTCTAGGACTGCCTAACAGAAGTGTAAGCGACATGTATACACACAACGTTCCCAGCCCATCCCCAATGGTAGGATTCCCTTGATCTTTGCACCTTAGAAGGTGCAAATCTAGTTACTAATGTTCCCAAAGACAAGAGGACTCATCATGTGCTATTCAACCAGCGAATTACTTTTGTAGTGGTACCTCGATTGATCTACTTGTTGGCTGCTTCGTTGCTGCCCTCAAAGTTGAAAGCAATGCTAATCATTGTTAACATGAAAATAGATGTCAAATATAATGCTAAGAAGTTAGTTGTAGCATCAAACTTAACATAAAAACAAGTAGACATCACAAAAAATGCATTAGAAAAAACACAAAGGTGTTTTTAGTCATCATTTGCATTTTATATCACTCTCCACCATAATATTGCAAACATCTATGAAAAGTAAACCAAATAGCATCATTGACCAAGGCAGAGTGTGAGCAAACATGTGTACATCCAACAAGTCCACAATGAGAAATATTTGATTCAATGTGGCCACCCTTGTCTATATAGTGGCTTCCAATAAAGACACAACAAGATTCATTTGTTCTAGGGTTGTCTTGTCGAGCACCACAACACGATGTCTAACATGACATCCAGGTTATCTAGTAGACCCCCCTCGTAGATTCTGTTCAAGTGCGACTAGAACTATTATGATTGATATCAAAATTATAACATTCAATTCTTCTCAATGTCCTCTTTCTTACTATGTTCCTATAATCTACATATTAATAAATAAGCGTGTTCCCCTCACTTGTGCATTACAAAAGTGAAGAAAGCACCTGTCTCGGCACTGTGAATTGCCACCCCAGGTCTTAGATGGTGCTGGTGCACTCCGTAGCGTGAGGGAGATCGGTGAACTTAGTCAGCTTTGAGGGTGGAGTCTGGACAGACTTGAGTGACATTCATTATGATAAATATTCATTCAAACTTTGATTTGGACTTTGTCCAGAGGTCAAGATCCAATTAAGCAAAAGCCATCGACATTACTTGGACGAAGCACTTAACTTAGCTAGCTCCTGAAATGGATTTGGATCCAAAGCAATGTTTAACTTAGCCCGTTCTGGCAGAACAATCAATTACTGAATGATTGATGTTCGAAAGGGAGCCTGACTTTTCTTATTTTCTACATTGAAGTCAACCTTAGAATACTAGAAGTGACATTCCGCTTCAATTGTGGAGTCTCCGTCCACCCACAATGCAAACTAAAGTAAAGTATGTTGGTAGACTGGAGTACCAGGGCTTTTTTATTTGGGCGAAATAGTGCGAGATTGCACTACAAAAAAAATAATTGGACTAAAATTGATGACAAACTGTGAAGAAAAATCCAATTTAAACATGTGGACAAATGTTGAAATTTGGAGCACCACTATAACATTTCATATCGCCACTTTGGAACTTCATAAAAAATGAGAAAAAATACTTTCGACTAGACATTTGGAGTTTTTGACACCCGTATTCCAAGGGAATGGATACCAACCATGAGTGTAGAGCAATGGATTTAGTAGTGGTTAACTGGTTATTAACCTTGGAAGGATGTTGTCATGACCATTGATTTCAACAAAATGGCAATTTTGAGTGTTTTTTGTGACAAAAATAAACGCATCCATGGGACTTTAGGGGTGAAGAAAGTTTTTTAGTTTTTTCCCCTCTCACTTTTGTTGTTACAATACAAGTATACAATAGTCCAATGTCATTTGCTCTTACAATACAACAATTGACCATTTGTTGCTACAATACAACAATCCATCATTTGGATTGTAGAAATAGGAATTTTCTAATTTTATTTGATGAATTTATTAATGTTATTCTTTTCAATGGGATCATAGTCATGCAAAGTGTGTAAGTTTTTCACATAGTGGGTTCAATGTATGATTTTTTTGTAGGCTAATTTCTAGTCCTATCATTTACATCATATTAAAAGATTCACACTCAATTCAACATTGTCTAATTTTCATTGAATTTTGAAGTTGAGATACTCCCACTAGCATGCAATGAAAAAAAAACTTTTGAGTTTGTACTTTGATTTTATAGATAAATCTTACAAATAGTAAGGAATTTCAATTTGAAACTTTTCTTCATTTTTACTTTATAAATTTCAAATTAAGATATGATGGTTATAGTTGCAATTGTCTATATTATTTTTCATTGAAAAATATTGATACAAAAGTGACATTTTTTTGCATTTCTAGGCTCAAAATACAAAGGAATTTTAGGCGTTAATAGATGAAGTTGGAACTTGGAAATTCATTTGAATAATATATTCAACTTACAAATTAGGCTTGGCTTAATTTATTGACTTGTCTAAGTGGTTGAATAATAGAGATGATCCATATCAATCATTGCCACCACACCTAGCTTTATGTTACATCAAAGTTTCGATGAACATGGTTAATTTTTAATTCTTGGATTTGAGGATTTTTAAAGGCAAAAAAAATGATTGATTACTTAAAATTTACTATCACCAAGTGATACAACATAGGTCTTTTGATGTTGAATCTATGATAGAATCAAGGTGAATAGGAATCAAGTATGTTTTTATTCTCACTTGAAGCGTAGTCCCTCCCCTCAAGGCATAACTGAGAAGCAGCCTGACTACGTTACACAGACTCTTCCACCCTAAGGAACTCAATTGTGTTAGAGGTGCAAACCTTAAGGGCACATATACTAGGTAGAAGTTGGATGCCAATATTTGAACATGGACACCAACACTTGTGCCCAACTCCCATCCGTTTGCACCTCTACCCCAATTCCTGAAATATATGTGTCCCTAGTCCCTACCCATATACAACCTCATGACCTATGTAGAGCATGTGAACAAGTAATGTCACTTTTGTTAAATCTGCAAGATTCCACAAATTAACCAAAATTGTGACATATATGGGTGATTGCAAGAAACACATGTCCTATTTTGTATCACATAGTATGTGCTAATTAGTTTTTTGCCATAACTTTTGTGTTTTGGCTCCAAATGACTCAAGATTTATAGGAAAGGTACTCGTAACTATCATACACCTTCCCTAATTTTTTTCATAATTTCCAAAAATAATTTACTATCCAAAAATAGACCCCAATTCAATGTCACAATTGCCAATTTGGAGGTTTTTAGTACTATTTAGAACCCCCCAAAATAGATTTTGAGCTGAAATTTGGATGAGGCGGTCTTCTAGTAGACTTGTAGCTATTCAAGGGAGGAATTTTAAAAATAGTTAATTTTTGTGATGTGGAAGTCTACAAAGTGAGCTTTTTTCTTCTTGCATTTTGTACCATATAAAATATTCTTTTTGGTGGGTTTTTTGGTGAATGACCATCTCCATAGAGTTGTTGCAAATGGCTAGTTTTGATTTTTTGAATTTTCTTACTTTTCTTATTTTTCCTTAATTAAAACATCAAGATATGTATTTTCTTGAGACTTAGCACTTTTCTAGTTCTCCTACTTAGAGAATTTTTCTATGCAATTCTTTCCATGGATACCTTCATCTTAAAGGTATATACATTAGCCATATTTTTTAATTTTTCAAAAATTAATTTTTAATTTTTAAATTTTAGAGTACTCCCCAAAAAATCAGCAAAAAGCAACAAAATTGACAAGTGTTTCTTGCAATCACCTATATCTTCACATATGTTTAATTTTAAGCCCTAAACTAAAATGTCAATTTTGTTAAAGTGACATGATTCCGGTGCCAAAAATTGTGACGAATATAGTATATACACATGAAGGCCTAACATCTTGAACAAATATGGATTTCTATTTTGGAACAAGTATTTTTGAAGGTGACAAAGTTATAGCACACCACCAATTTAATGAAATTGACATTTAAATTTTGGTATAGATTTTGGTTAAAAGGTGAGTAGCGTGAATTGTGGGTTGTGCCAAAGTAGTGAAATATTTCCAATTTAACAAAATTGAACGTTATGTGTGTGTGTGTGGTGATCTAGTGGCCCCGCTAGTGGCATTGTATGTGAAAAAAAACTCCCCACACATGAATGAATAATCCAATTAACCCCTAAATGCCCAAGGCACCAAATTCTGGTGTTTCAAAAACTTTGAAGTTAAGTAGAACCCAACCAAATTGCTATTATTATTAGTTTATATTTTTGGAGAACTCTTTTTTTGAAGTCTAGTTTTAGGATCAAAAAGCGGATCTTAAAAATGAAGGATTATGATTTCTCTATTCAAGATTTTGTGCATAGATGCCCATTGCAATCTTGACCTCCCGTAGTGTTGAGGGCTCTTGGAAATGAGCCTCAAATAAACTAGATCTTGGAGGAAAAATTACATTAGAAATTCATTCAAAAAAATCATAGAATAGATTTTGAAAAACCATATATTGATTGGGGTTGTGCATGCTAAGCCCTATAACCTCATATTTTTTTAGTGACAAACTTTTTAGAGTTGACATGCAAAAAGAGAATTGAAAAAATTTCATAGTTTTAACACCCTCATGATCAAACATTATAATCTTTCAATCTATAAGTGATATTTTTATGTTTTTTTTTCTTATGTGATCTCTAACATGTCTAGTTTGAATTTGTATGGTTACAATTCAAAAGAAATTGATCTACAATCGGTGTACAGTTTTGCTTCCAATCATCTACAAGACCACGGCTACATTGTAGTCTTTCATTCGTGGAGTGCCAAAGCAAAGTTGGATATTGCTAGATTGTGTGAAACCAGGGTTGTTCTGTTGAACGTGTTTTGGGGTTTGGGTGTCGAGTTGTTCGTTTGATGTCGCATGTCGTATAAGACGAGTGTCGCATATACGAGACAAATTTGACAAGCGCGAAATTAGGGTTTAGGGTTTTCGGGCAGGGCAGCCAAAAACTTTATCTTATGTGGCGGGTTGTCAACAGTGACGTGGAAAGCTTTGACCACATCACCATAGGTGACTGTGGGTGGGGCGCGTACGGGTAAGGTGGGGCGATCATGGGTCCCATAATGAGGGCGACTGCGGGTCCAAAATCTAGGGCAACTACGGGTAAGGTGGGGTGACCGCGGGTCCCATAATGAGGGTGACCTCGACTCCAACCCAGGGCGACTGCGGGTACGGTGGGGCGACCGCGGGTCTAAAAATGAGGGCGACTGCGGGTCCAACTCAGGGTGACTGAAGGTGTAAAGGCAGGGTTGCTATTTTGTGAGCCTGTGAGCGTGAGCTTGTGAGCTTGTGAGCCTGTGAGCATACAACTTTTTAGAGATTCCATCTAAAATTTTGGTTAAAATTTCCTATTTTTAATAAATTTTATTAATACCTATTACCGTGAACCTATTACCGTGGTCCCTTGAACAACCTTGATGTGCCATTCATTAGACTTCACTAGATTTTAAGAAGAAAAAAACTGACAATTCATTAGGATTATTTTGAAATCAAATATGGTTGTTCCATTGAAATTTATTTTTCTATGATCACTCCCCTCTTGCTACTTGGTACCCCTCGGCGCCGAGGGGTACCAAGTAGCAAGAGGGGAGTGATCAATCAAATAACAATTTGATCAAGATAGAAGAGTTTGATACCCAAGAGGTTCTACAAGAAGACGATGATCAACTAATCAACATTAGGGTGAAACTAAGTTCATTCCTTACACAAATAATCCCTATCAACCAAATATTTTCTTCAAATCTTAACAATCTAAACAATATTTTTCTAAAATGTTAACAAGTCTAATTATCAACACATTAAGACATAAGCGAAGGTACTACCCCTAGCGGTCCTAAGAAGATCCATGCTACTATAAAATAGTGATCAACAAAAATGAAACTTGGTGAGGCTAAGTTCTTTTGATACATGTAATGAAATCTTATCAACAATTTAAAAAAAAATCTAAAAAGATTCAATAATAGCACATCAAGAAAAAATTATTGGTGTGTTCCCATTGACCTTAGGAGGGTCCATGTTCTTATAGAATAATGATCAACCAATACTCTAAGCAAACTTATTTCCCTCTCCATTCATCTTTCACATCAATTGGATTCTTCATCTTCATAATGTATACTACCAAATTAGATTCAAAATTAGAATTTTCATTTGAATTATATTTACCCATGGTAATAGGTCCATGGTAATAGGTCTATGGTAGTAGGTACTAAAATTTACTACAAATAATAAATTTTGATCCAAATTTTCAGATGGAATCTATTTTTTGAAATATTAATAAGTTTCTAATGTTTTTTCAAATTTCTGAGCTCAACGCTCACATAATCTCTGCTCAACGCTCATAGGCTCATGCTCACAAGCTCACAAAATAGCACCGCTGGGTATAAAGGCGACCGCGGGTGTAAGGAAAAGGGTGATCTTGGCTTTATCCCATACGCAAGGAATTTCTTTTGTTCCATGGATGATAAGAACTTCTAATATACGACATAAATGCAATTGTCCATCTTTGAAAATTGGGTCCCAATTTCTAAAAGAGAGATCTTACTGAGTCCTCATATTGGAAATGAGTATTTTTGTGAGGGGAAAGGCAAGTACATCACATCACAGAGTTCCATTGGAGATGATTTTCATACTCACTAGTCCATCCGTTAAAGGTTAAGAGCAACCTCGTGTGCCGTTGCAATTGCAAACATGGATATAACAACTATTTCAATCTTGCTCACGATTTAGGATCCTTCAGTTTCCATGTGCCATGGCATTCTCCTAAGCCTTAAATTAAGTACTTCACATTCTGCGGTCATTCACTCATTCATAGGAGCCTCCGAGTTCTACATGTTTTTATTACATATGGTTGGGAATTTCTAATTCAAATTTTCTACTCCTATTGAAGTGTAGAAGCCAATATCACAATTGGATATAATAATTACACCAAAAATAGATACAAAAACAAGAAAAAAGTAAGGATAATTAGTATTACTATAATTATAAGTTGTACACACTAATAGAGTAGTGACCCAATCTTATAAATGAACTTCTACTTCAATTGTACTTCCATGAACTTTGTTAAGATCTCCACGTCTATACCTGTAGAAGTCCACACTAAAGACATTGAACAGAACTTTGTAATTCTAACACTATCATGCTTTCATACTAAAGTAGATACTACACAAAACTCATCTATAGGCTATTTTGCCTATGAACTTAAGCTGAAAAACTTCAACACACCAAAATTATGCAAAAGCATTACATTACCACTTCACTACCTCTAAATCTATATTTATAAAGTTACGGTGAAAATGTGTAATCACTAGGCACCTCATCAGCGTCAGGGTCAGAATCATCATCCGACTCCTCCCCCCTTTCATTATCATCACAGTTATCATTCTCGTCGTCCTCCCTTCATACTCGTTCATTTTGCACTTCATGTTCTACCTCTGAGTTCATGTTCCGCACTTTAGTATCCACGATGCCGTCGCCGCTAGTTTGCACCAATCGTTTAGTCAACCTCAATGCATCTCTTGTTCCATCAAGGTTGGATGCAGGGTGTCGTCCGCCTCTACTGGATTTCCCGATGTTGTGATTGGAATTGGCTTCACCCATGATGAATCTTTGGACAACATGGTTCTGTCGTTTGGGATTTCTTTGTAGCCTCTCTTGCGTCTTCCTCAATCACTTTTTCTGTCCTCTTGTGCCTTCACGCACGAGCAAGGATGATTCTCCAGGGCCAGAAATAGAGGAGGGTTGAGTGGGTTGCAGAGTTGAGGCATGGCCTTCATTATTAACTGCCCTAAGAGGACTATTATGCAAGGGCGGCCTAGTCGTATAGGTTGGTATAGACCTAGTCGCCCTAGCATTGTTTGCGTTTCCTCCTCCACTTAAGGGCAGTGTACGATTCCGGTTCATAACAGCTTGCAAGGGCAAGTCTGAATCATATTCCACATTTTCTGTTCTTAAGGGGCTCCGTAATGGAGAAAGTGGAACGCTTGTATGCACAACATCTTCGACGTGTGTTGGCGGTGTTGCCTCCTCTTGCCTTTCATTTACCTTAGCAACTCGAGTGGCGCTTCGTAGGTTCATTACCCTTGTAGAACCCTGATCTACAACATTTGGAGATCTTGCTTCCTCAGCTCTTGTGGGCATTGGACTATTTATGCCTTCATTGGGGTTGTCGGGACTACTTGTCCTCGTCGGCGATGAATTTATTGGAGGAGGTATATTCCTATCCCTAGCAGAGACGTAGGGTTGCGGGGGCCTTCGCGGTGCACGTTGAACCTCTTCCTCCTCAGAGGAGTACCTATTATTCTCAGTTGTAAATGTATTTCCATAGTTGTGTCTTCGTGGAGGACTCTTTTCTCTACGAATCAGTTCTGTCCAAATATTTCCACGTAGGCGCTCTTCTGCCAGCCTAATGTTCTCATTAGCTCGAGCCCTTCTGACTGGGTCGCCATCCCCTGATGATCCTGTACCTAATGGCTCCTCATTCTCTTCTGAGGTATTTCCATCCACAAGGTACTTTTCGTAGAACATTGCAGGATTGTGTCTACGTTTCTCACGTTCAAGTTTACTGTTGGTGTAGATATACACCAATGCTTCCGCCTTGGATGTGGTTAGGCGATTTCGCACTTTATTGTGCACAAACGAATACATGCTCTAATTCCTTTCACATGATGATGTTGAGCATGTCAAAGATAGAACTCTCATTGCAATTTTTGGGAGAACATTAGCACCCACAAGATTCCACCATTGATGAGGCATTAGTTTACACTGTGTAATATCAGGAGCCTCTTCTAAGGGGTCAAAAGGACCTGTCTTCTCTTCGAACTGCGTAAGCTCCTGCAATGCCTCCATGTATGATAATCCCAATGACTCGCTCATTTTTCAAAGCACCCGATTTAAGGCTCTTTTGGCCACACCGTCGTTATGAAGGGTTCCTACTTCAATCAAGAAAGGATTTAAGAGTGCCCTTGCATAATGTAGGTCTGTGAGCATCAATTTCCAACGAGCCTCGAAATGCTTCTCAAACTTCGTTGCAGTTTCAGCATTAAAAAAAAAAGGTTCGTTTCTCAAGCTCCACACGTGCTCTTGAAGAGTCTTCATAACCAACCAAGCCTTAGGCATTGCCGGGGCTTTCCCATCAAACACTCGGCGAGCAATAAGGACGGGCTCCACCATGTGCAAAAAATTCTGACACTCCACCCCAAAAGATTCTGAATGAATGTCCTCCCGTGCTATAGTGGCTCGCACTTTCAATATATCTCCATTTTGGCGACGTTCCAAACTAGCCTCAAATTGCACATATGTCTCATCCATTATCACTCGAATCAATGCTGACTTGCACTCCACCACACGTGATATCATGAGGAAGTTCACTGCAAAGCATGTTTTAGAAGGCATTCGCAATGCCTTGTCCGGGGAGTACTTTCGGAAGAGAGCCAATGTGGAATGGTACCTCTTGATGTACTTTACTATCTGCGTACAACGTCGTACTATTCTCGTCACCTTGACATCCTTTGCCCAGTCTTCCAAAAGCAAGTCCAAAATGTGTGCTGCGCATCCTTGGGTATACATGTGAGGATATTTCTCTTGTAACGCCTTCAAAGTCCCCGTCATGACAGCGGCCTTGTCCGTACATAGTTGGACAATGTTTTGGGGGCCAACCTCTTCTATGTATTGCGCCATCATATTGGTTGTGTATGCAATGTCCTTCTTCTCCCCTGTGGTGTCCACCGATCCAAGAAACACATCCCTCGCAGGACACACAAGCATTAAATTTAGTAATGGACGGCTATTAGTATCAGACCAACCATCTAAACAGATAGTCGCTCCATAAACTTCGATAGAGTGCTTTGTCCACTCAGTGACCATTTTAGAAACACTTTCTTTCTTTGGCTCTATCATTCTTGTATGCAAAGCATTGTATGAGGGCGGTTGTCTTCGTGGTCTTGATGCCGCTGTCTCTTTCACTACTTTCACAAAGGCAGGATGGCACACAACATTGAACGTGATGCTAGCCTCATAAAAAAAGGAAGCCCACATGGTATCCAACTTTGCTCTCGTGCTACTTTGTAATGCCTCATCCATGCTAGTTTGCCTAGAAATGGAAGGGTTATTCCTCCTTCTCAAAATTGTTTGAGGAGTGGAATCTACTGAATCAGTAATAGGGAGCATTGGTTCATTCGTAGCACTAGGCTCCTCTGACCTCTCCCTATCCCCCTCCAGCATAGGCTCTACCATAGTCTCATCTACAACATCAAATTCTGGAACATCCTCATGCATTTGTTCAAAGCTCATTTCCTTCGGAACAACCCCACGACAAGTCCTAAACTTTTGCAATACTGCCCATGGGATTTTCTTACATCGCTCTGATGCAGTTCTGCCGCCAAATCCAAAGTGACAAAATGCCTGCTTTCATACAAATACGAAGGTCCACCCACAGAAAACACATGTTCGTGTGTTTCCCGCAAATTGACGGTCAATGTCTACAACCAACCAAGGATCCTACTCCTTCGTGTCTCTCCTTGTATCGTTAATGGTAGTCCTCCTCCCCTCACCCTGACTAGCCATATTGTTCCTCGCCTATGAGTTCTTAAAACAATATTATCATATGAATCAGAGCCTTGATTTAGAAAAAAGAATGGCAAAGCCACTTACTTTGAACGGTCTTTTAAACCACGCAAACCAAGTTGTTGCCCTCCAAAGAACCAAACATCCGCAAGAAGCCTCTTTCGAAGATTCAAGCCATGAGTTCATCCTCGAAGCAAGGTGAAAACCAAAGTCCGAGCCTTTAGCTTTATACTACCATCCTGCTAGCACCGCAAGTCACCCCCTGAGAGCCAGAATGGGTGCAGGAAACGGGCGACCTCGTAACAGGCGCACTTGCCCCGTGGGCGACTGCAGGTTGATGGTTTGCACTAGGAGCGCGCGTGCGGATCAAAGGGCGACTGCGGGTCCAAGGGGGGCAACTGCGGGTCGAAAAAGAGGCGATTGCGGGTGAGGGGGGCGAGTGCGGGTCTAGGGGGCGACTACGGGTGGAAGGGGGGGCGAATGCGGGTAGAAAGAGGCGACTACGGGTGGAAGGGGGGGCGACTGCGGGTAGAAGGGGGCGACTGCGGGTGGAAGGGGGGGCGACTTCGGGAAGAAGGGGGGGTGACTTTGGGAAGAAGGGGGGGTGACTTCGGGAAAAAGGGGGCGACTGCGGGTCCAGGGGGGGCGACTGTGGGTATAAGGGGGGCGACTGCGGGTATAGGGGGGGCGATTGCGGGTAGAAGGGGGCGACCGCGAGTCTCAAGAGGCGACTTCGGGTACTTGAAGGGCAACTTCGCTTACATTTAGGACCCAAGGCCATTTTTGTTATTCCATTAGCGTTCCATCGCTGAGTTTCTAGATGAAAGTCATCCTAGTTTAGATAGAGATTTTATTAAACCCTAAATGCTATCCAAGGGTTTGACGTGGTATTTATAGATACTTCAAAAAAAGATTTTCAGGAGTATGGTCATAGACTTAAAGAATGCAATTTTTTTTTTAAACAACCACATGAAGGGAAACTCATTTCAAATCCATTCCAACAAACTTAATAAAAAATAAATAGAATTAGCTTGTACTCAAATGTGGAAAAAATTAAGAACTTCCTCTTTCAAATTAAAAAGAAAAATGGGGGACAACATTGGTTGATCAAACTATATACATGGAATCCACAACTCAAAATGTATAACTTCCATTTCTCTATCAATTCCAAAAGTATTCTTTTGAGTACCTTTTTATGATGTTTTTTCCCAAATTATAAATCTCAAACAGAGTCCATACATTCACGAGGTGAAGGGCATGGGAATGTTGTCATTTACAATATGTTCAAACCATATGTTAAAATACAGAAAAATGAAACCATATGAACTTATATTGAAACTCTCATGGATGATGCAGCTTAAATTTATTGAGGGTTCTTTGTGTAGACTCAAAGTTACTAGAATTCTTTTCTTTTTTAAAACACTACACAAATTTAACAAGAAATTAACATTCACATAACTTCAAATCATCAAAATTTGTCAAAAATTCAAATGTTTGGATCCAAATGCAATCACATTTTCATACACAAAAAATAAAAATAAACATTCTTGTATTTCAACAAAAATAAGGACAAAGCCTTTTTCTTCATATATCTTGGAAGAAGTACATAGTCATAAAAGAAACAAGAGCCACCTAATTTATATTCCATCCATTTCCCCTTGTTCTTCCCTTTTCTTCTTTTCCAATTCTATTTGGGCTCTTGCCACTCTTTCTTCCCTCTTCAAAAGAGTTAGGTCATGGTTCCACATCTTCTTTTGGATCCACCACTTCTTGAACAATGACATGAACCTGATGTGTGCCTTCGGCCACGACATCTTTTCCTCCAACTTCTGTTCCAATCTTTTCACAGACGCTAACTTCATCTTCAACTTCTCTATTTCCGTAGTGGATGATGAATCTTCAACATCCACAGACAATGAATCTGATTGCAACGACCGGTCAATAGGATCTGCATCCTTCATCTCCTTCAAGCAGTTCAACGTCGATCTTGCCTTTTCCACACCTCCTTTTTCAATGGCAAGGTTGTTTTCTTCCATCCTACATTTTCCCATTATTGTTTGAAGTCGTTCATCCATAACAGGATTGACATTTGAACTACAACCTCCATCTTCTCCCTTATTGAACTTGAGGTAAAATTGTTCCAGTTGTTCCATTTCTCTTTGTTGGGCTGCCAAACGAGTTTGTCCAACTTGAATTAGTTCTTTGAGGGTGCCCACATCCTCAACCTGAATCTCTTGTGCGCTTCGCTTCTCGATGATCTCACACTCCCTTTCTTTTTCTTCAAGATCCTTTAAAAGCATCTCCAACTCCACTTTATAGGATTCTTTCGTCCGCCGTTTATTGTCTTCTCCAAGTACACCTTGATGTTCTTGTTCCATTTCACGCATCCTTCCATGGAAGGCAAATTCATCAAGGTCAGAGGAATCTCTTCTTCGGCTTCACTCTCCCCATCCAACCTATCTTCATTAATTTCTTGCAAGCGAGCTTGCACGTAATGGAACACTTCGTCATCTTTAGGACGACAGACCCCTATCGGTTCCACAGACATAAAAGGTTCTCCATCCGTTGGTGTGGTCCGTTGCATGTTGCCTTCTTCGGATACCACCAATGCTAAGTTTTCTTCCATTGATGTATCTTCCATACTGTCCCTAGGTTCAGGCAATGGCTCTTCATCGGAGTCCGATTCTCCAGTTGACGTTGACCAAACATAATCCTCATCTGCCACTCCTTCTATAATGTTCTTTTTGGGCCCTAGCCCATCCTGAGGATTATTTGAAGGACCCGCTCTTGGAATGTCTTTTGTAGTTGGAAGCATGACATTCTTGGATGTCTTGAAGGTCATCCAATCTACCATTTTCCCCAATTGTAACTCTGCATATACCATTTGGCATATGCCCATTGAGACTTCGCTCCGTGGAATTTTTCGCTTTCCGTACAATGCTCGATACACTTCAATACATCTCTGGACAAATGCATCATACTTGCAGTAATGAAGATTCGCTTGGTTTTGCTTCACATGGTGAATGTGTCGATGGTAAGGGAATAGCTTGTCGATATGGCACCAATCCACAAATAACTTGCAAGTCGTCAAGGTCCAATCGGAATTTACATGACGCCATCCCCGATATGCCTTAGCCGTTGGGTCAAGAAGGGTGCGTCGTTGCCTGCTATGGCGATCTCCTTTCTTCTTCGTCATCTTGTCATGTCACTCTAGCATAAAGAAAACTAGACTTTTATCGATAATATAACTGAAGAAATGAATTCGTAAACGTAGAAGCTACAACACGTGTAGATGCCCAAACTTCCAACCAACGAACTAACATTCAGACGCTTCAAGGCGGATGAAAGGCACGATGCGACGAAGGAAGTGACGACTTGGGAATCCAATATCCCCTTAAATACCTGAAGTTGCCTAGGGCGCGTGCGGGTCTTGGGCGACCACGGGTTTGGGTCCCACTGTCCAGAAACTACCATTCAGGAAAAATTAGAGTTTCTAGAAGGAGACCTCAGGTGCAGGGCGACCGCGGGTACAGGGGGCAACTGCATATAGGGTGACCACAGGTCATTTCCTGGGCGACCGCGGGTAATGGGGCGACCGCAGGTACAGGGGGCGGTTGCATATAGGGCAACCACAGATCATTTCCTGGGCAACCACGGGTAATGGGGCGACCGTGGGTACAGGGGGCAGCTGCATATAGGGCGACCACAGGTCATTTCTTGGGCGACCGCAGGTAATGGGGCGACCGCGAGTCTCAGATTCCGAAAGGTCTTCCAGTTCATGACGATGGGGGTGGCTGCGTATGGGGCGACCGCGGGTCAGGGGCGCCAAAAAACATGAGTTTGAGTTTCCCCCCTAACAAATTGGAGGGAAGGTGTTCAAACTTTTCAAGTACCGCTCCCCCCTTTTCTGAGGATTAACTCCAGAAAATCCTAGGATTGAGGCATTCAAGACTAAGTGATCAAAAGTTAATTAAGTAATAAAGAAAGAGAATTGGTTGAGGAAGTGGAGATTTGGAAAAGGCCTTCTTCCTAACATTTTATTTCTTCTTCATCCATCCATGTGGTCATGTAAAATTCAACGTAACCATTTCCTACTTTAATTTTTGGAGGGAGTACATTAAAAGGAGACCTTTCCTTGTGGGGGGAAACGATGTACAAATAAAATACTGAAACCGTGGGATGCATCAAGAGAAATCTTTTTATCTACATCAAAAGTGGTTTTAAAAAATGGAAACCTGGGAAAGCTCTTCCCCTTGACATTTTCTTTTTCCTCATGCTCATGTAAAATTCAACATAACCATTTCCTATTTTAATTTTTGGAGGGAGTACATTAAAAGGAGACCTTCTCTTTGGGGGAAATGATGTACAAAAAAAATACTAACACCGTGAGATGCATGAAGAAAAAATCTTTTGATCTCCATAAGAAGTGGTTTTTAAAAATGGAGACTTAGGGAAGCTCTTCTCCTTCACAATTTTTTTTCTTCATGCTCATGTAAAATTCAACATGACCATTTCCTATTTTAATTTTTGGAGGGAGTACATTAAAAGGAGACCTTCCCTTTGGGGGGAAATGATGTACAAAAAAAATATTAACACCGTGAGATGCATGAAGAAAAAATCTTTTGATCTCCATAAGAAGTGGTTTTTAAAAATGGAGACTTGGGGAAGCCCTTCTCCTCATCATTTCATTTTCCATCCTCCAACATAGGAATTTCAATATAGTCCTCCCCTTAATACATCAAGGGGATTTAAAACACATTTGAAGGGGTGAATGAATATTGACTTTATTGAAGATTAAAAAGTTCGGAAATGACACCTTCAATGGTTTATATCTTACAAGTGCAAGGTTTAGGAGTTCAAACTTTTTTATGACATATAATGAAAAGCAAATCACATGTGTTTATCATTTTATCCACCCTAATAAATAGAAGTACATTACTTTTGGAGTGGCATACATGGAGAAGGTCCATGGTTTTTCTATAGGGTTTAGGGTATAGGGTTAGGGTTTAGGGTTTGGAAAACCCTCTTCAATTTGTCTAATTAGTCTTACTATAATTCTATATTTATAGACTGATTTTGTAGTATTAACTAGCTACCAACATTGAAGAACATGTCAGTTGTAGTCCATAGAAGACGCAATTAAGTCTGACTTCATTAGTGTTGGAGATGGCTCACATCTTCTACTACGTTGGTTTCTGGACTGGCGTGACTTTAAGATAGAGGCGACCGTAGGTGGAGGCGACTTCAGGTCCTGGTGGTTGTGGAGCACAGTTTGGTGGAATGGGGTGCGACTGCGGGTGGGGGGCGAGTTCAGGTCCTGGGCGACTACGGGTGGGGGCATGCCTTCCAATCCAAAGAAGTTTTAATAAGTATAACGAGTTCAACTTTTAACATCCAAGAACAAGTCACTTCTTTAGGACCTTAGGGTCTTCAAGGCATCTTTGGGTGATGCATAGAAGTTATTGGCTTCCTGGAAGTCATTGTACTTGTGGAGGTCTCGGGTTCGATCCCCAATGAGATCAATTTGGTTTGGTTCTTGTAGCCAATTGACAAAGAAAAAAAAAAGACGTCAAGCTAATTCCCTGTAGTATGTGGGAGGGAAGGTGATTTGATTCTCAAGGTCTAGGAGATGGTCCATGAGAGTTATAAGAAATCAGTATTGAATTTCGGACGGAAATGTATGTGGTGCAACCTTGCACCTCATACATCTCCGTTCTAAATTCAATACTGACCGTCTCAACCCTCATAGTACATCTCCGAAATCTTGGGAATCAAATGATGTTTCCTGCTCACCTATCGGAGTGACCGAACTTGACGTTTTGTCTCTTTGGAGAGAGATTATTTTTTGTATACAAAAGTTGAAGTAAACCTTGGATAGCTTTTACAAGAATATATTGAATGTCCTCTATAGAATACTTAGCCAAAGAAATCGTACATTGTATAAGGATTTGCATGTGACGGTTCTTCATCTTTAAAGGATCAGGTGGCTAATTTTGAGTCCATAAATGATAGAAACTCTCTACACAGGATAGAAGAGCATCTCTTCATCTTGTAAATTTTGTAGTGTAAGAAGGGGTGGTCCTCCTTGGAAAGTTTACTTTCGAAGACCGCATCTATAATTTGTAACTTAACAATTTACAACGTCTAAGAAAGGTGATTTCGAAGGTGTCTCACTTGTCCATTTAGAAATTTCTTGTATCTTATGGGTGACCAATTTTGAAGGATTGGCATGCAAAAAAAAGAAATGATAGCATTCAAACACCCTTGATGGTTTGAACAATGTCTTCATCAAGGAAAACAATCTTTTGACTTGATGTGCATATGCTTCATTTGTTGTTCATTTCAATGTGCTCTGCAACATGTATGTTTGCATTTATGACCTCTTCCACTCCAAAAGGGTTTAGGGTTGTGTAAAAAAGCCGAATTCATGTTCATTGTAGAGCAAACTTGAAGAAATTAGAAAAAGACTTTGGACACTTCTAAAGTAACCTCTATAATATTATTATGCAATGGTAGAATGTAAGTATTTCAAGTTCTCCCTTTTTGTTTCAATAGAAGTCAATCATGTCCCGTACTTTTATATTTCTAATTCCCTTTTTCCGTTTTGGCCCATTCCTTTTTTTTCTTTGTGAACATTGTAGACATATATTTGGAACCATAAAGAAACAACTCAAAATCTAATTCCACATTCTAGACCATGTCATAGTGGTCTTATGATTTTATTTGAAAGCAAGTGAAATAGAAGTGGGAAGTTGTAATGCCAATATTTCTACCCCATATCAAAGTTTCTTTTAGCTATTATATATGATGGTCCATCCTTTTTGGACCCGCAGTCGCCCAGCCTCGCGGTCGCCATTCTTGGTCTTGCACATTGGCTTTCATCCACCTTGAAGTGGTTGAATGCGTGCTCGTGGGCCAAGGTGATTTCAAAAGGGGAAGTTTTTGCCCATTTTTCTCTCCAAGTTCAAGTCAAGAACGCCTCGTTTTTCAAAAGAGGACCATGTCTACTTCAAAGGAAGGAAGTAGTACAGGTCGGATATTGGCTTGGGACAAGGACCTTGATAATCCTGCAGCATTTGTTGTAGATATAACTACCAAGGAGGTAATTGGGGGTGCCGAACCATCCAAGACAAAGAAGTCCAAGACAACACACGATAAGGACCCTACCTATCCTCCAGCACGATATACGACCTATGTGCATGAGGCTTGTCTCCAATGGTATGAGGAAAAAAGTGTACAATATTTGGAGAGGAAATACTTGAGAAATAAAGAGGCAGGCATCCAATCCTTGAAGGATGAGTTGGAGGAATTTATTACAAGGAAATGCAAGGAATCTTTGGACTATGCAGATGTGGATGAAGTGTATTTCAACCAATGGCAAACGTGGATTGGCAATTGCCTACAAACTGGTATATTCAACACCAAGAAGTTGATGCTTGAGTTGCGACCTATAGTGCCTAGATTTGGAGAAACGAATAGGGCCTAGGAGTTCCGTGAGAAGATGGATTGGTCGCAAATTGCAGCAAAAAGATTGTCAAGGTTTGAAGCTAGGGGTATGGGGTGGCAAACGGATGCATTGAAGGCTGCATTTACAAGAGATAGTGGTTCATGTATCATGTGGGTCTACTCAGAGGCCAAGGTGGTTCCACTTACTAGATTTGACCGTCAAGGAGGATATGCAAAGGTGCGCAAGGTACGCATTGAAGGGATGTCCACGATCCCAGCACATGTACATTTTGTGGGGAAATTGTCAAAGCAAAGGAACAAACGCAATGCGAGGGTGGAACGGTCAGTGGAGGCTTTGGTATGCCCGTTGAATCATCCGGCCATTATTAAATTCCTAGCTATCCATGACCAAACAATGGAAGCATACACTTTGTGGTGGAATGGTGGTAATTTCAAAGAGTTGCTTCATTTGAATGAGAAGGTGGTGCCGCATGCGGAATGGTATGAAATCAAGTTGGTCAAGCAACTTACAGGCCAACAACAAAAAGAAATTAGCCTCTTTCGAAGACACAAGGTGAAGTTGGCGTGGGCCCTGGTTTATGTGACAAGTCTCGTGCACAATGTAGGGGTGTTGCACAATGACTTGTCACCTGTTAACATATTGTTGCATTATCCCCCCTTCTTAGATGAAGAGATCAACATTGGGATTTGTGATTGGGGAATTGCAAGTCGTATTCAAGAAGGAGCTCCCTCGCATTTTGGATATGAAAAACAGGAAAAACTTGATGCTGAGAGGATGGGCCGTTGGTAGACAGCTCCAGAGTTGTTCTATTTCTTTGGGCCAGAGGGTTCAGATACGAGTCTAGATGTGATGAAAGCGACCTACAAATATTCGGTGAAGTCCGACTCTTATTCCATTGGAAAGTTGACCCAACGCATGAACATAGAACACATGGTTGAATACAACAAGGACTTATTTAGAAATCATGAGTCATCAAGGTACTTTGCCATGAAGTTACGTGAACTAGTTGATGTTGATGTTAACAAAAGACCAACATGTGTGCAAGTGGTGGACCTCCTCATGGGTAAACCATGGTTCATGAAACCACCCGAATTCGTCTTTCCGAACTCTGTCCTCTCATAGGATTTGATGAAATAGTTTTCTAGCGGGAATAGTAACGTTGGCCACCTTTTGTGCATCTCATTTTGGAAAAGCAATGCAAGTGTATAAACTATTTTTAATGTGAAGTGCATGTTTGGACCCAAAATATTGAGTATTGTATATACACATCACCTACTTGCATGCATTTTGGTTTGAATATGAATTCTTTGCATGGTTCATTTGGGGGTAAGTCAATCTAATTGTTAAGGCAATCTAATTTCACTATTCAATGAAGGTATGTGCCGTCGCGGTCGGGGGTTTGGGACCCGCAGTCGCCCCAGACCCACACGCGCCCCCAGTCGCGGTTGCGCCAGACCCACATGCACCTCCAGTTGGGGTTCCCCTCACCCGCGGTCGCCCCAGACCCGTGGTCGCCCCAGATCCATAGTTGCCCCAGACCCGTAGTCGCCATCACCCGCGGTCGTTGGCGGTGGTCTTGGACCCGCGGTCGCCTTCCCGACCCACACGCGCCCCCCCCCCTTGGACCCGCACGCGCCCCATCTCGAGCTGCACTCACCCTGAGGCGACTGCGGGTACAAAATCAAACCCTAAACCCGCAGTCTCCCATCTTTCCCTTTTGCGCCTTGTCTTTTATCCACCTGGAAGTGGCTAATTGCAGGCTTGAGAGGGAAAGTGGGTGTTGTGAGGAGGATATTCTATGTCTCCTCATGTCACTTTCATCCATTGATTGTAAATCACGCCGAATTGTTTGAAACTTGATTGTGATTGTAAATGTTCATGTTGATGTATTTGTAAATGTGAATTACCACGAGGTAATAGATTTAAGTTTGTACAACAAGGTTTTAGGCTTGGTATATTTGGCATAGTATCCGAGTAGAATTGATCGTATAGATTGAGCACTATGGAGAATGAGCCCCCACCATTGACGCCTGCCACAATCAAACGCCGTACACGACAAGAGATGAAGCTCATCCGCAACAAGGGTCGGAAACGGTCCGGTAAATTCACAAGAAGTGTGTGGCCATTTTGATCCATCCAAAGATTAAGGCATTTAAAGGTTGGAGAAATGAACCTGAGCATTGGAGTTACAAAACCGTTTGCAAATACGTGGATTGGTGCCACATCAGCAAATTATTTCCCTTGTGTCGGCACAAAGAACATCTGAAGCAAAACAAAGTAAATCTTGCATACTCGAAGGACGAGGGCTTCATACTTAGATGTTGTGAGGTGTGGAAGCACTTGTATTTGGAGGACTCAACTTACCGAAACGACAATTTCTATTTCTTTCTTGTGAGAATGGTGTATGCTGAATATGTATTGAAGAAGGAGGTGGATTGGTCAACATTGAAGGAGGTCCCTATTGCGATCATTCCGGAGACTGCAAAAATTTTACCACCAAATGAACCTGTGGATGTAAAGAAGATGTTATCCAAGGTGAAGCGTGGGAAGTCATTTGTTTGTGATGAAAGCGTGGTTTGGTCAAAGACTTCTAGCTCTGATCAACACACCCATGAATATGATGGATATTCTTTCCACAGCGATGAGGAGGAGGTTGCCATACAAGAATCTAGGCTGGCTGTGGATGTGGGAGTCGACCAAAGTGGACAATCAGCTCAAGAGCCCATCATAGTACAAGATACGGATGAAGAAGGCATGGATGATGGGGTGGCTAGGAAAGTGGACCCCGTTTTGCGAGACGGTGACGGGAGTGGCTGAGGAAGCAATTCAGAAAATGAAGAGGCAATGTTGCTTGCCAAAATAGAAAGTGCAAAATTATTATTGCGTGCAAAGAACAAGCAATTGAAAACTTTGAAGGAGCAAGAAATGAATCCCACTTTCGTAGAGGTGTTGAAGCAACAGTTGAAGGCCATAACGAACATCATCGAAGAGAATGACAAGGGCTTCCATTCCTTCAAAAGAAATCGTGATTTTTATTTGAAGGAAATGAAGAGTGGGAAGGTGCATAAAATGGACCATTATTTGATATGGGAATCAAAACTTGAAACCCTTGTCCGCAAACGTCAGCAGGCACAGAATGAAAGGCGAAGCCTAGAACTTCAAATAATGGAGAAGAAAAAAGAATATTACGAGGCCGCCGTTCAGCACGTTCCAAAAGTAGAGCTTTTGGCTTCTTCCTCAACATATGGTAGTGTTGCTGGAGAAGTAGCATCGCTTGAGAAGTTGGTGAAGTTCCATGAGCAAAGATTACCATTGATGGTATCGGAGTTGAAAGCTTTGAGGGCAGAAAGTCGGGTTTTTTCGGATTGGTATAAGTGGAATAGAGCTAGCATAGGGAAGTCTAATGCAAAATTACAACAAATGGGTCCGGAGCCCATTTTGAAGGACTACCTCAATAGAGAATAAAATACCTAGGAATACAATGAGGATAAATACTTTCACCACGATTATTTTGTATTTTGCCTATCATGGTGTTATAAAGAAATGCAATGTTTTGAGATAAAACAATGTATATGGTGTCTTGAAGCAATGTCTGTACTAGAATAGTTAAATTGGTGTGGGCACACTAGTGGTGTGCATGGAAGGGAGAAAATGCCACTCCATTTTTGGATCTTACAACTTTTCTATATTGATGAATATGTCTTTCTCATGTTTTGGGAGAAGGTGATGGTATGATGAATGGAATGGGATTCTCGCTCATAATTACAATCGAATAGGAACATGGGATTGATGGGAAGTTCTTGATTCTTGACTGTAAAAGTTGACATAGTATTTTGTGAGAATGTCGTCGTGAAATCTACAGTACAACTTGTATTAATGATTTTCATATGAATAGTGGAGAACGAAAAACCGATTATGCCCCAAATACCATATTAATTGAGGAAATTTATTGGGCTTATTTGTCTCGGGTGATTTGCTTCATTGTTCCTCCTTGTATATAGGATTTTTTAGAATTCTAGCTTTAGCGTAATTTGAAGAAAATTACAATGGATATTGAGGAATTAGGTAGGTTTTATATGTAAGTTGGCCTACTCATGTTTTTTATGAATCAAAATTTTGACCTCCAAGGACAGGGTGAACCATTTGAAGGTATGGTAATGTGAAGTCAACAAGTCAACATCCACGAAAAGGGGCATGTTGTATTTGAACCCCTTTTATTCCTTCTTTGGCCAAGTATCTTGAAAGCTTAGAGGAAAAGCTTCCTATAATTAGAACCTCACGATTTTAAAGAATATGAAAGGAAATATCCAATTGGACAATGATGCTCCACTCTAGTGAGTAGTGACCTAGTTTTCTTCTCAATGCAAGTGAAATTAATTTGAAAAGTTAAACTTTAAGAGCTTTGTTGATTTGATTCATACAAACTATTTTTGGAAGAACTCGAAAAGATCATTCTTGATATGATTTCAGAAATTGGTACTTTGGTAGAGAGGAAAAAAAGGTAGTATTAAATAAATATCAATGCCATATGGAATTGCCATACATAGGTATGCTAGGAAGTCATAGAAGTGGAATGAAAGAAGCAAACCCTAAACCACTCCATCATACTTGCCAAAACAACTAGAAACATAGTGTAACTAAAACCTAACCCTTACTTGTCATCTATTATGATGGGAGGTAAGGCTAAATTGCATGATTCCTATGAATGTCTAGTCAATTACATTTGGGTTGTTTTGAGAACCACTTCCTTCACCTTCTTCGTAGGTCGATGCTTCCCCAACCCCTAGCTTTTGCTTTGCACGGGTTCGTGAAGCTGGTCCGTCTGCCTTCAAAATTGATTGCAACACGTTGGAGTCCTATAGAGCTTGGAGGGTCCTTGTTGTTTGCGGAGAATGTGCTTCCAACAAGTAGTCAAGTGCTTGACTTTGGTAATATGGTCCGTACGTAGAGTCCAGGTAAGCCATACTAGTCAAGTCTTCTAGGGAGGCACTATCATCTTGATTAGCCACCCTTCCTCCTTCTAAATTCCAACGGTGTCGTTGCGGATGAGGACCCCACTTGAAGGTTGAGGAGGTCTTGTCCCAATATCTACCAAGGCATTGGAAGAAGAATGCCCTCCTCCCTTCGTTTTGTGGCCCCTTTCCCATGAGCCTCGGTACAACTCTAGCAATTTTGTCTGGGTCTGTTTCCCAATTCAATTGCGAGCTAGAAGGTCCTTTTTCTTGATCATGTTGTCCTTCTCGCCAACTCCAAACCAAATCTCGGCCCTACAAGGTTGTGTCAGCCGTAGTATCACGTATGTGTTCCCAAGAAGGAGGCATGTAGGTCGTCAAGTTGAACATGGTATACATGCGATCATGGAATGGTGCTGAAAAAATCACACAACGTCGTCTAATCAAGCATTGCGTGATGAGACATTGGGGGTGGTATACATGTACACAAGATCCTAGTGCCCAACCCCCTTCAGGGCCAAATTGTTCAAGACATATGGGGCATTTGGTATGGTCCAAAACAAAAGGTGCAGGCTTGGGCCACAGTAGCATTCTTTTCTTCTCTTCTATGTGGCTAGACATTTGGTTTTGGTGGTCCCAACCATTTTTGCTCCAATCTATGACCTCCTTTTGTGGCAATTCCACCATGCACATGTTATTGGGAAACATGTCCTCCAACAATGCCCATGACGTCAGTCCATTCTCACGTTTAGGAGCATTTGCAACAAAGTTTCTAGAAACTTTCTCTAGCTCCTTCGCAACTTGTTGGGATCTATCCACGGAGAGAATGCAGGCAACCTTCCAATGGTAGTATGTGGTAGTCAACTCAGCCAACTTTCTTCGAAGCATCTTATTTTCTTCTTGAAGGCCATGGTCTTTCTCCAATTGAATAATTGATGGAACCACAGGAAACGAAAGAGAGTCTTGGGTCCCATTGAGGTCAATTGTGTCATTGGTAGTATATCTTGTGACAATAGTAGGAAGTGTATTTGGAATGATGGGGGAGCGTCCAGTGCGCTTGGCAAGAGGAGAACACTGAAGGATATGGTTGGTAAGGTCCCCCACAACCTTGTCCACATTTTGGAGGTTCTGCTCAACAAAGGCATCATCCATATCCGACAAAGTGAAAGTGTCATGGTCTTTCTCACGGAGGCGTTGCAGTTATGTAGTTTGTTGAGAGATGAGTGTACTTTTTTGTTCACACTCACATCGCAATTTCCTCATTTCATTCTGTAGTGAAGAAATTTCAACATCTTTGGTCTTAAGGAGGTCCAGAGCTTTTGCCAAAGTCATAATGTCATGGCTTGAGCCCATTGTTGATGGAGAAATGGGAACACGGTTAGTTTCTTCCATAGCCGTGTCCTCATCGGGCCCAAAGTCGAAGACATCATTTGTGCGCTGTGTTGGCAACGATGGGTTAGGAACTATAGTTGGAATCGATGCGGATCCCACTCGTGTTGTTGAACGCCGTACTCTAGATGGTTGCCTTGGTCGTTGTCCCGTGGATGTCGCAGGTCCTTCTACAATTTCATTTTGAACCTCACTGAGGCAAACAGATTACTCCACGATTCGTATGACCCTATGGACGCGCGTACCATCAAAGTCATCATCTTCTTTAGACTCAGTGTCAACCTCAATGGCAGGAATTTGCGTTTTGTATGCACTTCGAATAGGACCAAGTCCCCCCTCAGGAAAGGCTAGAACTCCTTTTGGGATGAAACCACTCTCTAGACGAGTGACATATGTACTTCCCTTGATTGTGCTCCAATCAACCTCTTTGTTTAGAGCGACCTCAGCATATGCTCCTCTAGCAAGGAAGAGGGGGACCTCGTTCCTATCTACAAAGGCGGTTTTGTAGAGGACTTGCCACAATTCAATGCATCTTTGAAGGAATGCTGGATTCTCACAGTACTTCAAGTTGGCCTTATTGGTGTGCCAATTATAATGATGACGCCATAAAGGAAAGATCTTGCCGATGTGGCACCACTCGATGTAGTCTTCACAGGTTTGTATTGTCCAAGGCTCTGGTTCTTCATTCCAACCTTTAAAAGCAAGGTGGGCTTCACTATTGAGCACGTGCAATCGCTTCCGATGAATAGTGCCCCTACGCTTGCGATGTTTGTCTTTGGCAGCCTTCCATAATGCCCCGGCGGTCTATGCAACAGTAGAGATAGGCAATGCCCTGGCATTGTTAACTCCAGTGGCCATCAATGATTGTCGTGTCTAAGGCTCAAAAAACTCGTTTGGGAGTTTAGGTGGTCCACAACTAGTAAGGTAAGAAGGGTGGATGCATGTAATAAACAGTAAATAGTCAAGGTTCACGCATGTAGCCACTAAAGGATACAAGACAAGAAGCCTCAATGAAAGGTGCCCAAAAGGTCTTGGGCGAGTGGATAAATAGGTGGGGTGAGCGCGGGTGAGAGTTGGTCATGGGGCGCATGCAGGTGCCTTGGGAGGCGACTGCGGGTCTTTGGAGGCGTGTGCGGGTCCCTTAGGAGGCGATTGCGGGTCTTTTGGGGCGACCGCGGGTAATTGTAGGGCGTTACTTCTCTTTGGGTTCTGACTTTGTGTCTTTGCTTCGCAGCTTGCCACGTACTTGACACCCGCGGTCGCCCACCAGCTTGAACCCGAAGTCGCCCTACCCGTGGTCACCCACACCCGCATGCACCCCTTTAGGATGCTACATGGAAGACACGTGTCTGCCACATGGCATCCAGGTGGCTTCACGGGCAGGGTGAAATTTTTTTTAAAAGTCAAAGGTAAGTTTGACTCTATTAGACGGACAAGAGGGTCTACTTGACGTGTGGGACGTCGTGTTCATCAAGTTGTCGAATTGTCCGCCGAAACAACCCTGTGTGAAACATATGAGATGGTGAAGGAGTGGATGGGAATGAACCGCATGCACTTGACCTCGGCTATAGACATCATGAAGACGATACAATCCCTTCCATTTCTCTAGTTTCAAATAGCACTTCAAAATGCATTACATTCTTCCCATTTCTCATGATTGTTCACTTGTCCTGGATGCTTGTGTAGTTGCAAAAGTTTGGAATTACCCTTGTAGTGAAGGACCTAGGCATGAAAAATAAATCCAATTTCTCTTTCAAGCGCACTACCATGATGGTCAAGGCTGGTGTCAACATTGCACAAGACGACATGGTGACACTGAACTATACCTATCTACACTGAATAGGGGTATTAAGGGGACCAAAAAATTAAAGGGATTGATTGTGGAAAACTATAGATGTTTGAAATATGATGTACATCCCTGGGACACTTCAATAACTACTAATGTACAAGGAAGGTAGATATTTATATAGTGTGAAATGTCAATTAATTAATTAGTATGGGTCCCCTTAATACCCCTATTCAATGTAGATGACATGGCAATGAATGCCAGAAAGCCTTGGCGGGGGGGCTTGCGAAAAAGACCCACAACTCTTTTAGATCTTCCTTAAAGCTACGAGCGTTGAAGGAGATGTGATTCTCGACTACACCGCATCCACTAGTCACTATTCAATTCAATTACTCTACCTCGCAATTGTCATGAATGTACAATTTGAGTCATTCAAATAATATATTTGAATTTCTTTGCCTATAGGTGCATTCATTATCGCTTGTTATGGCACAACCTGCCATGTTGTGGCCTTGGAGGAGAACAAGGACATTTTTGATGCCATCCTCAAACCCATGCGGAAGTCATCTACAGCCAAGGCAACGACACCACCACCGTTGGCAGTTGTGGTTTCACAAGATCCGGATGACATACTTGTGGTGCCTCGAAAATTTGTCCAGAAGGGAAAATTCAGTAAGTAAGTTAGCATTTTTAAAATTCTTGCTGAACATGGTGCTCTCTATTTTTCAAAACTCTAACATGGTGCCATTTTTGTTTGCAGTCATCAAGGATTGATGTCATCAGATCCAATGATGAAGAAATAAAGGCTTCTCTTCAGTCCGAAGAAGACTTATGAGCTTCTAGTTTATGCCAACCAGATGGCAACGGCCTTTGCAAATTTTTGTTGTTCCAAACCAAAACGCCGTAAAGGCACTTATGCTCTAAATGTCTTACAGTTCATAGATGGGTCTGCATCCGAGGGTATAGAGTTTTCAGACTTGTCAAAGATCTCCAATTCCTTGATGGAGTCCATAGCGATTTAGACTCACAAGATTGACATATCTCATGAATCATGCTATTTTGTGTTGATTTCTATTATGATTGGATTTGTATGTTTAATGGCTTTATATTGGACATGCGTTATTCTAATTTTTATTTTCTATTGTAAGAATTTCATCTATTTTGAATACATTTTGTTGTGGAAAAACCTTAGAATCAAAAAAAGGTGCAAGCTCTTCAAATTTTGAAAAATAAACTCTACATTCTATGCACTTTTTACATTCTTATGTCCACGGTCATAGGTCCCTCACTCATTTTTTCTTGAAAAAAACCTTTCTACTCATAGGCTCGCACGCTAGCAACCCTGTGCAACTAAAATGTTGCTATTTTCACAAAACTCTTCTTCAAGTCCTTGAAAAGGTAGTACACCTCCAACATATCCAATTTGTGGCTTCCAATTTACATTTTTGGGTCGAAAATAGTACTAAAATCCCTCAAAATCACCAAAATTGAAATCCAGTAGGGGGCAAGTTAAAAATAGTAAAATAAATTCGAAAAATTTGAAAAAATTATGGGATGTCTGAAACTGTCACATCTACCTTCCTTCCAAATTTCATGCCAAATGGAATAAGGATGCCGAAGTTATGAGCACAAAACCACTTGTCCAAGGACAAGAAGACAAGAAATAGGACAAGTATTTCTTGCAATCACCCATAAAGTTATAATTAAGATATGATGGTTATGGTTACAAACTTGCAATTTTCTATATTTTTTTTCATTGAAAAATATTGATACAAAAGTGACCTTTTTTGCGTTTCTAAGCTCAAAATACAAAGGAATTTTAGGGGCTAATAGCAAGGTTGTTTTGTCGAACGCATTTTGGGGTTCGAGTGTCGAGTTGTTCTTATAATGTTGTGTGTCGTATAAGACGAGTGTCACATAAGGCCTTATCCTAGCAGTAGAGACAATTTGAAATCTCCCTTTATTTATGATCCATAATTTAGAATGTAATAAGTGATTATTAAATTGAGACACTTCAATAAAATGAAACTCAAATATGTCAAGATTGGAAATAGAAAGTGCTTTATTTGAAAGTCAACCTTGAAGTTGACTTTATTAGACAGACAAGGGGGTCTACTAGACATGTTGGACGTTGTATTTGTCGAGTTGTTCGGCCGAACAACTATGGTTAATAGATGAAGTTGGAACTTGGAAATTCCGTCTTTGAATTCTATAATCAACTTATACATTAGGCTTGACTTGCCTAAGTGGTTGAATAATAAAGATGACCTAGATCAATCATTGCCACCACACCTAGCTTTATGCTACATCATAGTTTTGACAAATGTGGTGAATTTTTAATTCTTGGATTTGAGGATTCTTAAAGGCAAAAAAATGATTGATTGCTTAAAATTTACTATTACCAAGTGACATAGCACACAGCCACACGTCTTTTGATGTTGAATCTATGCTAGAATCAAGGTGTCAATTGTATTAGGGGTGCAAACCTTAAGGGCACATATATTAGGTAGAAGTTGGATGCCAATAGTTGAACATGGATACTGACACTTGTGCCCAACTCCCATCCATTTGCACCTCTACCCCAATTCTCCAAATATGTGTCCCTAGTCCCTACCCATATACAATAATACAACCTCATGACCTACATAGAGCGTGTCAACCTGTAACATCAATTTTGTTAAATCTGCAATAATTATTCCACAAATTAACTAAAATTGTGACATGTATCTTCACATATGTTTAATTTCAAACCCTAAACTAAAGTGTCAATTTTGTTAAAGTGATGTGAATCATGTAATTCTGGTGGCAAAAATTGTGACGTATATACACATGAAGGCTTAACATCTTGAACAAATATGGATTTCTATTTTAGAACAAGTATTTTTAAAGGTGATGGAACACCACCAATTTAATGAAATTGATGTTTAAATTTTGGTATAGATTTCGGTTAGAAGGTGAATAGCATGAACTATGGGCTGCGCCAAAGTAGTGAAATATTGCCAATTTGACAAAATTGAACGTTATGTGTGGGCATGTGGCAATCTAGTGGCATCGAATGTGAACAAAAATTCTCCACGTAGGACTGAATAATCCTATTAAATGGTATACTACACGATAACATGAAACAAACAAGGCCCCAACCCAACGGGCGCACATGTCAGATGGACCTGACATCGGGATGACTTTAACCCCTAAATGCCCAAGGCACCCAAATGTGGTGTTTGGAAAACTTTGAAGTTAAATAAACCCAACCAAATTGCTATTATTATTAGTTTATATTTTTGGAGAATTCTTTTTGAAATCTAGTTTTAGGATCAAAAAGTTGATCTTAAAAATAAAGGATTATGATTTTTCTATTGAAGATTTTGTGCAAGGATACCCAATGCAATCTTGACTTCCTGTAGCATTGTGGGCTCTTGGAAATGAGCCTCAAATAAACTAGATCTTGGAGGAAAAATCACATCAAAAATTCATTTAAAAAAATCTTAGAATAGATTTTGAAGAACCGTATATTGATTGGGGTTGTGCATGCTAGGCGCTATAACATCATTTTTTTTAGTGACCAAGTTTTTAGAGTTGACATGCAAAAAGAGAATTGAAAAAATTTCATAGTTTTCACACCCTCATGATCAAACATTATAATCTTTCAATCTGTAAGTGATATTGTTATGTTTTCTTCTTTTATGTGATCTCTAACATGTCTAGTTTGAATTTGTATGGTTACAATTCAAAAGAAATTGGTACAACTTCTGAAAATGTTGACTTTTTGTTCAATTTAGAGCAAATTTCAAGAAGCTCCAAACAGGCCTTGGGCATTTAGGGATTAACAACCCTGTACAAATTCATGGCTATATTTGTTTTTAATTGGCCCAACTTTGCAACAAAAGCTGTCGAACTTGAGGATGAACAAGCAATGTGGTTTCTGTGTGCCTTTGGGGCAAAGTACACATGAATATTTAATGTCTCAAGTCTGTCCAGACAGACTGAGGAAGTTACTTATCTCCCCAGCTCGATCAAGCTACCGAGTGAACCAGAACCATCGAAGACTTGCTAAGACATTGAGGTTTTATATTCAAATTCCAAAACAATCCTTTCCTTTACCTGCGTACTAACTTAGGCTGTACGCGTAGGTAGTACAGGGCATCTGAGCAGTGACGTACTGCAAGTCAAGATGGAATTGATTCCCATACAATGTACTGTACAGAACAAGGTGCTGTGACTCCCATCTCCCTGTAGATTCAGTGCATATACTGATCACTTCCATATTATAACCTGTCGACGCTGGAACTTTTTAACTTTCAATGTGACCTCCCTGAAACCGAATCTACATCAATCCAAGTTTTTGGAGCTTTGACCAGTTGAATGTGACAACTAGTTACGGGTGCTCTGAATCACGACCATGAATCGAAATTGACGTTCCAGCTCAGGGAAAGGGACTAGAGCGGTCATAAGGTACATTTCCGAAACATGCTAATTTCCAATTTGATATCTTGGTTTCTGGCCGAAGGAATCTGAAGTGCCCCAACCAGTAAGAGAAATGATATGGCCACTTAGACTGATAAAGGACACAGCAAAACATGAAGAGTGTTCCAATTGCTAAATTTATGTAACAATTCCTGTTACTTATTGAAATTATTGGATGTTTTTGGGTGGACATGGCCGTTGCACACACTCAAGCGAATTCACGGTGCCTGATGTGCTATGATTTGCCTGAATGTTAAATTCATGTTCACAGATCAAGGCATCATCATAGCTAGTACTTTACGCATCCCTCCAGGTAAAACCAGTCTGCGTAGATCGAGTTCAAAGGAGTCTCTCCTGGGGTAGAACTGATTGACAAGACCGTGCATGTTAGATGCAAAGCATGCCGAATACAGAGAAATTATTATCAGTAGAGATCCTTGGACAACTTGGCACTATTGAGCGATGACTTCATCCATCATGTCGGAGAGGATTTACAAGAACAAAATTCCTTTCCTGGAATCCTCACTCTTAACTGAGTTTTAAATGGAATACTTCTCAGTTTATTCAAAGACTGAAAGCTGGACACAGAAGGGACTGCCCGAGTCCTTCGACTCAATCGAGACGTACAAGTACGTGGGGAGCAAGCCAGCGAGGTTGCGTAACGGGTTTGACCCTGCTGCGACCTCCGTCAATTACCTGTCTTACTCGCGAGAGCGGGGCCTAATCTGGGCATCAATCATTCACAAAATGATAAATGCGAAACTGCACGTGTGCTGAGAGCGCATTCCAGTCTTTATTTCCGGAGACTCAATTTGTCACTCACCCAGGGTACGTATATATGGAAGCGACTGAGGGAGGTCCCAGATATCGACACTTAGCTCCAGCACACTCACTCACTCACCCATTCAGCTCGCTCCCTTGTCCATTGAGCTCAGCCTGGATCAGTGAATCGATCTGCAACGGCATCAGCAAGTACGTGCAACTGTCAATTAATCAGCAGTACCTTTAGGAGCTAGCTAGGCTGGGCACCAGGAGTGCGCTGCCCTGTGGTGGTGAATTCGAAATTCCACGATCCCGCGTGCTCACTGCAGAGCCTCGAGTTACTCTCGCAGGCATTCAAGCTCCCCCATCAGTTGGAGCTGCGCAGAATCGAATTTGCACTGAATCCAGGCAGCTGCTAATTGGCGGAGCAGTGTGCGCCGGGTGCGATCACAGGCAGCTGGAGTGCTGGACAGTTTCTGAATAACATTAATTTCTCTTCGGTAGCTTGAAGTTAGGGAGAATGGCAGCTGCATGCAAAGCCGTGCTTTGTTTCACGGTGGCGGAGGCTTGGAGCCTACAGCTGAGCGACCAACTCGCCGCGGCCACTACCAGCCTGGGCGCGGCGGGACTGAAGGAAGATTACTACGAGGGGAAATGTGGTGACGAGGACGTGGAGGCCATCATTTTAAAATCCATAAAGGAATCGTTCGAGGACGACAGCGGTATTGCGCCCGGCATTCTGAGGATCGTTTTCCACGATTGTTTTGTTCGAGTAAGCTAGAAATTCGATCTCTCTCTGTCTCTCGAGTGAAAATTGCGTTAAGTTCTTGCTTGGATCGTTTCACTACACTTCTCAATGTCCATCCTGTATGCTGTCTCTGTACGCCGGGATATATCTCCATGGCCATCCTGTGATTTAATTGGACAAGGAAGTCTCTCAATTATGGATTGGGCACAGCTGTGAGCTGTCCAATCACGAAATGTTGCGAATCCGCCTTCGATTGACAATTCCTACATCCCAGGCTAGTTTACCACTCTTCTCATAGTTAATGCGTACGTTTTGTTTGTACTTGCGATTTGCTCAATTCGCAATTCTTAATTGCGAATTGATATTTAAAGAATTCTAACCCGTCAACTGCAACTTTTACTACGTCCGCCACGTGAACTGGTATACAAATTAGCTCTAACTATTATACGCAGTACCTAGATCAAAAGCTAGCTCGACATAATTAGCTCAAACGATTTTACTTTACTCTTACGACATGGTATACTCACTGGTTCATAACTTCATATTCTGAATTAGGCAACAGATCATATGAGCTAGAGGGATTCAATTACTTTAACCCTAAAGGACCAAGTGTCCGTTCAAAGTACGCAAGAAATCTCGGGTAGGTTCCTACGAAGTCATTTTTGGTCAGATATTCATGAAATTTGGACATGATTAATGTGAATCTATGTACCCCTTCCTGAAAATCTAATTTTTTTCCCTATCGGGTGCCCGGATCAAAAGTTATGCTGCCCTAAACTTTGCGGGCAGCTCGGGCAGCTCCGGACAGCATGTGAAAAACTCTTCCGATGATTTCGAAATTTGGCGGGTGTGCAGCTCACATGATGCAAGATGCAGATGTTAAAAAAAATAACCATGTTTAATGTAAGAATCTCATTCTAGAAGGAGTTAAACTTTGTAGGCCCTATCGGGCAAGGTTGGAAAAAACTTTTTCACCTAATTTCAAACGTTATAATCTTTCAATCCGTGCGGTCAAAGTTTCTAAATGTTTTTTCACCTGTTACCAAAGAAGTCTAGTACAAATTTGTACGGTTGAATTTTGAAAAAACAATTTTTATTTCATGTTTTTTCTTGCTGTCCTAAAATGTGCCTCGGTCCTTTAGGGGTTAAACTCCGAGGACAGAGAAATCAGTCCGAGCTTTTGCTTGTTCAAATTAATGAGCTTTGATAGGAGCTATATAATGATTATCACAAACTGGGATATGTGAAGATTCAGGCTTACGTTTGATCGACTTGGATGCCAATTAAACACTTGTCATTGTTCCAGGGCTGTGACGCTTCGCTGCTGCTGGACGGGGCCACCACCGAGAAGTTTTCGCCCATCAATCTGCTGCTGAGGGGGTTCGAAGCGCTGGACGCGGCCAAGGCTGCCGTGGAGGACGTGTGCCCGGGTGTCGTGTCCTGCGCCGACATCGTGCAGTACGCGGCTCGCGACTCCGTGCTGCTGGTAAGTCCGTCCAATCCCCTCACATGCTCCGACTACGAACAATCTTAATATGCCCTGCATTGGTTCCTTTTAAAAAAATCCAGGCTTGTTCTGAACGATCCACAACGTCGGACTTCTAGTTATCGATACATATCCTCGGTGGGTGGAATGTAAAATATGTTAGGGGTTCAGAAGTATGGCACTGCGCATGACCTTGCAGCTGGGTTTACTGGAAAGTACGTATCGACTCACACTGATGATGAATTAAATTTATACACAGTCACAGTCGCACTTGCCGGCAATGTGCTGTAACCGTTCGTTAACAGTTCGTGTCACATGCTCTCACTAGCTAGCCTTAGCTGCCAATTAAGTGAAGAATGTGAATTCATGAAGACTATGCATTCTGGCGGGCCCGCCGGATCATAATGCACGATCGATCGACCATGACCTGCAATATATTACATTCATCATTGATCATACTGTACGTACGAGTCACAGCATATATCATTGATTGTCGATCTGCAGACCGGCGGGAGCGGGTGGACCGAGTCGGGCGGGCGCCGGGACGGTCTGGTGTCCAACATCTCGGAGCCGCTACTGAACCTGCCCAATCCGAACATGACGGTGTCGCTGTTGCTACCGGTGTTCGAGGCCAAGGAGATGAACGCGGCGCAGATGGTGGCGCTGTCGGGCAGCCACAGCATAGGCCGCGCGCACTGCCAGTTCATCACCAACCGCATCTAGACGTTCAACAGCTCCACGGACGCCGACCCCGTCCTTCCCGCCGACTTCCTGGCTTCGCTGCGGTCGCAGTGCCCGTCCGCGTCTTCCACAGGGCCGCTGGACCTGGACCAGGTGACGGGCGAAGACTTCGACCCGCAGTACTTCACCAACATTATCCAGAAGAAGGGGCTGCTCACGTCGAACCAGAGCCTGCTAACTGGACGACGCGCGCACTCAGGGCGCCGTGTACCAGAACAACGGCAGAGCGTTCTTCGACGACGCCTTCGGCGACGCGATGATCGCCATGGGACAGATCGGGGTGCTCACGGGGCCCGACGTCGGAGAGATCCGAGCCAACTGTCGACAAGTGAACTCCTAAAGAAGCAAATCTGTTGAAGCCACCAGCTGTTTGATACATACTGCATATCTTTGAGTGCCGTCTGCATTTGCAATCCATGCCGTATGGGTTCGACCATATTGATATGTAGGGGATTAGTTGGTAAATAATGTTGGGAAGAGGAGCTCTTCTCGGGTTCTTCTCGGGTAGTATGTAGCACCGGCGACCTTGCCAATGGCGCCGGGAGAATCGCCGGGCGACCCCTGCCCTATAGGGTAAATATGAAGGGGTTTAGGGGTTCATTGGTCATGTTTTTTTGGTTTTATAAAAAAAATAAAAAAATGTTAGAATATTGGGTGGGCAAGCAGGGCGAATGTTCGTTTGCTGGACAAACAGGTAGGGCATAGAGGTGGGGGTGGGAAGCACTCACCCTGACATTCTTCCGGCAATGGCGACCAAGGTCGCCGCTGCTACAGGTGTCCCGCTCTTCTCATGCATGCAGTGGGAATAATTCTCGGTGTAAAATTAGGTAGAGCTGAATTATTGACCTCGACCGATTCGGCACACTTCTTTAGCTGGTGAAACAGACAGTAGCAGCAGTCTATCTTTTGCATAGCTAATTCAGTATGTGGGGTGCCGACTCACGTAGCAGTGAATTGTTCAAGAGCAAGATAATTGTCGTACTAGCTCATTTGTGTGCTTCATTGTCTGTGATAATGTTCGCCGCCCAACATATGCCGGGCAGTGAATCGAGTTAAACAATGCCACTGATTTCAATTTCCAACATAGCAATTCAACTAGAATTTGAAGGGTTTAGCAACGTTTTGAGCTACATGCAACGTTTAAAAACATGCGTCGTAAGCAAACATGCTAACTTTTCAGCAAATATGATTCTAAGCGTTGTCCACTTTCATGCAGAAACTTTGAATATCGACTTTGAAATTACGTTTCAGTGTTACCAGAACGTTGCTAAAAAAACGTCGTTGAAGGAGGTGAATTCTAGTAACTATAGTATTAGCGCGAGTACATTACAAAATTATTTTACGGACAGTGCTGGATTGGAGCTGAGAGAGCTGCTTGCGGGCTGCATTCTCCAGAAAACTGCATCTGCATGTTTATCACCCTTTTCGAATTCGTAGCCTGGTTGCAAGAGAGCTACGGCATTCTGAGTTGGTTTGCCAAAATCAGGGGAACTAGCACTGCTGATTGGAGTAAAAGTCATTGCGTTTAACACCCGATCTCGTAGCCAGGTCGCCAGTGAGATATGTCAACCTGCGTTTGTGATTAATACTTACGAGTCAGAACACCATGACACCTTACACCTACCTTTTGAAAAGAATATGTTTAAATCGCTGAAGAAATAGAAATAGTCCACAACTCCACATGGCTGAAATCCGGAAGGAGTTCTGTACTCCACGTACTTGGATAATAGTGGCCTTGTGAATGTCGAAATTCAGTGAGATTGTGGCTCAATGCTTAGATCGAGGACGATCGATTGGAACAATTTCCATTACAGAATGTGACTGGCACAGTGCTATGAACTTATTTATATGTCTGGTAATATAGTTGGAAGGCCCTCCCTGTGGCCATCGATGTGCCACGAGCATTATATATTCGCATCTAGTAAAATCTTCACCCAATACTATCACACAAAATCCACAGTTTTTTAGAGATAAGTCGTGAACTATATGACTGATTTCAATTCGAACAGAAGCGTCCTTGCCATGTGGCAGATGGGATTCTCAGCTGGAACTGCTGTCGAAGTGAAATTCCAATGGATAGGTGGAAGACATTAATTTGCTTGTGTTTCGAGAACTGTGTATACCAATTCTCAACCTCGTAACTCCAAGGACCTGGTTGCAAGTCTCTGACAAGCATATTCTCTTTTCGAAATGACGCAGTCATGACGATCTTGTGTACACCGCCTCTTGACCCCTTCCAATCTCCTCCGACATAGCCTCGACCAACTTTGCAAACAAGTCTTCGTCATATTCCTTACATTGGCAAAATTCCAGGAAATTTAGCACTTTCTGAGACGCTCGAATCGAACCTCAGGTCTATAAATGTTCGAGTTTGGGCACTTGGAAACATACCCTTTCAACGACTATGACCATAAGTCTTGCAGCTTTCCATTTCTCACGGAGGAATCCATGTCTTGGTAGCTTTTCAATTTCAATGAAAAAATAAGATCCTCTCATGTGCGATCAATGTGTATTCAATTCCCTCAATTATTTTGCCGTTTGAAATGAATGATAGACGCACTTCACGAATTCGAACGGATCTTAACTTCCACACTCATATTTTTGAATCTTTTTGACGTACTCAGCGTGAAAATATAATAGAAGTCTCTAATTTCAAGTAATGCAAGTACTTGAATCACTGAGTACTTCTATTCTAGGCGAGAGAGATCATTCCGTAGGAACTGTATGTACGACCTCGTACTACGATGAAGAAATTTATATGTAAGACCATATTCAAGACAGTTCGACAATATCCAAGACATACACTACTGAACAAAGTGAAACAAATTTTTGAACTGCAGAAAATCTAGGGTTATGTGAAGGAGCGACATTCAAGACTGTAGTACAAGCAACCCCTTTGGATGCTTGAAAAACATGTTTACTGTACCATCCTGGGACAATTGCACAAGGAGAACAAACTTGTGTGTGCATAATTCTCTAACAATAAAACAAAACAAACAAAAGGTTCCCAAAACCTAAAAACAAAGAGGGATAGTTGAACTACATTTGAACTTATAGGCTTGTGAGCAACTATGCATCTAGCTTAACTAAAAGATGTGGATTATTACAGAAGTGAGTCATAAGTTAGCTTCTAATATGTTCATGCACAACCATTAGCCAAATAAACCTAGATTGAAGCAAATTTTGGAAGCCAAAGCAATTGACATTTAGAATGTCTTTGGGAAACAACAACAATGAATTATATTGAACTTACATGGATTTGAGTTTGTTTAGTATGTAAATTTCTCGAGGGACCTCACTAGTCAAATTGCATCCCAAGAGAATTTTGCATCATTTATACAAAATACAGGGTGACACTTTCAAATGCAAGATTTACAACTTTCTTTCACTTTGAGCCTTGTTTTATTGTGAGCCCTAAATTTTCATTGAAGAATATGAACTCCATCTCACATTGACTACAAATTACTTAAAAATTCCATAAATGTACATATCTAATTTCTTTAGAGACTAAAACTTTGAATTCTAAAGGTGAGATTGATTAGGGTTTACACATACTGTGGCAATATTGTGGATCACTTAGATGATATATAGCAAGGTGGTGAAATCCAACCTAGACATCAGTTTATTGAAGAAAAACAATGATGAATCCATGAGAATTTTATGGTTGATGGATATATACTTCCATTCTCCACCAGACACACCTCAAAAGAATGGCATGTCGATGACCGTATCTACACATGTGCAACTTGCACAATACTCGCACCAATGGATCCATGAGTCCTATTCATAGCACTTGAGATTTGTAACCATGATTGAATTTCATGAAAGCGATCAAAATATGGAAAGATTAGGTGGAGGTCATTGATTTTCAAGGCCAAGCTCAATGATGGTTTCATCCACTCTAGCAATCTTTTGTACTCATGTGAAGTTGCTCCTAGATAAATGCAACAGAGGAGGTTTGAGAGTGCGATCAGCACAGGAGTTTATTTACTATGCATACTACAATGCAACGCTCTCTATATTGTGTACACTTGTGAGCCCCTAATTCGTCATCAGGGGTTCACTCTTTCTTTTTTTCATAGTTTGTCATTTTAAATGCACTTTTATATACAAAAAACCCTAAAAAGAGTGTAGAACTAAAATATGAGTGTCACATTCCAATATTGTATTTGGTCTAGTTTTAGAATATTATAGCTAGAATGGACCAATCACGAGCTGTAAATAGGTTAGAACCCAACTAATCGTGGCAAATGGGTCAAATGTAAGTGATGGGTGTATCAGGCTCAAAACCCTACATGGAGAGGACATCTCTAGGCTAGAATTGGTTGAGGGAACCTTGGTGAGGCATAGAGGTTAGTTCCTAAAGATAGGTTCCAGTTTCCCCATTTCATCGACAAAATAGGGGAACCCCAATTGTTGGTTTGTAGATGTTGAAAATACCAAGATGGGACCATGGAGGAATCTCAGGTACAAGGAGGGTGAATTAGGGTTCAAACCATGCCTGAAAACCAATGGTGAAGTCGGTTCGCCAAGATTCCCCCTGGTGTGGAAGATTCCCTGACCGCCGATAATTAAACGAGGTGGATTTTTTCCCCCTTAGCCCGATGTGTAGAGTAAAAATATGAGCCTACACATGTGTTGTGGGATTCCATGGGAGGTTCCACGAAAAGTTTAGAAATTTTCTAATAGTTAGAAGATATCTTTTTAGACAGTCAACTATCCAAATCTACGATGAAAAATTCCAAGGAATTCCTCAGGTAGCGGTAAATTCCCACTAAAAATTATCATAGCTTATTTTATGTTAATAAGCTGTTCTGACAAGTTTCACGACATTCCAATAGTCAAAAGTACCCGAACCTACAGCATTCCCCGACAATTAATGGAATTTAAAGTCCACGGCAAGTTTGACCGGCAGAGCGGGAGCATAAGAAAGCAAAATGGGGCCCAAGATAGGTCTTTTTTCACTCCCCCGTACTTACTTAGGAGCCTCTGCTAACCACTTTTGTTAGAAAAGTCAACCCCCAAAAGTTGGGATTTTTCTCAATTTTGGTGTTAAGTTGGTGCTAGGTTTCATTGCGATTATGAAGATAGAGAAAGGGGAGGGGGATTTTTATGAGCTAAAAATGGCCTTCTGAAGCCAATGGCGCAATCCGTTAGCGATTCGGAGTTAATCTCCAAAAGTTAACTTAGTGGGCCAGCATAGAATGAAAGCCTTGAGCTTTGGATGAAAATCTAAGAAGATAAGGTTAAGTTAGATGAACAAGGAGAGGTGGGTGCCCGGGAAAGAGTATAAAAGGGCACCCTTTTCCTCTCTCACCACCCCCTTTTTGTGTAATTGGGTCCATTGGGTCTAATTTATATTGGAAATTGTGGCATTTTAGCCACAAGCCTTGCAACGGTGTTTTGGGGCACTTTTGGCCATTGTTGTTGTTTTTGGAGCTTGCAAGGTCTTTGTGGGTCTCTTGCCTTTTCTTTTGAGAGAGTGTGGTACTAACTCTTCGAAGCTTGCGCTTGGAAGCTTTGCTAACTTATTAGGTTGCTAAAGGTTGTATGTGCTTATCTTTGAGGGACCCTCTTGGTCCCTTCCTTGCATTGTCATATACTAACCCTAGAGCCCCCCCCCATATGACTGGCGATGCCGCTTTAGAGGGCCTTTAGTTCAATTCATTTATGTTACTAACCCGTGTCGCTAGTCTTTGAGTGTCCAAGGCCCTTTCCTTTTCTTTTGTCCTTGTTCCTAACAGTAACATGGTATTCTTTGGTGAGAGACACAAGGGTGTAAAGGTAGTGGGTCCCACTGTATGACGAAGCTTTGAACCTCCTAGGGATAAAAAGTCTTAGCGGTGTGTTAAAACCACCTCGCGAGAGCACTGTGAGACCACGTGGCTCTTTCCTCTACAAGGTTTAGTTCCCAAAACGTGTGGGAACAAACCAAGATTTAGCTCCCAAAAAAAACTAGGAATTAGAAGTTAAGATGAATATGTATGGTAGCTAGAAAAGACTAGAAGAAGGTCCCTCACACCCATGAACCTAGGTCACTACATATCAACCCTAGGTATTATTCTCCAAAGCCTCAGAAGTTAGCACGAAGAATTAGACAAGGGTCGGATACCCCTAGTACCCCCAAACATCCCAGGTACCCCCCTAGCACCCAAACCCCAAACCCCCAAACCCCGATACCCGGGCATAGAGGCAGCCAGGGATAGGTACAATGACAGAAGGGGCCGAACACAATGGCAATTAGGGGGGGGCCGGGTATAGCGACAATGGGAGGGCGGCCACTACGAGCAGCCAGGGCGAAGGATAGGGGGGGTCCGAAATTCAGTCTAGGGAAGGGGTCTGAAATTAAGTCCAAGAGAGGGGGTCCGAAATTAAGTCCAGGGAAGGGGGGGGTCGAAGTTAAGGCAGGAAATGGGAATCAGGTCCAGGGAGGGGGTCCGAGAGTAAGCCAGGGAGGGGAATTCAGGGATTAAGGGACAAGGAGTGGGGATCAAAAATTAAGAGTAAGAGAAGGGAGTCCAGCAAGGGTGCCCAGGCCAGGAGTCTAGCAGCTATAGTAAGGGGGGAAGGGAAGGGGAAATTAGCACGTCAAGGCAAGAAGGGGGGAGAGAAGACACCACTCAAGGTCCCTACCGCTCTAACATAGCCCTCGGGGCAGGGAATCCAACTCCCCGTCTCCCATAAACCTTACCACGGCAATAAAAACAAGCAAAGAAGGAAGGAGCAAAGATGGCGGAAGGCCGAAAGAATAAGGAGAAATGACAAGGGGAGAGACAACTTGAAGGAAGAGGGTGAAGGTAGATAGGATAGGGTGAAATCCTCAAGACTTACTTAGGCCTTTAGATTAGAAGTAGGTAATCACCACAAGATTAAGTATGAGATGTAAATATAGGACGTAAGGTATAAGACGTAAGAAGTAGCTCAACCTTGGGGAAAGGTAGAACATGTCCTTTAGATTAGCTTAGTAGGTAGAAGCAAGGGTAGTTGGGCCACCTTAGAATGTGGGAGGAAAGAAAAAGGAAGAAGGAGGAAAGAAATAGGCTAAAAATCAACCATTAATCCTTGTACCAATTTATTTTATGATTAGAATGGTGGTTTGTTGTCTCACAGCACAGGAGTTCATTGCAGAGGAGGTAGAGCTTCAGGTGGGCGCGATCAACGATTCAACTTCCGAGGTATGAGTTAACCCTTTCCAACCTTTCCCTAGGTCTCTAATTAAAAGCTGGTAGCTTAGCCGAGGCTTACCCCTAGGTCAGACCCTTAGGACTATAGGTCAGGTCGTTTCCAGGGACATAAGCTTAAAGAAGGGGGCCGTGGCTTTCCAAAACCCTAAGGCACATCCAAATCGGGTAAAAATTGAGAAAGTTATCACTGGATGAAGTTTAGGGTCAAATTGGATGAAGAGTAGCCAAACTCCGAAATTGACAGAGAATTAAATAGAGTAGGAGGAGGCTCCCAACTAGGGTCCAGGGCCGAAGGGAAAAGTCAATTCCAAATTATGGGTTAGGAGAAATTAACAGATGAAGTTTGGGTAAAGCTTGGATGAAAATTCAGTATAAATCCCTGATCAAGGCCCAACTTCAGATCTGGGTAGGAGCAATTCTTTTGAACCGTTCCTCAAAATTTTGGATCTTTCTGAATTGGGGAACTAGGTGTAATCGTTGGATGAAGTTTGAAGAACCGAGTATCGGTCAAACTTCATCCACCCATAACTTTGGCTAGGAAGGTCAGATAGAGTCGAGTCTTATGTTTTTAGAAATGGCACAAGATTTACTAGAGGGCTACTAGGATAGTTCTTCCCTAGTGTAGGTTCCACCCAAATCATCCAGTAGGCCCTCCATCCAGTCGGCCCAAAACATTGGAAGTAGTTTAAGCAAATCTTGCAATTTGGGGTCACTTAGGCACTTAGTAAAAAGATCCATTGCTTGGAAGGCACAGTGGACCATGCTTAAACACCCAAAGGTAGGAGTCACTTAGCCGAAACTCAGAACCTGGTTGTATTCACGAATTATCAAGGGTGGGTAATTTGGCACTCACAGCACCTCAACAAACCATTTGATTCCACTCGCTCTACCAACAGCTTCCTTGCACTAGCTAAGTTGAGTGACGCTAGTCCTAATGGCTTCAATAGGCAACTTACAAATATACCCTCTCAAAATATATTTTCACATGATAGACAAATTGGATGCAATAAAGAAGTATAGCTTGGTGAAGAGGTTAGGAATTTGAATAGTTGGTAACTCAACTAAAAATTAAAAAATCTGCTGACAACACTATTATTCCTATGAGTTTTCAATACAAGGACATGAAAATGGCAAAAAACCCTAACATGGTATGATGTAGATTGTCTTTTAGTTGAAATTGACAACTTTGTTTGTTAGAAGGGAGTTGTTAATGTTGAAAATTGTTTGTGTTAGAAGCTTACGTTAGTTGTTCTTAATAGTTCACTTGCCAGTTGGTTAGTAGTTAAAACTAAGGTGAATGAGGTTAGGATTAGGGTTAGCTAGCAGTTGGCCGCCTTAGGATGTGGTGGCTATTTGGAGGCAAGGGATCACCCTTGTCTCTCTCTCTCTCTCTTGTTTCTTGGTGTTTTGGAGGTAGGGGAGGCCCTTTTATACCAAATTATGTATTGTTGGTGATTTATATTTTGAAAAAAGCATTGATATGGAGGATTTTGTGGTGTATTTGCAAAAGTGTTGGATTAGAGCAAACTTTTGGAATTGGTTCTTTGGCAAGGTGATCTAGTGTGAACCTAAATTTTGGATCTAGATCTTTTATGTTTATAGAGATCTAAGTGAACAATTGATCTTTGTGGTGTCTACAAGTTATTCCCAATTTTTCCAAACTGAAAACATACCATTTTGTCATGCGGGCATTATAAGTTGAAATCAACTTAATTATTCTATTTCTTGTAAAACAAGCTCATCAATACATATATACAAGACAAAATTCTCCATTTCTTTTTTCCTTTATTTAGTTGACTTATTCTCAAGTCTTTTAATGAGGCTAAGTGTAATACAAAAAGTAACAAACAAACAACCGGAAAAGAATATAATATAATAGGTTCTTTTGAAGAAAGTCTCAAGTTAGCTAGAATTTCAGATAGCTAAGGGTTATATAGCATTAGAAGGAAAATGGGGCTAAAACACAAGCCCTATTTTTTAAACTTTTTATTATGATAATTGTCATTCATTATTTTATTTTGAAGTGGCATGAGGCACTCTACATTGGTGCTAAATGGCATTCATGATGGAACACACTAGTTAGAGTGTACCACCATGCATTGATCATGACACCCATACAAAGGCCATTATTGATTTTTAGTGTTGCATTGGTCCAATTCCAAGCCAATGATACTTGATATCATCCCTTGGGGTGCCACAAAGGTTGTCATCATCATTTCTTGAGAGTGTTTCTCTTATATTGAGTACTCTTTAAAGAAGCATTCAACACCTCATATGTACTTGTACATAACCATTGCCTTAAGCCGTTTTAATGCCTAAGCAAAGTGCCCTACTATAGCCCCATTTTCCTTTTAACAATGGATAGATGATATTCTATTAATAAAATAAAATATTATTAGGATTTATAAGGAAATCTTCATATGAAAATACTTGTGCATAATCTTGTAAGAAAAATCTATAAGTATGTTCGTCAATTACTAGACTCATGAATGCAATCCTATGCAAATGTTGTATGCTATAAATGAGTTAGAAAATATGGTTGGATAGGATTCTCTCAATGCGCATCACTTATGGCAATAGTCTATTATTGTATGGTTATGTTTAGAGCATTGGTCGAGTAATAGTCTTATATTCCATATATAATATCTATATTTTTTTAAATTCCTCTAATCCTTAATTAAATTCCATAGTTTCTCCTTTCATTCAATGCCATCTATTACCATGTTGAATAATAATCAATATGTAAATTGTAATAATTAATCTTCAAAGTCCATTCACACTTTTTTTTTTATTAATCTAAATTCAAACCATAAAATAATAAAAATTTCAAATTAAGTCTAAACAATATCATAATCAAATTACAATCTTCAAGCAAACTCACAAACATTCTCACTTTGGATACAATCACACATCCAGCCATAGTCTTTGATTAACTTCACAAAATTTCTTATCAAATAATTAAAAAATTTACATGTACCATCTATAGTAATTACCTACAATAAACTTCAATTTTCATAATGCATACAGATCTCACTTACTCATAATAAAATGAAAATGAAAGATTAAAATTCATTACTCAAGCAAATATCACTCTACAATCTATAGTTAGCACCCATGTAATCACTTGTATTAATTTACACTCAATCTATCTCAAATTTTCAAACTTAAATCATAATGAATTCATCACACATTGATGTAATTGAAGTAAATAATTACCAAATAGAAAATTACTCTTTAATAAATTATAATAAGTTCAAACCAAAGGAGGCTTGTCAATGGGAATTTTATAACAATAGAGAATTGATATAATTTAGCTTCTAGTTCCAATGAAGGTTCTATTTCCAACTCAATTGCTCAGCACTCCAAATATAGATAATCTCCCAATTTGTAAAATAACAACAATCACCACTACAACGACACTTAATAACCTAATATCCAAACCAAGCAATCTTGATAATTTCAATTAGGTATATATATATATATATATATAATGCAACAATTTCTAAATTAAATCAATAATACTCATTCGCATACTCAGATTCCATGAACCCAAAACTCCCAATTTGGCTAATACATTCACAATGTAAAATCCATTCCAATGACAAACATTACATACAACTAACATTCAACTTGATACATCACACACTTCTCATAATCCAACATACACAATTTAAAACGTAATTAGGCAACTTAACTCTGATTCATATTAATCACGAAAAAAATTTACAAGAAAGACAACCAAATTAGGTTGGACTTGTATTGGCATCTCTTGTAGTGGGTGATGACAACCAACTCTGAAGCCAACAAAATACCTAGCAATGGCACCCTTTCATTTCCAACTTGGGAGAAAGATGCCATGACCCTTAACATCACATTCACGTGAAAATCCAAATTGGTAACTTACCCAACTTACCAACTCAAACTTTGACTAGGCAACACGAACACCAAATTAGCACTTTAATTTGCATTGAAAGGCTAATACAATGAACTTTATACTTCAAAGCTCACAATTGAACACCATTAAAATTTCCAAGTCAATGTTCATATTCTACATATGCTCAAATACCAAGAGATTATAACATGTGTATTTGCACTAAAAAATTCATGCATTACCATTCATGCACCATTACTCATAATTTCACATACATACACATTCAATTCATTACAAAATAATCTACAATCGCTTGAATTGAACATAAAAATTGCACATATAAAATCATTCATATATAAAAAATGTTCATGTAAAAGACAATTACTCGAGGAAGGCTAAACCACACTTGTTTAATCTCTCAACAAAAAGAAAATGCTACCTACTTATATTTAGAATTCTTGCATTGACATCCCTTCACTTCTTAATTGTTTACAGTCATTCGTATGAATAATTTCTTTGAGTTGTCAATAGACACTTTTTCAAATCCATAGAGTATATGCATTCATATCATATGGATTTTGAAAATTGAAATTCCAATGTGAACCATGTTTTACACTAAAACAACAATTTCCATTCAAATTTAAAAATTTTGTGTTTTCACCAAGCAAACTATTTTTACATCATCCACAAATTTCAACTAAGATGTTGGTCAATCTAGTCTTGAATGTTTTCCAAATTAGGGATCAACATGATACAAATTGCTATTAACTATTAAGCCATATGTCGATATTTTGGTCACTATTTTTCCTTTTTCTCCAAAATATAATCTATTAAGTTGCTCATATAGCAACTAATCAACTACAAATAAACAATAGTTTTCATTTCTTACCAATTCATGCCTGCACTTGGTAATTTCCTAGTGTCATTTTTCACTAGTTTATTCTCTCAAATAGACAATAAAGGAGAATATTTTTGTTGCTTCAACTTTCTATAAATTGAAAGTGATGATATAGTATTTTAGATGTAGAGGTGAAAATATGAGATTTTGATCTATAAAAGAAATCAATTACAACTTTGTGAAGTTGTGAATTATGAGTGTTTTACCTCCACCCTTGAGATAAACTAAGCACAATCGGTCTCTTTGTATTTCTAATGTTGAATTCTTAGTAGGTGCCTTATTGTTGTCCAATTGTACCTTCTAAGCAAAGGAAAACCTTGCGTTGTTCTAAAAACTTGAAGTCTCTTAATATAAACTTAAAACAAAGAAATCTCATAAAGAAATTTGGGCTGATTTTGGTCAATGGAACCAAAATCTGATCCTCAAAAGAAAAGATAGCCAAATCAAGATTTCAAATATCCTAAGTCGTAGAGCATCTCATGCCCTGTCCAAAATGCTAAAATACGTTCTAACTAGACCTCACTACAAGAATTTATCAACAGATGAGGTATTACTTCAAAAACTTTCTTATAAAATTCATCCAAGAATTTCTACTAACTTGCTAATGAAAATTTACTTTTGCTTTCAATTTAGAGTTTAGAGTTAATTCTAGTTCTAAAGTTTTAATTTATACTTGAATTGATCAAGCACTTATGACTTTCATCCAAATCTTAACTAAACTAAGATCAAACTTCATCCTAGGTTATCTTCCTTAATTTTGACCTATTTTCTAAGTGTAAATCAGTTCTAAAATCTTCAAAAGATTCCCTAAATAATTATGACTCAAAATTTTTCCTTGGTTGTTATAAAAAAGATTCTAATTGACTACTTGTTACTTACTACTCTTGATTTCTACTCAATCATTTTTTATTGATGATATAGTGTCTAATAATGAAATTAATTTTTATCAAGTGTCATTACTATAATAAAACATAAAAATCCAAATTATCCACTCACCAAATTGCCTTCATAATGTTTGACCACCATGCTTTCACCTCAACAAAAGATATTGTCAAACTTTGGTGGCCATTTCCCTACTACTGACTTTATTTAATCATGGTTTCTATACCTAGTTGTTGTTTTGTACATTGGTCATAGCTCTCAAGTCCATAGATGCCAAGATATTGATCCAAGATAGAAGATAAATGAAAGAAAGTATCCTCTAATTTTCATAAGTAGATCACAAAAACTCAAGAATATTAAAGCTCTCAAATACTCCCCTCTTAGCTCCCTTGGATTTCAAGCACCTCAACTTTGATGCCTAATCTTGATCTAAAATTTGGGATGTAGGAAGTTTTAAAGTCCAATGACACCTATCAATAGATAAGAAGATTATCAAGTCATTATATCATTTATCATCTAGAGCCAATTCAACTCATTGTTGCTATACTATGAGCAAAGAAAAATAAAGCTAGTCATTACAATTAAGAGTGTTGTGTAGACAAGCTTCTTATTTTCTAATAGGCAAATTTCCAATTTGGGGTTTGAAGGGATGTTTTTGACAATCTTGAGTTATAGATTTTGGATAGTTAATCCTTATAACGCTCCCACATATAAGTCTAAATTTTTGAGTAGGAAAGGTTTGTCAATTTGATAGTTAAGGGAATTAAGGTTAAAATGGTCGTGGGTAGTAATTCTTGAATTGGTGGTTGAGCTAGTTGGTATTGAGTCCTTTTAATTCTCTGTACTCTGATTTGGAAGGCACCCATTGTTGCATGATGCGCGTGCGAGTCCAATCCCTTGTTGGCTACTTCTTTTTGTAGTTTTGATGAGAGTAATGAAGAGTGATAAAAAAACTAAAATTGTAAATGATGAATGATGAATTAAATTGAATCATGATATGTTGGTTTATGCAGGTGATTTTGTCTAAGGAGAATGAGTGACTAAGTTTGTTGGTTGTGTGGTTGTGTGTGTGCCAATTGGGATTGTAAGAATTGAAATTGGGAGTTATGTGTATGGAGTCAAGTTGCTTGTGTCATTGTATGAAAGACCAAATCAAATGCTTCAAAGTGCGCATGCTATGTCGACTTGGTGTTTGGTCATAAATATTGGATGAGTCCTAAATTAAAAATCAAATGAGTGATTTGTGTTTTGGAATTGTATTATCTATTTTGGAGATTAAACCTATTAGCATAGATTCCCTACTTGACTGTCTCTTTTGGAACGAACTTCTTATACTAAAGAGTAATTTCCAATTAGGTCATTATTCTCTTTCAACATTTTGTGCCGCTGCTTGAGAGACAATTAATTAGGTTGGCTTATCTATGAAAAATCAATTGATAATAGAATGATAGATCCAAATTTTGAAATTTTTGGCCAAGAAAATCAAGAGAGAATTATTTGCATCAAAATTGTTTACAATTACTGGGGCATATTACAAACTTGGAAGAAGAAAGAGATAATTTGTTAAGTGTAAGAGATGGTTTGTGGAGTGAGAGAAGCCAATCTTTTGTTGAAAGAGAAGACTTATATTCTCAAATTTCAATTAGAGATGAAATTATTAATGATTTGAAATTCAAATTCCAAGAAGAAAATGATAATATCCAAAAATGGCCATATTAGTTAAATTGAGACAAAATGTACATTTTGAGATTTGAGCCCTGCTATTGGAGACCTCTAGTCTAATGAATCAAAGATTCATAAACAAATCAACCTTCAAAGAATCAAAGGTTCATAAATGTATAAATATATGAAATTCTCAATTTTCTCAATAGTCTGCTTTTTTTTTAGTATGATTAGGGTGCAAATGTTGGACACTATTATCATCTAACTGTAGGGTCAAGGATAACATAAGATTGAAAATTGTCTCATTTTAACAAATACGGCCTAAAAATTAGAAGAACAAAATGTTGGAGGAAGAAAAAGAGAAAAAATTTGCAAGAGAAAATGAAAGATTCACAAGGAAAGAATATATTGAATTAAATCATGCAAGTTTTGGTTATAAATGTAAAATTGCAAACTTCAATGATGAATTGTCAAAATTAACTCAACAAAATAAAGAACTAATTAGTGGATCAAAGGAGAATTCAAAAATCTATGAAGATAATGAATATAACAAAGAGAATTATGACTTACAAATTGCAGTTCTTAAAAATAATTTTGCAAAAGAGTTGGCCAAAGCATTGAAAGAAAAAGAAATGAAGAATCCAGATCATTAAATTAAAACCAAAATACTATAATGAAAAGAATTCTTTGGAAACTTGCTTTTCATTAACCCCTAAATGTATTTGACTATGTTTTCACCAAAAATGCTCCAAAAATGCCATTTCTAGTACAAGTACCAAATTTTAGAAAAAAATACATTTTTGGATACAAATAATTGTAGGATCTTGTAGTACACTCATTTGAAAAGATGTAGAAAAGTTTCAAAAATTTCCACTATATAGATTGCAAGATATTAGCGTTTGAATTGACAAAAATCATTTTTTGGGCCCTTCAAAAAACTAGGCAGTTGCACTTTACAAGGTCAGATTTGTATGAAAAAATGTCCAATATGGTGGTACATTTTAAAATTCCTTCTTCAAGTCAATTTGGCTATATGCTTGAAAAAATTCAAATAATTTAGATTTTAGAATTGTACAACATATAGGAAAAAAATAGTAAGTAGAAAGAAGTAAAAAATGATTCAAAATACTAAACTATTAACAATTTAGTTATGGAATTGCAAAATGCCAATCCTAAAGTCTGTAGTGTTATAATAAATAATCTACATCCTATGATTTTGTTTTATTTCAAAAACATTGAAAATTGAGCTAAATAAAAGACTTCAAAGTTTATCTTAGAGTATAGATTTTGTAACTGCCCATAAAATAAATCTGCTCATAACTTTCATCTCAATAATGAAAATGGAATGATTCAAAGCTTTCCATGTATACATAAATCTAGAAAATCAATTTCAAATTTTTGTTTATGAAAAAAGTGATTTTTTAAGAATTTTTTTGATTTGCTTCGGCTACTAGCCGAGCAATGAAAATGACATATCATGTGATAACTTTTTAACCATGTAGTCAAAATTTATGAAAATTGTCGTGCCTTAAAGCAACTCCTCAGTCACATATTGTATAAAAAATTTATAGGAAAAAAATAAAAATTTGATTCGTAGAGAGCTACCCTCTATCTCTATGTTGTCAAAAATTGTAGTTTGGACATTCAAGGGTTAAAACTAAGGTCAATGCATTCAACTTTAAGTAAGAATTATGAAGATTTGATTGTTATGCAAAATGAATTAAATACATTTTTCATTGCAATTGGAAAGTTTGAATAAGCAACTTCAAATTATTCTATGTGAAAATGTGAAAGAAATGATCTCATTGTCATGCAATGTTATTTCTCTTAAAATTATTTTCATGTTGGAAAAAATTAAATGCAAAGAATATGAACAATATTTGTTTCTCTACTTCTACTTTTTTTCCATTTTCCTACACCAAATGGTAATTAAAACTTAAATTTGAGGCATATAAACATGTCCCTATTGTAATTCAAAATTTTATATGTGTTTTTAGAGTTGATTAGTGCAACATATACACTCTAACCATTGTTGAACACAGACCACACAAACAATACATATATAGACATCATATATATCAAATGATTCATACAAATGAAACATAAATATACAATAGGAGAAAAATTATATAAACTGAAAATCCTACAAATAATATTATATTGGCTAAGTTGGACTTAAATGCAACATGTTCTTACAAATTGCCTAGAGTACCCCCTATAGGTCTAAATTGGAGCAAACAAACAAATGACAATCCAAAATGAGATGTTCATTATTTTGTCTATTTGCAAATGGAAAATGGAAGCTCCTTAGTCCTCATGTGGGTTCTTCCCCTCCCTTCTAGACTGTTCTTTGAGTAGATTTATAAATTATATATTGTAGTCCATTACTATGTATTGTACAGTAGTTGTAATACAATATGCTTCAAAAAAGTGATGTTAGAGTAACTTGAATATATATATTTTTAATTATTAGTGTAAGCATTTAAAATGTAACCTATAATAGATCTCATGATGTTTCTAAAGCAACCACTAATGAAGTATCCAGGACAATAAGTGTACACAATCAATTGACAAGAAACAACAAAAAATATCTTGAACTATAACAAATAGTTGGTGCAAGATAGTAAAGGAGAAACTACACAAAACAAGATGTGTTTCAACAAAAATAGACAACCAAAAGATAGGCAAGCCATGGAGAAAACATTTATTGAACAAGCCCAACAAGAAAAGGAAAAATCAATTGCTCTCCTCTAATTTTGACGACATGTTGGAAAGAAAATCGTTGGGAAAATAAGATGGTGCCAATTTTTTGACTACCAACCCTTTATGTTACCTCACAACTTTGTAGAGGTATATCTTTCTTTCCAATGATTTTTCCAAGGGGAAAGCGTGTCTTGGATATGGGTGATTGCAAGAAAGACCGGTCTCATTTTGCGTCACATTCAGAGTAACAAAGTTGTTTTCCATTAGAATTTTTGGATCTAGAGGCCAATGAGTTTGAAATTTTTATTGGATATATCTAACTTGATTTTAATCACATCCCTTATTTTTTAGAAATTAAAAAAAAAAGCATTTTATATTTAAAAATTAATTTTTCTTATTTGTCGTACTTTGGGATTTAGGGGTTTTTAGTACTGGGGAGGATCCAAAATTAATGATGTAGGGCTGAAATTTTTGTGGTCTATTCCTATAGTAGGAGTACATGTGTGTACCAAAGGAAATATAAAAATACATTATTTTATGGCCTCCATATTCGTGCAAATAGGGCTCCCTTGCGAGTACACTTCTGAACATTAAAGATGGTTTCAACTTCATCTTTTTGGTGAAATCCAATCACCATCAAGTCCTTACAAATTTCCAATTTTTAGGGTTTTTTGTTCATGATTTTATATTTATTATTAATTTATATCTCAGTGTATCTATAGTCTACAGCAAACTGTCCTTTTCTCAAATAATACTATTTTAGTACTTACTAATAGTCATAGTACTCAAACAATACTTTTAGCCATCAATTATTTAGATCAATGGTTGAGATTTTTTGGTTTTATGGTACTTGTAGTACTCCTAGTACTGAGAGCAAAAATTGTTGTTTTGGCAAAACACTACAAAAACTGAACGGTCTTTCTTGCAACCATCCATATCTAGGAGACTTATAGGATGGTAGGTTTGCCGAATCTTGCGGAGAATACTTTGAGGGGGGGGGGGGGGGGGGGCTATCTCTTCCCTCTTGAATAGTGTTACAACGAGCCATAGTATCCACATGCGGTGAGTTTGGAAATGGCGAGCTTCAGAGTTGTTTTTATATTCAATTGGAGTAATTTTGTGCACTCCTTGATATTGATTGGACGGTGTCCACTCTACACTAGGCCATGATGTATGTCCGAATTAGTGAGTCCCAAGACGAGTCTTAAAGTGAAATTGCTTGGGCCTAGTGGGCCTAGTGGGGAGTTGAGTATTGTTCAAGGGAAGTTGGATAATATTCAAGGAAATTACGCTAGTGGGGAATAAAGTCGCCATTAAGTACTTGGACATCAATAGAAGCTCCACTCAATGTCATAGAATGATATGCATAGTGTCTTGTAGGAGTTCACTAATGGGAGTGATGGGGACCCTGCAGCTAGGGTTGGAACCTAACATTATGAATGTGTGCATTGCGTGGCATATGTTGTGTTAGAAAATTGTGACCCTTAGTACCATTAGAAGTGAAGTAATACAAAAGCATTTTTTCAGTGACTTTGAAGAGATAGATGTTACTAAAGGGCATGACAATTAGAGAACAAAAATGGCACTTATAGGTATTTCCACCTTAATCTTGTAACAACATGGAGGTCTAAAAATACTTGATGGATGACAAAGAACCCTTCTATATAAGATATACAAATGTTCATCCTTGGAATTTTGTATGAAGGAGAGATCTTGTACAAAATTTTGACCTCCAGTGAGTGCTTTTGGGTTTTTTAATTAAATGATTCCCAAATTACCAGTAAATATGACTTCCAAAGTGACCAAACCAATAATTCAGGGTTAACCTTGGAAAGACAGGTCTATGGCCAATGATTCAAAACACCCTATTGATCTCTTTGTTTTTTGCCATTTTGCAACTAGATTTGAATGAAAAATTTTATATTTATTTTTCAAAGTGAAATCATATGTCTAATACAAGTGGTCAAATTTTCAATTTTGGATGAAAAACTTTGAAATTACTAGAATTTCTTAAGAAATAATTAAAAAAAAATCATACCAAATATAGAACATATTCAAAAAATCTGAAATTTTCACCATAGATGTATATTACAATATATATAACATTATAGTATAAATCAAAGTTACCATGCCACTCGAAATTTAGAAAATTAACAACCATGGGTATAGGTCCAAAGTTCACATTGCTATAAAGTATAGAAATTTATGGATTTTTCAAAATTTTCAGTTGGAAAAGAAACTAAAATTGATAAGCTGCATTTCATTGGTTGAACTCAAATTCAAAAAAATATCATTTTTATGGCTCAAATTCACATCAAGAGTAAATGGCAAGAAATGACTAAAATACATTACAAGGGTGATCCATAGATTCAACATCTTCTTATTTAGAAAAGTCAATAATACCATGATGAAGAAATTTACAATACTATCCATTCATCCATTGAATATATACTCAAGTAACTTCCAAGAAACAAATTGGATGGAAAAAAATGTTTTTATTTTCCATCCTACAATCCTAGGTGAAGTTACCTAAAAGAACACTTAGTGTAGCAACATTATTACAAGGTTAACCCTTAAAGGATGCCATGGCTGTGTTTTAGCCAATGAATGATAAAGAATCCTTCTATGTAGGACAAAGATGTAACTATTCATCCTCAGAATTTTGTGTGAAAAGGGGAGAGGTCTTGTATAGTAGTTTAACTTCCAATGAGTTTTTTTGGATTTTTATAAACCAATGATTTACATGGTACCAAAAGGGATGATTTTCACTACCAGTAGCCCATCCTTCAAGAGTTAAGCATGGTGGGTGAGAGAATTTTTGCCAAAAGGAAATGCAAAATTATTTTATAGAATTTATATTTGGCAAGCTATTCTTCCTTTTTCAATAGATGAAATTGCAAAATGATACCAAACCTTAGGATGATATCGCTCTATTTTGGATGAATGTACATTCGTTTGGTTGAATAAATAAACCCTCATCCATATAAATATTGCATGTTTCATCCATTTCCATGGATGTAAATAGCTTCATCATTCCACTGATGATCGCTTTCTGCACTACCTAAAATGCCTGCAACCCAAGTCCCCCCAACACCATTGGTGGAGTTATTTATAGCAAGTGGACCAATGTTGGAGGAACAGAGCATCCCACACGGCAGCCTGACTCTGCCACCATTTCCTCCCATCGAAACTGGAGGCGCCCGGCCCCAAATTCTGGGCAAGTTATTCTCCGCTGTGTCGTGAACTTTGAGGAGGCCCTGCATTCCGGCCAGGGGGAACTGATTGTCTGTGCCCTTTTCTCATCCCCGGGGGAAACATTGGAACTTAACTTATTTACTACAATAAAACTCTAAGGGCCTCTTTAGGGCGCACCTACATGTTGGCCCGGTGGGCAAGCTTCGTACTAATTCAAGCAATAAGACGAAACAAGTTGAAATAGGCTCAACCGATTGTCTTGTCGGGGTGGGCAAGTGGGAAAGGAGGAGTTGAAGTTTCACCGATATCGGTGGACAACTCCATTGGTGGAGACTAGTCACTCTTGAGAGAATCTACTACGTGTTGATTTCTTATTGTATTCCTCTTCACCCACCGGGTCCACATGAAAGTGCAATTGCAATATTCACCTGTAGCACTCCCTATGAAGTTTCCTTGCCCACCGATACATGTAAGGAGGCCCTTATCCTTTCATGTATTGGTCATCGGGGAAACTTCACAGGGAGTGCTACAGGTGAAAATAGCAATTGCACTTTCATGTCTACCCAATGGGTAGGAAGGGATACACTTAGAAATCCACACGTATTGGATTCCCTCAAGGTTGTCTAGTTTCCACCAATGAGGTTCTCAACTGATATCAGTGAAATTTCTTCTCCTCCTTTTCCACTTGCCCACCCCGACAAGACAATCGATTGAGCATGTTTTGTCCTATTGCTTGGATTGGGCGGAAAGCTGCCCACTGGGCTTTCTTGTAAGTGCGTCCTAAGGTGGAGTATTGATTGCTCAGTCTCGCACTAGGCCTAATCCCAAACATACACATCAGAGAAGTTCTTTGAGATTCTACAAGTATAGATGTAAAATTAATTAGATGGATGAAAATTGAGGATTACACAAGTGTGCTTGGAATTGTTTGTGTTCACTTGTTTTTCAAAGTTTTAAGCCTTTGGTCCTTTAGCCTTTAGGGGTTAAAGAATTTCTCAAGTATGGTCATTCTAAGCAGGTTGAATTACAATGTGAAAATTGTGGGAACAACTTGAATCACGACCAATGCACGATGCATTCTAACCTAAGGTAGAAGCACCCAAATGTAACATGAGTCGTTTACAGACACCTAAAAAACAACCTAATCCAAGCGTTTGTGGATCCAAAGGTGACAAGTAGAGTTCTAAAGTAGCCATGTGGAGTTCCAAGAAGTTGTCATTCTTCCAAGAAGCAACCAATCACTTGCACTTGATCCAAGTTTAGAGAGTGTTGCTTTGGGGTGTTTTTGTGCCCACTTTGGTGTTAGTCTAATGTCCATACTAGGTGCATCTACAAAGTATTTTTCAAAAATTCGTATAATATTCATACAAGCTCAGAAAAATACGAAACCGATTTTGTTGGTTTCCTAAACCATTTCCTAACACATGCACATGATTTTTTTTTCTTGTATGCACCCTCTTTATTAAGAGATCCAAAACAAGTGTCGCATTTAGGTGCTTCTACCTTATAAGCCTACTTCCCATGAATAGTCCATGATGTCATGTTTAACCCTTAAATGTTGACATGGATGTTTCGTGTCGGATGGATGACTTCACTACTGATTGTGGAAAAACAGAATGCAACTATTGGTCCAATAATCAGAGCAGTTTTGCTGACTACCTTAGTCATTGGGGTCCTTTAACCCTTGAACTCCGGGTTGGTGACCGTGGAAATCAGTCATTTTGGAACCGTGTGACATCATCTACTTCATAAAAATCAAAAATACTCATTGGGAGTCAAACTATTGTAGAAGATCTCCCCTTTCCACCCCTAATTCCAAGGATGAATAGTTGCAATTCTGTCCTATAGAGGAGAATTCCTTGGACGTTCATCGGACAAAAAATGTCTGCTGTGTCATTTAGGGGTTAGGGGTTGATGGTGTGTCAAATCCATCCCAAGTCATTTCTATCTCTATCAATCTAGTCACGACAGAGTCTCTGCAGTCACAGTAGGTCATTGTTCAATGAATCATGGTGCAGAAATAAACTGCACTTTTGTGAGTCAGTACTTCAGTGGCCCTGATTGAAAACCTGGCATTCTTCTCAGTTTCAAATTAAATCGGACATCTCAAACAGTTGCTGACGCAAGTAATCAAGGTTTAGTAGAAACGTTTATTACCAGATGAAGGTATCAGTAGGTGTATATAGCAGATAATGTCTGTTCTCTCCGATGTCAAGAGTGGTGTTAATGAGAGTCTCACTGTTTGATCAGGAGTGACTTTCAATGTATCTCTAAACTGAGAACTTCACTACGCTTACCGCCCCCAACACCATGGAAACATATCTCAATCATAGCCAATAATTTCTTGTCAAGGAAGATAAAGTCCACTGCAAGACACATGGTCTGCAAAGACCAATCACGAAATTAAACGACTTAGGAAGAAACCTACATCAAGTCTAATTGGTCATCATATGGATCTTCTTGGAACATGGAACAATTTCCCGTTTTCCATAAGCCATGTTTCCATGTTATAATAACCAGATTCCATCACACCCCACTTTTTCAAGATAAGGCTAAGATAGACCCTGACTTGTCACCGAAAGAAACTGACAAAGTTGATTCGTCCATGCGAACTGCAGAACATCCCAAGGACCAGTGATCTCTAAACTGGCTAATTTGCGCTGGATTCCTACCACAAAAATCTAGGAACTAAAAGTATATTGTGGAAATGACTCTAGAAATAAGATTTTGAGCAAAATTCTACAAATGCAGGGACAGAAACTGGCCAGGTCACGTATTCGTTGTAAATTGAGATAGCATCCATTTGCTAAACAGTTTTCATCCAGTTGCATAGCTACAACCTGGGCCGTCGATGCGATCGCTTGGTGGCTGCATCTGAGAGCTGGGATTAGCCAAGGCTTCAGGGTTTAGGCGGCTCCAAAGTAGGGGGGATTAGCATTGTTTCTCTCAAGTTCTCTCTTAGTTTAGCATTAACTTCTGCTTCTATGCTACACTACTGCCATCGCCCATCGCTAGCCTTCCTATTTGCTTGCACTGCTGATTCTTGGAATCATGGTGATTATATTCTTTTTCAAAATTGGTTTCCCTCGCTCTTGGCTTTCAATGTTGAAGCCACCACTTCCTTGTTGTGGTGCAATTCTTGGAGAACTAGAGAGTGGAGACTTGCAGAGTTGCAGGTTCATCGTCTCCTGACTCCTACATTCACAACAATTTGGGAATGGAGGCGGCGGCTGAACGGCTCGTTCTTCCTCTTCAATTTAATCGTGTTCAATTGCTCAATTCGCAGAGTTCTCGCATCACCACCTGTGGTGTCTCCCAAGCTTCCTATGCCTTCCTTCTGTTGTTTATGTTGTTGATCACGCTCTAGACCTTCGAGTCTTGGAGTACATTATTGCTTGCCATTTGATTTGCTTATGCTCACTTGCTTAATCTGTTCTTTGCATTTTGTTTGGCTTTACGATTGTATCTTGGACTCTTGGTATTGCTGCATTGGGTGTTGGGATTGTAGGACCGCGGCTTTTTGAGATGGCGCCTCGAGTGAAACTCCTAGAGAATTTTCGAGTGCACACTTTCGGCTCAAGTCGCAATACTAGCGGTTTGGGGAAATACTTGGTCCCAAATGTTGATCCCAATGTGTGCGATGGTGGCAGTTCCTTCAACGTCACCCATGTGTCTGAGACGCGCTTGTCACACTCAATTTCACATCCAATGCCTCGTAATCGCCCAACATCTGAACTTACAGTTGTGTCTCCATCTGTTGATCCAATGAGTGATGGCGATGGTGATTGCGAGGGTCACGTGTTGGGCAAGAGGACCAGTCGGGCTGCATCATCGCGGCAAAAGAAGGTGAAAACCGTTGCCAGCACTGTCACCCGCCGATGGCAAGAAGTCTGGGCCTGTAAATTCGCTTGGGCAAAGGGTGAGTTTAATGGAGATGGTGATGTCGTTGGCGTAGTTTGCCGCAGCTGCACAGCAATCACGGGGAGGCGCAAAGTTTTGGTTCCAAAGGCCGACAATTTGGAAAAACATGAAGGAAAACGAAACTGCAGAGAAGACGGCGTTCCACTACCTCACCTGAAAAAAGGTGACATATTTGTGAAACATGACTGCAAGCACTTGCAATTGGTGAAGTTGTGGGCGAGGCGGAAGCAATCTACTACTATGGCTGACCAAATGCTTGGAGGCCTGGAAGGGGAGTTCAAATGAAAGCATGTGCAGTTTGCCACCCTATTTCATATTCTGAGTCATAGTCGTCCGCTCTGCAATTATGAGCGACAACAACAATTGCTGAGGCAGCTCAAGGTAAGAAACCTTCCTTGAAAGCACTGGTCGGAGACAATGGGTTGGGAGATGAGCGAACATCTCCATGGCTCTGTTTTATCTGCCTTGAAGTCTCTTGTCCAGTCTACTAGTATAATTTCAATTAGCGCCAATGAAGTCATGACAATTGATAACACGTCTTGGCTTGGGGTCCATGTATATGCCATGGAATGTTGGGAGAGAATTCCTCATTTGTTGCACTTGTCTTGCGTTTCGGAAAGCGGTACAACTAACCACTTAACTGATCTAATCATGCATGCTTTGTTGAGTGAGTGAGGCTTGACTCGTGAAGAAATTGTGAGAAAATTGGTTTGTTTTGGCACTGATGATGTAAGTACATTTCAAGGATCGAGGATAGGAGTAACAACCTAGATTCGGGAGAAGTGGGCTCCGTTTCTTATTGGTGCCAGTTGTGTGAGTCACTGTCTTAACCTTGTGGTTGAGACTATGTCCAAATTCCCAATGATCTCTAGGCTTGAGGGTTTGTTCCAGTCCGTTTATGCATACTTCTGCCGAAGCAACAAGCGTCACGCTAAGTTGCAAAGGCTTGCTGATCTCATGGAAACTAAGGGCAATAAGATGGTAAGAAATGTGGACACCCGTTGGATTTCAATGAGAAGTCCAACAGCAAGAATTATGTTGGAGTACTACACTCTTCTTGTGAAAATGGGCGTCAACATGAGCACTAGCTCGAACCAGCAGCTGGTGCCACTGACAACTTTGATCTACTATCTGACATCGAGGTTTTATTTTCCCTAGCTTGTTTCATTCCTCTTGTGAATGTTGTGCATTGCTTGATAAAGCTTTCCCCGGCTCGTGATATTTTCATTTGCGATTTCATGCAAGCGGTGAAGCTCTGCCAAGATGAACTCGCTCGTAAGTTTATTGATTCTTCCACTTCATACAAGAAAATCGACTTCCCGTACTACAACGATCTTCTGACATTGTCTAGTTCCGAAATTCCTCTCCAATGGCAGCAACTACCTGGAGAAAGTGGCATTTGTCACTTATTCTTCAACTTTGAGAAGACTCACATGTTTGCAAGATGCCATGATAAGCAAACAAGGCAACATCTTTTTGTCACCCAAGAGGAGTTCAATCGGGTGCAAGACAACATTGAGCGGCAGTTCTCAGGTAACTCTTTTCAAAGTTTTTGTTTGTTTGCTTTGCATTCTATGTTAGTTCTATTCTTCTTTTCTTATGTTTGGTTTACATTTGTGATTCAATGTTGAGGTTCAGGTCGTTCTCTTCTCTTAGAAATGCTTCATGCTGCTGTGTTGACTACCAATTGTGACAGGTGCATTGGAGAGCTGGAGGCCACAGCATCATATTTCCATATTTTTTTGTTTGTCCGTTTTCTATTTTTTTTCTTGATGTTATTTGCCAATTGCCATAGGTGCATTTGAGAGAGTTTGCGGCAAGTGCATTGGAGATTGAGAGCTAGAGGCCGCAACATCATATTTCCATATTTTTTTGTTTGTCCGTTTGCCAATTTTTTTTTGTTGTTGATGTCTGCCAATTGCCGCAAGTGCATCGGCGAGAGTTTGCGACAGGTGCATCAGAGAGAGTGAGAGATTGAGAGCTAGAAGTCGTAGCATCATATTTCCATTTTTTTTTCTTGTTTTTGAATGCCAATTGCAGTAGTTGCATCTGAGAGAGTTTCTGGAAGGTGCAATTGAAAGAGTGCGAGACTCAGAGAGTGAGAGGTTGAGAGGTAGAGGCCGCCGCATCATATTTCCATTTTTTTTTTGTTTGTCCGTTTATCAATTTTTTGTTCTTTGATGTTAATTGGTTTGAATACTAAACTGATGCTTGGGTAATTATTGATGAATGAGCTGTTTCTCTTAGTTCTATGCTTATTTGATAACTGAATGAGTGAATCTACATGAGTTCTTGGTTCTCACAACTTAAGGAGTGAGTGCAAGTGAGGTTTAGTTATTGAGTGAGTTGTAAACTTCTAACCCTGGGTGCTTCAATTTGTGCAGAAATTGCCCAATCTTTGAATGATGAGTTGGACCGCACATTCCCGCAGCAGGAACTTCTTGATGCATTTGGCATTATTTATCCCCAATATTGGCGACAAGCTGGTGCTGATGAAAGTTTCGGCTACCATTTGGCGGTTCTCAAGAGTTTCTTTGCAAAGGCAAGGCCTGTGAACAATGGGCAACCCTTGTGTGAAGGTGGGAAGCCATACACTATGCCAAAGATGTTATCAGCATCGAATTTGGATAACCAATAGGGGTTATTCAAGGTGACAATGAAGGCAAATGCTGAGGCAGCATGTGGGCCACTGTTTCACTTGAATCCTGTCATAAAGTTGTGGCGAAACCTTTCTCAATCACACCATTTGAATAAGCTAATCTCAGAGTATTTCAAACTTGCTAAGATAGGTTGTTGTTTGGTTCTTGGTTTAGTGGAAGATGAGAGGTGTTTCTCTACTCTTAAATTTCTTAAATCTTGTCAAAGAAATAGGTTAGGGAAACATTTTCCCCTTGTTGTGTACATGTTTGGCCAGAAGTACTTTTCACTCCAGGATTTCCCATACAAGGAAGCCATTGAATCTTGGAAAAGTGTTGTCATGGTCGGTCGGCAAGGGGATGTCTAATTTAGAGGTGGAGGAGCAGTATCCTCACCATCTAAGTAAAATTCCTTAGTTTTCATGAGGTCAAGCATGCCTTGCAACTCAAGTTCTCTTTAAGTTCCATCGTCTTACTGCGACGGAGGTGTGTTGTTGCTTCTGGGACGAAGGCTATGAGTTGAGGTGCTGCGGCGAGCTGGTAGCTGAGTGTGTTGCCGCTGCAATTGGGCGTGATGCTCATACTGCTAGGAGCCCAGGATGGAGTGCTGGACCCACTCCGATTGCTCATTTTCTGTTTACATTTTTTGCTTTTTGTTATTTTTCCTAATCTTAACATGTTTTGTTTGTCTTGTAATGTATGCAGAACACTAACACTGCAATTGGGTAGTCTAGAAGGGTTCGACTCCCTTGTTGGTGAATTTTCTATCATAGGATTTACAATTTGAAAAGAAAATGATGTATAAATTTGATTGAAATACAATGTGCACTTTTGTTTTCACTTGAAAGAAAAATCGCCATTTTACAGCATATGCATTTTGCACATAGCAATTTTGCCATAGCAAATGAGATGAAGTATCTGTTTGCCTTGCACTGAATTTTTCCATGTGTCGCAACTTTCACTCTACCACAAAAAAAAATGTATGCAAATTTCCACATTTTAATATGCAATTTATTTCCCTTCTTCCACACACGGGAATAGGTGTCGCGGAAAAAGCTCCTTTATGCAACACGTGTATAGCCTCCCGGCGAATATGGGAAAGAGGTTCTGGGAACGATGCCAGGGACCCTCTGTTTCCTAGCTAGAGATGGAGATCGACGACTGTGGGATCCAATTGGCCATTGCGACAAGCTCGCATCTAGCATCCTCCAACTTTATTGACATTACTCACTTAGGAGTGGTTGCAGGACTGCGCGCGGGCTGCTGCTTCGAGAACAAGGCAGCGTTCCCAAGTCCCAACTCGTCGATCGAGCCAGCCCGGGCCGGGTGTAAGTTATCTTTAGGACAAGACGCCAGAAGTTCCGGGGCCCAATAAGAAACTAGTCTGCCCAGATCAACGCACCAGTCCAGGCAAGCATTGTTGGTGGCGGCCTAGTTAACTCCGTCTGATCGAAGCAGACCAGTGGCGTAACTAGTCTCTTTGAGGCCCTTGTTTTAAGTGCGCTTTTATCTTCTTCTGTGTGAACAGCATCTTCAGTTTTTTTCTTCTCACTCACCACCTTCGGCCACCGCCGGCCTTTATCAGTCCCCTCCTCCTCATCGACCGCATTAACCCCTGAATGCTCAAGGCCTGTTCGGAGCTCCTTGAAATTTGCTCTAAATTGAACAAAAAGTCAACATTTTTATAAGTTGTACCAATTTCTTTTGAATTGTAACCGTACAAATTCAAACTAGACATGTCAGAGATCACATTGGAAAAGAAAACATAACAATATCACTTACAGATTGAAAGATTATAATGTTTGATTATGAGGGTGTCAAAATTGTCAAAATTTTCCAATTCACTTTTTGCATGTCAACTCTGAAAAGTTGGTCACTTAAAAAATATGAGGTTGTAGGACCCAGCATGCACAATCCCAATCAATTTACAATTTTTCAAAATCTATTCTACAATTTTTTTAAATGAATTTCTCATGTAATTTTGCCTCCAAGATCTAGTGTATTTGAGGCTCATTTTCAAGAGCCCTCAACACTACAAGAAGTCAAGATTGCAATGGACATCCTTGTACTAAATCTTCAATAGAAAAATCATAATCCTTTATTTTTCAGATCAACTTTTTGATCCTAAAACTAGACTTCAAAAAGAATTCTCCAAAAACATAAACTACTACTAACAGCAATTTGGTTGGGTTTTACTTAACTTCAAAATTTTTAAAACACTAGAATCTGATGCCTTGGGCATTTAGGGGTTAAGCATAAGTTTTGGTGATGAAGTTTTTTTGCAGTGGAGGAGATAGATGGTCAAGGCTGGAAAGGGATGCTCTAAGTTATTAGGGTATCAGTGCCACCGTAGCCAAAAGCTTCATCTGCACCGAAAATTTACCGTGTTGGAAACAGAGGGTCGGCCACTTGTTTATTCCATGGCTGATGACTCCAACCATGCAACTTAGTATATTAACCCCTAAACGACAGACTGGTCCCCATGGGGAAAAGGCGGGTTGAGTACTATTCATTGTGCACTGACCGTGGGAGAGAAACACGTTCATGAACAGTACCAAAGAAAGGGGAACTCTCATTGCCCTCATGAAAATTGTAGGAGGGCAGCCTACAACCTAACACCGTGCATGGGTATTTCCGTGTTCTGTCCTCCATGTCTATGCTCCCTAAAATTATGAATGCATCCGAATGACAGTATTTTTGGCCCTCCAAGATGCAGCACGTCTCCACAATTGTGTTAAAAAAAACAATTGAAAAACTGCATTCCTACTTCCTACAGATTACTTTCTTGTTATTCATCGGACGAAAAACGTCCGCATCGGCATTTATGGGTTAAGTGAATCGCAGAAGGACAGGAGCCCTAGTCACTGTGGAATGTGGAAATCACCCTTTTTGGTACTGTGTGAATTATTTGTTAAAAAAAAATTCCAAAAAAAATTCCTTGGAGCATTCCTTGGAGGGCAAACTACTTTATAAGAACTTCTTTTTTCACATAAAACTCCAAGGATAAAAATCTGCACTTTTGTGCTACATGGAAGGATTTTCTATCATCCATGGGACACTTGGCGTCCTTAAAGTCTTTTCTCTATCATCCATCAAATACATGGTGTCTGTAGCATCTTTCTCTATCATCCATTGGACATTTGTGTCCTTAGTGTCTTTCTCTATCATTCATTGAGCACTTGGTGTCTCTAGCATCTTTCTCTATCATCTACTAGACACTTAGTGTTCCCAATGTCTTTCTCTATCATCCATTTGACAATTCATGTCTCTGGCATCTTTATAAAATTTTCTTCTAATGGATTGAAAGTATTCTTCACTTGTAAAAGCAAAAAGTGAAGCCACCATTGATTAAAACTTGTTAACTTTAGATGAAAAAATAATCTTTGGAAGATTTGCATGGGAAAAATTGTTTATTTGAATAAACAATGAAAGTTTGAAGATGGGACACGAGATGGGACCATACGGTACTTTGTACACTATTTCATTCAAAAGTTGAAAAAGCTAGGATTTTTCTTACATTCCTTGATATAGAATGGCTGAAATAACAACATGATTTCCTACAAATATTCACGTGCCCATCGTGCAACATTAGAATCTATAGACAAAATGGCCCCCAAGATCACTTTAACCCCTAACATTCCCTTGTGATTTGAGGCTCAAATGCCTTCAAAATGATCTATCTTGAGAAATTGATGAATAAAAGTAAGTCAATTATTTTTTTGATTTTTTGACATTGAAATCTAATTCCTACCTTAGGGAATAGATTTGCAAAATTTCATACTCTAATTATGCATATTTTAAGAGATTATAAGGGGATAACCCCTTCTTGACAAAGAAATAGTCCAAATTTTCAAAACTGTAAAGATGTAATGTAAAATGAAATTTAGAATGATAATTTAATGTTGAATTTCAAAAAATAGTTGTAAAATATGATCTATATTACATATCCATATGGTTAGATCAACTTGTACATAAATCAATATTTTTCAATAAAATTTGAAGCCAAAAAGTTCTAAAATTCCTTTTAGAATCGATTGTATATTGAATATTTGTGGTTTTCACAAAGAATTTTTTTCTTCAAAGTTCAAAATGTTAATTTCTAATCGTAGTAATATTGGAAGATTTTAATTTTAATTTTTTATTCAATTTATTTTTATGGATCTTTTTTGAAATTGAAAAAGTTGTTTTTTGAGGCTAGACCTACTAATTTCCTTTTAATTATAGAATATTTGTAAAGCAAAGTTTTTAGAATCTATTTCATACAAATGTTAAAGAAGTAACACAAGAATCTTCAAAAAAATTAAAGATGACAAATCACATTTTGGGTCAATTGGGTGTGCTTGTGATGTCTTTGTTTACATCCATTGTTCAAAATTTTGTGCACTTGGTCCTTAAGGGGTTGAAGATGTTGCTAGTTTTTTTTGTAGTTACCTTTTATGCCAATGCTTATTTTGGTGATTCAAATTGTTGATAAATGACCAAACATAGAATACATGGGAGACTCTTGGAGAGACTTTGAAGATATCATTATATAGTATAATCAACTTTTTCTTTGAGAGTCCCTTTGTCCTACACTAGGAACACGTATTGAATAGCAAATTTATAAAAATGAAAGATCTTAAGAAAACTGCTTCAAATCAATCTAATCAAGCCTCCAAACACTTCAAAGTCTTTGGCAACATTGGCATATGCAACTCTTACCAGATGACACATTGTTTCATCCAATCCTTAGCTTTTGGACCAAGTCTCCCCCCCTACACTATTAATGTGGGGCATCCGACCAAGCCAATCTCAACCATCCAAAACAAATATGGAATTCAGATACAAAGTACAAATACTACATATATGATATTTTAATATAGAATATAGATACAAAATAGATATGGAAGTAGAAATATAAAATTACAAATACAAAATACAGATATAACAAACATGTTTGAAATATCCCATAGTGTTTGTCAACTACACTAATCTCACACAAATACAAATGTGGGGTGGGAGGAAGGTCTATTACAAGTACAAATTTCAAAAAATGAGAGAAGGATATGTTGTAGCCATTTTAGTTTTTTTTGGAAAAGTTTAACAACAAATGGAAAAATGCCACGTGGATCCCTTCGGAAAAGCATTTGTAGTTTTCCTTGAAACTAACAATTTTTCTTTAAGAAAAAAACCACTGTGATGCTTAAATTATTATAAGATATTAAAAACATTCAAAAAGTTAAAACATAAATTGTTCATGCTTAAGAATTTTATGGAGACAAGATGAAGATATGATGGAAAAGTGTTTTTAAGTGCCTAAAAATTTGCATGCAAGGGATCCTTAGCTTGACACCTATGTGGCCATGTGGAGAGTTTGGAGTTTTCTATTTTTAGTTGACCTTGTACTATATAGATATATGCTTATTGTAGAAATATATTCCTAAAAACTCATCTTTGTAATGATAATTTTGGATAATCAAAAATCTCTCAAACCATGAAAACTCAAAATGTGATGAACTAGAAAAAGCGATTTTTAAAATACCCAATGATTTTTAAAAATATCTTCAAAACTATTTGCTAAAAGAAAAGAGGTGTTGTCCATCTCACTTTTAAATTTTAGATCTTTTGGACCCATATTTCTAAAGTTATATTAGAAGATATGAGTAACGAGCAAAGTATGACGTCCAAATAGCAATGTTGTATCTTGCAATCACCCTATTCACCTTAACCCTCTACAACATATGATCTCTAGTGGTGGCATCCCCCAAAGCTTGGATGAACCATACTGTCTAGATTGGAGTCAATCATGATTTTATGAATTTGAGCATGATTGAAGGTGGACCCCTAGAGGACCAAGGCCTTTTTTCTGCGAAAAATCACTCAAAACTGCCATTTTTATAGCAAAGATTAAAAAAAACTGAAAATTGATTTTTTTTTGCACATCTAAGTATCTAACCATATGATCTTACACCTATCTAGTATGAGAATATGTGGAAAAAATTTCAGAAATTTTGACCACGTAGATTGCAAGATTTGTATGTTGAAAGTGATGAAAACAAGTTTTTCAACACATTGCAAGACTAGATTATTTGACTTTGAACTTTCTTAACTTTAATTTTTTGCACTATATAGTTTTGAGCTTAAAATTTTTATGGTGGAGAATTGAGTTGAGAGTTTAGGAAAAAAAAGAAAATCCAAAAAAAAATTTATTTCTATTCTTTCAAAAATTGTTAAGTAGAAATAGGTACAAGATAGAAGGAAAATCTAAATAATGAATATCTTTAAGATGGAATTAAATTTCAGTAATCCCAATGATGAGATTGTTCTAGCAAGTGACTTAAACAAAGTGGCCCTTTTGTTTCTGGAAAATTATAAAAATTGCATTAAAAAATTAATCCTACAAATTATTTTTTAAAGAAGATGCTCTAATTGCCTAAAAAACAAGATTGTTCATAACTTTCTCATATAACAAATCCAAATAGAATGAATCAAAGTTTTCCATGGAGACAAAAATATAATATATGAAGAAAAAAAAAATCAAATTTTTGAATTTTTGTTGTTGCCCCCTCTCCCCTATTTTGAGCTTATTTGGGCATAACTTTTGTTTCCAAGCACCGAATGAAAAAAAATAATATTCCCACAAAGCTAATCAATTTTTCTACCTTCATAAAAAATTTCAAAAATTAGGACTAAAATTGAGATTGTAAGTACTTGTTTGAAATCCCATTTGACCCCCAAAAGGACAATGGTCCTTTAGGAGTTAATTGATGATGCTCAACATTAAAGGACTGTGAGGTAGACAAAATGTCTAGAGTCAAAATAAACATTTTGGGGGGACCTTCTTTTGTAGTTGATTGTTTTCATGTTGACATTGAACCTATATACAAAGGCATATTTCCTTGAAGAAAATCCCAATCCACTCTCCAAACTTCAAGGTATTAACCATAGACATATTCACACTTTTTTTCCCACAATTTACTTCCACTAATCAAATGAGTATGCGATACCCCACCCAAATTTGCCAAAGACCCAAAGCGGTCTCCTTATAGTAGACCCCCCAAAATGTGTCAGTGACCCTAAAGGCTTAAACCACCATCTTGAGTTCACTTTGTGTACATTTCCAAAATCAAATATGTACTCATGTGGAAGAAACACTTTTAGAACCAAACTTTATTCCTTCATAACTTTTGCATAATGCATGCAAAATCTAAATGTTTTATTCTTTGATATGTTAGAACCTCCTTTCACTTGCCAATAAGAATATATATAAATTTGAATAGTCTAATAATAGTAATTAGGCATAGTAGCAATTAGTAGCGGTTGGGGGCCACGTACCCATTTTAGTCCTACGGTAGTATGTTCTTAAAGTGACCATTTAAACCTACCTAACTCATAATTGTCAGTAAAAGATATTTCAAGCAATATGTCACCCATTCTTAGATAGGGGTCACATTTAGAACATTGTCGCTTTTAGAGCATGCTACCTTATTGGGATCAAGGATCATCCAATTTATCACGGTATCACCCAAAAACTATCCATGTCATTCATCGGTATCCTAAGCAAAATAATAAAAGTAGCCTTCCTAGCTACAGTACTGTACTCAGGTTCAATTCCCTTTCCGTAGCTTTTTGGCAACTCTCCAAAAACTAGAATAAACTTCTCCACCCCTGATGTTGCGTCTCCTGGATTGCCGCACTAATTCCCGCATTCGTGTTGGGTTGCCATAATGGAATAATTTACCTCCACGTAGTTGGAAGGACATTGGAAAAGTGTCTGTTCTGCTACAGTGAGCCAGGGCTTTTTTTTCTGGCGAAATTTCGCCAGATCTGTCTGATACTGACCAATGTGAATCTGTCCCTCCAAAATCTGGCCTGTGCAGTGAAGCCAGCACAGGGGACACTAGTCCAAAAAAGAGGCCTCCTGGACTCCAGGAGGCCTCTGCCTTAACTCCCTACTTCACCGCATGCAGCTTGTGCGTCACGCAGCTAACAGATGAACTTCAGGTGTGTGCATGGAGAGTGCACTACTGTATTGTGGCCCAGGCTTGGATTTTCGGGGCTCAATTACGGGGTAAAGTAATTCAGAGTACGAGGTTTCGGTAGCACTAGATTTGAGCATGGTCGAACTTTTTGCATAATTTCTAGTATGCTGAGTTCGGAGAGATATGGTAGGCATCGACGCGAGTGCTGCAAAGCAAGACATTCTGGACAATTAGTGCTCATAGAGTGATTGTCGAATGTTTGTGAGTTGACGAATCTCTTTAGTATCTGAAGATCCCACGAGTGCAATCTATATGTATTTGTCGATCAGTTGGTGGAAGCCCCGGGTGGAAGCTAGCAACTAATTCCGAGGTGACCGAAGGAGAGCTATCCAGGTCCGAGTGTACCACTGCCGAATTCTTCAAATTTTGCCTTTGTACACTGACAGAATTTAGTTAGCCAGGACCTTTATTGATCATGCACAGGACAGATTGATTGCATGAGGAGGAATATCAATCGATTGTAAGAAATTTGGGTTCATTGCAATTGGATCGTCGACACCGGCGTGGTCGAGACTTGGAAGCGCCATGACTGTGAATAGCACCACCGGTACCGCAGACACGAAGCCCAACAGCGCCTGCAAGCGCGCCTTAGATGATCGCTCCGACGACGCCATGGACGGCGCCACGCCCGTGGTGAAGAAGTTCCCCGACCCCGTGCAACTCCTGGCCAATGCCTCCTCGCAACAGCTGGGGCAGCACGGCGGGGTGAATCCCTGCATCGAAGCTTCTTCCACGTTCGCCATCATGGAGCCTGAGACGCTGAACAAACTGTTCGCGGGTGAGCTAGGCCATGAGCACGGGCTCTACCATTACAGTCGCCACTTTAACCCGACTGTTCTCAATTTGGGTCGCAAGATGGCCGCGATGGAGGACACGGAAGCCGCTTACTGCACCGCCAGCGGCATGTCCGCCATAACTGCTGTCGTGCTCCAGCTCTGTTCCACCGGCGACCACATCGTGGCGTCGAATCGTCTCTACGGGGGGACACAAGCCCTTCTCGCGCATTTCTTGCCGCGCACTTGCAACATCCGGACGACGTTCGTGGACGTGGACGACATGGAAGCCGTCACCTCGGCCGTGCGTCCTAATTCCAAGATCCTCTACTTCGAATCGATCTCTAATCCACGTCTAGCCGTCGCGAACATCCCCACACTTTCGAATTTAGCGCACAGCAAGGGACTCACCGCCGTTGTGGACAACACGTTCGCGCCGTTGCTGCTCTCGCCCGCGCGTTTGGGCGCGGATGTGGTCGTGCACAGCTTGTCGAAGTATATTAGCGGCGCCGGGGACATCATCGCTGGCGCCGTTTGCGGCCCCGCGGACCTCATCAGCGCTATGATGGACCTCCACCAAGGCTCGCTCATGCTCCTGGGCCCGACTATGGACCCCCACGTCGCCTTCCAAATTGGGCTGCGTATCCCGCACTTGTCCATCCGGATGAAAGAGTTTGGTGCGCGCGCGCTTTTGTTTGCAAAGCGGTTGAAGAAGCTGGGTTTGAAGCCCATCTACCCGGGACTGGAGGATCATCCCCAATTCTCCCTCATGACGAAGCTTCTGAACGAGGGGTACGGCTACGGAGGCATGATGTGCTTGGATTTGGACACCAAAGAGAGAGCGCAAGAGTTCATGCGATACTCGCAAAACGTGACCCATTTCGGGTGGATGGCGGTGAGCTTGGGTTATCACGACACGCTCATGTCGTGCTCGGGTTCTAGCACGAGCTCGGGTTTGTCAGAGGAGGAGAAAGCGGTGGCGGGAATCTCACCAGGGCTGGTGAGGATGTCCATTGGGTTCACGGGCGCCACGGAGCAGCGGTGGGCGCAGCTGCTGGAGGCGCTCGTCACGCTCAAATTGGTGAATCCGAATTCTGTTGCCGCCGGTCGCTAGCTGTGTGATCTCCGTTGCGGAATCCATGAATTCTTAAGGTAATCCTTAAGATCAATCATCTCAAGACCAAGTCTTTGTTAGTACAGTCAGCTAATCTAGTAGTTACAACGTTCTGTTATCTCAACAGTCACGCCTGTTACACTTCACTGCGTATATAAGGAACTCATACATCTTGTAATATTTAATATATATGAATACATGATTCATCCTCTTGCATTCTAGCTTTTACATAATATGGTATCAGAGCTCTAATCAATGAGCATTGTGTAAAGAATCATGTGCTTCCCTGAGTCACCCAGAGTCGAACTAAGGTCTATTGAAGATGTGTTCGATCTACTGGTCTTAGAGGAAGCAGAAGAGCGAACTGATATCAATAACCAGCCTCGCATTCCAGTCGGATTTATACAACTCCACATTCAAGACGGATTCCTTCAAGGTGCAGTTCAACCAATTGATTCTGCAACTGAAGAACCAGAAGATGATGGACTACCTTCGGATTTCGAAATTATTCCATATGGAATTTCGAACGCATCTGATAGCTTCAATAATTTATTAAATCAAGCTGGTCAATTTGACGATCTCAACCCTCAATACTTTGCCGATGATTTCTCTACAAATGTGCCTTCTTATTTGCACCAGGAACTTTGATCTTTAAATACTTCCAGTTCGATCCTCAAGAAGTATAAATTTTTATTTATTTATGGCCAACTCTGGATCCAGTTCGGCTTCCAGAGCTTATCATATTTCACCGTTAAATGCTACCAATTATGCTACGTGGAGCATCAAGCTCGAAATGCTCCTCATCATGTCTGAATTATGGACTGTAGTCGACGGTACTGAGGTCACACCTCCTACGTCTGACGTTAATGGTCTCTTAGCTTGGAAACTGAAAGACTCTAAAGCAAGATCTGATATTTTGCTCCATTGTGGCGAAAAACAACTTATGTTACTTAGTCCTTTAACCACTTCAAAAGCAGTTTGGGAGAGTATCAAGCAATTGTATGAAAAATCCAATAAAGCGAGCCAAGTGAACCTTCACAAACAATTATGCCACCTCCAAATGTCCGAATCCGACGATGTTGTCGAGTTCCTGGAGACCTGGCAATCTATACTGCAAGAAGGAGCAATTGCTGGATCTGTCTTCACAGATTCACAGCAAGTAAATCTATTGCTGGGAGCACTTCCAGACTCCTGGAATGCATTTATTACCACCCAAGGTGGTATTGCAGACCTCCAATTTCCCAATCTACTTTCCAACATCCTCCAACAACATGCAATTAATTCTTCTAAACTTACACCTTCAAAGACCAGTGCATTTTATGCCAAAGGCAAGTTTCATAAAAATAAGCAGGCAAAAGCTCGTTTTCCCAAATCCAGTTCTCGGCCTTCCAAATTACCTGCTACAACAGCTAATCAACACTCCGTCATCCATCAACACTCCATCACCTGCCATTATTGTGGCATTCCTGGCCACAAGGCACCCGATTGTCGAAAGAAGAAGCGGGATCTTCGACAGGGAAAATCTCCCAATCATACAAATAATTATACTTCTAACGAACCAGATGTCCTATTTAGTGCTACAAAAGCTACCTCTATAATTTCGTCCTCCTGGTACCTTGATTCTGATGCTAGTCAACATATGACTGCACTCAAATCTTTAGCTCGTGATTATCACGAGCTTGAAACCCCTCGTACCATCCTTTTAGGTGATAATAGCTCATATAGTGCAATAGGCTATGGTTCAATTCTTCTTCGCCTTCCCACAAGCAAAGACCTTCTAGTCAACCATATTTTATTTGTCCCTAGTTTAGCTAAAAATCTTATTTCAGTGGCTCAACTCACCTCAATAGGCAATACTATTGTTATCTTTAAGCATAATCAGTGTATTATCAACTCTAAATCCCCTATTTCCAAAGAACAAATAAAAATCGTTATTCCCAAAGTTGAGAATCTCTTCTCACTTGGCATTGGTATTGATAATTCTACTTTTAATAATTTAGCCACTACACCTTCTTTATCAGATTTCACTACTCTGAAATGGCATCATCATCTCGGACACTTGAATATAAGCTATTTACATGCAATGAACACTCAAGCAGTTGTTACTGGTTTACCTCCTCTCAAAGCCAACCTCCCACTATGTGATGGTTGTATTTCGGGGAAACACCACAAGCTTCCCTACCCAGTTGATTCTGCTACTCAAGCTACGTCAATCCTAGCGCTTGTGCACACAAATTTTTGTGGCCCTATGAAGACACCTTCTCTAGGTGGTGCTTTGTATTTTCTTGTCTTCATCGATGACTATATGCGATATTCCCATGTATATTTTTTACGGAAAAAATTTGATGTGTTGTCTCACTTCATGACATATAAAGCTTTTGTTGAAAACCAGACGAGTAAAAAGATTCTATTTCTTTGTTCGGATAATGGTGGAGAGTTCACTTCGACAAAATTCCACCACTTTTGTCAGGCCAATGGCATTCAACGCCAATACACTAATCCTTACAATCCTGCACAGAATGGAGTTGCGGAACGTAAGAATTGGACTCTTGTTGATTCTACTCGAAGTATGTTGTATACAGCTCATCTATCTAATTCTTATTGGGCTGAAGCGTTCCTTACAGCATGCTATTTGCAAAATCTTTCCTATACTTCAGCCTTACCTAAAATTACTCCTTTTGAATAATGGACCGGCCTTAAGCCAAGTTTAAGTCATCTTCGAATCTTTGGCTGTATCGCTTTCTCTCACATCCCTAATGAGCAACGTACCAAGTTAGACACCAAAGCCTTCAAGTGCCTTTTTCTTGGATATGGCGCACCACTCGGCATAAAAGGCTATCGCTTATATCATATTGATACTAAGCGACTATTCTATAGTCGGGATGTCATCTTCTCTGAAGATGATTTGTTATCCATTCAGCCAAATCCGTCTCTAATTATTTTTGCGACACCACCAACCTTTGGTGCTGCTAATTTTTATCAGGTCAATGATTTTCTTCCAAATAGTATACCCCTTGTGCTAGTTCAATCCCAAATTCAATCTACTCCATCCAATTCCAATGTTCCAGACCAATCCCCAGTCTCTTCTCCAAAATTAGTCCGAATCTCACCTACAACTCCACCTTTATTACCTACACCTGGTCAACCTTCTTTATCGCCTAATCCAATTTTGGACCTATCTCCTCATCTTCGATCCCATTATCAATAGTCTCAAAGCCCCACATCCCTCCGGACTTCTCAACGTTCAAATCGTGGAGCTTGGAATACCACTAAATATCATGACGAAAGTTATTATACTTATGCGTTTTTGGCTCACGTCAATGAACCCACCTCTGTTAGCGAAGCCTTGTCAGGCCCTGATTCCGTCCACTGGCATAGAGCTATGGATTCAGAATATAAGTCCTTAATTGACAACAAAACTTGGCAACTTGCCGAGCCTCCTTCAAATCGCTCTATTATTAGTACTAAGTGGATTTTTCGGAAAAAATTTAACTCCGATGGCTCTATATCTCGCATTAAAGCTCGTTTTGTTGCCCGTGGTTTTTCGCAGCAAGAGGGACTCGATTATACTGAGACTTTCTCTCCAGTTCTTAAAATGACTACTCTACGTATTCTTTTAGCCCTTGCAACATTATATGATTATCATGTTCACCAAATGGATGTGATAACTGCATTCTTAAATGGCACATTAAGTGAAGAAATATATATTACTCAGCCTGATGGTTATATCAAACCTGGTATCGAGCATCTTGTGTGTCGGTTACTCAAATCACTCTATGGGCTTAAACAAGCTCCTCGTGTATGGTATGAGCTGTTCGATCACTTTCTTTTAACCCAGGGATTCTCGAAATGCTCTTTTCATCCCAATGTTTATATCAAACGATCACATCATTTGCTACTCCTTCTTGGTCTCTATATTGATGACTTAATATTAATTTCAAACAATTTTGAATTTTTATCAACCACAAAAACTTTACTAATGCAATGATTTTCCATGACCAATCAAAATGAAATTGCATACATTCTTGGACTCCAGGTTCGTCGCGATCGTGCCAATCAAACTTTAACACTGTCTCAAGATAAATATCTTCAAGACATTTTAATTAAGTTTAATATGGCTTCATGCAAACCTGCCCCTACTCCTCTTGAAGCTGGTATTCGTTATTCTCGACAACAAAGTGAAGACCTTCTTTTAGCAAACCAACTAGAAATGACTCAGGTTCCATATAAACAAGCTCTTGGCTCTTTGCAATATCTTTGTACTTTGACTCGGTGGGATATTGCCTTCTCAGTCAATTATTTGGCTCAATTCATGAGCAACCCTGCTCCTGTTCATTGGGCTGGGGTTAATTGCATTTTTCACTACTTCCATGGAACCATGCATCGAGGCTTGACCTACCATGGTTACAATTTCCAACATATTCATTCTCATACTTTATGCGGTTGGAGTGATGCTGATTGGGCGGGCGATCTTGATACACACCGTTCAACTTTTGGCTATATTTTTCAACTTACTTCTTGTATTATATCTTGGCAAAGCAAAAAGCAATCTATCGTAGCTCTTTCTTCCACAGAAGCTAAGTATATAGCAACAGCTACTGCTACCAAAGAGCTTCTCTGGCTTCAAGCTCTTCTCCGCGAACTTGGTTACACTCTCACCTTTCTAGGCATACTTTTCTGTGACAACCAGTCTTGTATTGCCCTCAGTGAAAATCCCAAGTTTCATGCACGGTCTAAACATATTGACATTCGGTTTCACTTTCTCCGCGAGAAAGTCTAGGCCAAGCTTCTCAAACTCCACTATACTTCTACCAACACCATGTGGGCTGATCTCTTAACAAAATCACAACCTCAAGTTAAACATATGACCTGTATCCATGGCCTCACTGATGAAGCTTCTTCCAATCTGAAGCAAGGGGGCGACTAGTTGAATACTGCTTCTTCTCTCTGAAGATTCAATGAGCTCACAAGCTCTACATGTTTACATTAGATCAGTGTTAGTAGTATACTTTAAGTTTAACTTAATTAGTTTAAATTAGCAAGTTAGATTCAGCTATGCAACTGAAGGGGGCGTGTTAGTACAATTAGCAAATCTAGTAGTTACAACGTTCTGTTATCTCAACAGTCACGCTTGTTACGCTTCACTGTGTATATAAGGAACTCATACATCTTGTAATATTTAATATATATGAATACATGATTCATCCTCTTGCATTCTAGCTTTTACTTAATAGTCTTGAAGTCTAGTCACTACCATTGTCTTTGTTGATGTGATTCATGGAGTAGAGCCTTCGCCAACCAATCAACCATATCCAAATGGTCTTCAAATGGTCATCCTCCCACCCAAAAAGTGACTTCATTCGACATAGCTTGTCACGCAAACTCTTTCATCCCTTCTCACTACTGCAATGCATTAGAAGAAAACATTAGTGGTTCTATCCCCAAGTTCTACGTCAATTTGATTGTAATAGTGGACATTCATGAGGTTGGCACTTTTCAAGGTGGGAGTTTTGAAACCTAAATTGTTAGCAGTCCTAGTTTTTAGAGTTTTATGAAGTTGACTGTCACAATTTTGTCGTTTTAAATCCCGCCAAATTGACCTTCCACCAAAGTTCATCAAAGCTCAGTCACATGCCACAATTTCCTTCAGGGGAAGTCAGGTCTCTAGGGTTGTGGAATTGAGAATTTAGGGAACTATGAGCAGTCTTTAGGGTCAGCAGTGCAATTGTGAATCATGTATTAGATAACCGAACGAGGTCGTTGGGCCTGAGTTGATTTTTGGACATACAGTAGTCCTCTTTTGCAAACTAGATCAATTGCCTTAATTGATGTGCTATGCAATAGTGAATCCAGGAACTACGAGTCTTTGCGGTCAAAGACTGATATTTCTTGTAGCAAATGTGTGAATTCTAAGTTCTTAATTCAAGATGATTGATGAAGAGAGTTTTGTATTTCATTTGGGGACCTCCGGTTGTAAATTGTGTGCACTTACTGGTGTTCAATATTGGTGCCATACAGGTAGTCTAGTAGTGGCAAGGGTGGTTCAGAGCTCCTACCACTAAATGACTCTCGAGAGAATAGATGGTCAAAAGGCTCTGCTGGAAGTGACCTAAGTAACATGCCAATCCATGTGATTTTCAAGCTATTAATTTTCTCATACATGAATCAACACAAGAAAAAGTCAAGATATATGTAGAGCAGTTTGATTAGTAGAGGGAAGGAAAACCAGCTCAACTTTTGATGCCTAAGCTTATCTAAAAACTGTGTGAGCATTCAACATTTTTTGCCGTTCTGTTATCTAATCCAAATCACGCAAGGATGCTGACAATTAACTTACTGGTCTTGTTGTGGAGTGATTAATGAAGTGAATGCAACAACATTTGCAAGTAGATGACCTCACTAATGTTAATGAACTTTGATGATGCTCATCGCTTGCACCCAATATTTGTCTTTGTGTTAGCTCCCTATAATTTAGACCATTCTCATTCAATCTTTGCATCGCCTCAATGGAGCCTGTGTTTGTAGAAGTGGCAACAAAGAAATGAAAGTTGAATATGAAGAACATGGTTATACTAGTGTATAATCTTATCCTTCTTTAGTGAATTGGTTTCTTTGATAAACGCTTGATTGAGCATGATTGAATGAGAAGGCTTACCATCCCTCATCACTCTTGTGGCTCCTTAACATTATTTAGCAATGACAGCAGGGTTGGTGTAAATTGACTGCACGGTGCCAATGTTTTTTCTCTAGTTTTCTTTTCTTGTGGACCTCCATAGAATATTTTCCCTCAGACTTCTTATTCTTGGGAGGCTTTTAGTCTTGCTGAATAATCTTATGTTGACTAAGAAAGGCTCTAATTTCACTTCACTGAATTGATAACACTCATTCAACAATTGCCATCACCTAATTTGTAATGTTTGACAATGTGGCAATCTAATTAGACATCCAAAGACATTAAGGTTTGATTTTTCTTCTTGTTTGAGATTCCAATGGATTGTTTTGAGTTGGAAGTGGGTTGATTACGATGAAGTTTGAGGAAAAGGACCTCGGTAAGAAAATAACAAAAAATTGCTCTTTGTGATGTTTTTCAATCTCTTTTGTAGCAATCAATATTTTTTGTTACATTTCATCACGTACCTTGCCTTAGGAATTGTCATTAGCTCCTAGGTATTTAGTATGTGACATCAAGATTACCTTTGAAAGAAGGCAACAAGAGTAGCCCTGACTACCTGTGCTTCTAAAGCATGCATAGCCAAACTATGAATCTCGACATACTGTTCATTCTTAATGATGTTTGGACCAAATTATTTTGTTTATATAATAGAAAAGGTTTTCAGATTGAACTGGAGGATTCTATAGAGAAATTGCTTGGATGTCCTTAGAATTTTGCAAGAATGAACGAATGAAAAAGGAAACAAAAATCGTGATACAAGTTGCATTTAACATGAAACAATGTTAAACAAAACTTATTGCAACACAACAACAAAAAGGATTCTACGAGCTGCGATGTTTCATTGAATAATTGTTTATATGTCATTTGGATTTAGCAAGAATGAATGAAAACTTGTACAGTTGAAAATGGAGTGACACAGTAACTTACAGTACATTTAATATAAGTGATAGCCTTGCCCTGTAAGGTAGGAGGTCCATGAATCGCTCATCTAATAATTGTAACCGGAATTTGTGGAGGTAAAACTTCTTGAAAGATTTTTCAGTAAATTTTTCTTGAAAGACAAATGAAATTGACATTTAACCCATGTCGTTTCATATTTTTTGGAGTTTTGAAGAATTAGTTCTGAATTTTTGAAGTTGAAATGGCAAAGGGCTCTAAAATCGCCCACCTCTGTAAATGTACACTATTTGTACATCATTGGTACAATAAAAAAGTAGCATGTTCAAATAGTGTACATTTACAGAGGTGGGCGATTTTAGAGCCTGTGCGCTTTCAGAGCCTCCTACCTTAATCAAATGTGAGTTCCGAGCTGTCTGAACAATCCACTTTCTCAATGTGAGCGGCATGTTGCTTGCGTTGTAAGCTTACACATTTCCAAAATTTTAATTGAAGAGTACTTTTTTGCCCTTTTTGTAAAGGAAAATAATGTTTTTACAAAGTGAATTTATTCGCTGCACACCGTACTCAACCGCACTGTCATAAAAGTGGGCTTGTCCCTCAAGTCAGAGGTGCCTCCGCCAAGCCCAAGGCTCAGACAGAAAACTTAACTTACACTACTTTACAGTACAGTAGTGTGCCACATGCCGTTACCACAGTTAAAAAAAATGAAAGTAAAAATAATTTTTTAATTCATAAGACCTTTGAAATTCAATAACTTTCACACTGAAGTTTCCAACGCCACCAAACAAAGCCCATGCACCCCTCCTTGCCAAGGGCTTTCCAACAGGGTTTTCCAACACTACCAAGAATGCAACCACCTGGGGAACGCACAATCCAAGAAATCTGACCGTAACAAACAAAACAAAACAATATGCCTAACTTAAAGGTAAGGATGGATGGATGTTGAAGCAACAAAGAAATTTGACGTGAATGCCAAGTAAAGTTTTAACACCTAAAAGCATCAAAATATAAATTTGAGCATGGTTTCTATCAATAACCCCTACTTGCCTTACCAACCATATATTGTCAATCCAAAATTTCAATTAGCTTATGTGTGGATAGTTAAATTTATTGAGTGTTTTGAAATTTTCTATGGGCAGAATTGAAGGTTACCTATTGGAAACTTTTATTTTTAACCAAAAAAGGTAAATAATTTATTTTTTAGAGGTTCTCAAATGGCATATATGTACCTTTAGAGAAGAATAGAAGCTTGCCAATTTTGCTTGATTTCTTGGATTTGAGCAAAGCTTGCCAATTTGACTTGATTTTGAGATCTAAATTTTTTTTCTTATTCATTTGCTTTGATACCAATCTCAATGGAAAGATTAAAGTGTTTTCATGATTTTTGCTAATGAAAATTTAAACAAGAAAGTGTTGATTTGGAGTTATTTGTGATTTCTACTTATCAAGTACAATAACAAAACAAATTGCATTTCAATGATTGCAAGGTAGATTGTGTAATGAGTTTGATAGCTCTTCATTTGAACTTCAAGTTTTTGAAAGTGCATTTTAGTGTGCTAATTAATAGAAATACAATTTCAAGTTGTTCATGATCACATCACCTCTGGTTCCGAGAAACTCTTATACGGCATACAAATTTTTCAAAAATTGGAAGGAGGGCAATAGCACACCCAAAATAGGATATGTACATTTCGCTTGTTATAATCTCACAACTCCTATGCAATTTCACACTTGAAGGTAGCAAGTATACTAATAAGCAAGCTCTTTAAACATCCACATAGTTTAATTTTGAAAAAAAAATTGCTTTATTGGAGATAACTATAAGTCCATGTTCTTTTTTCATTGAAATAACACACTTAGAAAGGCTTGGGCACCTGCTTTTACTTTTGAACTCGAAAGGCAATATCAAATATGCTTTGCATACATTTTTTGGACAACATATGATAAAGTAACTATGAATTTTAAAAGCGATGAATGTAGTGTAAGTACTCTTAATCAACAATAGGCTCTCATATTTACCCCCTAGAGTAAGAATAGTCCCCTTGGGGAACTCTTGAAGGTTTGGGTAGGTATTTGTTGTCTCAATTTTTTACTCAAATTTTTTTAAATATTTTTCAAGTGAGGAAAATTGATTAGTTCTCTGAAAAAACAATTTTTATTTTAATCAATGCCTAGGAGCAAAGGTTATGCTACAATAAACCCCAAACAAGTGAGGTTGAGCAATAATTTTTTTTGAAATATTTAAAAATAATTATTTCTTATAGATTATATTTTTGTATGTGTGAAAAGATTACTTACCATTTGGATAAATGATTTGAAAGTAGTAGGAAGTTTCTTCTTTTGAGGGTAATCTTGACAAATTCTTATGAAAATAATGTACAAGATTAGTTTTTGAACTCAATTTTAACAATTTTTCAGAAAAAAAGGTTTTGTTTTCTTTATAGAATAATCTTACTATTGGTATTCATGTGTTTCAATTCCATTTTCAAGCTATCAACAAATTTATTTTTTCCTTCTACTCATACCTGTTTCAACTTAACAAGTTTTTCAAAAATGAAAATTACAATTTTATATTTGAAAAAAATTTCAGACCTTCAAATACATTTTCCAACAAAAAAATTTAATTTATAATTTGTTGTAAGAAAAAATTTTAAGTTAAGAAGATTCAAAGCCTTATAATCTAGATAGGCTACAAGAATCTTCTTTTCTTCATTTTAACTTTTAAAGGACATTGCAAGCTCCACGGGTATTTTTGAAATTCAAGACATTAATTTTCATATTGTTCTTGATTTTAAATATTGTATTTCCAACTTGGACGGCTCGATTAGATAAAAAAAAATTACTTTTTTCAGAAACTAAAATTTGAAATTGGTTTTCTAGATTTATGTATATATGAAAAGTTGTATGTCACTCCATTTTGATTAATGAGATGAAAGTTATGAGGAGTTTTAGTTTGTGGTCAATTTCAAATTCTCTTCTCTAAAATAAACTTTGAAGTCCTTTATTTAACTCAATTTTTGATATTTTTGGAAAAAATTCAAATCATAGGATATAGATTGTTTATTACAACATTATAACCATTTGGATTGGCATTTTTCAATTCCATAACTTAATTCTTAAAAATTTAGTATTTTGAATCATTCTCTATTTCTTTCTACTTACTACGTATTTCCTATATGTTGTACAATTCTAAATGATTTGAATTTTTTCAAGAATGTAGCCAACTTGCCTTGTAGAATGAAACCAAAGATGAACCACCATTCTAGACATTTTTTACATACAAATGTGACTTTGTGAAAAACAACTGTTTGGTTCTTTACAGAGCCCAAAAAAGGATTTTTGTCAATTCAAACACTAACATCTTGCAATCTACATGGTGGAAGTTTCCGAAAAATTTTCCACATCTTTTCAAACTAGTGTACTACAAGATCCTATGGTTACATGTGCTTAAAATGTTTTTCTTTTCTAAAATTTGGTACTTGTATTAGAAATGGTAGTTTAAGAGCATTTTTGGTGAAAACATAGTCAAAAACCTTTAGGGGATAAAAAATAAAGAAAAATTGATTTTCATTCTTTAAAAAATTATTCTAGAAAAAACTTTCAACATGAAGAACTTATTTTTTTGAAAAATTGTGAAATTGAGTTAAAAAGGAATCATGTATTAAATTATTTTTTGAAGAAGATGCTTTGATTGCCCAAAGAGCAAGAGTCTCCATAACTATCTCATCACTAGTTCAAATATAATGAAACAAATTTCTACATGTAGACTAAAGTATTTTCTATGACAATAAAAATTGAGATCATAGAAACTTGATCAAACCTTAAAATGCCCCCCAAGGGACACTTGGAACTTTAGGAGTTAACTTCAATTTTTTTCCTTTATAGGATTATGAGCTTTGAATCTTTAATGTTTAGAATCGAATTAAAAATGTAAGAAAAAGTTCTCACAAAAAATCGATTTGAAAAACATTTTGAAAAAAATTGTTGAGTAAAAGTAGATATAAGACCAAAGGAAAAATTAAATTGTTGATAGTTAATTCTAAAATGGAATTGAAACATGTGAATCCCAACATTGAGATTTGTTTTAGCTTATAATGATCCTTGTAAATCCTATGGACACTTTTGTTTGAAAAATAGTAAAAATTGAGTTTGAAAACATATAGTGAATATTGTAACCATGAAGAAAAGAGTTGGAATTTGAATACATACTAAAAAATGTCTTTCTTAGATAAGGGAAGAGGCTTATTCAAGATGCTCACAAAAGGTTTTAGAAGTAGGGTGGACCTTGTGAGGTGCAAACAACTTGGAAGGGGTCCAAAAAATGCCTAGACAATGTTTGACTATGTCAAACATGTGAAAGAGTAGACCTCCATGGCATGCCTTATGTATATTCCCAATTAAAAAAAGTGATGATCATTGCAACTTGTGATATATAGTTAGTAAACATGGAGATCCAAGCACAATTTTGGAGATGTTCAATAATGTCATGACTTGGTATGGGGTGGATCATCCAAATTTCAAAAGATTCTTGGTGGATTGATAGCACTCTAGCCAATTGGAATGCAATTCATATTGTATACAACACTAGTTCTAGATGAAATTATATTGAAAGGAACCAAAAAAATGTATAAGACAATAATAATTTACATCTTCATTTTTTTAATTATGTTTTTCTAAACTTAATTGACTAATTATAGTTATTAAGTCCTTGTCTATAATTATTTCACCAAAGGTTGAGATTGGCATGATTTCTTTCATCAAATAAACTTAATTAATTTCATAAAGTTCTAATTGAAGTTTGAATATCAATGGCATTTCAGCTTTTACTATGGTAGAATTAGAGATTATTATCTACTAAATATCAATAGGATTGATTCCATGAGAATTATGTGATTATATAAATATATGATAGAGAAAGAAAAGAATTTTCTACTACAATTCAAACACTTTCACATTTTTATATAATATTCAAAAAAATTAAATGGAATGTCTTTTTAAAAATAAAGAACTATCCATTGAAAAAAACTATTATTTTTCATCATTGCATTGTGATGTAGACATTAAATTAAACCTTGCAACAAGGTCATTGTAAAATTGGTGGCCGATTCATCATAGGAGATTTCAGGCCCGCAGAAGGCCATTTTAGGCATGTTCCTGATGTAGTCAGGGAAGGCCACTGTCAGAAAAATTTAAATTTAAAAAATAAATAAAAACAAAAACAAAAAACAGTTTCGAAATTTAAAAAACAGGTTAAGAATTTTTTTTAAAAATGACTTGGCCAAACTTCAACCATGTCAGATTGTTGCTACAATACTATTGCAGTGCAGTTTCCACGTTCCCTGTAGTCCAAGAACTCGCAACCCTCAGCAGTCCTCAAATCTCCTCCAATGCTATAGCTTTTTGTCGAAATCTGGAGTTTTGGAGCTCAAATACTATGAGTACTAGAAGAAAAATCTTATTGGTCAATTTTGGTCTGTCAATTGTACTATAGATCTATTGCACTATTGACAAGTGTCACATTTGAGTATGAAGCAATCTTAGTTGTACCTACCAATACCATGTTCCAATTTTTCACAAAAAAAGGGTATGTCTACTTTTAAAGTTATAAGAAATCAACTATAGTTTTAAAAAAAAGAACTAGACATTTGTAAGGACTTGATGGTGATGAGATTTCAACAAAAAAATAATCTTAAACCCATCTTCAATGTTTGGAAGTGCGTGCACAAGAGAACCTTCTTTGCACACATGTGGAGGACATAAATTAATATATTTTTGGATGTCCCTTTATGGTTTATAGGAACATGCCCACCTAGTGTGGAAATAGACTACATAAATTTCAATTGTAGATCATTCATTTTCGGTTGTCCCAAGTACCAAAAAATCCTAAACCTCAAAGCATGACAAATTAGAAAATTTTAAATTTAACAAAAAATTAATTTTTAAAAATTCTGAAAAATTTGGGATTTGATAACTATCAAAACATCCATCTTCAATAAATATTTTAGATTTGTTGACTTTATTGTCCAAAAGTTATAGCAAAGATAAGTCCATTATGCTATGTATGATATCAAAATTTACCACCAATTCTTGCGATGACCTAATAAATGATAATGTCCTTCCAAAGACCTTTCTAATGGACTTTTGTCTCCAAATTGTCAAATGGATGCATTGTTATATCATTCATCCATAAATTTATTATAAAGATGATAACATCAATGTAATAAAATGAATTGAAAGATTCAAAGACTTGCCAAAAAGTCCTTTGCTTGAAAAGTGTCGTGCCTTTTAATGACACTTACCACCTTAAGTTCGCCTTCTAGTGCTTTCCAAGCACTTATATCTTTAGTGACATTAAGGGTCACGCTCTCCTAACATTGTACATGCCACCCACCCACAATGTTAGATTTCACTTCATGTTACAGGAGTCCCCATCCTTCCGTGACTCTCATTACTTCCATTCCAACTTTTAACTCCCATAAGACACTGGACATATCATTTGATGACATGGAACGGAACTTCCATTGATGTTCAAGCACTTGATGAAGGCACTACTCCCCACCGGTACTAACCGCCTTTAAATGGGACCCAACTCCCCACTAGGTCCAACTCAACTCATTTCGGGACTCACTAATCGGGATTCACTAAATGGGACACACACCATGGCCTAGTGTGGAGTGGAATACCACTCATCCAATATCAGGGATTGTACAAGTACTCCATGGTAATATACAAGTAGTGGTGAGGCTCCAACACTAATCTTACTACCCGGGGCCACTTAGATTCACCATGGCACCATGTGGGAGTGAGGAGGGAAACCACCCCTTTTCATAGTACTCTTTGCGGGATTCGGCAGCCCCCTCTATACTAGAGGTCACCGGAAACCCTCAAGATGCTTCCCATTTTGGAAGACCACCCATTTCCAAGTGATATCCTCCAAATCGGACCCCCCAAGACTCTTGATTTTTCTATCGTGATAAATTTTAGCTTAGAGCTCCAAATCCCAAGTGCGAGCCTATTTTCGTGATTTAAATTTTTTGTAGATCACCGTGGACTATTCACTTTCTCCAATACAACAAGTATTGAGGAAGTTATGGCCCTCTAAAGGTACAAGTCCCCCGAAAGGTGTAATTCTCCGAGACTCCACCCTCTTTGGATGCCCATAACTTTAGCTCATAGCTCATCTCCCCATGAACCTTATCATTCTAGAAAGTTTGTTTCCTTAGCTTTCCAATGATATGTATCATGTCCTATTTGGCTCAAAGAAATCCTCCCAAACCTTGTTCCCCACGTCCCTATGTGTCACGACCCTCATCACAAGGCGTGCCCGTGCCACCTTGGTGAGCAAAGGGGACATTGGGGGTGACTCCCCAAGCCTTGCAAGAGATGAGGTGAGGGGGACTAGGAGTCCCGAGTGATTAGAGCAATGTAGCGCTCTGATCCGGACGAATTTGGGGGCGTGTGATACATGCTTGGAAAGGTCTTGAGAAGACGCTTCTAGCCGTCCAAAGAACGCATGATTTGGACTTGTGAGTCAAAAGTTATGGGCGTTCAAAGTTGGGGGTGTCCCGGTCGCGTTGGGAGTGCCCTGGCCGCGCTGGGAGTGTCCCGACCGCGCTAGGAGTGGAGGGCGATAACTTTGCGAGTACTTGTCCGAATGGAGCAAGTGAGTAGTCCATCGGCATCTACGCGTCGCGTAAATGTCGAAAATGGGGTCGCATGTGCAATTTGGATCCCGGACCGGAAAGTTATGCTAGGTGGAAGTTCGGGAGTCCCAAACTAGTGCGAATCGGAAGAAATGGGGTGGTCTTCCAAAATCAAAGGGTGTTTGGGAGTCCCCCTTGTCATACAAGGGGGGGGGCTGCCGAATCCCGCAGAGAGTACTATGAGAAGGGGTGGTCTCCCTCCTCCCTCCCGGATGGTGCCATGGTGAGCCTAAGTGGTCCCGGGTGGTGAGGCTAGTGTTGAAGCCTCACCACTACTTGTGTGTTACCATGGAGTGCTTGTGCACTCCTTGATACCGGTTGGGTGGCGTCCCACTCCACACTAGGCCATGGTGTGAGTCCCGTTTGGTGAGTCCCGATTAGTAAGTCCCGAAATGAGTTGGGTTGGGCCTAGTAGGGAGTTGGGTCCCATTCAAGGGCAACGATGCTAGAATATGAGCAGGGAGCAACGAGCGTTGAGCGTTGAGCAACGAGCATTGAGTGTTGAGCAACGAGCAATTTAATTTGAGTGCTCATTGTCAGGATTTTTACTAAAAATAGACATGTCAGAGTCATAAATAGGGTTATCAGACCTATAAATAGTAATGTCAAAAACCAAAAATAGTTAAAATTTCAAAAATATGTTCAAAGGTTTTATTCAAAATAATCAATTTTGCAATCAAATGTTGCATGAATGGGCATCAATGAAGAACTAGCATTTCCTACAATTGGATGATTTTACAACCATAGATTTGATGTACAAATGAACTTCATTCATATCATTCATTCATCATCTATGCATCATTCATCCAAAGAAGACTTTCCTTGCACATTGCTAAACATGTCCTAAAAAACTTATTTCTTTTCCCTCTAAAAACAATAATCTATAAAAACTAGTAAACTTTGCATTGTTGACCTGAAAACTTTGTTAATTATTTTGAAGTTAGTTTAGTTCTCATTGCAAATAAAGAGCTCCTTGAAGAATCATTTGTAAATATGAAACAATCAACCGTACAATGTTGTTTGGTTGTGGTTAAGTACTCTTTGGAATTGAGAAGCACTTTGAAGATTCATTTGTAGAATTGTAACATTTCAGCCTATATTGTTGTTTGCCTGAATTCAATTTTTTTTTGTATTTTTTAATGTTTACGATTATACAAATAATTTGAGTGATCTTTGGGGGTGCTATGAACCATTTTCACCTTAAACTAAATAATTAGGATTTAAAGATATGTGGCGACTACTTCAGTGGACCATTCAGTATCCACCTCTAAATATAAGTGGCTTCACTATCTACTACAAGACAGATCCAAACATCTTATAGATTGCTACCTACAAGAAGTAGCTTTACTTCATCAAAATTCAAATTTGGTGCATATATATACTTGTCATCTTCAAAGTTTACCTTGCAAATAAACTTTAAGACATAATATAAATGCTTATAGTTCATCTATGATTTCCTACTACCAAATGCAGCTTTACTCATGGTGATGAAGTCTTCATAGGTGCAAGCTAGTAAGTCCAAAATTATGATTCGATAGACCGGACATATTGGGGAAAATACCGGACATTAGAGTTATCACCTTACCATAGCCAAGGTATGGAATAACAACCACACATTCAACAACAACTTCCAAGTTCCTTACTATCTCCCATTTAATGCTATAGTCAATTGGGGGCGCATTAGGGTTACGTCGAATAGTCCTCCCCGATCGCTTTGTGAAGTGCATATCATTGTCAAATGGATGCTTATCACTATCCAGTTGCTTTGAGTGAAGGAAGGAATGATACACTTCTCTCCGTACTCTCTTCATTAAAGAGGTGGAGCACTAGTTTGCCTACTTCCTTAGTTTGCAATTGAAACCCTACTTCTTCTAGAGAAAGAACCTCTGATTTGGTGAGATGTGTCCCACATGCAATAGGCCTCACATTTCGAAGAGGGGGCCAGTCTTGAACCCAATTCACTTTAGAGCCTCCTCTACAATGCATAAGGTTGTCTATACAGAACCAAAAATCAAAATTGATAATAACCTTGGTTCCATATTATGTGATGCGGTCATTAGAGGTAGGTGTTGTCGTTCCACTCTTGCTCAACTTATTTATTTTGGCTCCACATTCCTTCCTCATCCCAACTTGAACTCTATGACAAGTCATCCCTTCCTTCTTACACCTAGCAATGTGCCACAGAGAAGCATTGTAGTTTTTTCCAAGTACTATGGTAGCGTGAGGATGTACTGTACTTAGTTCTCCTTCTTATGTCAACATTAGCATTGATGTTGATGTGCCTACTTAACTACTTCAATGTGTGCTTTGATTGACTAAGTTTGAAGTTTTGAACTATAGGTGCTAAAAAGTTAATTGTATCGTGGTGGTGAGAGTTACCATTTGACCTAGGTGGCAAATTGAGTTTGCGCTTTGAAGATCCAAATACTTCTTCACCTTCTAAATGGGGACTCATGTAGTGAATAAATGAGCATTTGGTAGTTTGGTGATAGCCTCGGCAAACTTTGTTGGATTTTTGGTTGTCTTGCTAGATTTCTAGTTCGTCTAAAAAAAATATGTACTTCTCATTTTTAGTGAGATAATTTTGTCAATGGGTCCCCCGCTTGTATTATGATAGAAACTAGAGATGGTATTTTGAATACTTGGTGAATTGAGTAATCGGAATTTATCCATGACAGCCTCGAGGGCCTCTCCACAAAGGGGCTTTTGATCACTTTGTAGCCCTTCGTCTTTAAACAATTCAGATGCAAGAAATTCCTTGACAACAATAAGCCGAATGGCCGAATTTGTCGCAGTTGATGTCTTTGACACCTCTTGCCTGATCAAAGATGTTGTTCAATCAATATAATTACAACAGAAGCCCTTACCTTTAGGATGATTGTGAATACCAACATGGATACAAGGTCTCAGAAGACATAAAGAATTCAAAACCCTACACATACAACAAGGACATGGACCTTTGTAGAATGGAACATTTTTACACATCCGACATACAAGATTAGACTTTGGTGGAGACTATTCTTCTACAATAAAGACAACATGTGATGAACCCTCCTACTCAGTCTTATTTTGTTGTCACTTCGTCGTAGTCTAGGGCATGCTTGTTTTCACAAAATAGATGGCCCATATACAATGAATAGCGTAATTTTAGGCCAACATCATTCGCAATGTTTGTGGTGTGTGTGTATGTGTCCAATTGTAGTCATCGAATTTACTGTCCATGCCTTCTAGCTATCGATCTATAGAAAATGAGGAAGTTGAGTTGGGTTGACTTCCAGAAAAGAATGTTGAAGGAGGAAGAAGAGGTAACTCAAAAAGCACATCCCCATTGAATGATTGACGAAGGTGTCAGACAAATTTACAATGAAGTGTATTTAGGTTTAAAAACTTCAATTCATTCCTTGCACGTGGACGTCTTTGTATATCTCTAAGACTCTAAGGCACTCTAAGATACTCACAAACTAAGATGCTCTCTGATAAATTGAAGGATGCAATGTGCTATCATGCTCAATGTGGTCCATACTCAAAGGAGTGTCTTTGCACTTCTCAGGTATATATGGTAGATAGGTTGCAGCTTGCATCAATGACAACACCATCATCTTTGGAAAACTCTGTAAGACCAATATAGCTATGATCCAAAGACTCTACCTTTGCATAAGTTTCCCAAGGCATTTGAATAGTAGAGGTTGGTAGACCTAAGTGTGAGAATTTATGTTGACACTATTAGAAGAAACCCGTGTTTAATGTGATAGATTTTAGGTGACATTTTTGGAGGGATGCTAGAAGGTTCTCATAGAAAGAGACGTAAGGCACATCTATTCTTTTCCAGTAAGAAGCAATTAGAGAAATTGAAGATGGCTAGACACTTGGACAAGGCCAATGGCGTTGAGATTGGTAGTACTATTTGGACCTTGTCTTAAGAGGATCATGGAGTTGAAGTTGTGCATGTTTAGTGTGGAGACGGTTCGACACAAAATAGTGAAGGAATGAATGCCAAGCTTCATAATTGAAGAGGACATAAGCTAGTCAAGTGCAACAGAGAATAACATGTCACTAAGAAGTGTAGACTTGGTAAGTTCATCTATTTACTTCCATAATGAGGAGTTCAATTTGCATATATTTTTTTTCTTAGAGGTGCATATGACACCAAACATGAGACATCATATCCTGTAGTTCAATAATACAATTCCAATAGTAAATAGCATGTAAAAAATGGAGGGTTTTGAAAAGTTTTATGGACTAGAAATAAATTCAGCATATTGGAATCTTCTCTCTGAAATCTTCAGAATCGGAAGAATTTTTGGCCACATCTTGCCCTTGTATTTCCAAAGAACTTTGATGATATTTGTAAAATTACTCGTCAGTCCAAAAAATCTGAAAAAAATTGAGGTGAGTTTTGAGGTTATAATCTATGTGTAAAAAAAATTTGGACTCAAAATGTTCAAAATCACAGAAGTTATTCAGAAGATTCCCTTGGGCTGTAAACATCACCTCGTTGACGAGGTGTCAATTTGGGGTTGTTTAGGGTCTCATTAGAGTGATACAAGTTCCAAGGGCATGTTTTCAATTTCTTTTTTTTTTATTGTTGCCTTAGATTGTAAAACATCACCTCGTTGTCAAGGTGTCAATTTCGGGTTGTTTAGGGTCTCATTAGAATGGTACAAGTTCCAAGGGCATGTTTTCAACTTCTTTTTTTTATTGTTGCCTTGGGCTATAAAACATCACCTCGTTGACGAGGTGTCAATTTCAGGTTGTTTAGGGTCTCATTAGAGTGATACAAGTTCTAAGGGCATGTTTTCAAATTTCAACTTCTTTTTTTATTGTTGCCATGGATTGTAAAACATTACCTCGTTGACGAGGTGTCAATTTTAGATTATTTAGGGTCTCATTAGGATGGTACAAGTTCCAAGGACATGTTTTCAATTTCTTTTTTTGATTGTTACCTTGGATTGTAAAACATCACCTCGTTGATGAGGTGTCAATTTTGGGTTGTTTAGGGTCTCATTAGAATGGTACAAGTTCCAAGGGCATGTTTTCAACTTTAGTTGCCTTGAGTTGTAAAACATTGCCTCGTCAACGAGGTGTCAATTTCAAGCTATATTGTATCTCACTTGGATATTACAAGTTCAAGCTACGTTCTTTTTGTGGTTTTTAAAATTCTTTTTAAGTGCTAATTTAGATGCTACAACATTGCCTCGTTAACGAGGTGTCAAATTCAAGCTATTTAAAGTTTTCCTTGGATGGTACAAGTTTAGAGGTCATGTTTCCAATTTCTTCTTTGATTGCTAGCTTAGGCTATAGGACATTACCTCGTTAATAAGGTGTCAATTTTAGGTTGTTTTCTATTTTAGTTGGATGGTACAACTTGAAGGTGTAGGTTTTTAATTGTTTTTTTCATTTTTCATTTAGGTTTGTAGATCATCACCTCGTTAACAAGGTGTCAATTTCAATTTGTTTTGTATTTCACTTGGATGGAACAACTTCAAGTTATAGGTTTTCAATTGTTTTTCCCATTGCTCACTTAGGATTTAAGATCACTGCCTTGTTAACAAGGTGTCAATTTTGGGATGTTTAGGGTCTCACTTGCATGGTACAAGTTGAAGGTGCATGATTTCAATTTTTTCCAATTACTTTTTCTAATTTCTCATTTAAGTTGTAGATGATTGCCTAGTTAAAGAGGCATCAATTTCAAGGACTCCCATGTGTCATTTTGAATGTTCAAGGTTTAGGTGAATGTCTACAAGTTTTCTTCCATTTTTTCCAATTGTTGGTTTAGGCATTTAATCATCACTTCTTTTTCATAAAATAGAGCTTGATGGACATTGATGGAGGGCTTACACAAGTGGAGCTAGTGGAAGTCATCATTGATATTTTGTACCTGTGGTTACCATTTCTGAGGTAACATACTGAGATACATTTCAAATTTTCTTTGCACTCATGCATGTCACATTGACTATTTTTGTATGATAGTTGTGATTTTGTTTCCTTTGATTTTCAATGTTTTCTTATTGTTAACTCAATTTGTTTTCAATGTACTATTCCTTGTAGTTTGAGAACATCGTTGGAAGTAAAAGTGTTGATCCAACTTTTGACGATCGAACAATCAAGGAGGTCGAACAAAATGTGCATAATGGTAAAAAATTCAATTGAAATGGTGTCATCAACAATATGCTATTCGATGGCGGTGGGCTAGCATCTTGATTTGATATTCCTTTTTGTAGGATGATGGGGCTTTCATTGGTGCACCCTCCCCTTTAAAGCTAGGTGAAACGATTGGAGGCAAAGTTTGTTCATGGATACCATCAAGGTGATTGTGTATTTTATGTGTCCACAACAAATGACAAGGGATTTTTCAAGTTAGTGACCCCCAACATTCTTGTAAGGGATAGCAATTATATATTGGTGGCTTGGTATGATTACATCCATAGGATGAATTATCATAAGTGCAAGTGGCATAAGCTTGTTGATCATATGCTTTTGGTGCTAGAAGGTTGTACATGCATTGCATTGGAGGCTATGAACGACATCAAATGATGGATTTCAATTTCTTTTCAATTTGTTTTTTCTACCTCACTACTTTCTTTCAATTGTTGTGTTGCAATATTCTATGCTTTCAAATTCATTTATCTTACATTCTAATTTCATTGGTATTTGCAAGTCTATGAAGCATTCCCATGTCAAGAGAAATTTGGTTCAACAATTGCATAGGATGAGTACCTATGGCAACTTGAACTACAAGAATTCAAGGGTTTTCTAAGCAATGAGGATTATAAGAAATGTCAAAATAGAAAATTAGCAAGCACTTGGTATCCATTGACATCAAATATCTTCATACAATTTTTTCATTGGGTGAGTGTCTTATGTTTGCAAAGCTCGTTTATTCATTTGTAGTCATACGTAGAATTTGTTTTATATTAATTTAACATTCTTACTTTTCATGTGCAACAAGGGATCACTATTGTTTCAGATGAGGTTGTGCGAACCTAATATGAGAAAATACAACTACAAGATTGAAATCCAAAGGGAGTTCATGATGCCATGACCCAAGCCACCACTACAACTATCCCCGCAACTATCAAAGGATTTCGGATAGAGTTTGATAAGGAGTCAACTATTACAAATCCGAAAAAATAGTGTTGGATTTCTAGAAGAGGTATGCAATTTTTCTTTCTTGCAAATGAATGTGTTGCATGATTACTTTTGGTGTTGGTTTTGACAATGGTTTTGCTCTTTGAAATTTTAGATCTACTTGTATTACAACACCAATGAGAATCTAGTTAGAGATGTCATTGGAGAAACTTCAAAGGATATCTACATGTGTGGTTCAACCAAACCACAAGGTTCATTAGCTTAGGTGGTGGAACTCCAACAAAATTTCTAGGGAGGGCTTCAAATTTTTTGCCCTTGGTTTCAATACATTGACTTTAGAGACCTAACTCTTTAAGACTGCTTTTTTGGTTGAGGTATATTATGAACCTTTTTTTCATCCATGTGATCCATAGTTTCATTTATAAGCTGAGAAATGTTTTGATTCATATTTATATTTCTTGAATTCTTTGCAATTGGAAGAGGTAGCCAAAGCAGAATTCGTGAGCATCATCAAATCTAAAAATATTGTGATTCAATGGAGTACACATGATGAGTTGGACACAATTGAAGATTATGTGGAGACATGGCACATTGTGTTATAGGATCATGTCTTTTGGTGGCTCTTTAAGGACTCTTCATATTCAAGGTCTACTACTTATAAAGAGCAAGAGGGTACACATACTATAGCAAAGAGGGTTCTATATAGATATAAGTCATATAACCCTTAACTTCAATTGTATTATTTGTCTAAATTTTGAGTTGCTTTACAAATTTATGAAATAACCACACTTGCATCTTTTTTATTGCATTAATCACAACTATTTTATGATTCTAAATATTTCAAGTGAAAGTTTATTCAAAAAGGTGGGATTGAGAGGAAATTCATGCCTAAGCTTTTGAACAGATGGTTTGACACATCTTTGAAGGGTGTATGTTCACCTTAACTCAATAATAGGGGTTTTTAATCCAAGAACTATAAGCTTGTCCTTGGCACCTAGAATGTTGAAAGATTTTTGCTCCAATACTTAAAAGACTTGAGAAAGAGGCTGCTAAAGACCATCACAAAAAAAAAAGTTGTTGTAAGTCAGTTGATTGTTGCTCTTATACATGTCTTTATTTTCTTTAATTATGCAATATCTCAAAATTTATTCAAACTAAGTTTCTAATTGTTTATTCATTGTATCTTATAGAGGCAATCCTCTTTGACATCTTGTGCTCTTGCCTTCTCCTAATTCCAAGAGTTTGCCATATTACATCAAAATTTTAGCAATAGCTAGGGCAAAGGATCATCACCCATTTTCATTGCCAAACATTGTTCATACAATGTTGCTATCAAAAAAATTTTAAACCTCAAAGTTGATGTTGATGTTGATGTACTAGGGCTTACATGCAATGATAGTAGTGAAGTTAGTGATCATTCTTCTCCCATCAATGTGGGGTATTGGGTCAAACTCATCTTATTCTAGACACTATTGTTATTACTTGATTTTCTAATATCTTGTGGTGAAACTAAAAGGGACACTACATTCTTGCATTATATTAAATTCTTGAATTATTTTGCATTCTTATAATCTATAGTGTGGCAATAAAGGTTACCTCCATTCTGAAAGACATCTTCATTCTACAAGTCAATTATTAGAAATTTCTATGGATAAAATTTATTTTTTTCAATTAGCAACATACCTCTTTTTTTAGATGGAAAAATGTAATGAGAACTTGTAATTGTTAGTGTTAGCATGAAAATAAATATGGTGAACCTCAATTATAATGCTTGAAAAGAATTAGAAATTTTAATTAGAAACGGTACCTTCTCTAAAATGGTTTCATAACACCATGTAAATATAGGTCCCTAATTTCCAAAAAGTCACCCTAAAAGCCTAAACCTTGAATCTAAGGCACTTAGCAATAAGCAATTGAACCTTATTTTAACCAATTATTTTAGTCCCATCGAGAAATCATCCAAGATCTTTTTCATCCAAAGCCATGAACATCAAATGTATTTCATCCAACAAAGTCAACGACAAAAAAACTCATCCACCTCCATTCATCCTCTTTGGGCACATTTATAGCCATATGTTTTTATTCAAAACCACGGACATAGGCATCTTATAGTGAAAAGTTAGAAATTTTCTAGAAGTTCTTCTAAATTTATTCAATGCTCAACGCTCATCGCTCATTGCTCCCTGCTCATATCTTAGCAACCCTGCATTCAAGGGCGGTTAGCACCGGTGGGAGTAGACGAGTAGTGCCTCGCCGAGTGCTTGGACATCAATGGAAGTTCCGCCCCATGTCATCAAATGACATGCCCGGTGTCTTGTGGGAGTTAAGTATTGGAAAGAAAGGATTGGGAGTCACAGAGGAATGGGGAACCCCGTGACTTGAGGTGGAACCTAACATTGTGGGTGCGTGGCATGTGCAGTGTTAAGAGAGCGTGAACCTTAGTGGCACTAAGGTGTTAAGTGTTTGAAAAGTGAGCTTAAGGTGGTAAGTGTTACTAAGGGGCGCGACACTATGCCTTGGGATGAGGCTAGGACACTGCCAACTTTGAGGAGCCATAACTTTTGACTCCCAACTTGGATTCTTGTATTCTTTGAACCCATGGATGCGTCTTCTCACAAGATTTCCAAGCATGTGCGACACGCCCCCTTATTTGTCCAGATTAAAGCGCTACAATGCTCTGATTGCTCAAAACTCATAGTCCCCCTCACCCCATCTCTTGCAAGGTTTGGGGAGTCACCCCCGATGTCCCCCTTGTTCACCAAGGTGGCACATGCATGCCTCGTGATGAGGGTCATGACAAAAAGTAATGGTAGTGGTTTCTTTCAATGTGATTATAGATCATAAGACAATGTTACAATTCAAATGTTCAAACTCTCTTGATGTTTGAAAAGTTTTAAACATTCTTGGATTTGTCATACTAAAGAGAGACCCACCTTAGCAAGCACGCCAAATTGTAAACATCAACACACAATCCTCAAGTTCCATGGTTTGTAAATCCAAGGGGCATCTTCCACATACAACTTCCAATACAAAGATGCCAAATCTATAAACATCTGAATGCTTTGTGGCTTTGTCCAAATATGGAAACTTAGAAGCCATGAAGCCAAAGGTGCATGACTCCAACTTGTAGTGGTTTATCAAATGAGCAAGTCCAGAGTCTCCAATACAAGCTTTTAAATCCACATCCAATAACACATTATGAGACTAGATGTCCTAGTGCAAAATACAACTCAAGAAATCTTCATGCAAATATTCTAGGGTTGCACCTAATCACCCATCCCTTTCAAAATGAAATGCCTCATTTTCAACAATAGAACTTGTTGGCTACCGTTTTTGTGAAGCCAATCATTGAGAGTTCCATTGGACAAGTATTCATATACAAAATAACATTTTGCCTTTGTCTGGACACCATCCTTACAAGTGTACCACATTTCAATGTTGAAGTTTCCCTATTGTAAACTTGCTACTTCAACATGAAAAAATGATTCTATTTGGGTGGATCCTAACTTACTGATTCTTTGATTTGTTTCATAGCAACCAAAATGCCACTACCTAAAGCTAATATGGATTTCAAGAACATTAAATTGAATTGAACTTTTTACCAATTGAATAAAAACATTTTATGAAGATTGTTTAGAAAGAGATAACATTGGACTATGTACATGGGAAATTTCATTACAATGGTGGTAATCCATATGCCATTTTTAGACCGCCTGGTGTGAATTGTAAAAGTGCCATCTAGTATTAGTATAGATTTCAGACATCTAAGATAGGTGTACATTTCAAACCACCCAATCTAAACCATAAAAATGCCAAAGTTGTGGAATGGCGCCATTTTGATGAAATTCCCCATATAAGTTTATGAATGCAATTCATGAATAGATCTATTTATCCTATTTGGACTATTGTTCAATGTAAGTTTTATAACATTGCCAAACAACCACTCACAAGTCACTACTTGAGGTAGAAACACCCAAAAGTGTCTCTACTCCCATTCATGCATAGTAGAGTTCCCTTAAATTGTCCCTGCACTTCTATTAATTAAATTGTCCCCTTATTTACTGCTAATTAGATGACTTCTCCTTTTGTCAAATTTTGATTTCAAGTCCACCTATGTGATAGTTTCAATGGTCTAGGGAGCTTCCACTTTGAAAATCCATAGAAGATACATGCCATATCCAAAAAATCTATTTTTATTTTTATTTTTTTAAATTCATGATTTTTAATTGCTAATACTACACAAATATTTTTTTCTAGCAAAAAGTGCCTCCAACTATGCTGAATTGCTTATTTTGATGTTTTTTGGTGCTTTCACTATGGTGCCCTCCCACCACACATCATGATTGACATCCAAAATTCATTGGAAAGTCTAATTTGAAAACCCTCCTCTCACCTTCCAAAGAGCCTTTGTGAACAAATCTTGATCTACCACGTCTTGGGCCACGTCCAAGCACAATTCTTTCATCGAAGTTGTCAATTGCCATTAGAGAAAATTTTGACTCTCCACATGGTTGTCTAGAAGTGCCAGAAGGGACCCCGATATTACTTTCTTTTTGCCTATGTAGGAACTTTTCCCCTATTTTTGCTAATTGATGTATTGCCAATTGTCAAAGCATTGATATTTAAACATTGGTACACAAGTAGTTTAATGGAGGAGGGTTGTGGCAACTACGATTGTATATTCAAAAGAGAATAGCAAATTAAGATATTCTCCCTTTCATTCGAGATGTTCACACAAGGTGAATCTTTTTTTGTCATAGATTTTGTTCTTTGAGTAGCCCTACAAGGCTCTTGAAATAGGCATTAGAGAAATTGTGGACTCTCCATAGGGTTGCCAAGAAGTGCCGAGAAGGACCCTCAATGCATTACATTTATTTTGCTTGAGGAACTTTTCCCTATTTTTGCACTTCATCACTTCCAAATGTTAGAGCATTCATTCTCAAGTACTATTAGTTAGGATTGTGAGAAGTGTTGTTTTGATATTTGAAAGCACCCCCAAAGCACCTTCCTCTAATGATTGCAGAATAAAAAATTGAAATATACTTCTTGGAAATCCTGATATTCACACAAGGTGAATTTTTGTTTTGTCAAAAATTCCCTCTTCTAAGTAGCTTCAATAGGCTTCAGAAATAGACTGGCTTGTCAACCCTTAGTAACCCTCCAGAGAGTCCAAAATTTCTCTACTGCCTTGCAAAGCTATTTATAAGAGAAGACATATGGGTCCTGTGGAATAACCCAAAGCAACGTAACTGGTGGATGGCGATGTAAATGAAAAGACGGATTGCATGCCGAATACAGAGAAATTATTATCAGTAGAGATCCTTGGACAACTTGGCACTATTGAGCGATGACTTCATCCATCATGTCGGAGAGGATTTACAAGAATAAAATTCCTTTCCTGGAATCCTCACTCTTAACTGAGTTTTAAATGGAATACTTCTCAGTTTATTCAAAGACTGAAAGCTGGACACAGAAGGGACTGCCCGAGTCCTTCGACTCAATCGAGACGTACAAGTACGTGGGGAGCAAGCCAGCGAGGTTGCGTAACGGGTTTGACCCTGCTGCGACCTCCGTCAATTACCTGTCTTACTCGCGAGAGCGGGGCCTAATCTGGGCATCAATCATTCACAAAATGATAAATGCGAAACTGCACGTGTGCTGAGAGCGCATTCCAGTCTTTATTTCCGGAGACTCAATTTGTCACTCACCCAGGGTACCTATATATGGAAGCGACTGAAGGAGGTCCCAGATATCGACACTTAGCTCCAGCACACTCACTCACTCACCCATTCAGCTCGCTCCCTTGTCCATTGAGCTCAGCCTGGATCAGTGAATCGATCTGCAACGGCATCAGCAAGTACGTGCAACTGTCAATTAATCAGCAGTACCTTTAGGAGCTAGCTAGGCTGGGCACCAGGAGTGCGCTGCCCTGTGGCGGTGAATTCGAAATTCCACGATCCCGCGTGCTCACTGCAGAGCCTCCAGTTACTCTCGCAGGCATTCAAGCTCCCCCATCAGTTGGAGCTGCGCAGAATCGAATTTGCACTGAATCCAGGCAGCTGCTAATTGGCGGAGCAGTGTGCGCCGGGTGCGATCACAGGCAGCTGGAGTGCTGGACAGTTTCTGAATAACATTAATTTCTCTTCGGTAGCTTGAAGTTAGGGAGAATGGCAGCTGCATGCAAAGCCGTGCTTTGTTTCACGGTGGCGGTGGCTTGGAGCCTACAGCTGAGCGACCAACTCGCCGCGGCCACTACCAGCCTGGGAGCGGCGGGACTGAAGGAAGATTACTACGAGGGGAAATGTGGTGACGAGGACGTGGAGGCCATCATTTTAAAATCCATAAAGGAATCGTTCGAGGACGACAGCGGTATTGCGCCTGGCATTCTGAGGATCGTTTTCCATGATTGTTTTGTTCGAGTAAGCTAGAAATTCGATCTTTCTCTGTCTCTCGAGTGAAAATTGCGTTAAGTTCTTGCTTGGATCGTTTCACTACACTTCTCAATGTCCATCCTGTATGCTGTCTCTGTACGCCGGGATATATCTCCACGGCCATCCTGTGATTTAATTGGTCAAGGAAGTCTCTCAATTATGGATTGGGCACAGCTGTGAGCTGTCCAATCACAAAATGTTGTAAATTCGCCTTCGATTGACAATTCCTACATCCCAGGCTAGTTTACCACTCTTCTCATAGTTAATGCGTACGTTTTGTTTGTACTTGCGATTTGCTCAATTCGCAATTCTTAATTGCGAATTGATATTTGAAGAATTCTAACCCGTCAACTGCAACTTTTACTACGTCCGCCAAGTGAACTGGTATACAAATTAGCTCTAACTATTATACGCAGTACCTAGATCAAAAGCTAGCTCGACATAATTAGCTCAAACGATTTCACTTTACTCTTACGACATGGTGTACTCACTGGTTCATAACTTCATATTCTGAATTAGGCGACAGATCGTATGAGCTAGAGGGATTCAATTACTTTAACCCCTAAACGTACTCAAGAAATCTCGGGTAGGTTCTTACGAAGTCATTTTTGGCCGGATGTTCATGAAATTTGGACATGATGTATATCTATGTACCCCTTCCTGAAAATTTAATTTTTTTCCTGATTGGGTGTCCGGATCAAAAGTTATGCTGCCCTAAACTTTGTGGGCAGCTCTGGCAGCTCTGGGCAGCATGTGAAAGACCCTTCCTATGATTTCTAAATTTGGCGGGTGTGTAGCTTACATGATGCAAGATGAAAATGTTAAAAAAAATAACCATATTTAGTGGAAGAATCTCATTCTAGAAGGTGTTAAAGTTTGTAGGCCCTATCGGGCAAGGTTGAAAAAAACTTTTTTCCTTAACTTCAAATGTTATAATCTTTCAATCCGTGCGATCAAAGTTTCTAAATTTTTTTCTCATGTTACAAAAGAAGTCTAGTACAAATTTTTACGGTTGAATTTTGAAAAAACAACTTTATTTTCATGTTTTTTCTTGTTGCCCTAAAAAGTGTCAGTTTTTGACAATTTCTGCCCAAAATGTGCCTCAGTCCTTTACGGGTTAAACTCCCAGGACAGAGAAATCAGTCCGAGCTTTTGCTTGTTCAAATTAATGAGCTTTGATAGGAGCTATATAATGATTATCACAAACTGGGATATATGAAGATTCAGGCTTACGTTTGATCGACTTGGATGCCAATTAAACACTTGTCATTGTTCCAGGGCTGTGACGCTTCGCTGCTGCTGGACGGGGCCACCACCGAGAAGTTTTCGCCCATCAATCTGCTGCTGAGGGGGTTCGAAGCGCTGGACGCGGCCAAGGCTGCCGTGGAGGACGTGTGCCCGGGTGTCGTGTCCTGCGCCGACATCGTGCAGTACGCGGCTCGCGACTCCGTGCTGCTGGTAAGTCCGTCAAATCCCCTCACATGCTCCGACTACGAACAATCTTAATATGCCCTGCATTGGTTCCTTTTTAAAAAATCCAGGCTTGTTCTGAACGATCCACAACGTCGGACTTCTAGTTATCGATACATATCCTCGGGGGCTGGAATGTAAAATATGTTAGGGGTTCACAAGTATGGCACTGCGCATGACCTTGCAGCTGGATTTACTGGAAAGTACGTATCGACTCGCACTGATGATGAATTAAATTTATACACAGTCACAGTCGCACTTGCCGGCAATGTGCTGTAACCGTTCGTTAACAGTTCGTGTCACATGCTCTCACTAGCTAGCCTTAGCTGCCAATTAAGTGAAGAATGTGAATTCATGAAGACTATGCATTCTGGCGGGCCCGCCGGATCATAATGCACGATCGATCGATCGACCATGACCTGCAATATACTACATTCATCATTGATCATACTGTACGTACGAGTCACAGCATATATAATTGATTATCGATCTGCAGACCGGCGGGAGCGGGTGGACCGTGTCGGGCGGGCGCCGGGACGGTCTGGTGTCCAACATCTCGGAGCCGCTACTGAACCTGCCCAATCCGAACATGACGGTGCCGCTGTTGCTACCGGTGTTCGAGGCCAAGGGGATGAACGCGGCGCAGATGGTGGCGCTGTCGGGCAGCCACAGCATAGGCCGCGCGCACTGCCAGTTCATCACCAACCGCATCTGGACCTTCAACAGCTCCACGGACGCCGACCCCGTCCTCCCCGCCGACTTCCTGGCGTCGCTGCGGTCGCAGTGCCCGTCCGCGTCTTCCACAGGGCCGCTGGACCTGGACCAGGTGACGGGCGAAGACTTCGACCCGCAGTACTTCACCAACATTATCCAGAAGAAGGGGCTGCTCACGTCGGACCAGAGCCTGCTGGACGACGCGCGCACTCAGGGCTCCGTGTACCAGAACAACGGCAGAGCGTTCTTCGACGACGCCTTCGGCGACGCGATGATCGCCAGGGGACAGATCGGGGTGCTCACGGGGCCCGACGTCGGAGAGATCCGAGCCAACTGTCGACAAGTGAACTCCTAAAGAAGCAAATCTGTTGAAGCCACCAGCTGTTTGATACATACTGCATATCTTTGAGTGCCGTCTGCATTTGCAATCCATGCCGTATGAGTTCGACCATATTGATATGTAGGGGATTAGTTGGTAAATAATGTGGGGAAGAGGAGCTCTTCTCGGGTTCTTCTCGGGTAGTATGTAGCAGCGGCGACCTTGCCAATGGCGCCGGGAGAATCGCCGGGCGACCCCTGCCCTGTAGGGTAAATATGAAGGGGTTTAGGGGTTCATTGGTCATGTTTTTTTGGTTTGAAAAAAAAAATAAAAAATGTTAGAATATTGGGTGGGCAAGCAGGGCTAATGTTCTTCGTTTGCTGGACAAACAGGTGGGGCAAAGAGGTGGGGTGGGAAGCACTCACCCGGCCATTCTTCCGGCAATGGCGACCAAGGTCGCCGCTGCTACAGGTGTCCCGCTCTTCTCATGCATGCAGTGGGAATAGTTCTTGGTGTAAAATTAGGTAGAGCTGAATTATTGACCTCGACCGATTCGGCACACTTCTTTAGCTGGTGAAACAGACAGTAGCAGCAGTCTATCTTTTGCATAGCTAATTCAGTATGTGGGGTGCCGACTCACGTAGCAGTGAATTGTTCAAGAGCAAGATAATTGTCGTACTAGCTCATTTGTGTGCTTCATTGTCTGTGATAATGTTCGCCGCCCAACTTATGCCGGGCAATGAATCGAGTTAAACAATGCCACTGATTTCAATTTCCAACATAGCAATTCAACCAGAATTTGAAGGGTTTAGCAACGTTTTGAGCTACATGCAACGTTTAAAAACATGCGTCGTAAGCAAACATGCTAACTTTTTCAGCAAATATGATTCTAAGCGTTGTCCACTTTCATGCAGAAACTTTGAATGTCGACTTTGGAATTACGTTTCAGTGTTACCAGAACGTTGCTGAAAAACGTCGTTGAAGGAGGTGAATTCTAGTAACTATAGTATTAGCGCGAGTACAATACAAAATTATTTTACCGGTAGCGCTGGATTGGAGCTGAGAGAGCTACTTGCGGGCTGCATTCTCCAGAAAACTGCATCTGCATGTTTATCACCCTTTTCGAATTCGTAGCCTGGTTGCAAGAGAGCTACGGCATTCTGAGTTGGTTTGCCAAAATCAGGGGAACTAGCACTGCTGATTGGAGTAAAAGTCATTGCGTTTAACACCCGATCTCGTAGCCAGGTCGCCAGTGAGATATGTCAACCTGCGTTTGTGATTGATACTTACGAGTCAGAGCACCATGACACCTTACACCTACCTTTTGAAAAGAATATGTTTAAATCGCTGAAGAAATAGAAATAGTCCACAACTCCACATGGCTGAAATCCGGAAGGAGTTCTGTACTCCACGTACTTGGATAATAGTGGCATTGTGAATGTCGAAATTCAGTGAGATTGTGGCTCAATGCTTGAGGACGATCGACTGGAACACTTTCCATTACAGAATGTGACTGTGGCACTGTGCTATGAACGTATTTATATGTCTGGTAATATAGTTGGAAGGCCCTCCCTGTGGCCATCGATGTGCCACCAGCATTATATATTCGCATCTAGTAAGATCTTCACCCAATACTTTCACACAAAATCCACAGTTTTTTAGAGATAAGTCGTGAACTATATGACTGATTTCAATTCGAACAGAAGCGTCCTTGCCATGTGGTGGATGGGATTCTCAGCTGGAACTGCTGTCGAAGTGAAATTCCAATGGATAGGTGGAAGACATTAATTTGCTTGTGTTTCGAGAACTGTATATACCAATTCTCAACCTCGTAACTCCAAGGATCTGGTTGCCAGTCTCTGACAAGCATATTCTCTTTTCGAAATGACGCAGTCATGACGATCTTGTGTACACCAACTATTGACCCCTTCCAATCTCCTCCGACATAGCCTCGACCAACTTTGCAAACAAGTCTTCGTCATATTCCTTACATTGGCAAAATTCCAGGAAATTTAGCACTTTCTCAGACGCTCGAATTGAACCTCAGGTCTATACATGTCCGAGTTTGGGCTCTTGGAAACATACCCTTTCAACGACTGTGACCATAAGTCTTGCAGCTTTCCATTCCTCACGGAGGAATCGACGTCTTGGTAGCTTGTCAATTTCTATTAAAAAATAAGATCCTCTCATGTGCGATCAATGTGTATTCAATTCCCTCAATTATTTTGCCGTTTGAAATGAATGATAGACGCACTTCACGAATTCGAACGCATCTTAACTTCCACACTTACGTACTCAGCGTGAAAATTTAATAGAAGTCTCTAATTTCAAATAATGCACGTACTTGAATCACTGAGTACTTCTATTCTTGGCGAGGGAGATCATTCCGTAGGAACTGTATGTACGACCTCGTACTATGATGCAGAAAATTATATGTAAGACCATATCCAAGACAGTTCGACAATATCCAAGACATACACTACTGAATAAAGTGAAACAAATTTTTGAACTGCAGAAAATCTAGGGTTTTGTGAAGGAGCGACATTCAAGACAGTATTAAAAGCAACCCCTTTGGATGCTTGAAAACCATGTTTACTGTACCATCCTGGGACCGTGCACACAGAATTCAAGGCGACGTCCGGGTCGTGGCCCTTGCCTCTGTAGCACTATTGTTCAGAGCTCAAGTCCATGAATCACAGATGAGGTAATTTGAAATAAAGTGGTCAATCCGTCAAGATTACGATACGACAAGGAATTTATGCATACCAATTTATCATTTTTTACAGTCACTCGCTTTGAAATAATAGGGTTTAATTTGATGAAATAAATTATTTAAACCAGACGAGATTCAGAGCGAGTTGTGTGTTGGATAAATATGTAAAATTACCACAAACACAGTCGGCTGTTTCTAAAAGGTGGACTTTATGGACACCGTATACGAACATACACCACCATTTTCAATGACGATTCCTCGATGGATGTTAAAAATGACCAGAATGATGCATTAAATGGGGACGATTCAAAGTCAAAACTTGTGACATTCAAGTGCACGAAGGTAGGAAAAACTAGGACTCGTATACATCTAAAGTGCTCATTGTGAATCTCCGCCAATTTCACGAATTTGTCATATGAGAGTGATTGAGGTGACATAGATAGGAATGTAGGAGTGGTTAGAAGTTGTCTGGGACAACATTTTGGAGGAATGAAGAGGTCACCTTAAGAGTGGTAGCAAAATTCCCTGGAAAATTCGAAACAAATTTGGATTTCAAAGTGTGAAATCTTTGGTACGAGGCCCGCAGGATACGCATCTAGAGTCAAAACTCCCCTACTAGTACTCAGCTTAGCTGCTTTTGTTCTTCCTTGTTCGTTGCTTTCAGTTATGTCTGACCATTCCCCTAGCTGACAGGCCCTGGGTTGTAGTTTCCTTTGTCTGTAAACATCAGGATCTCGTCCCTTCTGTGACTAAGCAAAATTAAAAGGTCACTGGAACTGTTTGCAGCCCGAAACTTAAAATAGTGTGTTGCAGCTCCACTGACATTAATTGATGACTGCACTAGTACGAACATGCATGTCAACGGTGTGCACAATGGATTACTAAACAGTTGCATCGAATGTTGAATGATACAGTTCGAAATATTGGACTATACATGTATGATGATAAAATTATATTTGTTTAATTTTATGAAATACGCCGCACCAAATTACAGGATGACTGACTGACTGACCTTTTGAAAAGAACAAACGAATACACAAAATGTCAATAACTTAATGTTGCGGCGACTGGGATTTTGAAAGCCCTCATCTGTCGACCGCCTTCCAGTAATTCAGCTCGGAAATTAAATAATCGTTTCACGAGATTGTAATTAATTAACGAGCGGTATTTATATACACAACTGGGGTGCATGCGCAATAATATCTAGGTTTGACCTGTTTGTTTTTCTACTTGGTCGCCGTGAGGCATGTGGCGTAGAAGGTCGTTTCTGTAAACAATTGGTTTATATCATCAGTTTGGACGAAGGATGGTTTACATTGACTTGCTAGACTTGAGCAGCTTGAATGTGTAGTACACTGAATTTATAAGGATTTGTCTTTCAATAATTTGAGCCCTCACGAGGGTTGCAGCATTTTATGCAGATCTATATACTCAACTGAACTTCTGCAGGGTAAGTGCTCCGGTTGAAAGATGTATCAATCTACGTGTAAGTCATATACCGAAACTGGAGCTCCATTGACTTTCAGCATTGAGATCAGGATGCATCGATGTTTTCTTCTTTTTCCTATAGATGCAAATGAAAATAAAATTCTTGGCAAGAGAAGGAGCATCGATTTGTGTTCACGCCCAATGTTGACGAGCAAGTCCCAACCTATTTCGAGAGGTTGGATTTTAGACTGTGTTGCGGTTCGATACATACGAGACTGATATGAAACCAAAGTAGTTTGGTACTGTAATTATACTATTCCAATTATGGAACACCAATAATGCCAGTTCGCGCGTGGCGCTCGCTGGCATGGCCATTTTGTTTGTCTGTACATTTTTTTCCGAAAATATCAGTGATGAACTCCTTCGTCGGAAATGGACTTGACGGTTAATATATTCATTTTACGAAGGGAAAGAACTGTGTCATCTAAGTGAAAAAACTAGGACTGGTATTGACTTGAGGTTATAACGTTATAACTTTCAAAAGATTACCGTATCCTACCTCAAGAGTACCTATTTCGTGAAATTTCGCCATTTTAACGGGAATGTGACGCCATTCTGATTTTTTAAGCACAAAACAGTCAAGATTCCGAATTGGAAATCCAAATGTGGAGCTAAGGTACCTTATGCTCACCCTTTCGCAACACCATCCGTTTGCCACCATCTAGAATAGAGTTCTTCACAGCCTTCTCATTAGCCCAAAATGACAAAGCATGTGCTCAAATTCAACACTAGTTTTGAAATGGAACCAATGGAAGTTGATCGAGGAGTTATCTGAAGCAAGCAATATATGAGAGTTAAATCATTTTGTACTTCAAGGATGTCTGGTTATGGATAGTCTAGTGTCAATAGTAGCCTCAACTTTGAAAAGTCATATCACGATATATTCACACAAACTTTTATTTAAAATGCTCAAAACAATTGCATTCATTGTAGCTATCATTGCTAACATAATGACATGTATGATATTTTTCCCAGAATCGTGTTCAGAATTGTTCGTTGAATTATAAAAGGATTTTGGTTCGAGGTTTGAATACCTCGGTACTTGATCGATCAGAAGTAATTTACTTGTCAACTTATTTCACAATTTTACACTGGCAATCTGCGCGTTGTTGACATTTAAGGGATATATACGTTTCGCGATGTTGTACTACTAGTGGACAGATAATTAAGTAGGTTTGAATGATTGTATATGTGTAGTACAGTGCAGTACAGCGTAGTGGAAAGAGAATTCTCTCTTGTCCAAGTTTCTCCAAGTATTCTGTGCCGAAGGAACTGTATCTCCTGGCTAATATTAGGCGACCTGAACCACGTGATCATGCAGTACGTTCTGCAGTACCGACCACGCTTCCAGCGTACTACTAGTTTTATTACTTGAAGGTTTTTCTTTGAAGGTGACTGGTTTCTATTATTTGTACTAGTCAAAGGTGAAGGGGAAAACAAAGTACAGAATCCCAAGTCTGGAGGAGGGTAAGGTTGTTAGTATTGTTTGTATGAAGAGTGGGAGCAAGTTAGTTCCCACTTGGGTTGGGTTTGGGTTTACTACAATAACTTCTTCTGCAGCGTAGATTGCTCTGTTTTCTGGAGAGGATTCCCCAGTCTGTTCGACTTCTGGGCATTGTTCTGAAGAATCTGTTCAGCCTACAATGAATAACGGCGTAAACAATAACTCAGCCACCGTCAAGCTACTCTCTCGTCAGTGTAAACATGACTTGGCTTTCTAAATATATGTATGACCACGTACCCCTCAGTCTTTGAATGAATGGAAACGGGTTTGTCTGCTGCTACTTGCAGGGATCTGCACCTTCCCACTTCCCCCTTTGAAAATGCATAAGAAATTCATCCTCAGTGATAAACATTTGATCTCAACAGATTTGGCCAGAAATATCAAATGCATAGGAAAGCTTCTTGACACACAGGGGAAAGTGAGACAAGGGACTTCATAAAAAGCCCTTGTGAGATACTAGCAGGGGAATGCATATGAGTCCCTTGTGGTCTCACTTTTCCCCTTCCAGGATGGAAGAAATGTTGCAAATTATCTCCTCTGAGGTCAAAATGTTGAGTTAACCCCTTAACACTTGAGTTCCTTCTTGAATTTTGCATATTTTAGGTTATATCTTTCTAAATATGTACTAAGTCAGCACCTCAATTTCATCAAATTCATCATACATAGTTACATAGAGTGTGGTTTTCAAAAAGTCAAGCATTAGTTTGGATGTATGAGAAGTTATGTGGTCAAAAAAGCCCTTAGAACTTCTCTGTTCATTGTCCATCACCCAAATTTTGGGTGTCAAAGCACTAAGGGTTAAACACTTAAGATTTGGGGATGATCGAATAGAGTTGTCATACTTAGGAAGAGTATTTCACTCCTTCATTATTTAAAGCTACTGCAAGTAATATTCTCTACTGTATGTATCACAAATTGGTGAATCATTCCTAGCATGGTCTCTCTAATGTGTGCCCATCATGATCCGCCCCAACCTAGCATAACATTCTTGAACTGTTGGCCACAATTAGAATCTGCTCTTAAAGTGACCTTTTAAGACATAATTGCATTTGGAGGAAAGCTAAACTCCTTAAAACAATTTTTAGTGAATTTTAGTAGGAAGAAAAATGGAATTGACATTTAACCCAAATCATTTCATATTTTTGGGCCCTTCTTGGAATTAGTCACAATTTTTGAAGTTGACATGCAATGGTCACTTTAAGCATCCCCCTCCTAAAATATACAATGTTGGTGCATTGAAGAAAGCAAAATTTACCTCTACCTTACAGGAATGCTTATAGAAGAAGGGTACTTTAATCCCTCATCGCCGGAAGGGACAAAAAGTGTCCTCACATTGTCTGGCAGTCAAATTTAAAGTGATGTTACTTTTGCATTTGATGTTCGGATTCAATAAAACTTGTTGGAAAAGTTGCGCGTATTAGTCTAGTTTCACTAACAAAATTTTCAGATAAATCCAAGAAGTACTAAGTTTTTGAGAGCCCTTTGAAGTTCACAGGTTCAATTTGAGTTCACCACATTGCACTTTGATGGCTGCAACTTTGGGGGCTTGTAACTTTTTCATAAAATGTTTTCTTTGAATAAACTATTTTGGGTTTTGTTCCTATTATGGTCTAGTTATTGTGGTAAAATATTCATGTCAATAAAAGTTGTTTTGAATGTTTGGGAGCAATTCAAAGTTCAAAATCCAGACATTTTTGCATTACAGTGAACTTCTACGGCTTATAACTTCTTCATACATGGTCCGCTTTCAATCATTTTTGTTGGAAAAGTTTTACATATTAGTCTAGTTTGTATGGTTAAAATTTCATATCAATTCAAGAAGTAATGAGTGACTGAGAAGCATTTTAGTAGAGGGAGGTTCAGCCTTAGATGTGAATTTTGCCACTTTTTTCACTGTTTTTTGACATTTCAAAACAATTTTGCAGACACAATGAGTCAATTAAATGATATTTTTTTTCACCCAAGCTTTTGTCATTTTGTTTTGAATCGCTTTTTAGTTTAAAGTTTTTTTCATTTGAGTAGGTTTAGAAATCGAATTTCACCTCCAAACGTGTTTTTAAGAAAATTTCAGCACCTTTTTTCAACACTAAAACATTATAATCATTCAATCTATACGGTCAAATGACCCTGAATTTTTTCACACCATCTACAACATACACACTACAAGATTTTACGGTTGAGATTCTCATACTTCAGTGAATTTTAGACTTCTAGCACTTGAAAAGTAAGGATGCTTTTACACATGTTAGGGCTTCAGGGATCAGGGGTTAAGAGCAAGCTACCTTACCTTTTCCTTTCCACATCTTGTGCTCCCTCAATCTCTTCAATGAAAATTTTCCCATATATCAAAGGCCACTATATCATGAATATATTCATGGCATTTCTTAGATCATTGTAGAAAGGGTACATGTCTTCTTTTATTCAAGAATGTTATGGACTTCTAAGAGTGTACTTGCCATACATGAAATCTTAATTAGATTCCATTTGCAATGTTAGTTTGGAAACATGAAATCAATTAGGATGATGAGTATTATAAATGTATTAGAACAAATCCCATTGCACTACAAATGACACCAAAAAAAGTTTCATCATGTTAAAGAGTTTCATTGAGAAGCCACAGTTTGCATCTAACAAATATGTTTTAATATGATGAAGGTAAATACACCAAGTTGCAACCTCAAACATAGTTTCTATTATTATACTAGCATTTTAGTTAATCAAAGATGATTACAATGCATTGAAGAATGAAATATTTGAAAGTCATGCAAAAGGACACAACACTAATTCATAATCAACATATACTAATTGTGCAAGGATTTTGGACTTTCAAATTGAAGATGTTACAAAGGCTACCTTACTGCAAAGTTTAACTTCAATATTGAATAAGGGACTTCATACATTCATTGTATTAAAAAATAGCACTTTTATGAAGGATTTTGGACAACATTTATTTCCTTCTTCAATAAAGTATTACATTGAAGCCATACAAAACTTGTGAATTTTGCTTATCATAGAAGTATAGGATATTTGTAAAACAATGTGTATGAACATCCAGACCATTTCTCAATTGAATCCTAGTATCACTACAATAATCTAAAGTCTAGTAGAGCTGCCCATTCCCAATTAGGGACCTACACCCAACCTACAGGATGCAACTTGATTTCCAACCAAAGGTTGGCCAATGTTTCTTTCTCCTTTTCATATTTGGAACTAACAAAATCATGACACATATCTTGAAGTAGTGATTAAAAAAGTAGGAAGTAATGAATAGGAAAGTAGTTCTTGAATGATCTAAATTGGAAGAGTCTATACATAAGGTGTAGGTCCAAACTAACTTTTGGCTTCCAAAATTCTTAGTAATTTCAATTCAAGGCATAAAATTACCAAAAAAATTGCAATCCCCATAATTTCTATCTTCCTGCATGGCAAAAAATTTACATTGCCTTGTACTGCTCCAGAACATGCACAGAATCACTTAAGTTGTCAACTATGGATGGTTCTACCATATCATCCTCAGATGTAAGACATTGAGAAGTTAGGTCAATTAATGTGGGTTATTTCAAAACTGAAAAATCCTTCCCAACATGGACACTTTCACTCTCAATATGACGTGGAGTGGTATAGAATTGCATCATCTTACTTTTTGACTACATCAGGATGCAAAGTAGTATTGTAACAGACATTAGGTTTCGCAATTAGGAGGGTACCAACAATGGATACTTATACCTTGGAACAAGTTCTGGGTGTACCAACAAGAGATACATGTCCTAAACATAAGAGCTGAGAAAAAGCATCTGCAAATAATATTCCCAGGAGGCATGAGACAAGACCGGAGCAACTGACTGATGTTTCTGCACCACACGACTGTAATCCTGTTGAATATCATAGATCCCCAGCAGGTTGACAGGTAAACAGGAGGATACTCACAAGTTTCCAGCTGCATATACCCATGATACCCGAGCATATACGGCAAATGGCCTCATGACAATTTATACTCTATCAACTGCAGGAAGGACTACAAAATCTTAGTTTGTCCCAAGCAAAGTGCTCTATCTGACACTCTGAGATGATCAATACATGCAAGACAAACGAGGTAGCTCCAGTTCCACTATTTTGGGAAAAAATTACGGTCATGTGGCGAGGTGATCCCGAACAACATAACCTGTTGGATCCGATGGGCTTGCGCCAGGCCTGCAGCAAATAACATGTCAATCAGTAAGATTTTGTCATGAGCATGTAAGAAACATCACAAGGCCAAGAATAGACATTATCGGAAAGGATAGTGCAATCACATGACCAGGTGATTGCCAAGTAAGGCGACAGGGTAATAAAATTAGGAGAGAAAGATTTATAAAATATAAGCAGAATCGAACCATGTTTCCACGAACATTATGAAGCTTATGTTCCACCACTAACCTTTTAACAATGACCCCATGATGATGTCTGATACGGCCTGCCTTGACATCTTCGATGTACTGCAAAGACGTGGACCATTGGTCAGGAAATACATCAGAAATCAGTCCACCTCCAGATAGTCTTGCCTAATGATAAGACCACATGCGCCAAAATAATCTGACTGAAGGCTGTGCATTTAACTCACCATTTTCAGAGCAACAGTTATGGATGAGAATGCAATAGATTCGAATGGTATCTCGTCGAGGGAAAAAAGAGCACACTCCAACGATTCGGGACCAGGAGAGAAGGTCGGTTCCTTGAGCCGAGCCCGAAAGATTATGTAGCTCTGCACTGCACATGGCCAAGAACCTATTAGAGTAAGCGGAAGTACTGCCAACTTTAAACCTCTTACCAACCACCCTTTTTTCTTTGTGATCATGTTTTATGCTTTAGTAAAAGTTATTGTACAAGAAAGGGGAAAATCATTGCAACAACAGGATTAAACCATGAACTTCCGTTAGAACGAGACATTTCCGCCACGATTACAAGATTGTAGAGATGCATACCAAATACAACCAGTACGCTCTACTCAGAACACAAACCTGGCCAATTAGCGGGATATCAAGATGGGCAAAATGGCCGACAACTTCTACGTCTGCCTGAGCTTCCTCAAGAGTCTCTCGTGCTGCACCTTCGGCTGCAGACTCTCCGAGCTCCATGTACCCTGCTGGCAGGGTCCTGCAAACCAGTTGTCCAGACTCAGAATTTATAAAATTACCGGTTCACAAATTGGATACCCTTTCATTTCATAAGCAGCACAAAGAGATGTCTGATTATTCAGCAAATACGTAAAAGTTAGCCATATAAGGAAAACGATACCCTCTTCAAAATAAAAGCAGTAATTCCTCATGTCATTCTTGTAATCGTAGTCTGGGAATACAGATTTCTCACCAAAGACCATAAGATGGCTCAATACTTCTCCTGCAGAGCAAAACCTTGTTCTCGTGCTCAACCAGGCACCCTACCACCTGAAGCAAAATTTAACAGCACAAAATGTCAACAGCAAGCCAACATTTAAAATTTGTTGCACACAACTTTTCATGGCCACCTGATGTTAATATGCAGGGCAAAGGATCATCACAATGAGAGAAGGTCTATCATTCATACCATTTTAGGATTCTGATAATGTATCGAACCGCATTTGGAACAAACGGCTCGCATCTCGTGCTCGCCCTCCGGTATCCGCTGCTCCATCGTTCCACCACATGACTGGCAGAAGCTCACAACAGGTCTAAAAAACTGCAGGAAACAAAAAACAAGAGTTAATTTCTTGCTAGAATTGGAGGCGCAGCACCCCGGAAAAAGCACCAGTATACATCAAAACATCTGATGGACTAGTGCTTGTGGTACATTAGTGGCTTCAAACAGGAATATAGAGGATCCTGAAACCGTTAAAGACCTGATGCCGAATCCTATACCGACCTCTGGTACCAACAACAATTCAACTAGTCATAAACTCGGTTGGCATTATATTAGCAAGTGGTGTAAATGACTTCCCTAAATGTCTATGGCCACTGATCTTTGAATGGAATGCGGTTTTCTATTGTCCTTTCAATAGTGGTCTACAACCTCCCACTCGCAAAAGAAATTCATATATAGTGATAAGCTTTTGAGTCTCAATAGAATTTGGCTCTTGTAGCACCCAAGCAATCTCTCCAGTGAGCTATATACTGATCTCCCAATGAAATCACATTCCAACATAATGCTTAAAATGATTAAACGTGACACAGTTGATTTCCTCAACCAAGTGGAAAAAATGGCGCAAAATTCAACTAGAATTCCCCGAGAATTTTCCACATCTGACAAACACATTGCATTCATGAGCATCCGCACCCTTACCTTCGGCACTGCCTGCACATTCTCCGAGCTCGACGTCTCCGCCGCACTCGAGCTTCCCGAACACTCCACTGAACCCTTCTTCATCTTTGATATCCCTAGAACAGTACTGCTGCTCGTTCCGCGAACTCCTAGAACAGTCCTCCCGAAACTCTGCGGCCTCAAACCCGCAGGAACACCATCACGCACAAATTCTTGAACCCTAATGCTGCACAAACTGGCTCGCCGAACGAACGCCGCACCTCCAGAAGAACAAGAAGTAGATGAAGAGAACCCCCCGGGTGCTCCTGCTGCTAAAAACAAGGATGAATTCTTCGGCGATAGAGGCAAGAACGAGTGCGCCGCGAGGGTGGACAACAATCCTCGCACCACACTACCTCCCATTGATAAAACCCTCGCAGTGGCTCAATCTCATCAAGTTCAATCGTTTCCAAAAGTGGCAAAAATCGACTATCTGACCGCGACGGATCCTTCAATCTACCCCACCATCATCCGCAAGACTTCTCCGAGTCTCCCCACGCACCCGACACGGGATTCCTTAGCCATGGCCCTATCCGCCATAGCCAGGATGAGGGAGCTTGCTCCGTCCGTCCGTTTTTCGTTCGTTCGTCCAATCTTTAGCTTTTCGTCACTTCCCTACTTTTATGTTATTCACGTCCTTGCCTTTCTCTAGTTCCTTCTCATCTCATACTCTTCTCCGTAAGGTGGAGGCATCTATTCCTGTCACTTCAAGCAATATCACATACTTTTAGGTAGAATGAATCCATGAAATTATTTTTAACACAATGGTAATTGAAAATCATGATGTTTCTTTTATACGATAATGTTTTGAATATTTATGAATATGTAATAAATTTTTGAAGTTCAAATACATAGTATACCTTAAACAATTTTTTGCATTCATACATGCAAGCTGTACATTTTGAACTTCTTATATCTACATATTTTCAAAATTGGTTTTGAATACAATGATGGAAGTAGGTGCCACCTTTAATATTCTACTTAAAGAAAGTAAGATTACTCTTGAAAATTTATGATAAATAATTGAAGACTTTCCAATCTTCTAACATAATTGTATCATTAACCTTGGAACGTTGGACATGCCAAAATTGGCTAATGTCTAATGAATGATTTTCTCCATACCAATTGGACAAAGAAATCTAGATTTTTATCTGAATTTTTTTTTCCAAACAAGTTCATTATCCCCTAAATGTCCAATCAACCATTTTATGGTTGTTGCCCAACTTTAGGGGCGGTTTGGATATCAAAAAAATACTTTCTTAAAATTTAGTCTTTATCTTATGTAATTCAATAGTAAAGTTATCTTTTTAACAATGCGAGGATGTGAGCGTGAGCACGTGCCTAAGAGTGGTGAACAAGGATTGTATAAGCCTAGAGCCTAGAAATTTAAAACTGTATGTAATTTCAAATTTTTTTGATTCAAAAGTTAAAAGACTAATGTTTTTTCAACAAAATTTATTATAATTAGAAAAATATGGCCTATTACCATGGAACTCATGGCCATGGATTTTAGATTTAAAAGCTTGACAATTTGATGTTATCACATGTTTTGAAATGTATATCACATTTTGAAAGGTTGTCCTAGGGTGGGTTAATCAAGTGAGAGTATAAAAGTTTAGAAGCAATTCTAAGGATGAGAGGAAGACAAATGCAATGACAATATCATAGGAAGTAGAACATTTTGTACATAATTAAATATTTTTTTATTGTAGCAAGAAATCCATATTGGAATATAAATATAATGTTTTGCTAGTAGAATTTGGAAATTTTGAAGACAATATATTAGTACTAATTATCTACTTATTCTACTAATATTTGTTAACTAACTTGTCCATTCCCACGTTTTGATAATTTCAGCAATAATAAGCACTTGCTTCAATTCATCCAAGTTGAAGGTAGGAACATGGATGAATGTCTTTGTCTTATAATCTAGTTTGTAGAAGTAACAAAAGATTTAATAAGGGTGTTTGTAATTTATATACATGCCCCACTTTTCAATAGAAGTCATGTTCATGCTTCCATAATGGGGACAAGTACAAGATAAAAAATTGCAAAGTGTGATGTTATAAACCTTCTAATTAGTCTTAGACAAAAGAAGAAGAATAGCACCAAGTCTCGGATAAGGAAAGAAATTCACACCAATAATACCTACTCTAACATTTCTTCTATATTTTCACTAATTAGGTTGTATAGTATATATAATTCTTTTAGTCCAAAAAAACTAAAATCCAAATTTCAAAATAGTTCATCAATTAAGAACTAAATAATGTCCAAAAATTATAATATGAATGGAAAAAATTCTATCTATATAGAGAAAGCAATTATTTCAATGAGTATTCATGATTTGAAAACTTTAGTTGAATTTGAGTTGTTTTTTACGGAGTATATAATATCATTTGCAAAAGAAGTCTAAATTGAATAAAAATTTTCATTAAAACACTTACATTGGTCATATTTGATTCAATTTATATGGTGTATCCTAAAGCTAGAAGTTTGACAAACAAAACCCTTCATATTATTAAAACTAACTTTGGAAGTATTGTATAGAGTGAATATACATTTTATTTGGCATAATTTGGATAGAATTATTTTTTCTTTAGTCATTTATTGCAAAAAATTACTTCTTAAGGTTCTATTAGTATTGTAGGTCAAATTAAATTGAAATCTTATTAATTTGATTTGCTCTTCATATATTATTTATAGAAAATTTGAAATCATATTTTCTTTAGCTTGAACTTTTGATATCATTTTGAACATCTTGATAGACTACGAATTAAAATTGATTGAATTTCATCTGACTTTGTGAACGCTTCTATTAAAATTTTCTATTATGGTTTGAGGAATTATTATAGAAAAGAATGAGTTGCAAAACTTCAAATTTCATTGAATTTCAAGGTTTAGGTCATTTTCATTCATTATTCTCTAAATTTTCAAACAATTTTTTCTTGCCAAATCAAAATTATTGGACATAGGAAAATATAAAAGCTATTCTTGAAGTGAGCCATTAATATTATAAGAATTTTCGAAAATTAATTTCAATTTTTTTCATATTATATTGAAATTTTTAATATAACTTTCATGAGATCTAGAAGTAGATTACAATGGTACATTGTAATCCAATATATGATTGGATTCTACATGTTCATGTGTATATTACACCAATTTGTACTGAAAGAAATTATAGGGTTTCCCAAAGAATTCAAAATAAAATTGGTTATAGCTTATTCTAATGTTTAATTATTTACAGAGAAGAAAAGGCATTCACTTCAATGTAAATAATTATTTATTGATTTCAAATTCTAGCTTTGTTTCATATTGTTGGCCATTATTCTTTCCAAAAAAATTCAATTTGATTTTTATTTGGAAAATGATGAAAAATTAGTATTTTTTTAATTCAATTTTTTTACTTAGAGTGCAATTTATTTTCATATAGAATTACATAAATCAAATTTAATATTGATTCTTCTAAAAAAATGGGTGATAAACAACAAAAATATGAAAGACCATCAGCTACTACAGCATCATCTATCACAAAAAATATACTTCTATCAGTACAAAAAATTAGCAAACAACATGGATTCAAAATCAGTGTACCTAGAAATAAAAAATATCAAGTAAAGAATGAATTGCAATATGATCTTCAAGGTCTTGCAAGTAGTTCTAAAAGTAATAGTTTGAAATCCATATCAACTCAACAATCAAAAGAAAATAAGGAATTTGGAAGAATTCCAACAGAAGTATGGGAGGATGATGGTTCTAAAGATCTTGTTACACATATTGGACGATATCGTGTTTGGCATCCAGAAGAATCAATAGTTAAAAAACCTCCAGGCTTTCTAGTACCTCCAATTGAAGAATTGGAAATTATTTATAAAATGCCTGCACAAAGATTGCGTCCACGAGAAGATGGTATTGGAGGAGCAACTTTATGGCAACCTTATGAGCCTATACCTCCAATTGGTGTTGAAGCTTCAATAGCAAAAAATCTTGGAATTCAATCTCAAAAGGATATAAATGTTTCATATACTCATTTAGGAAATTGGAGGGACGTTTTACGAGGTCCTCTAGAAGTTATCAAAGAAACAAAGTCTAAGAAACGTTCATTAAGGTAATTAATATAAGATTCTTACATTCATATATTACATTTAAGCCAAAAAATTCATCTTTACAAAAAAAATTATGAAATAATATTTTGATAAGATGATTTTATTGATTGATATTTGTTATTGAAGATGATTGTACTAGATTGTTTTGGGAATTATTGTACTTTGATGGTAATGTCAACATTTTGGGGTTGATAATTCAATTTTAAGATTTGTTAATTCAATAATATTTTATTCAATGTATATCATATATCTTTTTCTAAAAATTAAGTATATAATTTCATTTTCATATTAATAATTATAAAGTCATATGATATTCAAAGGCATATGTGAAAATATAAAATAATGTAATAATTTATATATAAACAAAATAATCTAAACATCAAAATATAATATTTTTCTCAAATAAATATTAATGGTATTTATAATTATTAATTTGAAATAAATTTGTAGTGTGTCTAACTTTGAGCAACGCAAAAAGCCATCTATAACAAAAGACATCATTACAATAGATGAAAATGATAGAATGAAGGTATTTATTATAACTTTTCTTCCTAGTATTTAGAATGTTTGTCATTGTCTTTCCATTGGTGTATTCAATATTAATCAAACAAATATTTTAAAATTTATAGCGATGTATTTATAAATATTGCTATATTACTTAGGTAGATGAATTGATTGATTTGGAACTAGCATATATTAAAACTGGTGACGAAGCCGTATATTTTTTTACAACTACTGAAGGTCGAGCTCGTGTAAAATTCTTTTATTGTAATTTAGTACCTTGTACTCCAAGAGAATATAAACCATATGACATGTATGTGGTCAATAGGCTTGATGTAAATGATGAGTATTATACCGTTTCAAATTCTGGAGTTGTGCACATTGAACCAATCGAAGGTAAGAATGATAATTTTTTTGAAAAATAGTGTATAAAAAGTATGTTGCATTACCTTTGGAATCTCATATATAGTGTATTCAACTGATATGATGAAATATTTCATAAGGCACATATAATTCACTTGAAAGTAGTTTTCAAACTTTGGAAGAATATATGCAAGAGAAGTATATATATACACTTTTACGAAAAATAAAATTCTTCAAAAATTATGTAAATAAAAAAGCTATGAATATTTGGAAGAGATTCATAGGAATGATAAAGTTTTATCGAGTCAAACAAAGACTTATCAAAGGGTTTTTTCACTCTAAACCACAATTCATCAAAGGTTTAGTTACTGTATATCCATACATTCATGAATTGACAGAATTACCAATTATTTATGTAACTCAAAATCATGTTCATCAATTGGATGAATTTTCTCACTCACAAGTTGAATTACAAAAACATAGCGCTATTCCTAGCATTGAATCTCTAGCTGAAAAAGTACAAGTTGTGATTGCTAGAATTTGTGAAGAAGCGAAGAGACAAGCTACAATATATCGAGTACAACATTGAAACATAATACTTTAATTTAAATGAATCTATTTTTATTCATTAACTACAGAACTATAAAAAAAAAGACTATTCTTTTACAATTCCAAAAGATCCAATTAAAAACTTTAATGTGTCAAAAAATTAATTAGCTAATACTAATTTCCATTAAATACAACATCGTACCTTTATTATAAATAATTACTTTCCCATAAAAATATAAATTTCAGGAAAGTGTACGTGATGAAGCTGAATTAAATGATACTACAGGAGTCTATTTGCATGCAACAGGAAAGGCAAAATCTCAAAGCATGGTGAGTATCAAAGCAGAGAAGATTGAAAGAGCCAAGACTTATAGACGTGTAATGGCTGAAGAAAAAATGCTTGGCAATTACATTCGATTGGTTGACTATATGTTTGTAGAAAACCTTGCCTTGCGATGTTTAACTTCAACGGAAGAACTATTAGGCATGCTTGAGATTTGTAGAACTGGTCAAGAAAAAAATCCAAAAGGGGCTTTTATAACTAACCTTTCTTATGGAAAGACTAATATGCAGTTTACACCAAATGAAGTTGAGGTTCTTTCAGTAAGTAAATAATTAAATTTTAGAGCATATATTCTATTTTCTTGATTTAAATTATTTGAGAATTTGTTATTACAACCAAAAAATGAGTTTGCTTTCAGTAAAATTAATAATAAAAAAATCCTTTCAATTTTTTTTAATGTCCACATGTTAAATTTTTGTAAACCATTGAATGTATTACACAAGGGTAGTAATTCACAAGGATGCACCAATTTTCACAAATGCACCTAAGTTGTTTGAAGTTATCTTTCACATTGGTTTGCTCTATTTTTTCATCAAAAAAATTTGAAGTAGGAGTTCTAATCCACTTTGCTACAACCAATTCATCGCTGTCATTAAAAAATCCAAGAACAACTTCATTTCAATATTTGTATAGGATTATTTAACAAAAAAACATGTATAAACTACAAAATATGTTTTTTTAACCACATTAAAGTTTTTTGGGGGGTATGCGTATCACACTTAAATCTAATAATATACATCAAAATTTTAAAAATAATGTAGACATGAAAAGTGCAATCCTTTTGATATTAAAAACTTATATCAAATGTTTGAAAATAATTTTGATTTGTATCTATGAGATTTCTAAATTGAATTTTGATTCACTTTAATGCACTTTAATGGCGTAAGTTTCTAAAGTTTATTATCTTGACTACATAGATTAAAGTTCATCATAAAGTTCTCTCTAGTTTGTTCAAGGGTTGTTACTAAGAAGAAGGCTTAATTAGGAATAGAATAAGAGAAACAAAACATCTAACTCCATTAAACCCCAATTTTTGTGCTTCAAGGAGTTTTGTCTTGTATTATTTTCTAACACCCTCAAACTCCAACTCCTAGTCCTACATTTTAAGTACTTTATAATTCACTCTTATTTCTTACAAAGTTTAGTGATTGAATGATGTACTATAAGTTCCAGATATGCAAAAATCTTTCATCCACCTAAAGTTCAAAGTGAATTTATTTTCATAAACTTTCAAAGTTATAAATCTAGTGCAAGTAGTTCACTTTGATAAAAAATTTAAATGACTATATATAGTTTGCAACTATACATGGATATGTAAATTTGACCAAAAATCATAATATTATATTTTTCATAATATTTATAAAACTATCAACATTACACAACAAAGAATTCAAATAATATAATGAGTGATAGGTGCTCATTGTTTTGTTTTCTAAACTCCATAAGGACTACAAGGTATCTAGTTTTTTATAATCAAGAAGTTGTATCATAAAATGAAACTTTGAAGAATAATTAAATGATGAATTCCTTTTAATTTGTAAATATGATCATTACATCATATTGAATTGGTTAGATCACCTACTACGCTAACCAATATTTTCAATAAAATTTGAGACCATATATTAAAAATTCCTTCTGAAATTCAAATAATTGAATTTTTACAAGATTTTTTTCTTGTGAGTTTGAAGAATAAATTTCTAATTATGTTGAATTTTTGAAATTTTTATTTTATCCATTCAAGTTATTTTGAAGGATTAATTTTTAATAAAAAATTTCCTTTTGGAAATCAAAAATATAGTATTTGTACCCCGGTTTTTAGAAAGAAAACATATTTGTACTACTTGAGCTATAGATATTTTTTAACTTAAATAAAACTTTTGAAAGTTGTATTGTAAAATGTAAGAGAACTAAGACAAAAATTTGCAAATATTTCAATGGAAGATAAACAAAGATTTTATGTGCTTGGGATATATTTATGTTTATGTTTATTCATTGCTAACAATTTGAATGTCTTGGTTCTTAAGGGATTAATACATGAGAGTAAATTATAATTAAGACTACACAATGATTTTTGATAAAATTGAAATATTTCCTAATATTGATTTTTTTACTAATATGAAATATTGATTTTTTTAATTTGTGATTTTTTGGCATTAATAAATGTAGGTGTTGCATAGTGCAATTGAAGGTCTTCTTCAAATTATTCAATCTTCACCACGTATATTGTATATGCGTGTCTTTTTACAATATTTTGATATAAAATTCACAGGAATGCCTCCAATCAATATTATCAAAGGAACTCCATACTTTTGGATTGTTCGTGATCAAATTTTTGAAGTCGTTAAGCTGGACTTTGCAACATCTCGTGCTTATGCGGAAGTAAGTAATGTGTAGATTATCTACAAGTGAATGATGTCAAATTTAAATGCATATTTTTAGCAATCTTTGATATTGTAATGAAATTCATTGGTTTACATGTGGTACAAAGTCAATTTTTAACATATTATTCTTATAAATAAATGAAATACAAATATAAAGATATCTATTGAATATTTAAAATAGATATTAATCAATAGGAAAAAATTCAAATTTTGAGCCAAATAGAAAGCATTTGCAATGGGTTTATAGGCATTTGAAGAGCATAGGTCATTACATGAATTTGGTGAAGCATGGGATGTCCTAGCGTTTTCGGCAATTCAAAGATCAGTGCGACAATATAGGGAAGAGATGGCCAAGCAACGTGAATGGAAGATAGAACTTGACAAGATGCGCATTGGATGGTGAATTTTGTTTTGATTTCAATTTCAATATAATGTTTCACTATTTTAAAATTAAATTCATTGTATCTACATATTTTTATTTTTATTATAATAATTGATTTAGGTATCCTATTCAATAAATGATATTTTAATCTACTATACAAGATCCCCAAAAATGACCTTGGGAGACATTTATCTATTATACCCTATTTTTATAAATTGAAATTTTTATTATATAAGAACAAATATATTTTAATCCAAATGTTGAATATTTAAAAATCTAAATGTAAATTGTAAACTTGCAGTGTAATTGGAGTGTTGCAAGTAGATTCAAAATCATTGCGAAATTCTCTTATTCCAATTACTGTTCGAACATTGGAAACCCTCATTGCAATTCTTCTCAAGCATGCTAGAGAAGATTGTATATCTATTTTAAATTCTTTCACTGAAAAGATCAAACTTCTTGACCAAAGACCTTTGCAACTTGATGCATTTGTCTCCTTTGTTATTGTAAAAACCATATCCTTCATATTATAGAATTTGAAATCATTTATTGTTGCATTGTAATTTCATTGAAATTTTGAAAGAAACTGTACTCATGAATTTAATGTACAATGCATTTCATTTATAACCAATTTAATCAAGTTTCATACATTGATATTATAAGTTTGTTGTTTAAACTATAGGCATACAATAAAATCATGGCTGAAAAAAAACAATCTTTGATGGATGCATCTGTCATAGATGATATGTATGAATTATTAGCAGCTTATGAAGTAAAAATACCTACAAATGATTCCGTAAAATTAGATGATTTACATGACATTATAAATACTTTTGAAGATTCTATAGAAGGTGCAGATCTTCACACCACTACATATAGATTGGAAAAAATGGACGATTTGGAATCACAAGTTTCATTAATTAGTGACGAACTCATGACAATTTTAGCCACTCTTCATACAGATCTATATTTGTTGCCAACATCTGATCCAAAAGAAGTTGTTGAAAGTTTGACAATTATTAATGATCGCATTCAAGAAATAGTTGAATTGGTTTCTCGCTATCAAAGTTATCAAAGACTCTTTAAGGTTGGATATGATTATACTATGTACTAATTACTAATTCATTAAAATTACTTCAAGCATCATAATATGATGGATATAAATGAACTATTTTTAATTTCCAAACTCTTCTTTTGATAAAAAAAATCCTTATCATAAATAGATGCAAGTAGACAATATGAGCAATTTGGCACAAACTCAAAAAGAGTTTGCTTTAAGATGGAATGTATGGAAGGCTCTTTATGATTGGATTAATATGACTGAGGCTTGGCGAATTTCTCCTGTACAAGAATTAAGTGCTCCACTTATCACTGGAAAAGTAGATGAGTATTCAAAAGATGCATTTAAGATGGGTAAGGCCAACAAAGAAGATACAGTTGTATTTAGGCTCAAAGATACTATTGATGAGTTTAAAAAAGTGGTACCACTAATGGAAGAAGTAGCAAATCCTGCTTTAAAAGTACGCCATTGGCAAAAAGTTTTGGAACTTTTGGAACAACCATTTGATCCTAAAGTGCCTTTTAGCACTAATGATCTTCTTAGTTATGGAGTGTTAGAAAAGATTGAAGAGGTAATCACATATATCACATAAATTTTGATTCTCTTACAAAATTCAAAAAGCATTTCTTGAAAAGGAATAATTCAACAATTCTATTCTTCCATCAACCTTCAAAATTGAGTTTGTGTGTATATTATTTGTGACCCTTGAGTTTCAATATATATGAATTTTATCCTTGTATTCATAAATAAATAAACTCGTTTTTATATTTTATATAAGATAATTTCATTGATTCTATATCAAAATTATTTATAATAATGATAATTATACTTCATTGTTTTTACTAATTATCTATAGACATTTTTTCATTTTTTCATTATAATTTCAAATTTATCATACAAAATGAATAAAATTATTGTTTTAAATCTTACAGATTCGAAATATAAGTGGAGCTGCAAGTAAGGAATATTCATTTGAAAAATCTTTAGAAAAAATGTTGAAAGATTGGGATGGCATGGAATTTTTAGTATTGCCTTATAAAGATTCGGGAACATTTATAGTTGGAGGAGTAGATGAAGTTCAAATGATTCTTGATGAACAAACTGTAAAAATATTGTCCATGTGTGCATCTCCATTTGTAAAACCATTTGAGTATCAAGCCTTTGCTTGGAAAAAATTGATTCTTGATCTTCAATCTTTAGTTGACAATTGGATAAACTGTCAAGGTACATGGCAATATTTGGGGCCTATTTTTGGCTCAAGAGATATTATGCGTCAAATGCCAACCGAAGGAGAGTTGTTTCAAACTGTTGATCAAACTTGGCGAGATGTGATGAAAAAAACTTATGCGGTTCCTAATTGCTTGGAATGTGGTAGAGACCTAGAACGCCTACAAAAATTAAGAGAAGCAAATCGTCTTTTAGAACTTGTGAATAAAGGATTAGCTCAATATTTAGAGGTAAATTGGGCATTATAACTTACAAAACCTTATATGTAATGAAATTTGAAATGTTTATTAAATATCTACTGCTCTTTTAAAGGTCATTGCATGTTGTATGTGATTTTCTATAACTTGTTGAATAAATCTAATATAGGTTAAGAGAATTGCCTTTCCACGCTTTTTCTTTCTTTCAAATGATGAAATGCTTGAAATTTTATCTAAGACTAAAGATCCATTACGAGTACAACCTCATTTGAAGAAATGCTTTGAAGGCATTAGTTTGTTAGAATTTCAACACAATTTAGACATAACAGCATTAATATCAGCTGAAGGAGAAATTGTTCCTCTTGTTGATAAATTCAATCCAAAAACAGCACAAGGCTCTGTCGAAAAGTGGCTTTTACAGGCAATTATTTTTACATTTAGTACAAATAATAACAACAAAAATTTGATAGTTTATTATAAGTTATAATTCATTGATCAATATACTTATAAAAAAACCTCCAGTTGATGTATATGTTTCTTGATGACTTGCAAAATGACCATTAAAGTTGAAATTACCAATTAATGTGAAAATTCTTTGTATTGAATTGCATTATTACATTTATGTAATTTTAGGTCAGGTTGAAGAAGGGATGTTGGTATCAATACAAGATCAATGTCAACGAGGAGTAGAAGCATATGCAATTACTCTACGAATTAAGTGGGTGTTAGAATGGCCTGGTCAAGTTGTACTTGTTGTAAGTGCAATATATTGGACTAGTGAAGCAACGACAGCAATCATCAAAGGTAGAAATGCAGTTCAAGAATTTGAAGATTTTTGTACAAGGCAATTAGGGGACATTGTTAATCTAGTTCGAGGAGAACTTACATTTATGAATCGAATGACTTTAAGTGCTCTTGTAGTGATGGATGTACATGCTCGTGATACCATTGCTCTTTTGGTTAGAGAAAAGGTGAGTCAAGAAACTGATTTCCTTTGGCAAAGTCAATTGCGTATGTATTGGGAAAAAAATACATGCATGGTACGAATGATGAATGCACAAATAGAATATGGCTACGAATATCTTGGAAACTCTTCAAGACTTGTAATTACACCACTTACTGATAGGCATGGTTCTAAGAAAACTTGTCATACATTAATTTTACATGAAGTGTGAATTTTCATATTTTCATATTTCAGATAAATTGGTATGTTATTAAAATTTTCATGATATTGAAAATCATTATAAAGTATAATTTATATTATTCTTAGCAAATTGAATATTTTTTTCACTAAATTCTTAAAGAATATTTTAAATTTTAAAATTATTCTTTTATAATTACTTTAGGTGCTATCGTACTTTAATGGGAGCTATTCATTTAAATCTTGGAGGTGCTCCTGAAGGACCTGCCGGAACAGGCAAAACTGAGACTACAAAAGATTTGGCCAAGGTTGAAATTTCTTCATTTTTCAATCATTAATTTCATTTTTTTATTATAATAATATTTAGTTAAATTTCTAATAAAAATTTCCATTTGGAATTTCATTGCAATTGATTATAGAATGATGTAATTGCAGGCATTAGCAAGACAATGTGTTGTATTCAATTGTTCGGATAGTTTGGATTATTTGGCCATGGCTAAGTTTTTCAAAGGCCTAGCAGCATCTGGAGCATGGGCTTGTTTTGATGAATTTAATCGAATAGATCTTGAGGTCTTATCAGTGGTGGCTCAACAAGTAAGCTAAAATTAGTATAAATGAGTTTTGGCAAGATGAATAGTAAAAAAAAAATATTAAAAAAAAATTCTATAATAATTTTTTATAAGTAAGAAAATTATAGAGCCAAGTGAAACCTTTTCAATTACTTGGTTACTATGTTTAACAATAATTTTATATTTCAACTAGAAAATAATCATTAATACTAATATATTATACTTTACATAGGTCTTGGAAATTCAAATAGCAGTTCAAAACAAAATAAAGACATTTATGTTTGAAGGTTCAGAGCTTACATTGAAGCCTACTTGTAATGTTTTTATCACAATGAACCCTGGATATGCAGGCCGTTCAGAATTACCTGACAATTTGAAGGCCCTCTTTCGTACAGTGGCTATGATGGTTCCTGACTACGCTATGATTAGCGAAATTATGTTATATAGTAGTGGATACTTACAGGTGATTTTATCTCAATACTAGTCTACATTAACCACTAAAGTTTTTTAAATGAAATTATATATTATAAATCTTTTTTAAAATAGTTGAGAAATTTTATTTAAATGAAAATTATAAACCATGATCAATAGATCATATTTGTACAATTGAATCTACTAAACAATACTTATTAGCAAAACTTGAAGTTAAAAAGTAATTTCAAAATTAAATAATAAATTGGATGTTGGTGTTTTTTATATGCAAATTTTGGCCATGGATTTGAAATGTAAAGGTTTTAATACATGTATTTATTTATTTATACATACAAATACACATATCTTAACTATTGAATGGCCATTTTGAACCAAGAAAGCTAGATTCTGAAAATGGCCATAAGCCTCTAATTATTTGAATTTTTTATTTTTCCAAGAGGAATTTTAGAAATTGTTGGTGTCCAAATGACAAATAATCAAGAAGAATTCTTTTATGAAAGATAACTATGGAAATTTACATTAGATAAGAAAAAAATGTTACACAAAGTAGTCTTCTAGAGTTCTAGAACCTATGCACCTTTAGAATTAAGTTTATCCATCAATCCATCATGATTATAATATGATTTATTTTTTTGAAAAATTTAAATAAATTTTTATTTGAAAGTCGAATGTATCAAATATTTCCTTGTCTTCCTTTTTTTAGATTGAATTTACAGTAATGGTGTAATATCCCATTGCTAACTTGTTGCTTTCAGAATTGTAATATTGTATGATATATTAATAAGACAATTTATATGAGTTCGTTTTTAATTTGATATTCAATAATATAAATAAAAATTATATATATAGTAATATGATTTATTATGATTCTCTTATCCATGAAGGCTCGAGATTGTGCAAGAAAAATTGTCGCCACGTATCGCCTTTGTAGTGAACAACTTTCAAGCCAAGATCATTATGATTATGGTATGAGGGCTGTAATGGCAGTGTTGCGAGCTGCTTCAAATCTCAAACAACGATATCCAAATGAGGAAGAATTCATTCTTATGCTTCGATCTATTATTGATGTAAATTTATGCAAGTTTTTATCACAAGATGTGCCATTATTTAATGGAATTGTCTCTGACTTGTTTCCTGGCGTTGTTCTTCCGGAGCCGGATTATACTCTTTTAGATAAAGCCATGTCAGCCAATTGCCAAGTTATGAATTTGCAGTATACACCATATTTTATGCTAAAACTTATTCAACTTTATGAAATGATAATAGTTAGGCATGGGCTTATGTTGGTAGGCCTTTCATTCTCGGGAAAGACATGCGCTATTAGAGTTTTGCAAAAATCTCTCACAAACATGTCTGAATGGGGTAACAACAAAGAACGAAAGGTTTATGTAAGTATCAAGAATTTTTAAAAAGATAAAGTAATATGTATTATTCTTATTACTCCCTCTATCTCAAAATGAATATGTAGTTTCTTAGAAAACGCTAGATTAATGCATAAGGTACTTTTATTTGGGCGGGAATGTGTAGTTCTTGTAGTTTCTAGTCAACCTAATAGGCTTGAAAGTTTTGAAGTCATAATTCAAGTGGACGATGATGAAAATATATGGCAAAATTTTCAATTCTCTCACTTTGCTATTGGCTCCAATAGAATGAATGTTGATCAAGATGTGTCCATTCAACTTCAATGAATTCTTGCAATTCAAGTTTGAGAAGCTAGCGAGTGAACTTTTAGCTCATGTTAGGCAACTTCAATGAGCTCATGTCAACGTTGTTTGATTAGGTCCTTACAGCTAGAGCCTATGATTCCACTTCGATAAGCATTTTCAGCATTCTTTGATAAGCTTGCATGATTTAAGTGTAATTAGAGCAGGAGATTTGAATGGTATATGATAAGCTCCTATTAGGAAATTTTTATTAGATGGGGATTCATTGTGATCAACTCCTGTGCTTCAATTGTCATAAGTTCAATAATTCAAACTCTTTCAAATCCGGAAACTCAAATTCCATCAACTTTAGAGAATCAAATTTGATCATAGAAGATTGCAAACAATGTTCATTTATGTGAACCATTGAATGTAATTTCAGAAATTGTGGATTTATTTAGAGATAGAAGGATTATTATTATTATTATTATTATTATTATTATTATTATTATTATTATTATTATTATTATTATGGAGTATTATTATATAAAGGCTTAAAAATAATATTTCATTTATATTTTTTCAATGTTTTTAATTCCATATAAAATCATTTTCCACGTTGTGTTTTTATTTATTTTGTAATTTTATAAAATTTATAATTATTTCTTAGAATTTTTATTTTTATTTTTATTTTCAGAAATAATTCAACAATATTCAATTTATTTACAATTTTAATATATCAAATAAAATTGAATATCCTTAAATTTTAATTAGAATTTTTAATTTATATAAAAAGATAAATCTAATTAAATCAAATATAGAGTTTTATTTTTTTATTTTTTTATTTTAAAAATTAATTGAAAATTCTTTAACATCAATATGTGTACCAAAATTAAGTTAATTTTTTTCTCTTAGGTTTCAACTGTAAACCCCAAATCTGTTACTATGGGTCAATTGTATGGTCAAGCTGATCCAATGACAGGTGAATGGCAAGATGGAGTACTTGCGGTGAGATTTCGAGAACAAGCTTCAGAGCCTACAAATGATCGCAAATGGATCATCCTAGATGGCCCGGTGGATGCCATTTGGATTGAAAATATGAATACTGTTTTAGATGATAATAAAAAATTATGTCTTCCTAACAGTGAAATTATTCAAATGTCCTCTTCTATGAACATGATTTTTGAGGTGATAATATGTGAATTTCATTTAATATGAATATGAATATTTCATTTTATTTTATTTATTTTAAATTATTGATATATTTTAAATTTTAAAAGCATTGGTTGATTTATTAGGTTGGTGATCTTGCAGTGGCATCTCCTGCAACTGTAAGTAGATGTGGTATGGTTTACTTAGAACCACATCAAATGGGATGGCAACCACTTATGCGATCATGGCTAAATACACTACCACCTACAATAGTTGGTGAAAATAAAAAACATTTGCAAGGATTATTTGAATGGATGGTTTCCGGTTCTTTACGTTGTGTTCGGAAAAACATTAAAGAAATTTCACCAACCTCTGATGCTCCTTTAGTAACTTGTCTAATGAGAACTTTTGATAGCCTCATCTATGAGATTAAAACTGATGAAGGTGCCAAAAGTATTGGAATGGAGCGAATGGTAAAATGGATAGATGCAATTTTTCTCTTTTGTCTTGTTTGGTCAATTGGTTCTACCGGTGATACGGATGGTCGTGCAATTTTTGATAAGTTCCTTAGAGAACTTGTAGTTGATATTATTCCCAATGGTTTTGACCTAGTGGTACCATCAGTTCATGATAATTTGAAATTTGAAATGTTTCCATCAAATAATGGTAAAAATGATGTATATGATTTTATGTTTGATAAACCAACTTGTAAGTGGAGGACTTGGATAGATACAATCATTCCTCAAGAAATTGAAGAAAGTGCTTCATTTAATGAATTGATCATTCCCACAAAAGATCAACAACGTTATACATACTTGCTTGATAAGGGTATCCAACATGGAACACCTCTTTTGATGGCCGGAGGAACTGGCACTGGTAAAACAATCTATATTAATCGTCATCTCCTAAAAGGCCTTCCAAGAGAATTATTTGTTAATCTTCTTGTTGTTCTTTCTGCCCGAACTTCTGCAAATATGGTACAAAATCAAATTGATAATTCATTAGATCGTAGGAGGCGTGGTGTATATGGACCAATGCCAGGAATGAAATTTATTATTTTTGTTGATGATTTGAATATGCCACAGGTTAGTATTTTAATTTTGATTTTATTAATTACCTATGTGAAGGAATTTTATAAAAAATAGTAGGTATATCCTTGCCAAATAATTAATCTTTGTTTTAACATAGGATTAGGCAAATGCAAAAAATAGATGCTTCCCTAAGTTTTTGCCTTTATACAAAAAACAAGTTTTCAAAAAAAATCCATCTCTCTTTATATAATTATTTTATATAGACCCTTACGTCTACCTAAGGTCTATGATACAATTCTACGTACATTAAAAATGATAGTTGATGTTATTTTGTATATAGGTAGTACATTTACAAATTTAGGATTATAATATTATTATTATATGTGATTAAAATTGAAAATTTAATTTTATCAGTTGTATTTGAATAATCCCACTCTATTATCATTTATTTATGTAACAATCCATAATGTATAATTAAATCTTAGTAGAATGTAAGAATTTTATACAATCAATTAGCAATACAATTTAATAAAAAATTCTATACATTCGTAAAAAATTTATTTAATTGGTTTAATTCAAACTAAGTTTTAATATAATATTATTATTTATGAAATTTTATAAATATCATTTAGAAATAAAACTACAAAAATATATAATCAAACCAAATATTTTTATTTATTAAAATTATTTTATATCATTAATATAAATAAAAAACTCTAGCCTGAGGTTTATGGAGCTCAACCACCAATTGAATTGTTGCGTCAATATATGGATTTTGGGGGTTGGTATGGAAGAGATAATGACTTTCGAACCTTAGTTGATTGCCAATTTGTTTCAGCAATGGGCCCTCCAGGTGGAGGTAGAAATTTTGTAACCAATCGATATTTGCGACATTTCAATCAAATTGGAGTAGCTTTGGTACATATGGAAAACATAACTATTATAAAATATATTTATATATAATTTGAATTAAATAAATTGAAATGATTGAAATGATTAATAAACATGATATCATTATTTTTAAATTACAAATGAAGATTATCATATTTAATTTAATGACAATCAAGAAATCTACTATCTATTGATTTACATCACTGAAAGTTAAATAAACAAACATTTGAAGGTTGGAGAAGAATCCCTACATCTCATATTTTCGACCATTCTTGATTGGCATTATTCTATCAAAAATGACTTTTCACAAGACATTAAAAAGTGTCTAAATGGAGTCATTGCTGCTACTTTAGATATTTATAATGAAGCAAAAAACAAGTTGTTGCCTACTCCAACAAAGTCTCACTATACCTTTAATTTACGTGATTATGCTCGAGTCATTCAAGTACATGTCAAAAATTGATATTTTCATTGTTATATTTTATTTATTGCATTAACATCTATTATCTTGTTTTAAAAGTAAAAAAATTAGAACTTTGTATCACATGAATTTAAAAACATTGAAGCTGAAAATCAATATAATTATAGGGAATGATGTTACAAGTTCCAGATACAGTTCCTTTTGGAAAATTAGGTGAAGAGCAACATATACGTTTGTGGATCCATGAGGTATTACGAGTTTTTTATGACCGTTTGGTTGATGATAAGGATAGAAATTGGATGATTGATTATTTGCGGAAAATGAGTAAAGAATATTTTAAAAAGGACTTTGATCATCTTTTTGATAATCTCCTTGGAGGTGGAGTTGATAAAATCACACAATTTGAACTCCGAAGGTAATGCCACTTGGTTTAGTTTAAAATATATAATTAACTACGATTAATTTAGAAATTTTACTTTATGGTATTTCAAATATAAATCAAAGTAGATTATTGATTTTTAATGTATTTTTTATTCAAATTATTATTTTTTATTGATTGTAGAAATTTCTTTGGAGACTATATGATTGAAGACCCTGAAGAAAGAAAATATGATGAAATCACAGATATTAGTCTTTTAATTAAACAAATAGAGTCATATTTAGCAGATTTTAATGGTGTTAGTAAACGGCCTATGAATTTAGCAATCTTCCTTTTTGCTGTTGAACATGTATCTCGAATTTGTCGAATTTTGAAACAACCAGGTGGACATATGTTACTTGTAGGAGTTGGAGGTAGTGGGCGTCAAAGTTTAACTCGACTAGCTGGTGCTATTTATGGAATGGAAGTATTTCAAGTAAGTAAACTTTATACTTCAAATGAATAATTCAAAAACATTAATTTGTTAATTCTTAAAGTTTTGGGTGTTTTGTGTGTCAAAGTGGTACAATTTATTATTTTCCAAACCAATGCTATAATAATTCATTTTTTTTAATGAATTCAATTATAAAATCTTTGTTTCAATTTTTTTACCATATTTTTTCAAAGCTTTGAAGCAAAAATATCTAGTAATTGCAACATTGAAATGCTTGAATATTTTTAAGATATATATTTTTCAACCCTTCTCAAAAGAGAGGTTTTGTTGGATTGAGATTTTTAGTGAAAAATATGAGTATTTGAAAACTTTTAAATGTCAACAGTATGATAGAAAAATTCATTAAGAATGCACAAAATTAATCACCAAGAAATTATATCGGTTTTTAAAAGAACATAAAGTGATAGTAGCTACATGAAAAAACCCACTAAAATATTGATAATTTTGCCTATAACTTTGGTATAGATATTGAATGTTTTCAATATTGAGTGATTTAGTAAGAATAGCTGATTTAATGTTTTTGAACTTAGAAAAATCTTTTTGTTTGATAAATTTCTAAGATAATTAATATAAAAATTAGGAACCATTTTTAAAATTGAATGTGAAAATTCAAAAAAATTTAAGTCACTGAAGCTTGTCAAAACTTGCAAAGACAATCTGAAAGTTTAAATGGGTTCCTTAAAGTTTTAGAGTTGAAAGTGTGCAAAATTATGTGCATTTATTTTGCCATATTCTATTTGACCTATATAATCTTTAGTATTACATCCAAATGATCCAATTTTCTTTAAACAGAATAATTAAAGGTCGAAAAAGTCAAAAGATACTCAATTTCTTTTTTAAGAATAATTTTTGTGTCAAAATGTTTGATAAGAATTAACAATTACTTCTGCACTTTTAAAAAGTTTGTTGAAAATTTTACAAATTTTAATTTTAATTTATTAATATAAAAATAAATGACTTAAAATGACAAAAATATATATAAATAGAGATTTTTTTATTTCATATATATGACATACATTGATAAAAAAAAATGTTAATCTTTATCAATTCTAAAATTTATTATTAAAAATCTTAGATTTATTTTGGATGATGATTCTTTATTTTTATTTTTTTTATTATTAATGAAACATTTAATTTTCCAATTAGGTAGAAAAATGAACAAAGGTATTGATTGAAAATTAAATTATCCTTTGAAAATTAATTGATTTTTATCATTTTAAAATTTTCATTTTGGGGGGAATAGCCACCTAGTAGAATATGAATAAAGTAATAATAGCAAATAATGAACATTCATTTTTGTTTTAACTTTTGAATATTGGCTTTTTGTTTTACAAACTAAAAGTCTTTGTCAAAAAATTCTTCCAAAAATTGATTATCTTGCGAAAGCTTTTAAGTTTATTAATATGATTCATATAAAATTTAATCCTAGAATAATCAAATCTATTTATGTTATGGATAATTTAGATGATTTTTTTATTTTAATTCAAAATCTATTTTTATGAAAAACTTCTTCTCATCAATTACATATTTTTCAAAAGATCTTTTTCATACACTCTTTACGACCTTTTGTATTTTTATATTTTTTTACAAAAATGGAAATGAATTGTAAATTGAAACAAATATAAAAATTGTGCATTTCAAATTAAACATTCACAATATTTATTGCTATCTTTCTAAAAAATAATGAAATAAAAATAATTTATTTCACTTATTTTTAGAAGCCAAATTTGTTCAATACATACATCAATGAATTGTTTTAAGGTTTATTATATTCACTTATTCTAATACTTGTTGTAGTTCTAATTGTTTTGAAAGAACTAACTTCAAGTGAATCTACAAATAAATTATGGCATTTTAAGTTCATTTCTAAAATTTTGTAACTAAATATTAGTTTCATTTTGAAATCACAATTTAATGTTTTTGGAATTATAATTTTAGGTTGAAATTAGTAAAAGTTATGGCAAAGTAGAATGGCGGGATGACTTGATGCTGATGTGTAAAAAAGCTGGTGCAGATCCATGTGTGCCAAGTGTATTTCTTTTTAGTGATACTCAAATTGTTGACGAAGGATTTGTTGAAGATATCAACAATTTTCTCAATTCTGGAGAAGTGCCAAATATGTATCCTAGTGATGAAAAAGCACAAATTATGGAAGCGGCACGAGATAAAGGTGCAAAAGTTGGGTTGGTTCTAGAAACAATGGCCGATGTTTGGAAGTATTTTGTCGATAAAACAAAAGCCAATCTGCACATTATTTTTGCAATGAGTCCTGTTGGTCAAGCATTCAAAGATCGATTGCGACAATTTCCATCACTTGTAAATTGTTGCACTATTGATTGGTTTCAGGTGTAAATCTTTTGTCACTTATTTCTTTATAAATGTCCATCATGTGATTTTATACTTACATTCATCTCTAATAGAAAATATTAGGCTATTAAAAATTGTTTTGAGTTTAACAAATAATATTATATTAGTTACTATCAAAGAATTTAATTTAAAAAAAATATTTACCATCATTATACCAAATGAATCCAAATTATATATAAAATTATGGAAATTTTGAAAATACCATTTGCTTTAGTTCCTAAAGAATTTCAAAATTGCTATCAAAATTTAGATGTATTATCAAATAATACTTATATTAAAAATGGATTTAAATATTTATTAAATCCTAGAGTTTTGTTGTGTTTTAAGGCCCAAAATTGCTTTAAAATACTCTTAGCCAAGGCAAGGCTAAATTCCTCACATTTTATATTTCATTTTAAAATCTAATTGTAGGAACTTTAAGTTATTTTTTTCAAGTGCATCCTCTTACAATTTTGAGTAAAAATCTCTACCAATTGCAAGATTAATGTGCCTAAAACTCAAAAAAGTATGTTTTACAATAGCCCTTCCCCAAGGCAATGATGACTTTAAAAAGAAATTGGAAATTAGAAATCCAATTGGTGAAAGTGTTCTAGTTTGGCTCAAACTAATTAAAAAAAGTTTAAGCTCAAAAATTGTAAAAATTCTTGTCATTGTCTACCAGATTATAAAAAAATTCCTATGAACAAAAAGACTTAAGTTAAATAGACATTGAACATACGTGCGTAGGGCCCCTCTCTGTGCCGTGCCTGCTGCTTGTCTGTCTTGTGTGTTTGCTGGGTTGTGGGTTTGGGTTTGGGTTTGTCCCACCAGGCCACGCGTGGCTGGTGGCTTTGTATTTTTATCCCCTGCAATGAAATTCCGTTTCATTTGTGTCAAAAAAAAAAAAAGAACATATGTGCGTAAGTTTATTTATGGAGGTTTGCTTCAGAATCCAAGTAGATTTCTATGGTTAATCAAGACAGCCCCTTCTAGGTCACAAAGGTCTCCACTTCAAACTTTTTTGCAATTTTGTTGAATTTTCAAACATTTCCAAAATAGTGTAAATCAAATTTAGTGTTGCATAATCTTATTTTTGGACTTTAAATAAATATTTGGCACTTGAGGGTCAAACCTTTTATGAATGTACAATATAGTTCAGTTTTTTAGCTCAACAATATTTTAAGTTTTTTCTAATTTTATTGCCTATAAATAAAATTCAACTCCTATAAATTTCATCTCATTAGTCAAAATTGAATGGTTTACAATTTTTTGTATGGGTATTAATTTTTCAAATAAAAGAAAATAAATTAATACTTGTTTAGAATATATTTTTAAGCGACCATCTTGATAGTGAAATATATTTATCAAAAAGACATGAAACAAAGATTTACTACTTCATATGCATTGTATATTGATTAGGAGCTACCCTAAGAACTTCAAACAAAAATTTCCAAATATGAAGTCAATAGAGTTTATCCAAAATACAAAGTAGATTCCTTAGTATATTATTGTATGAACTCATTTGATAAATAATAATAAAATGGTGGCTTCACAAAAAACTTCTAACCATATTTTAATTGCACGTTCCTTTAGAAGTCAATGAGCTTGAATAAGCAAAAATAAAACCATCTTAACCCCTAACTGCCTTAACGACCATATATGGTCAATCTGAAATTTCAAGCCCATTTCTGTGCGGGTAGTTAAATTCTTGTGACCAGTTTAAAAAAAAATTCAGATAGTTTTGAGGGTTAACTATGAAAAAATTTCATTTTTCATTGAGAAAAGTACATTTGCAAGTATCGAGAGGTCTTCAAAGGCATATGTATACTGAAAGTGGAGTGTAAAGCTTGCTAATTTTACTTCATTTCCCGGCTTTATACAAAGCTTGGCAATTTCATTTGATTTGAGATCTAAGAAATTGTACTTATCCATTTGCTTTGAGAATGGTCCCAATGAAAAGTTTAAAGTCTTTTCATGATTTTCACCATTGAAAATTTCAACATGCAAGTGCTTATTTGAAGCTATTTGCAATTTCTGCTTAAAAACAAAATTGCATTTCAACAATTGCAAGGTGGATTGAATAATGAGTTTCATGTTTTTTCATTTGGAAATTCAGTTTTTTGGAAGTGCATTTTAGTGTACTAACACTCTTTGAAGTTGTTCATGTTACCTCCAATCCCAAAAAACATTTATATGCAAATTTTTGAAACATTGTGGACAAAGACAACATACTAAAAATAAAAAATGTACATTTCCTTGGTATAATATCACAACTCCTAGGAAATTTTGCACTCAAAATTGGTGTGCATACTAATAAACAAGCTCTATTAACACCTATACAATTAGATTTGGAAAAAAAATACAATTTGCTTCATTGAGGATAACTACAAGCCAATGATCTTTTTTCATAGTCAAAACACACTTGGAAAGGCTTGGCACTTAGGGGTTAAAAGTCTTCAAAAGCACCTCAATTATCAAGATCATATATTTTTAGTATTAATTTCACAATTATTATAGTGAAAGAGAGTTTACAATAAAAATACTTGTAAGTTTTATGTACTTATAAACATTACATGTATTATATAAACATTAAAAAATAGTTTCTCTAAAATTTGTTTACACTCACTACATAGTAGATATTTACAAATAATTTAGGAATGGCCAAATGATGCCTTAGAAGCAGTGGCTTTAAAGTTTTTGTTGCAAATGGATTTGGCTCAAGAAATGCGTGAAAGCATTGTGACTATATGTAAGGTGGGTTTATCAAAATAATTAGTATGATATTTAAGATAACTACACTACCAAACTTACCATACAATGACTTATATAGTTGTATTGACCAAATTAAATTAATTTGATTCAAATATTGTGGATTTTCTAAAGCTAAGATAAAGAAAATAAATTTTTTAAAATTTAATAAACTATATTAACAAAGCATAATTGTATAGATAAGTTAATTAGAGCATATTTAGAAAGATTGAACTAACCACAATATCATTTTGTGTGTTATTATGTAGACATTTCATGAATCAGTACGTGTATTTTCACTTGAATTTAAGGAAAATCTAGGCCGATTCAATTATCTAACTCCGACATCTTTTTTAGAGCTTATATCTAGTTTTCAGGTTTGTATATTTTTACTACTATATTTATACTTCTATATTTCAAAAATGATTTCTTTAAGCTTATACATTATATATTAACCCTAAATGTTTCGACATTTAGTTTCTGGACGATGAACAAATTGAAATTCAAGTTTCATCCTCATTGTTGCTTGGATGAAAGTACTTTTAATTTGTGGAGATATTTTATCAAGTTGTTGTTCTATCTCACTGTTGGATTTGGTGTTACTAGAGTACATAGATTTCTAACATTACAAGTGTGCAAGTATGTCAAGTGGTTGACCGAGTCAAAATTGCATTGACCCTAATTCAAAACTGGATTTGCAAAAATAAGATCATAGATTTTAAAAACCACAAATATTTCAAAAAATCACCATGTTGAGAGAACCTCATTTCAAATTCATTCCTAAAAATTTTACTCAAAAAATGATAATATTTTCCATGTAAGAAAATTTAGAAGATATTTTAAAATTTTCGTTTCAAAATTTATAAAAATATATTGATGATAGCATAGGTGAATATGACCATACAAATAGAATCTACAACTTTTATTTGTGTACAAATTCCAAAATACTCATACGAATAATACTTTATAATGATTTTTCTCTAATCGTGAGTTCTAGAGAACAATCTGGATGTTTGGGGATTTATGTAAGAATTTATCCATTTTAAATAATAAAATATGATCATATTATTACTTTTCAAATTATATTACCAAATCATTTTAGCTTAAATTTCAATATTGAAAAATATTGAAAAATTATAGATCGAAAATTGACTTTCATTTGACCTTTAAAAGACAAATAATGTCTTCCCTTTCTGAAGTGTCAGTTTTTTAGATTGACCCCTAAAGTCTTAATGTCCTAGTATGGATTTCGAGCAAGTGCCTACTGTCTCAATATTTGTCGTAATTTTCTGAAATCCTTTGTGAAGATAGGAAAATACAAGAGATTTTGGAAATTAATTTTTTAATGAAATCGATGTTTGGAATCAAAACTTTTGGTACAATAAGTCCAAATTTTAGTCCATTAGGCAAAAAAATTTACTCACAAAAACTTCAAATAAAAAAAAAGAATTTTTTTTGTGACAGATTATATTTTTTTATCTATGTCAGAAGCTTTTATTCATTCCATTTAACTGGATTTGGTATGAGAATGTTATAGACAATCTTGTTTTTTAGGCAATCAAAACATCTTCTTGAAAAATAACTTGTAGGATTCACTTATATACTCAATTTTCATAATTTTTTTGAAAAATAATTTTGCAAGGTAAAGATTTCTTGATAGAAAATCTCACCATTGAAATTAATATGTTTCAATTAATTGTTAGGTTTTCTCTTGGCAATCTTGAACCTACTTCTATTTAACAATTTTTTAATGAGTGAAAAATAAGTGAATTTTTTCTTAGTTTTTTGGCAGACTATTGACTTAATTCTTCAACATAAAAAATTAGAAATTCAAAATCAATATTGCAAGAATTTGAAGTTTAAAAGATTCAAAGTCAAAAATCTAATTCAGTAAGGTGCATAAAAATTTGTATTCTTCACTTTAAATGCAAATATCTTGCAATTTACAAGGTCAAAGTTTCTGAAATCTCTTCCATGTATTCTTACAATAGTCTAGTATGAGATCCTATCGTTAGATATGCAAAAAGAAAAAAAAATTTGGAATATTTTTGCTCTTTGCAATAGAAATGGTAGTTTTTAGCATTTTTTGATGCAAAAAAGACCTCAAGACTATAGGGGTTAAGGCATTAATTTCAAATATTTGATATCTTTTCTTGTAGTAAACTAAATCTTAGATTTATCTTCATCCTTTAATAATGAAACATCAAAATCACTTTTATATGATTTTCATTAGTGATTTTTTGTTAAAATTATAATATTGAAACAAATGCTTATAATAGTATGGATATTTAATCCCTCAAGGCCTAACAACTTTCTGACAATGAAGGTTTTCAATGAATTGTCCCACTTTGATATGTTTTTGTACATGGATGTGCTTGAAATTTTTAATTTTAACCATACAAAAGTAAATACCACTTTACTTAGTATGCATGGAATTAATTATGGAAAATATTGACCGTTGGATTTTTAGATATTAATAATTTTGGACAATCAAATTTATAGTTAAAAAATGCAACTTTGGGGGAAGAAATATATAGGGAAGAACTTTAAGGAGATGAATAATTCCTATTCCCCACCCCCCCACCCCCACCAAGAAATTGTATTGGAATCTAAGGCAAATGTAGTATTTTGTTTTATTTTTAAAAATGAGAAATAAAAGACTCTCAAATTTGTACACATTTTCAAACTGAAAGAGTAAAAAGCCAAAAATTGATGAAATTGGATCCTAAAACATTTAAAAAAAATTATATATGCATCAATTTCTGAAATTTAACAATTGTTATGATTAACATATTGTTTGGAACATCTTCAAAACTTTACAGACATTCTAATTATTTTGTGTTCTTATTTACACTAGTATTGAACCTTGTATTTTGAAAATTGCTAGAAATAAAACTTTGAAAAGACAATCCATAGACCTAGTTTGTTTATGAAGATTGAAGACTAGCAATGTCCAAAAAGAATGTTTTTTTTTCATCCCTACTATTCCTTTCATTGGAAAAAGAATTACATTTGCTCCGTTTTTCTATTAGATTCCATTTCTTAAATAAATTTTAAAATACTTCTTATATTATAATTTTGAAAATTGGAAAATGAAACAAATATATCAACTTGTTACTCTACAAGATCCTACTTTATAAAATATTGAGATTTATTTCACCCTAGCTACCAAGAATTTGCCATTGAAAATTTGAAAAAGACACATTATGTTTTCTTAGTTTTTGAGAGGTTAAGCAAAATGTGAAGATAATAGTGTTAAAAGCCAAATCTTTGTTTGCGTCTTTTGAGCACATTGTGTCAAAAGATGATATGGCAATTAATTAATTCACTTCTAAAATTAATTAATTAATTGTACTTGCAAAATACACTTTGTACCCTCCTTATTTGTATTTTCTTAGAAGCTGCCATTGATATGGGATATTGACATTGTATCTCGTATCAATATCAACATATATACATTGTACCATATTAATATATTATATTCCATATATTTGCATGTGTTTGTATTCTAAATTCCTTATATCTATATCTATACATTATATATTTCGTAAGTATCATATTCAATATATCATTTTCCATATTATAAACCCTATTCTTGTCGGCCAATATTGTCTCTCAAGATGGTGCAATCAACAACTACATTTTTTCCACTATTATAGATCAATGACATATTGACATTAGAAGGGGTGGGTGGGTTGTAGTTTTTTTTCTCATTTGGATCAATAGTCATGCTTTTTTGGGGGGGGAAATCAACTAATGATCTTGAGTGGGGCTATTTTCATCTTCTTGCTAAACTATGATAAATGTCTTGATATATTTGGTGTATTTTTTAAGTTCATATTAAGAGAATCTTAGAAGAAAAAAATTCAGAAGTACTTTATATTTAAGCCTTTAAAACAAACTTTTGAATGGTCACAAAATTTTTAATTTCATAGTTTTTGAAAAATTCAATACATAATTAAAAATAAATGATAGAATTTCTACTTTTTTAATTGAGCTTCACAACATTTTGAATTTTCAAATATTTAAAGAAAATATATTTCGAATTTTAAAATAAGAAATATTGATGTCTTTTGAATGATTTAGAAGATTTTCTTTGAATTTGAAATAATTTTATTTTGAAATTCCACATTAATAAAAAATTAAAATTAATTTAAATATAATATATAATAAATTGTATTATTATATTATCATATTATCATATTATCATTTAATCATTAAATAAAAAAATCAAAACCTTTCTTTTCATTTGATCAAATTCATTTGAAAATAAAGCAAAATATGCTGGAAAGTAAATAATCATAGTATTATGTATATTAAGATTTGTTTTATAAGTAGTTTTATTTTAGAAATTAAACTTATTTCCCTTTTGAATTACTAAATAAATAATTTCTTTTTAATATTATAAAATAAAAGATTCTGGATTTGAAGCATTTAATATTAATTTGGATAAATATAATAAAATATTTCATTCTAAATTTTCTTATTAAAATGTACACATTTTTAGAACTATACACTAAGAAAATCTTTCATGTCATGAATGGAAATAATAAACATTTCGTAGACTCTTTTAGAAGCAAAGAGAAAAGAAAATGTAATGCAAAAAAGAAGATATGAAGTTGGTTTGGAAAAATTGGCATCTAGTTCCCAACAAGTTGCTATAATGCAAGCAGAGCTGACCGACTTGATGCCTAAACTTATTCAAACGGTGGAGACTAAAGCTCGATCATCAAATTATTGATAGAAATATATTCTAAATCAATATTATAAATAAATGAATAAATTTATATTAGGAAAAAAATATTCTAGTATATGAAATATTTTCATTAAATTTTCTACAATCAACTTTCAATGTATAGGTGGCAGAAGTAGAAGCAATGATGTTAGTAGTAGAAAAAGAAAAAGTTGAAAAGGTACAATATGTGCTATCTATATCATTATATTTTAATTTTATATTAAAAAATTGACATCAATAGGATTGTTCAAGCATCCATTTTAATTTTTATAATTATCAAAATTTTCAGATTTTCAGATATATCATTTTAAAATTAGACAATTTATGTATGATTATTTTTTAATGCCACCTATACCATTATCCACATGGATATGATATAGAGATATGACTTAGGTTATCCACATATGAATGTTAAATATGGATATGGTATATATTATAAGGATGAATGAATGAATGAATATATATATATATATATATATATATATCTGTGTGTGTGTGTATAGAGAGAGAAAAAAGTACGGATATAGAGAGAGAAAAAAGTACGGATATAGATACATGTGTATGTTTTTATTTTTCCATATTGTTTGAAAATCTGAATATATGCATGTGATTCTTCTAATTTTTTTTGAAAGACCCCTTGTGGGACATGGGATTCATAGAGTTACAATATGCGTCCAAATTTATATTCCAATAATCTTTACAATCACTTCATACACTAGGTGGAACCGAAAAAAGCCATTGTAATGGCTGATGAGGCCGAGGCTAATAAAGCTGCGGCTGCAGCTAAAGTGATCAAAGATGAGTGTGAGGCTGCATTAGCAGTTGCAATGCCAGTCCTCGAAGAAGCTCTTGCTGCATTAGATACATTGTCGGTTAATGACATCAATTACGTCAAGAAGCTTGCTAATCCACCATACCTAATTAAATTGGTGTTGGAAGCTGTATGTGTCATCCTTGAAGTGAAACCCGCGAAAGTTCCCGATGGAAAAGGAGGTCAAATCATGGATTATTGGAAACCGTCGATTGTCCTTCTCAATGATAAAAATTTCCTTCAGAATTTAAAAGACTACGACAAGGATAACATCAAGCCTCCGATTATCGATAAAATAAGGAAGGTCTACATTGCAAATCCTGAGTTTACACCTGCCAAGGCTGCAAATGCATCGGCTGCAGCCGAGGGGTTGTGCAAATGGATCATTGCTATGGATAAGTATGACGGAGTTGCAAAAGTAGTGGCACCCAAAAGAGCAAAGCTCATGGCTGCGGAGGCGGAGTATGAATCTGTCATGGTTGGCTTACGAGAAAAGCAAGCCGATTTGAAGGGGATCCTTGCCAAGCTCCAAGATTTAGAAGATGATCTTCACTACAATATGTTGAAAAAAGAGAATTTACAAGTAACATTTTTTGTCACTAATTTGTATGTAACTATTCAAAAGTTCAAACAGATATCATTTCAAATTATGAACTTGAAGTGTCATGGCATTGACACTAGTGAAAACCTTGTCTGATGAGACTAGAGAATTTGTGTCCCCAAAGCCCCATAATTGGTCTATTTTGCTATGTGATGTACTAGTGTATTCTCTTTTCTTTGGACTCAAATTTTACATTAGCATAATCTTCTCAATATGTTAAATTTACATTAAAAATAATATATCATTTACAATTTAGACAATGGATGCTCAATTTTTATGCATGATGTTATTAGAATGATGAAATTTAATGACAACAAAAGATAAAAGAATTAATTACTAGGAACATAAGAAAGCTAAAATCTTAAAAAATTCAAAATTCAAAATATATTTTTTTTTGTAATTGTATCATGGATCTTCTCTAGTATTGGGGTGGTCAGATCTTCTTTGTATTACGAAAGCCCTCAAAAAAAACATTTGTGCACATTGCAAGTTTCCTTAGATTTACCTTTTCCCAAAATGAGAAATATGAATTTCAAAACATTAGCCGAGTAAATGTATTGAATATGGACTATAGCATCAAAATTGAAGCAAAAACTCAAGTCATACCAATCCATACCATGATTAAAAATACAACACATTAAGAACAATATGAATGCAAGTGGCCTTGTGAAGCAATTGCTACATTTCTATTCACAAATCTAATTCACTAGTAGAAATCCACACATTCCAGATGATGGTTTTGTGTTAAATTTGGGTTGAAACCAACACAATTGCATTTAAAATAAAACAATGTTGAAATAAATACATTTGTGTTTAAAACAATGCAGATTTAATACAAAACCATCATTAGAAATGGATTTTTCAATGTGGATTTCTACCAGTGCTTGTACAAGTATGTTTCAAGATTGAATGACATGTGATTGTTTGCAGCATGAAGTAAAAATGTGCACAGTAAAGATTGAACGCGCTGAGCAATTGATTGGTGGATTGGGAGGTGAGAGGGTGCGATGGATTGCAGCAGCAAAAGATTTAGGTCTTGCATTTCCTTCATTAACAGGCGATAGTCTCCTTTCTGCAGGCATCATTGCTTACCTTGGCGCCTTTACTGCTGGGTACGTATCAAATATTTGGGCTTATATTTCATGCACCTATCTCATTCATAATTTTAAATGTGAAACAATATATGTTTCTAGTATTTTGATGTGCTACTAACAATAGTTTGGTTTTCATTTTCTCTATGCTTAGGTATCGAGTCAAAATTATTGAAGCTTGGAGAAAGTTAGTAAGAGAATTGAATGTTCCTCATTCTTCCAATTATTCTTTAACTGGGAAATTGGGAGATCCTGTGAAAATTAGAGAATGGATGATTTTTGGATTGCCCAACGATCCGGTTTCTATTGACAATGCCATTGTTGTAGCTAATGCTCGCCGTTGGCCACTCATGATTGATCCACAGGTGAAAATTTACAAATATGTATGATGATAGGATGGATGCCTTGCCAACAAAAATAATAGATGAATCATTTGTTTATTATTAATGTTTTAAATACATGATTTATATTGATATCTTTTTTAAATTAATTAATTTTCATATTCCTTAGCACCCTATTCATGTTCATTCTAGCATTGGTATAAAAAGGCTTGAGATATAATCTAGAAAGATCATTTGACATAGATATTTTTGTACATTGGATCACAACTCACAACATTACCTACAATATATAGCCTCTTTGATTGATCTTCAATCCTCGAGAAGTTTAGTGGAGACGTATTAGAAATCTATGTGCCAAAAACTATTGGGTCTTCAAATAATTTCCTTCCAATTATCACAATTTGATCAAGGGACACTTTATATTAGAGCCTAGCCAATCCAAAGTTGGCATTATAAAAATTATAAGCATACAAAATTAATTTTTTGTAGAACTTACGTAGGGTCTTAACATTTGGGATGCCTACACACATTGCCCTAGGATCCAAACCTTTTGATTCCCACTCAATATTCTTAGGAACCTTTTCTAATTGACACCATCTATTCGTTGACATTATAAATAGTTTTACATTTTTTCAAAAGCTATACTTGATGCATTGTAGTAGTACTTTTTAGTCTTGTGTGACTTGTCTGCTTTGTGGCATTTTTGGATTTAGCATTGGTAAATGTGGCAATATTTTTGCCTTGTTTACAATCTGCATGCAATAACTACCATACCTTGCCAATAGGATTTGCAAAAAATAATTCTAAAATTAGATGCTAGAATGTTAGGGATATTATTTTTCAAAAGAAATAAAAGATTGTTTTGAAGAAACATCAATTTTGAGAAAATATTGCTATTTTAAGATCAAGAAAATTATTTTTTCCAACTTTCAATAATATTTTCAGCATCAAGTGCCAATCCTAATAGCCAAATATAATGTACCAATGATTTTTATGAACTTAAAGACAACGTTGGCAATGCTAAAGTAATGTTGTCATAAACATTTGATAAATATGATTCTTTATTTTAAGGAACATGGGTTAAAAAGTATACAAAATGTTGTGCCAAAAAAATTACAAAATTCTTTTAAGTAATATAGTTTTCATTTTAGATTGTAAGAAAAAATTATAACAAAATAAAGGATGTTGACACTTACACAAGCATTATAAAATATCTCCCTTTTAGTTATTCTCTTTTTGCACATTATAATTAAAACTTTAAGGATGTGCCCCCCAAAGCTTTGGCACTCTTTCCTCTACTCTAACTATTTTATTCAATGCTATTACCAATAGTTACAAACCATGTATAATAGATGCCATACACCCTACCAAAAATTAGATTGGAAGTTCATAATTGGTCCAAACTACCAATAGGTAGAATAAGTATCATTGTTGAGTGATCTTTTAGGTAAGTAATTCCAATAATATCAATCAAAGTGCAATGCATCCACATTCATCATTTTTGTAGATCATCATCTCAATTGAATATATAATTATTGGAAATATTTTGATCTTATAGGGTCAAGCAAATAAGTGGGTGCGTAATATGGAAAAGGAACGCAATTTGCAAATCATTAAGCTTGGAACAGACTATATGAGAACCCTTGAAAATGCCATTCAATTTGGGCAACCTGTTCTCCTTGAAAATGTTGGAGAAGAAATGGATCCTTCATTGGAACCTGTACTTCTCAAACAGGTAGCAATTTCTACATTCAAACTTCTCACTCAAATATTTGTGTGCATGGTTTTCAGTATGTACCTTAACTCCTCATCGCCGGAAGGGACGAAAAGTGTCCTCACATTGTCTGGCAGTCAAATTCAAAGTGCTTTTACTTTTGCATCCAATGTCCAAATTCAATAAAACTTGTTGGTAAAGTTGTGCATATTAGTCTAGTTTCACTGGTAAAATTTTCAGATCAATCCAAGATATACTGAGTTTTTGAGAGCCCTTCAAAGTTCATTGGTTCAATTTGAGTTCACCACATTGCATTTGGATGGCTGCAACTTTAGGGGCTTGTAACTTTTTTTTATAAAATGTTTGTTTTCAATTTCAAAAAAAATTGGGTTTTGTTCCTCTTAAGTTCTAGGTATTGTAGTAAAATTTTCATGTCAATCCAAGTTGTTTTGAATGTTTGGGAGCAATTCGAAGTTCAAAATCCAGACATTTTTGCATTACAATTAACTTCTTCGGCTTATAACTTCTTCATACATTGTTTGTTTTCAATCATTTTTGTTGGAGAAGTTTTACATACTAGTCTATTTAGTGTGTTTAAAATTTCATATCAATCTAAGAGGTAATGAGTGACTAAGAAGCATTCTAGTAGAAGGAGGTTCAGCTAGAGATGTGATTTTTTGCTACTTTTTCCACAATTTTTTGACATTTCAAAACAATTTTGTAGACACAATGAGTCAATCGAATGATATTTTTTTCACTGAAGTGTTTGACTTTTGGTTTTGAATCACTTTATACTTAAAAGTTTTTTCATTTGGATAGGTTTAGAAATCGAATTTCACCTCCACAGGTGTTTTTAAGAAAATTTCAACATCTTTTTTCAACACTAAAATATTATAATCATTCAATCTATACGGTCAAATGACCGCAAATTTGTTTCACACCATCTAAAACATACACACTACAAGATTGTATGGTTGAGATTTTCATACTTCACTGAAATTTAGACTCATAGCACTTGAAAAGCAAGTTACACATGTTTGGACTTCATGCGATGAAGGGTTAACCCTTTAGCTTAGCTTTCTGATGTCGAAAATTTGGACAATGAATAGAGAGGTTCCAAGGGCTTTTTTGACCACATAACTTCTTGTTCATCCAAGCCAATGCTTGGCTTTTAAAAAATGGATGTAAATAATATATAATTATAAAGATACAAGCAAAAATATGTCAGAATTCAAGAAAGGATTTAGGTGCTAAGGGCTTAAGATTATTCATATTTTAAAGATAATAAAAGCTACATGTACCTTTTCTCATGAAACTTGGATTCATTTTGAAAACTTGGATGACAGATCTTCAAATCAGCTGGAATGTTGTGTATCAAGTTGGGGGACTCGGTGGTTGAATACAACAGTGAATTCCAGTTTTATATCACAACCAAACTACGCAACCCTCATTACCTTCCCGAAACCTCGGTAAAGGTGACATTGCTCAATTTTATGATTACGAAAGAAGGTTTAGCTGATCAACTTTTAGGTGTGGTAGTTGCCCAAGAGCGACCAGATCTTGAACAACAAAAGAACGAAATGGTTGTTCAAGGTGCAGAAAACAAACGCAAGTTGAAAGAACTGGAAGATCAGATTCTGGAGGTTCTATCAAACAGTGAGGGAAACATCTTGGAAGACGAGACGGCCATCAAAATTATTTCTGAAGCCAAGGTCGTTGGAACAGACATTGCTATTAAGCAGGTACACTAATTTACACCGTTTCACATTGAAAGGATTTAATCATGTTTTAAGGTGTGTAATTGCTTTTTAAAGTTTTCTTACACATTAACCCCTTAATCCCTTGAGTTCTTTGACCACAATTTTTGGGTTTTTTTAAAACACAAAATCAACTTAAAACACCTGAAACGTCCATTAATATTTTTGAAAGCAAAAAGAAATAGACGTGAGACATAAAGTATTACATAATAACATACATAGGACCCATAATAAATGACATGTTGATAAATACATGGTAAATCTATAATTGTTGAAATAGTATAAAGGTATATTTTTGGTTTTTTTTTTCAAGGTTCATTTAAAAAAAATCAAAGAAAATTAATTCAACTTAAGAATATTTCCAAAAAGTCAAATTTTAACAAATAATAAGAATATTTTTATTGCATACCATCACGCAAGTGCTAATATGTGAACCTAGGATCTTGAGTGCATGAGCCTCAAAGCCTATACATCTATGTTATAAGTACTTTTCATGGTTATAGGGTACTTATATTGTAGGTGCCTATATTATCTAGGCACTATCTATGGCTATAGGATACCTATGTTATAGACACCTTCAATGGTTGTAGGGTATCTATTTACACCTAGACTGAAGGTTCATAGACTCGTGTTTCTAAGCTCACACTAGTGTTGTTGCATACCATCATTTGCAATAATGTATATGTCTTATGGTATAATAAACTCATTTGTATGGTCAAATTGCAGGCGCAAGCAGAGATTACTGAAAAGATGATTGATGAAGCTCGCTTAGGCTATCAATCATCTGGTGCATATACTGCAGTGTTATTTTTCTGTATATCAGATTTAGCTAACATTGATCCCATGTACCAATATAGTTTACCTTGGTTTGTTTCATTATTTATTATGTCAATTCAACATAGTGAAAAAAACTCTGATTTAGAGAAGCGCCTAGAAATTATTGCCGCTCATTTTTTATATTCACTATATTTAAATGTATGCCGATCACTATTTGAAAAAGACAAGCTATTATTTTCATTGTTGTTGGCAACAAGGTTGCTAGAAATGAGGGGTGAATTGGATCTTCAAGATTGGTTATTTTTCCTCACAGGTATATGACTACACTTGTCGAATAGTAGAAAGTCAAAGCAAATCAAGTGAAGTACAAGTTTAAAGAAATTGATCTTAATTCAAAAATCTATATAACTCTCATTAATTTTAATACTAACAGAAGTAAAGTTAAAGATCTACACATTTTTTCCATTTTTTCCATTTATTATTTACAAAAAGAAGGTTTGACAAATGCTAAATAACTAAAAAAAATTTATAATAATTTTTTACCTTACAATTTATTTTCAAAAAAGCCCCCTACATAATTGGCATCTAATTTTAGAATTTTTCTCCAACCTTACCCTATATGCAATAGTAGTGCGCACTTTGAAAATATAGTTTACTAACCAACCTAAATTATTTTTAATTGTGAAATAAAAAGTTCTTCTTCATAATAAATTCTGTTATTCTATTGTATACACTTATTTCTTTTTACATAGGTGGCATGGCTAGTGGTGAAACCCCACCAAATCCAGCTCCTCATTGGATTACAACTAGGTCTTGGACCGAACTTGATCGATTATCCAAAGCCTCTGATTTTAATGGGCTTAATCAACATGTAGCAAATAATTTAGCTGATTGGAAAGCCCTTTTCGATTCCCTCGACCCACAAAAAATGCATTTACCGGGCCCATTTGCTTCGAAATTATCCAGATTCCAGAAGTTGTTGGTCTTAAGGTGCATGCGACCCGACAAAGTCATCCCTGCCATTCAAGACTTTGTGATTGAGAACCTCGGAACCAAGTTTGTGCTTCCACCACAATTCAACTTGGATGCTTGTTACAAAGACTCGAGTTCTACGTGTCCACTGATCTTTGTGTTATCACCAGGGAGTGATCCCACCACGGCGTTGCTCAAATATGCGGCCGATATGGAGATGTCCGAGAAGCTGGCGCCCATCTCTCTTGGACAAGGACAAGGCCCTAAAGCCACGGTTTTGATTAATGATGCCCAAAATTCTGGTTAGTTGTTTATATGAAGGAATGCTAAACATCTTACAACATTTTTTTACCCTTTAACCATGTAATGTTGCTATAGACACTAAGTGTTGGATGAATGATAGAGAATCCTTCTATGTAAGACAAAAGAAGGGTACATGTTTATCTTTGGAATTTTTTGTAGAAAGGGGAGGTCTTGCACAATAGTTTGACCTTCAATGAATGCTCTTGTTTTTTTAAGCATATGATGCACATGGTATCAAAATGATTGATTTCTATGGTGACCAACCTAGCATTCTAGGGTTAAATTATCATAACTTTTTGTTACAAATTCTCTATGAGACAAAAGACACTTCATCTTCTAACAAAGAGACAACCCTAGGAATGTTATTATCGCTTCTATCAATGAAATTAAGAAAGAATTTTTCTTTGTGATTGGACGTTTGACACTAAATTAGAACGAATACAGGAAATGATCAGTGCCATCAATTGTTTTAAAAAAAATATGCTATTTTTTTCAAAATATATTAGGAGGTATTTAGGAGATGGAAAATTTAGGGCACAATGATGTATATATTTGAATTATTTCATACATGATTTGTATTCAAGTTAAGATGCAACTTTCTATTGTTTTTATAAGTTAAATTTCAAACTACTTTTCTAAATTGAAGGAGTTGGATGGATTTTAATTCCGTTTACTTTTTCTTTATGTTTTTGCATTTTTATTGTATTTTGTAATCTCTGTATTCTTTATTTAGGAAAATGTTCAAAAAATATGCAATGTTTTAGTTTTAGTGCAAAGGCTTCTTAATTGTAATGCAATGTGCCTGAAAGTTTCAAACATTATTAAAAAGTATCAAGGAATCAAGGAGTCTTTAGTTGGAAGTATTTATTTTCACTTGGTCACAAGAAGAAAAAAAACCCAAAAAACGAAATTATAATTTACTAAGCCAAAATTAATAAAAATAAGGACACCGTACCTAATTGTAAAAGTGTCTTTAATCAATGCATCCTGTTACTAGCTTAAATTTTCAATTGTGAAATAGATAATCACCGTATTTTATGTGTATTTTATGTATATTATAGTTGTCAAATTAATTATTATTGCTCAAAGGCTTCAAGTTTGTTTAGCTATTGTTGTCGATTGAGTTGGTGTTTCCAATTTTTTTTCTTCACAGGTAGTTGGGTTCTTCTTCAAAATTGTCATTTGGCACCGTCATGGATGCCCGAATTAGAAAGAATTTGTGAGTCGACTGGAGTTGATTGCAACCAAGACTATCGGTTGTGGATGACCTCATATCCTAGTCCAAAATTTCCTATCACTATTTTACAGGTACCATATTAATTGATTCTTTCATAATCAAAATGTTGTTGACAAATTTTTAAAAATAAATATTCACCATCAATGATTTAGAAACTATTTTTAAAATTTGTAATTTTTCAATGAATGATTGTATACACATTGATATAATTAGCTTATACTCTTGAAACTTGAAAACTTTTTAATTTCATAACAATAACAATGATGATTTTTGTAAATAGAATGGAGTTAAAATGACAAACGAACCACCAAAAGGTCTTCGGGCCAATATAAGAAGGTCATATTTGCTTGATCCTATAGCAAATGAAGAGTTCTTTGAAAGCTGTAACAAGCCGATCCTCTTTAAGAGCTTGTTATTTGGATTGTGTTTTTTTCATGCGGTTGTTCAAGAACGGCGAACTTTTGGACCCTTGGGTTGGAATATCCCATATGGCTTTGATGATGGAGATCTTCGAATTAGGTGCATCTCTTATATTAAATGCAAATTGTGTCACAATTTCATCCACACAATTTGTCATTCATTCATTTTTACTAAATCCTAATGACAACAAAACATTTTCACAATTAAACCTTGAGTCTTTATGAATTATTTTTTATCTTGTTGCATTGCAATAGACTCCGTTGTTGTGTTTGCAAATATCAATGCTTTATTCCTAAATTTTTTGTATTTTGAGACTTAAAATTGTTCCATAAATATTTTGTTTTTCCAAAATAATCACTATAAGAAACTCGTGTCTTAGGTGACATTTTGTAATTTTTGTTTTTTTGTCAATAATCACATCCAATAGAACATCTAGATGTTATATTGGATGTGATTATTGACAAAAAAACACAAGTTTTTTTTTTCTAACATCATCTAAAATCTATCTGAAAAAATTACAAAATGTCACCTAAGACGCAGGTTTCTTATAGTGAATGCTAAAATTTTGTTTCTTCATGGACTTAATTATAGGATCTTTAATGTACACACTCTTCAATTTTGTAGTAGAAATCCTCATTGATAGTGAAATCTTAATGTTAAAACTTCAGAAACAAATTTTTACAAGCCCAATGATAAATGAAGTTTCATCTTTTAAAGTTCTCTTAGAAAATCATGTATGATAATCAAATGTTGTATGTTGATGACACATTGGAGATTTGAGTTGAAAATACCTACAAAACAATCAACTAAAAATTACATTCATTTAAGTAAAAAATGTATTTTAAATGAAAAGAGGTGTTTGGAGGAAAAAATGCATACTAATTATAATTTTGATGAGAATTTGAAAATTTCCAATTCCAATAGTAAAAATGTTCTAGTAAGTGACTCATATCCAATGTTTAAAAAAAATTGAGTTCAGAAAGGACTTCATGAATTATTTTTGCCTTCATTTCCATCACTTTTGAAATTTCATTTAATAAAAATAAATTATTCCATTTTATTATGTAGAAATTGATATATCTTAGAGAAGAATAAATTGTTTGAAAATAAATAAATTTTCATTGCACATTTTATATTTTAAATCAAAAGAACCTTATAAGTCTTACAACATGTACAACATTGCAATCATATAAAACAAACATTCAAACATAGAATATGATGATTAAAAGCTATCAAAATGATTCCATAAATTTTTTTAAAATTTACTAAGTAATTGAAACTTGTACAAACTTCTTAAGAAAATCCCAAAGTGGACTACTCCAAGCTTCAAGTTTTACTAATAACATGTATAAATTGTTTGTTTGTTTGTTGTGACCTAATATGGGCATGGTCTTTGTATGGTTGGGAAAAGTGTAAGACAACTTCACATGTTTATCCACGACACAGAAGAAGGAAAAATGATTCCATTAGAAGCTCTGAATTATGTTACAGGGGAATGTAATTATGGAGGACGAGTAACAGGTTAAAAAAATTTGAATTTTACAAATTCAAAATAATTGAACACATCTCTTGTACTACTTAATGTTGTTCTATGCACTACCAAGCAATATTTTTTCATTTTGTATTAGCAAATTATCTCTTGCAAACTTGCAAAATTAGAGGGAAGCATTAATTTGTGTTTACTTTAGAAACTAAAAAATTTGAATTTTTTCTTTTCTTAAAACATCTAATATTTATATTGATTATGTGTTTACTTTAAAAAGGACTTATACAACTTTTAAAAAAATTAAAAATATCAACAAAACTAATACAATGTTTTGTATACTATGATACAGATGACAAAGACCGGATCCTCTTAACAACAATTCTTAGAACAGTATATTGCATAGAAATGACAGTAGAAGGATACGCTTTGTCTGAATCAGGCATCTACAAAACACCTCCAATGGGATCTAGAGAAGACTACATGAACTATGTTGAAACATTTCCTGTGATACCAAGCCCGGAAGCTTTTGGATTGCACTCAAATGCAGACATTACAAAGGATATGAATGGAACAACCTTGATTCTATATTCTTCGTTGCTTGCATCTTCAGATGCCATAGGTAACTTCAATGCACATACAAAATCATGTTTTATGTTGGCTTTGGATTGAAGGGAAGGAGGCTATACATTGACAAAGTTGAATTTATAGTAAATCTAAGAAAATTTGAGTAGGACCTTAAAAGCAAGCATTCACTATAGGAAGAAAGCCACTTGTAGTATAATTGATTGTTTATAGATGATCAAAATACTTTTAAGTTGTTACTTGGATATATTACTTGAACCAAGTGCAATCTACTAGTTCCATAAGCTTAGCATCATCTCCTAATTCAAGAAAGAATTTAGTGTATTCAAGATGCTCTAATTTTTGAACATCTTTAAAATTTGTCACTTACATCTTGTGTTTAAGAAGTTTAAAGAGGAAATCCTAAACAACAATCACTTCAATAGACCTCTAACAATTGCTCTTAGATTGGCATTTGTAAGCCCAAGGATAAACCAATGATAAACAAACAAGAATAACATATTGTTGCACATATTGATTGACGAGTCTAAATAATATTATGCTCTTTTATAATTTTTCACATGAATCATGAGATGCATCAACGTTCTCCCAAAGTGAAAAATAGTCAAATTTAACATTGCATATTTACAAATTTTGTAGAAAATATGCTGAATTAAAATAGCCACATATGAGAACATTGCTCAAATGGATGCAATAAATAGAACAACTTAATCATGCTATATGCCATTTCTCAAATTTAAATTTAATTTAAATTTTATAATCGATGTGTTGTAATGTGTTCAAATATGGTGAGAGCAGGAACTGGAGGAGGTGGTGGAGGCGGTGGGGGTGGAGGAGGAGGAATCAAGGTTGTAGTATTGGGAATGCTTTCAATTCTTCCACCAAATTTTGACATAGAGGCCACTGAGCTCAAATACCCAGTTCTCTATGAAGAGAGTATGAACACTGTCTTGGCCCAAGAAATGACTCGCTTCAATAAGCTCCTCAACACGTGCGTGGCCCTTCACAACCTCACCCTTCACCTGTATAATTCTCCAACAATGTTAGTGTGTGAGCATAGAAATGTCAGCCTATGAACCTTGAGCCTAGGTGTAAGTAGAATCATACACATGCTGAGCAATTGGAATGACTTTGTCTATGTTGTTTTAAAAACCATGGCCAGGATTCGTGGCTCCCTTCAGACTATTGATAAGGCTATTGAAGGCTTGGTGCTCATGTCTGGAGCTCAGGAAGAAGCGTTCCGGAGCATTGCCGTCAACATGGTCTCTCTTCTAGTCCCACAAACACACTAATCAAGTTTTCCAAGTTATGACATAGAATCCTATTGCATGATTATGACTAACACCAGTTCAGAGTTCAGACTATTTCAGAGTTATGGAATCAGTATTTCAATACTTGCATTGACTGCCAAACAAAACTCAGAATTCTGTGAACCCTGTTTTGACAACTAAAATTGCTTGTGATGTTGCGTGCCCAGTTGCCTGCCATGTGGGCTAAGGTTTCATATCCGTCGTTGAAGCCCCTCGCCTCATACATGAAGGATCTTTTGGAGCGTACTAATGTAAGCTTCTTAAGCACTTCAATCAATAACTTAGAATCTGCATTGAGCCCCTCTCTGTCTGTAGAGGTGGCAACCTTCCTTGAACTAAATGTTCATTAATTCCAGAGCTTCCAAATTGCTCTACTTTCATGTTACATCATCTATTCTATTCATAGCAGACCATGTTCAACGTTATAATTCCATACCCCGCTTCCATGTGCTTAAACAATGACAAATTTCCAGGTGCTTCAAAAATGGTACGAGAACGGGCGCCCCGCCGTCAACTGGGTGAGCGGCTTCTTCTTCGCCCAATCCTTCATGACCGCCGCCCTCCAGAACTACGCCCGGCGCCGTAAACTCGCCATCGACGGCATTGGCTTCGAGTTTTTCATGTTGGACGGTGAGCCCACCGAAGTGCCTTCCGAAGGCGCCTACATCAAGGGCCTGTTCGTGGAGGGCTGTGCCTGGGACCCCAAAGACAAAGTGCTGTGCGAGTCCAAGCCCAAGATCCTCCACGTCCCTGCGCCCTGCATGAAATTGCAACCAGCTTTGTTGGTGGACATTGTGCCAGGGAAAGTTTATAACTGCCCCGTGTACAGAACGGCTGAAAGACGAGGTGTGTTGGCTACCACTGGTCACTCGACGAATTTCTTGATGAGCATTAGGATGCCGTCGAAGGAGCCGCCCAGTCACTGGACACGGAGAGGAGTGGCCATGCTCTGCAGCTTGAACGACTAGAAGATCGACCTCAAATTGACCCGAATCAACACATTCGAATTGACTACAATGTACGAATCAACAAGAAAAAAATGTCAATTTGGAAGCGTCGATTTGAACAATATTTGCTGATTTTGGACAATGTTTTCTACTGGGGATAAGTTTTAAATTTTTGTATGAGGTTTGTCGTGATTGTAGCACAGGAGTAATCCAAAATGTCCCCGGATCTATGGAGTTATTGAAGAATTTCGTGGTTAATGTCCCGTGACGGTAGAATAGGATACACTAAGATTCACTAGGAATGGAATTTGGACATAAGAAGGATGTTGGTTCAATTTCCATAGACGCAAAAGGACATTTGTTCAATTTCTGTATTGGATTTCATCTGTGGAGATGTGCGTTTGAGAGTAGGAGCTTGGGGATTGGTTTAGTCAGGCCTCTGGTGATGATCACCTCGAAGCGATGGTGCGTTTTGGTACATTTTTAGCGAGTTCTGGTGTGCGAGGCAGATGATTTGTATCCTTTTTTAAATAGTAGAACTATTTTAGTGTTACGGTATCACATTATAAATTGATTTGACAGTTGAATAAGTGATCTGGTGGAGACTGGTTTTGTGAGACGAGCCTGATTCGACGTCAAGCAATTACGTAACAGTCACAGGAAGCAAAAGATGAGAAGTTTTTAGAGACTTGTAGAGAGGCTTGCAGAGACTGGAGGCTTGGATAGAGAGATGATTCAGTTAAGTTCTTCACTCAAAATTAATCTGAGAAAGATGATCGGAGACCTCACACTGCTATGCCATCAACCTGGTTAGATCTTAAGTAATATCTCAACAAACGAATTCAACAAAGTAACCGGCTCACAAATTTCTTAGAATTTATGTGGAAGTGGATGCTTGATTTTAACACGTGTTTAAACAAGAAATTTTGAACCTCACAAACCAATTTCCCCCGCAATTTCCCTCTCAAAAATTTAGTAGAAAGCATAATATCAACAAATGGCTGGATGATACAGATGAAAATATCATATTTTTACTTCATCGGCAAGCACTACAATGCTGAAACATAGTCACATACTTGCCACTGTAAACGTAGCGTTTTATCATTTGAAAACCAAATCACTAAATTCTGGACCACTCAAAGATGGATCGAATACTCTACAGTGCATCTAGGTGTCGATGTAGCTGACAGATACTCCTGATGCGATAAGTCGTAACTCTGGGAGAGAGTGAGGCCGTCAGGTACATTCCAGTCAAGCTCTTCAACTGGAATCTATGGTCAGCTGACGCCTTCAAAAGCGAAGTCAAGTACTTCTAATACTAGCTTGCTGAAAAAGTACCGCGAGACTAAGCAATTCTACTGAATAGAAATTAGAACCTCTTTTCGCCCTAGACAAAGAGAGAGATACATGAATATTACATTTGTATCATCATTTGCCACAAGGTTAAATCCCTGCCACGACAGAGAGAAGGAAGTGTTGGTAATCTCCAGAAGTCTCACTTGCAATCACTTGCTCAAGAGGTTTATCAGTCAAGGCCAGAAACTCCTGTTTGATATAGTACATATCCAACTCGGCGCGTGTGGTAATGACTCGTATTAAATCGTCATCCTTCGTGCCCAAACCTCTCGTTGCATCAACAAGCTCCTGTACAAGAATAATGAAACTCAGTAACACCATTTGTCCTACGTAGAGTTATCCATGATTTAATGTAGCACCAAAAATTTGGTGCGATGAAGTAAATTTGTCCCGCCTTAAAGATTTTCAATGAATAGTCAATCAAGCAACAAGTGTCCGGTCAATGAGCGGCAAACTCAAGATCCAACGCTTAGTCCTTCAATAGGTACACTAACACATAATGCTCATAGTGTATCAAAGGCCTACAAAATAGTGTAGCATACACAATTTAGAGGAAAAGGTGTAGTGATAGCAGTGTGTGGAAGAGCCCAAACAAATTAAGCCATAAAGTGACACATTGTTCTCTTGGGTTCGCCTTCCCTCTTTTGTTTGATCCATATAAATGGCAGAAAAGTCGCACCTGGGCAAAGTATCTGGCAGGATAACAAGTGCTCTGAACAACAGCCGTAAGTGCGTTTTCAAAACGTCCAGACGTCTCCTTCTTTATCGCCTGTTCCATAAAAAGAAATGTTTAAGGACCGGACACTTTGAACCGCTGCTTACAAGTACCACATTTATATTAGTGAAGTTCTCTCTCATCTACGGGTGTCAAAAGGGGAAGCTTTCGGTTCCTACAGTAGAGGCGAATCCGTCCGGGGCTCGGAGAGGTAAGTATATTGGAGAAAAGAATTTGGGCTCAGAATCGTGCAGTGCCAATTTGAGAAGAAATTTGGAAAGAAAAGTGAAAGCACCCCTATTCGTATACATAATTTACAGGTGTAAGACCTCACAATTTCTGCTTCATAATTCCTCCTTCATAATTCCTGCTTTCCGCATTCCAATTAGTAGGTTTGTTATCAAATTGAAGGCAACCAAATTTCTTTTTTCACCCTCGTAGAGTTTTGGAACACGATTCTCGAAGTCCCTTCTGCTGTAGCCCTAGCTCAGACACCCTCCATTATACCAAGCCTTTCTAATTATGAACCCAAGACTAAATCACTATAAGAACATGAATTACTGACTTAATAAACAGATCATCAAAAGTCTACTTCCACTATCGATAATTCATGGAATTAGTTGGAAAATCAACCCTCTCAAAATCATGGCGAAAATTTTGCCGGTAACATTGCAATGTCATGTTCAACTGCGCTGGGCTGCGTGTCGTCAGAATGTGTATGATGATGTCTTCATTTGTGCCTATTCGGGATTCGCCAGCCTGGTACAAGGCCTCAGCATCCGCTAAAGCTAAGTTGGGGTCCACAGCAAGAGTCTCCGAGCGGGTTCCTCGCACAAGTGCTAACAATAACTGCAGAGAAAATATAAGTGCACACAAAATGGCTTGTTAAAAATTTCACCGCAAAGGTGTTAAAAGTGCACATGACTTTTGAGAAATGAGCATTAAGCACATATTCTTGTCAAGCAGTTCTTGCACCAAAATGATCATCAATTATCTTTGGAAAAGACCGGGTGGCCAGCCTCTAGCTTTAATGATCATATACGACTCGCAATGGATGTAATATTGAAGATAATATATATGTGGAATTGGAAATATAAACGCAGGAAAAATGCCCATGGCTTTGTTCACTTTCGAGAAAATTTATATTGTTGATCAACAACCTTGCTCGATGGGCGAGCGAAGTACATGAACAGGACTAATGTTCCCTCCGGGTTCTGACTTGCAATTAAGCAGAATGTGATAATCTGTACATGATCATGCCTCATCCAAGAACTACAATACAAAGAAAGGGACATTCTCATCCTGACACTCACCTTTCTGTAATCTCCCGACGTATCACCATCAATTTGCCGCTCCAGGGGTTGTTGATACATCGAATGATAAGCTTGCTTGATTTCATAAATCTGTGATGGAGTCCGGGTGCAGATGATGCCAATCAATGCCCGATCTTTGGTGCCCAAACCGTGCGTTGACTCGTATACCAAAATCGCGTCCCTTTGTGCAGGTCCCATCATCCATAAACGGATCGCTGCCTACAAGATGCAACAAAATAAACTGACGTTCCACCAAATATGGTCCTTTCAGTTAAAATGACTTGTCTTAGAACGCCAAAATTTAAGAATTCAAGTGCACCAAGCCCTCAAAACTACAACCACAACTGGAATAGACAATGTCTGAAGTTCCAGATAGGCATCTGAAAAAGCGCCCATTTCTTGAACTTCGCTAGTTTTGCAAATACGGCGATCAATGTAACATCTATAGCAAACCCCTTTTCTCAAGAATCAATTAGGCAAAACGGTTATTGCCAAACATCTTAACCCAAAAGGTCCAACCGGCGGTTTCCATGTCTATGGTGGTTGAAATAGGTCATTAGTGAACCTTCACAGTAGGTAACAAAATGTAGCAACATGAAGAAGAAACCACACCTATATTTTTCAACAATTGAAATGAGTTTTGAAAGTTACTATAATTGACCATTAATTTTTAAAGCGGACTTCTCATTCCTAGCTTGGGCACTTAGGGATTGAGCTGGTCCCTCCAAACAAACATGTCTCACTGATAGCCACTACAAAGGAAAACAGTGTACAGATTGGGCCACTTATGTCAACTATGTCATGAAATAGTTTCAATCCATGCTCATAGAAGCCTTTGCAAGTGGGTAATGTAACTACCTCCAGTTTGCCGTGAAGCTCAGATTTGAGGCGTTTGTGAATGCTCTCTCCATATTGTGCGTTGTATGCATCCGCTATTGCAACACGCTGTAGTTGAGTCCTGTGCGCAAGGATTTGGATAACTTTCTTCTCATCACAGCCGAAACCTGTCAAAAGTGCAATTCATGACCCTTTTAAGTTGCGTGAATGACCAAGATTGAAACAACTATTGAAAGCAAGATTTTAGGCTGTCAATTAATTCCTGAAGGGCTAAGGAATTATGGTTTTATATTATCATTTTCATTTCTCATGTTGTGAAAATTATAATTCAGATTGGGTCGAATTTTATATCACCGAAATCAATGAAGAACATTGCAAGTGTAAATCAAAAAACAAAACGAAAGTAATCCTCATAAGACTCACTAAAAGTGCCCCAAAGAACATCAGACTAGCTGGAAGAGTACAAACCTTTGAATGCCCGATAGAGGCCACGAACGTCCTCCGCCATGTTAAGATACGGCGGCACTGTTATGGTAGACATTGTCTCCTATGACAGGATCCAGAGTATGCTCCAATGATGTTAGAATCGTTCAAAACAATTGAGCACTTAAACAAAATGCAGCGAGAAAATGGTAACGCTAAAGAAAGAAATTTTCACAGAACTCTACATGGACATGTTCACTATGTCAACCCTAGGATAACACAACTGATTAGGTGTCGAGACTGGGCTTTAAGATCAAAACACTAAAGCATGTGCAACACTGCAGTTAGAATTTAAACATTGAAGAAGAGCGGTCTTTCTACAAAATTCCGAAGTTTCAAAATACTAACCAGAGAGCAACACTTCTCTTACACTTGCAACACATCAAAGTACTAACAATCACAGCAACAGTCGGTAACAGAATTTTTAGTCCAGAAATTTTCTCTTGTATGATCACCATAACCAAAATAGTGAAATGTTTAAGAAAAGAAGAAAAGGGGAGAAAACAAAACTCAAACACTACATCTATGAAACTCACCTTACAATTTGATTCCAAGTAGGGATGACGAGCCAGCAAACTGGGGGCCTGTCGTAAAACCACTTGAAAAAACAGAGAAATTCCAAGCAGGAGTTAAAGTTTTCAAGCTCTTTCAGAAAAAACGAATCGCCCTCAATGAACAATCGGCAACAAGGACAACAATTTAGGGCTGCTTGAAGGCCACGTCCAATTTCGGTTCCCAAGTGTAAGAGAAGTGTTGAGTACGCCAGCTCTGCGCGACAATACACGAAATTAGAAACGGAGAAGAAGAAACTCATCAATTTCGGGCTACAAGAATGTAAAACCAGTCTTCACTGCTGGAAATTCGGATTCACCGCAAACAGTGCAGCAGATTCTTTTCATCCATTTGGAGGGAGCCTTGTCCATGTTTTCTCTGCCGTTCTTAAAAAATTGTCCCAGGAAGTACAAATTGGCCTACAGAAAGTTTACCCAGTTTGACTGAGTCGGCATCTTGTTGCGTGACCATTGAAACAGCTGTAGAGACGCCAAGAGGAACAAGCTGTAAAGTTGTTGACTGGTGAGCAAATTTGCGGTATTACTCACTGTAGGAGGTGGGACGTCACCATGAGGGCAGCTATCGCAATTATATTTTTTAGGCCTAAATTACTCCCTAAGCCCTAAACCCTGAAACTCTAAACCCTAATTCTACTCTATCATCTTCATGTTCGTCTTCACATGCGTGCATTCGAATGTTCGAGACTCAATTTCTCGCCCCTGGTTGTATCAGACGTGGCGTTTGCTTGAAGGTGTGTAGTTTTCTCTATGGAATTCGTTCACAGGTGCTGACTTTGAAAGATAGAATGGTTGCTCTGGCTGTGCATCCTGTGGATGTGGGAATTGCTTATGATCAATAGTGGCAGAATTTGCTGTTGGGCTCTTGAGATTTGAGCGTACTGATTGAATCTCCAGATTTGTTGAATTGGAGGATTACATTGTAGAGTGTTAGTAGAGATCTTTGAGTTTACAGGGATTAGGTCCTGGTGTTGAGATATAGAGCGTGATTTTAGGTTCTGTTAATGCGGGGAATATACGATTCGGTCCTTGTTTCAGTAAGCACTGGATAAGCCAGGAATTCAAGGTTTAGAGTCAGGGTAGGGTTTAGAGTTTTTAGGGTTTAGGGTTTACTATTGATATCAAGCTTGGCAAACGTGAAGCGTCAACTGAGGGTGATTTTATCAACTGTCATTGATTTGGTGGTCATTTCTAGGTAGGTTCTCTTCTTTGCTGTATCATCAATTGGCTTTGTGGCATGACCTAAATCGCGGTACCAGAAAGAAGCCAGATTTCTCATCATTTTTCGGATACACAAGAATAATGCAATTTGGACTTCCTTGTATCACAGGTTGCCTCAAGCTGGTGGATCTGATAATGAGGCTCTTGTCTATGCTGGCGTGCTGCCTACTGCTTATCTCGCAATTCGCATGAGGTATACCTCATTTGTAGAGCGGTGTGCACCATGGTTCCTCCGTTTATTGGTTTTGGGATTGAAGTATTCTTTGATTCTTTGGAAGCGTGAGATTTAGTTCTATTTTCTTGTATCTAGGAGCTGTATTACCAGTGTAATCAAAGAAGCTCCTCGTAGTTAATGTAGAATTCTGAATCAATACGTACGTTTCTTTCAAATCTAACAATAATGTGGAATATGAAAAAAGAGGTCATTTATTCATTAACATGGAGAAAACAGCTATAATGAAGAAGTCCATTTGCACTGGTGTCAATGCTCCTTCGCTGTAATAACTTGTTCACATGTTCCTTCATTGCCTGATGCCTAACTGCATGCTATATCTAATCCAATGCACCTGCTTGCCGAATTTTCAAACGTTGACAATTGTAGAATATTTTTCCTCCTCTTTTTATTAAGGGAAGCCTTTGCCTTAATAATGTTTATGACAGGTGGGTTTTACATTGGAATTTTAACAGTAGTAAGAAATATGTACCGCAATCATCAAAATAGGAAAGATTAACAATTTTTTTGGTAAAAGGATTGTTTGAAAGAGGAGTTTTAAAATTCACACTTTTCAGTCGAAACTTATTTTAAGCCTTAAATTTCAGAGTATGGATCGTATGCAGATATATCTCAAACCCAAAATTCTTAATTAAGCTAAATTGGTACTTGTTATTTTGTTAATTGAAACATGTTTTACCACTAACCTTTTTTTGTCAACATGCATGAAGTGCACAAATGGAGTTCAATCGATTACATTTGTAGCATAGAGATACCCTATGATCCTATCCTGCACCCACATTTGGACTAAAATTTGTTTATGCGGTCAGGCTGTGGCTAGGTATTTACTTCTTGCGCATATTCTGTAATGCAGGCAGAAAAATCTCACTGGTAGGCACGATAAAGTTGAGGTTTAGTGGGATTCCCTGTATAAATTATGCAGGTTTATTTTGTAGTATTGTTCTCACAAATTTTGCAATGTTGCTTCACAAATAAGGAAATGTGCATAGGTGTCGGTAAACAGCCTAGCACATGAAGCTAACAGAACAATACTACAAATTATAACCGACGCTTATTCCAAACGAAGTCTTTAAATTTCAGTGTTTGCTGGTGCTTTATATCAATCATTTCTTATTGATTGGGTGCAGGAATTGTTGACATCGTGTACCGTAACAGAATTCAGTTGCGGATTCTCCTCACGTTTCTTCATACATGATCAATGCTTTGTTGGTTTTGACCTACTCCTGGACAATTTTGTGTGGATATTGCATGAGGACTACACATCGTTTTGCAAACAAGTAAGAGGAGATTCTTGTGTCCTTTTCGATTTTGTGTGGGAGCATGTTTATTCTTGACTATGTCTCTTTTAAGGCGACTTTGATGGGTACAGTTTTGAGTGCTTGTGGTTTAGGTCATCAATACTTTGATTGCTTTTGCAGAATTGGGTGTCTGGTTCCTTAGGATTTATGTTGGATTTTTTACTATTGATAGGGTGATATTTTTTCAAAGTCTACTTTGTCTCAAGTATCGATGCTCTCTTTGTGGATGTGAGAATTGAACCAAAGTGGAGGATACTATTTGCATCACTTTAAGAAATTAAAGAAAGTAGGAGTGTGCTTGTTGGGGACGTAGAGAGCTGTAGGGGGAACTTTGGGGTACAAGAGCCAAATCTATTGAGATCAAATAATTATCACTATGTATGAATTTCTCATGCAATAATTCAAATTGGGATGTTGTAGATTGCTGTAGTGATAGTGGTCAAGCGCATGTGCATTCCAAGATCAGGGACCAGAGACATATAGTCAAAGTCATGCTTAAACCACTCGTTATGTGTGAAAGACTAGTTCACCTTGTTGCAAATTTTGTAACATAAAACCTTGAAAAGAACTTTAGTTCAAAACATGGACGTAAAGGTGATCATCCATGTGACATGAATGAAATCGTGACAGAGGGTTGTGACATTGTGACATGAGTTGCTACGAGGGGTAGTCAAGGTGACAGGATCAGGTCCCTAACAGTTTGATAAAGTCATCAATGACTTTCAAAACACACAACTGAAGCTTGCAGATGTGCTGACTTTATTCCATGCATCCCATTTTGAAGCTTCAATAGCTCTGGATTCAAAGTCCTTATGGCCTACATCGTCAGTTGCTATTGCAGAAACGTGAGTAATGAAGTCATCAAACGTTTATGTGATGAAGTTGTGGAGCAGATTTGTGGTATCGGGGTCAATCAATAGGAGACAGGTTCAGGTTCCTAACGGTTTTAGCCTCCTGTAACTGCGTCAGCCAATGGAGATAATGCTCAATCCCTGTATGTTTCCATTGCAGGTGTGAAAGATATCAATGTACGGATTCGTAGAGAAACTATTCAGCCCATGCATGTTATCATGACCCCTCACATTATCAAGTCTCAGGGGAATCTCAGCCTTTACAAGTGTAATGTTGCTGACCAGTAAGGTACGTACTCTCATAATCAGCACTGCCCAAAACGCGACACCTACATTTGTACCAAAAGGGATCACAAAAAACTTTATATTGATTTCACAAGATGTTACACAGTCAAAATGGGAGAGTCTATGAGATCCGAGTGTTGATTTTTGGTTCACCCAGAGAAAGCACTTCAAAAATGTAGCTTATTCATACAGTGTCCAAATTATGCATGCTAAAGTGCATTGGAATTCTCTTTTAGTTGCCAATATGATCCATTGAAAATAATTTATATTCAATAATAGTAACTATGCTCAGTTGTAATTTGTGACGATTATAGGTCATGATTATGTTACTGTGGTGTGTTTAGATTACGGGTATTATGACCTACTTTGGGGAGATGCTGATTTACCTCTGAAAGGGCTCGTGGAACCAATCTATGGAAGACGAATCTGGCGTGAAGGCGTTACTTTTCACATACAAGATTTCTCAAAGATCTACCTCTCCTGGCACAACCAGTCCACGGCTGTTAGATATTTTACCAGTCGTCTCCTGGTGCATCCGACAAGTAACAAAATACTGGTATATGTAACGCTCTCTCTTGGGAATAGGGTGGGCTAGATCTGTCAGTGAAAGCATGACATTGTTTGACTCCTTTGCAGTTCGATTTTTTGGTCCCTGTGGATCAAACGCAACGATGCTGTGCTTAACGGCATTCTCTAGATCCCTGCAAAATGTCTTCAAAAGATTTGATTGTAACTTGACTACGGAAGGGTATCTTGGAATCAAAAAGTGCTTCTCCAGACGTTTTAGGAGTGGTGCCAATGTGGCTTGTCGGGGACAAGTCATATTGGCCCCTCCCGGTCATGCTGCTTCTTTTCATTTCACCAGAGTGACATTCTTGCGTTAATTTTAAGAAAATTTATCCGAATTGAATGAAATTTCTTCCAAAATTAGATTAAGTTGCACTGAAATTAACACAAGAATGTCACTCAACAAGATATGTTCTTCTTGTGACTGACTCTCTTTGACTTGACATGATTTCTTTTTGTTCCTTTGTTGAAAAAATTATGTGTTTTTTCACGTCTGTTTTGGGGAGAAAAAACAGCACACAAGGATTAACATTCTACATGTGAAAATGTGGTGCAAATAATGGTTGTTGAAGGCATGAAGATACAATGGTCTTTGAGACTTCTAGAAGGAAGGAGTGCGAATATGAGTATTTTCTCACACGAAAAATACTCATATGCAACTGCAGTCCCCTCCTGGGGTTTTCTTATGAGTTGTAACCAGATGGTAACAATTCGTTGTTTGTTTTTGTGTGTCCAGAGTACTCAGCGGCACTGCCCAGTTGTAAGGGAAGAGTCAGGTCTGCAATTAACCTTCTACGCTGGCGTTCAAGAAGTGAAATTGACTTAAGCTTATGACTGTAGAATTTTGTCCTTGCAAGGTCTGATGCAAACTGGAGACCTAGGCATTGGCAAGAAGCACAAGCAATTATCTAACTTCAACTGTTTTGCATAGGTTGTGGAGAAAGACTGAGCGGACCGGCCTGAGCCAGTGTCCTTAATTGGTAGGGAGTATCTGTAGGTCTATCTCTTGATTCAAACACGCACTGATACTTTACAGATAGAGCTTTAGTTGTTTGCTGTACATGTCAGCTGAAGACATGTATCTCTTGTTGTTTTGTGAAATTCCTTGACTCAATCAAAGATGCTCGTCTGCTGAGAAGGAAATTATATGGTTTCCTCGACCCCAGAAAATAAGCAATTCTTTTCGTGCCTAAAAGAATCTTGTAGTAGGTCCAAGCATTAATTGCACTATTTTCATACAAAGATTGTCATTGTACGCTGTTATGCTGTAAGGGTGGCACCTTCTTCTCCAAGTCTTAACTGAAGGTAGTGGATTTTCATCAGGCTTAAATTTTCTGAGGACACGCTTTCAACGACGTGAATTGGCGTTGGATAGAGTAAGTCGATCAACGCTCATTGCCACATCTATGCTCAGTCCCATCAATAAGTAGATCTTCTTTACAGTACCTAGTTTCCAGTACAGTGAGGAACGTACTTGAAGTCTCGAACCCCAAAACAATGGAGTGTACGTACTGAGAAGAGGAGTAATAAAATGAATCTCAATTTTCATTTGTGTAATAAACAAATAGAAAAGACATAAAATGTACGGTACTATGAGGTGGAAAAATTCCGCCTAATTGGATTCTTCGGCAGCTTGCAGTCATATCTTAAAGCTTCTTCTCTCTGAGAGCAATTGATGAATTTTATTGCCAAAAATGACCCCCCTAGAGGTCACTCTACATACTGTAGGCGACTACCAGGTTCGACAGAAAATAATTCTAAAAAGACATGTCGATTTTTTCTGGAAATTAATATTTCCATCTGTTGAAATCAAGTGAAATTCAAGCCAAATAAAATCGAAATTTTATTGTTTAGATCAGACCAAGTCTCTCAGGCACATGCACCAAGTGTCAAGCTATTTCTCTCTAGTAATGTGAAGGGTTATCTCCTTTCATACGTTGAGTTGGGGATGGAGACCTCATTCTTATAGTGAAGTTCATTGTTCCTCATCATTCTTGAAAGGGTATGGGATATTTGAAGTAAGGTGGGAGCTTGACCACTCAAAGAAAAAAACAAGAGTAATTGTGTTCACAATAAACTTTAGACCTCATTTAAGCATTGTAAATCAAATTTTCTCAAATTTTGGTCAAATCAAGTTAAATTTCACCTCAAAAAATCCTTTTGTGATTTGAAGTCTCTTATAGAAAGTTATGAGCAAAGTGCAAAGACAACATATGACAATGTTCTTCTTTAGCCTACTCTAAACTTTGTCCATAACTTTCCACTAGAGACTCCAAATGACAAACATATTTTTTCTAGTAAAAGTTTCATATATCACTCACATTTTCTTAGTTGATCAAGTTGTTTTTTTAAACTATTCTACTATGCTTAAATGAGGTTTGAAGTGCAGCTATGAAAACAATTAGTGCATTTTTACTTGACTATGAGTGGTTGAAAGTCTTTCATGTCCTAATTTACATATCCCACGTGAATTGTTGTACCTCCTACCTCCCCCATTCTGTAGACCACTTGCCTTCTTCCATCTTTGACACCCAAATCTTTCTTGTGAAGATACATGAGGTACTCATGTATAAAGAAGCTTGTTTTATACCCTCATAAGCTTACATTGACTCAAAAGACTTAAAATTCTAATAAACAAAAAAATGGTCGTAAACCTACCATTCTATTGTACTTGCCAATTGCCTATGGTAAAACAATATTGACATTTTTGTTGTGAAGTGCTTGAAAAGACTGGGTTTTGAACAACCTAGTGTTCATTGCATAGTGTTGACTTTGGGGGCTATAGTTCTTTGGGGTGATAGTAACATAGTAACATAATCCCATAGTAAGAACATGGGATACATAACATGGGATGTGGAACATGTCTCATGTCTTGTCAAAAAAACATCACCTCAGTGTTCAGTCAACCCCTGTACACAGCTCCTCAAGAATTGCAACTTGAACACTATTCATGACATGGGATGAGGAGATAAAAGATATATTTGAAGGTGTATAAAATTTGTGATTCTTTTTTTTACATTGCAGGGCAAGTTTTATAAAATGTTGTACTCATAAAATAGATCAAAAGGGTGCAATTTCATAGACACTACTACTTTGTCAAGGCATGAACTATCATTGGAAGGAAAGGAAGGAACTAAATTAGTTGTTATATTTGCTTTACTATGAAGTGTTAGTTCTCACACTAACCATGTGTGTGCTTTAGTAATTATAAATATTGCATGAAAATGTAGTAAATTATTTATATTGCATTGGGTTTGAAAACACTATTCACTTGGTCCGTATATGAGGAGAATGGTATGTATGTACTAGCATGTGTTGATTGTATTGTACATGGGAATAGTGACCTTCATTTCCTTTGACTTACACTTCATTCTTTGGAGAACATCATTAATTTTTTGTAGGACATGAAAACATTTAATGAATTTAGGGATGGAACTAGTTTGTAGGTAACAAAATGTATATTGGTTACAAACTATGTTAATTTTCTTTGCAAGTACCGCAACCTTAATTAAAAAATGCAGTTATGCCTCTATACCTAAATATACCTTTATTTTACCTTATATGCTTTAGGAAATTATATGGAATTCGACCCATAATACCAATTGGTTGGGATCTAATGAGCTATGACACACATCCCAAAGTTCCATTTATTTTTTCTAAAATTTACACAATTTGCATCTTGACACAAGGCAACTATTTATAGTTTGACCCAATTTTCAAAACATTTGTTTGCCTTGTCAAATTTGGATTCCCATACATTTTGAGGACCCCATTGGTTCTCAAGCCATAATTGATTTGCTTGAAACACTTGAGATCTACATTTTCTTTTTACTAGGCACTTGCAAGGCTTAAGAGAATATTGAGAAATGAGACCTAGCTTAAGACAAAGTGTAAAATGACCCTTAAGGTATATACACCCTTAATCAATACTAACCAAAATGAGACACCTACATTTGAACCAAAAAATGTGACCAAAAAATAGATATTGAAATCTTACACAAGATGTATACAATTAAAACATGAAAGTATATGAGAGCCTAATTTGGTTCTTGCTACCCCTAAAGACAATACTTTAAAAGTCATAATTTATTCATACATTGTCTAAATAATACATTTTAAAGTGCCTTGGAATCATCTTTCACTTGCCCATAAGATCCTGTGAAGATAATTGATGAATTTTAATATTAGATATGTTTAGTTGTAATTACCATACTTCTATAGCAAGTTTAGGCTGAATTATTATGATTTTTTAAACTAACAACTATTTTTGCTAATTCTAGGACTCGACCTTTGAATATACTAATAAATGTAAGACGATTTCTCAAAAATCTAATTAACAATCCATTAATTCAAATACCAATCTATCATTTGACTATCTACCATCAAGAACTTTCTTGATGGCAAAATGAAGGAATTTCTTCATTGACATTTAGTGAGAATGAAGAATGAAGAGGCATTTTTATAATGAAATCCATTGTCCATCACAAATCCTCAAAGGGATTAGCATAATTTGAAGATGAGAGCTTGATCACTCATTGTCATAACATAAAAATTGTGTTCACAATAGAATTTTAGACCTCATTTGGCATAATAGAATAACATTTTCCAAAATACTTTGAACACAAAAAAGTTGAAAAATCGAGTTAACTTTCATTTCTAGAAACATGTTCTAATTTTGAGCCTTTAAAAAAAAAGGTGTAGACAAAACTTAGAGAGGATGTTTGAAAGTGTTAGAGAATGTTAAAGAAAATGTTCATATCAACCCTCTTAGAATTTTGTCCATAGCTTCTTTTTTGAAGGCTCAAGATCATAAATGTTTTTTTAAAGATGAAAGTTAGCTTGATTTCCCAACTTTTCTTAATTAGTTCAAAGTTTTTTGAAAAATTTATTCTACTATGCCCAAATGAGGTGTGAAATTCTATTTTGAATACAATTCCTACTTCTAACTTGCCTATAAGCGGTTGAGCTTCTACTAATCCTAATTTACGTATCCCACATATCTTGTTTTATCTCCCCCCCTTGTATAAAGAGTTTGTCTTCCCATCTCACAAAACATTAAGTGACTTTTGAAGCTATGTGAGATCATGCAAGAGATGAGTAGATGAATAGGGGTAGAAAATTAGGTTAAATGAAAAGTGACAAGCTTAATTAGATGGATCCCCAAATATCCATCTATGTGGCATTGTGGGATGAAGATATTGTAGGTTAGTTGTGGAATATTTCCATTTTCTTGGAATGTTAATGCCAAATTTTTAAAATTATATTTTGAAGTGCCAAAGCTTAAGGTATAGAACCTATTTTCAATAATGTTAAACGTTGTAGCATATGTTTTGATTGAGAGGTGGTGGAGGGGATAATTTTCTCCAATTAGAGACTAGAAACAATGAAGATTGTACTAATTTTTGCTAATTTTTCATCCAATTTAGAATTGGTAAAAAATGAAGGAAGTATAGAGTACAATCCACCTTGTTTCTCAATGTGTAGGCAAATGGCTATTTTCGATGCATAACTACAAACTAGTCTTTAACTCAGCAACCTTCATTCGGTGCCAATGTGTTCTTTGTCACCCAACCAATGAAGTTATTCAACCACGTCAATATAATTCCCTTGTTCACAAAAATAGGTCACCTTATCTTGAACAAATGGGACCAACCATTGTCAGAAACAGGTTGTACAGTACGGTCGACCTTTTTAGCCTTTTAGTTAAGTGATTCAGAACCTTGAGCGCTGTTATCCAAGTACCTTACAAGTACTGGCTGTTATGGGTGGTGAGTGAGGATTATGGGTGCGCATACAGTGAGTTACCTTATCTTACCTTATTATTTTGCAGCGTCTTCATTGTCTTGTTCGTTTGTATTTTTCTCTTCCTTCTGTCAGTACACCGTACCTTCATCAGTCCGGCAATGAAATGAAAAGTTTCTTCCCCTCTCAAAAGGGTCCACTTTCTGTTGGAGAGGACAGCAGAGTCTTTGATTACTGGATTGATTTAGATTCGGGTGCAGGGAGAGTATCACATTTGACATGGGCGGGGGCGGGGGGGCAGTCCAGTGCTCCAGCCAGTCAAGAGATTTGAAGAGTTCAAGAGGAAAAAACACCCAAAAATTCCAATAGAAATTTTGTACTGTTTTTTGGGGTCTTCATACTTTTAGTGGTTGTGTTTTAATCATCTTGTTTTAATGCAATCAGTGAGGTGCATCACGTCTCGTTTGTTGTCCACTCACACACACAGAGAGAGAAATAAAAAACAAATATAGCAATGGAAAATAGAAGTTCAGTATGCTATGATCACTCTCAACTTACAACTTAAGCTACATTATATCAGGAAGAAGCTCCCTTTTGATGAAGGAGGCAGACCTGGAAGGTTGTTATGATACTGCCCAATGTAGTGTCTGCTGTTCTAGACTTTGCTGAGCAGGTCTAGATTTTGTTATCTACTTTTTTTACTCCTCAATGATCATTCTTTTCTTTGTGGCATGACTTTGATTATGAATTGTACATAAGTTACTGTAGTGGGAGAGATTAACCCCTACAGGACCATGGCCATTTAAAAAATTTTATTTTTGTCAAAAACCACTCAGAACTGCCATTTCTGCAGCGTTTATCCAAGAAACCCCCAAAATATAATATTTTGAATCTTGTACTTTACTTGTCTGAGATAAAGTGGTAAAATTTTCATGAAGTTTGATCTAATATATTGGAAGATATTAGTATTTAGAGTTGAAATAAAAAGTGTTTTTGAACAATGGCTTGTAATTTTAGATGACTTTGACCCAACTTTTGTTGAATTTTTTTGAGCTATGGGCTTTGAATTAAAAGAAATTTTTGTTGAAGATTTGAATTGAAAGTCTAGGAATTAAAAAATTAATTAATTAATTAAAAAAAACTAAAAACTAAAACACTCTTGATTTTCATACTTTAAAAAATTGTTAAGTAGAAGTAGGTCTAAGATTACAAGAAAAACTAAACTGTTAATAGCTTGAAGATGGGATTGAAACACAATAATCCTAATAGCAAGATTGTTCTAGCAAGCAAATTTAACATGGTTAAACAATTTTCTTGGAAAAATTGCAAAAATTGCATTAAAAAATGAATCCTATAAGTTATTTTTTTTAGAAGATGCTCATATTGCCCCCCAACAAACTTGTTTGTAACTTTTACATCACTAATCCAAATGGAACAAATCAAAGCTTCAAATGTAAACAAAAATATAATCTATGAAAAAAAAATTAAATATATTTTTTTGTCGACTTATTTTATGCCTGACAAATGAAAATTTGGACTTTTTGTGGTATAACTTTTGCTCCCATACACCAATGGAAATAAAAATTATATTCCCAAGAAGGAAATAAGTTTTTCTATCTTCTGAGGAAGTTTCCAAAAAAAATTATTAAAAATTGAGGTCATAGGAACCTTCCCCAAACCCATTTTGTTCCTCAAGGGGACAATGGTCCTTGAGGGATTAACTAATGGTGTGCAATGGTGCACAATGGATTGAAAGTTCAAAAGTAATTCAGTCTAATGAAGACAAGGCAGGTAAGAGTACCACAATAACTACACCTAAAATGGACTATGTTATTCTTCAAAATCAACCCCCTATTTTTGAAGTGAAGTTGAATAGGGAGGATATCACAATAGTATACATTACAAGGACAAGTGGAAGGTGTAGTTGGAGGCCATTTTGAATCATGTGCATCTCTCTTTATAATATTGTGGAGATGGCAACCTTACAAGTGGTCAATTTTGGATATCCTTTATGTTTTTTTAGCTTCTTCTCTAAGACATTTTTGATACTTCTAAGGGAGCTATACCTAATTTCAACCACTTCCCAAACCCAACCAATCTAGATTCTTGCCTAAAATGTATTTCTACTATTCATGAGAGTCTATGGTTGGTTTTAGAAACACCTTATTTTCAGCACTTTGAAAATTTGTAGTTTATTCATAGAGTGTCCCAAAAATGCATTCTTAGAGAATCTAGAATCTCCTTTTGACTACCAACAAGACCCCACAATAAATTTTTCAATATAATAATGGGAACACTACTTAATAATGCTAAATTGCTTATTTGTGCCATTTTAGGTGTAATTACTACAACATTATTTCTTCATATGCATCAAATGCATTTTGGCATCACCTACTAAACACTTTTAGTACCCTATAACTTGCATCTTTGAAAATTTATAACTAATTCATAATGTGTCCAAAAATTATGGAACCACTTGCATTTTGATTCATAGTTCTTCACCAATGTGCAAAAATTGTTGTTCATTTTCTAGAGCATATTGGTTATGCCACAAAACTTGTTCGTGTGATTTTGGGTGTAGTTATCTTATTGTAGTAGTAGAGGATTGTTCCTAACTGTCATTCTAAAAAATGGATTTTTTAAATATTTAGTAGAATTATTACTAAAGTTTGTTGTTAGAGGAATAAGGTAGCCATACCAAAAATAATAGCATTTGAAATCCACTGCTTAGGTTTAGGCTTGGAAACAACCTAAATGGGGGTTGAATTGGATCTAGGAAGGGATACTTGCTCCGGGACAATGAAGGTGTTTTTGTAAACAACATCCAAAGTTGTCTTTGAGGGTGGGGTGATTGCAAGAAACACTTGTCAATTTTGTTGTGTTTTGCTAATTTTGGAGGGAGTACTTTAAAATTAAAAAATTATTTTTGAAAAAATTTAAAAAATATGACTAATGTATATACCTTTAAGATGAAGGTACCCATGGAAGGAATTGCATAGAAAAATTCTCTAAGTAGGAGAACTAGAAAAGTGCTAAGTCTCAAAAAAATATATACCTTGATGTTTTAGTTAAGGAAAAATAGTAAAAATAAGTAAACACAAAAAATAAAAATTGTCCATTTGCAACAACTCTATGGAGATGGTCATCTACTAAAAAAAACACCAAAATAATATTTTATATGTAATAAAATGCAAGCAGGAAGAAGCTCACTTTGTAGACTTCCACACCACAAAAATTAACTATTTTTAAAATTCCCTAGCTGAATAGCTACAAGTCTACTAGAAGACCATCTCATCCAAATTTCAGCTCAAAATCTGTTTTTTGGGTACTAAATAGTACGAAAACCCCCCAAATTGGCAATTGTAACATTGAATTGGGATCTATTTTTGAAAATTACAAAAAAATTACGAAAGGTGTATGATAGTTATGAATACCTTCTTTGTAAATCTTGAGTCATTTGGAGCCAAAACACAAAAGTTATGGGCAAAAAACTAATTAGCACACTTCGTGTGACACAAAATAGGATAGGTGTTTCTTGCAATCACCCAGTGGTCCAAGGTTTAGACACGGGCCATGTACATGGACTATGTCTTTTTAATATCACCACACTTTACCATAGCTTGAAGCTATTGCTAGAAAAATGATATACACTTCCTCGAATAAGAATGTTGACAAATCTAGTGCACAAACTAACATAAATGGTGGAAAGAGGGTATTGGCCAAAAATCAGTTTGAAGGTAGTGCATTACATCATTCCTAAGGAGCAAGAGTGGCTTTTAATGTTATGTTGCATCATTGTGACTAGGGCAAAATTTCTATGTTTTTAAATGCTCACCAATGAATTGTTCCTCCGAAAGCACATCAAAATGTATGAAGACAAGGCCATTATGGATATGCTAGAAAAAACATAGATGATAGTCCCTTTGGGGGATTGGGCACCTTCTTATGCTTATCTCTAAGCAGGGTTTGGTAATTTCCTTCATGAACTGGTATTTGTTTATTGTAGATGGACATTGTTCATATGTCACTATGGATGTTATGTTGTTATGAAGACTATTGCTCTACTAGGAGTGTAGGACTTGAAGTTTTGTGACTACTGTAAAATTATTCATTTATTAATATGATATAGGAGAGCATTTCATCACAATAACATTCTATCAATGGATAGGAAAAAAATCCAATATAAAAATAAATTATTCTCCTACATAGAATAGTACTTTCAATTGTTATGTGTTAGTGTCCAACATAGATACAAGCTAGTAAAATTACATTAGAGTTTGATGTGTAACTTCAAGATAATTTGAAGCATATATTCGAAGTAGATTTCTTTTCTGAAATTTTGCTATTGTGTATTTCATCCATGTCACTTCTATTTACTATCAATTAGTATGAATACTTTCTACTTGCATTGTATGAGGTTATTGTAAATGATGACTTGTAATTGGAATTCTTTTGGTAAAAGTATCCAAAACAACGTGAGAAAAAACTCAACATCTCCAATTGTTGAATGAAAAAAATGCACAATTAACACCTCGACTAACTTCTTTACTTTGTAAAATCATTATTTATTGGAGGATCCCCAAAATCTTTATAGTATTATTCTTTCATATCCAACACTTTTAGTAATGAAATTTGAGAAAAAATTTCATGAATTATAAAGCTTACTTAGCTTTTTTATAGTATACAAAAACGAAGTCAAGATCCAATAGTGCAATCTCAAGTTTGTTGTCAAAAAGGATCATAACAACCACTATGAAGTATCAAAGGGAAGTTTTATTCTTTCTAAAAGATTTCTACATCAAGCATCCAAAAACTTTATTTTCTTTTTTGTAAAAAGAATGTAAGTTTTGAACAAACACAAGAAGAATCCAAGAACTTGAAGTCACAATATAGGAAATCAAGAATTCCAACACTCTAAACCAAGTTATTTAAGGTCTACTAGATAAAAACTTCTAATCTTCAATACTTCATGAATTGTTTGGAGCCATTCCAACTTTGTGTAAAACGTTTGAGATTGTCTATACTACATTACAATATTTAATTGTATTTAGTATAGGCTCAAGGTCATTGTAGTTTTATTCACTCATTTTTGGAATTAAAAAAAAGAAATTTGTTTGAGTACTTAAGTTGTTATCTTCTTTCCGTGAACATTTAGATCATTTTCAAGGAACCTTTTAAATTATTTTTATTCTACTAATCTAAAATGAAAATAGGCACTTTCAAGCATATTAGCCTTCAAGAGTTCATTTTTTTTATATTTAAAATTTATGTTGAAGAAGATAAGAACAAAAATAAAATGAAAGGTAGAGGGGCCTACAATTGAGAATTGATAGAGTAGTTGGGTTTTTAAATTTTCATAATTGCTTTTGGATCTTATTGACAATTTGAAAATCTTGAATACAATACTCTTTGATGTATACTTTTTGGGTGCATATACATTAATTTTGATTTTTCAAAATCTAAACTAGTAGATCTCTAAAACCATTTCCTAATTTTGATGTACATGGGTTAACTTGAACATCTTGAATTGAGTATCTACTTATTTTCAAGATTTTTGAGGACATGTATTTGGATAGGACATAGACATGGGTATGTATGCCTTAACACTTATGCAATATGAAGGATGTTTTTTGATGCGTTTTGAATTGGCAAATTTTTTGCATATTTGTAGAATTCAAATAGAAAATCACATGAAGAAAATGCAAAAGTTGTAGAAGAATGGTCTAGGAAAAGGTCTCTCTGTCCATTCGACACTCTCCTCATAGTAGAGAGCAAATAATGGCAAAGTTCAACACCAAGTTGGGAGTGAGAAAACTTTGAGGTGTCTTGGAATTATCGTTGGGTCTTCTAAGGTAAACCTTCCTATGACATGCAAACCATCCATAACATGTACCTAGGAAATGACTCATTAGAGTCTTACATCAACCCATGACAAACTTTTTTCTAATAAATGAGATTAGGACTACATTAGGTTGGTTAGTGGCCAAAATCAATGCCTTGGCTAATGGTGATGTAGTTATTAGTGACTGCTTTAGGAACTTTGACCTTTAGAATGTAAATTCATCAAAGCAAGTGATTTCTTTATTCCTTTATGTTGTAGCTATGTTAGCAAATATTGTAGTGATGTTAAGAATTTTTGTGGCTGCCTTTGGTAGGACAACCATTATGCATTTACTTTTTGCTAGTTTTGGGATAGTCTAGAGACTCTTTTGAGGCAATGTGGCAACACACTTCTAAAATTCATAAGAAATCCATACTTAGTCAAAAAAATAAAATTTCAATTGCTCTCTTCCTTTCTCACATTTGTCTTTGTATAGAAAAAACTCTGAATTTTTTTGGTAATTGTAACAGGGCAAAACACTCATCTTGCCTGTCACAGGCAGGTTTACCTTAGTTTAGTTTCAAAATTTGTTGTTAAGAAGAAGAAAAAACAAAAAAACACTTGGCACTCTTTTGCTCGGCAGGGTTGTTAGCTTGACAGTTGTACCTTGCAGTAGAGCAAAGCTTTCATTTGTATACAATTAGAATATTAAGAATTACGAAAGCGTGCATGCAGATTTCCTGAGGAATATTCGTCTGAGGATTCGTCAGATTCAACAAGATAAGCCTGAATTGTCATTCTGGAGTCTGGACTAAAAGTGTCCGGTAAAAAATAAAAGTCACAAATTAACGTCAATAGGCTCGAAAGTCACATGTATGATTTGGAAGGATATAATTACAAAAGGTGCTGCCATTGTTTCACTCATGATTGACAGAACAATCTCCTGGTCTCAGCAATGATAGAGCACCAGTGTCTTGTAGTGGATTCCCTGTGGGGAATCTGCAAGTTACGCATTTCCCTGGCAGTCTCAGGACTGCTTCAGAGATGCTTAAATAGAGAGAGTGTGTGTGTGTGTGTGTGTGAGGCGCACGAAAGGGAGTCCACACAAGCAACAGTGAAAGAAAATAAACTGGCAAAATTACATTCTGACTGTTTCTCTTGATGAAAAGAACTTTTCTGTGACTTACATTGCTTTGCCACCAAATGACTATCAGATATTCTTGCAGAAGTGACGTAATAACACCCCACCCACCCAAGGATGCTTTTACAAGAAAAGAGAGGACAGTAAAAAGTTTGGTCTTTCTCCTTCCACTCCACACGTCCGCACGCCGAAGTCTTGGCTGCAGGTCCCCAGCATACGAAGTGGTCCTCATATCTTCCGCAAACTTCAACATTTGCCTCCTGTTAAACCTTTCCTTTCAACAGGTGATCTAGACAAATGACTTTTTCTGAACACCAGTCGGAATCGCATATGAGACCCGAAGAGTGTAGCTACAGATTATTTACAGGCCAAGGTTATGTATTTTTTGGCACATGACTGCTGATCATGACACATGCCGTAACAGAATCCTGAACACCAGGAGTACATCAGAAAAACAAATCGCGCAATGCCTTAAATTATTTAACAATAATAGACTTCGATTACCAACTAATCCAGTTAATTAGTCTGCGTAACCAAAGCCGTCCGGCCTGTAAAACCAAACGGCAAGCCATATTCCAGTCGGTCGGAAGCGTATTCATGTCTCGCTCACTCCCACTCATTTCAGCAGCCATGACCACAGCAAATGATCACGTACTACGGACTACATCACGCATTCTAATTCAATGTGAAACACCTGCGACACAAAGGTACTGTAAGTTCTTTCCACAAGCTCACAGTTCACTAAACCCTCAAAGCATGGTTCGGCAAGGAATATATTCACAAGTTCAACGACTATCTAGACTACCTTTCTCGAAACTTACTGGTAAGAGCATTATCAACAAAAACCTCTCCAGCAAAATCGATGGTAGACATATATGATCTACTACACGTGTTGAGGGAGTTTCTTTGAGCGGGTCCATGCAAGCTATTCCTGTTCCAACACTAACTCCTTTCCTCAGAACCACCTTGGTTCGAAAGGAATCGAGCTAGTGAGAGGCAGGAAGAGGCTGTTATGCTCAAAAACAAAAATCTCCTCAAGAAGTGTAACCGATTGATCGACATATTGCATGTAAATTAACTTGAAGAGAGTGAGTGAATGAGCGAAGTTGAGTGTGTGCTATTCCTGACCGACAATAGCTCCTTTCCTCCCAGACTACAACATCTGAGGCAGAGAGGGATGAAGCTAGTGAGAGGCAGGAAGAGACTGCACGCTTCCTCGCTCGCTAACTCCAGTCACAAATTTTCTGGCCAGTTCAAGTCGAATGATCCATCGATCATTCGATCCCAAAAAAACCCAGGCCGGGACACACCAGGATACATGTCGATGTAAACAATCGTCCGGCCTCTTCTGCATGATAAAGAGAAACTTCTTCGGAGCCTGTCGGAGTGACAGAGTACTAGAAACTCAATTAGCTAGCTAGAACAAGAGCTGTGAGCCTGGATCGGAACTGACTCCCGGAGTCCTGAGCAAACACTGAAATGGGCTGCTTCTGTAAAGACCGGAAGCACGAGAGTACGAGACCGAGCAAGGAAGGTAGAAGCACAGGACTCACGAGGTTGGAGGGAGATAAGCTTAATAAGAATGGAGCGGTGGCCCCTTTAATTTATAACAACTCTGGAGGCTTGTTTCCCTTAGAAGGGCCGGTTGCTTGGAAGCCGGAACTGGTTTGCGTTCCTGGTCAGGACGGCCTCAGTTAGTTGTTGGTTTGGAATCACATATTCAAAAATCTTGACGTGGAGGACATTTTGAGTCCTTTGGGTGGTCAACTAAGCTTGTGCATATTGAAGAGTGCCATCAGTTTTTTTGCATGCAAATTTATTGATGCTAAAGTATGTCCACAACATTGAGTTAAGTTCAAGACATTTTAGTTTTAAAAGAAAATTTTGATGGGTTAGTTTATCCAAAAAATGTTAATCGAGTTTATTTCAATACTTGAAGTTTTTGTCCTTTCAAACTTGATTTTGACATTAATAACAATTTTTTTTGCTTTTGAGCAAAATCAATTAAGCATAAAGATTCTAAAAATCTAAAGTGTAGATTCTACTTGACTTGAAAATTTTGAAAAATTCCTTATAATAATCATTTTCGTGAAGTTCAAGGTTTTCTTTATACTACAACATTTTGCACATATGTACTATAATGTACTCATATTCTGAAAATTTTAGATTTTTGGAACAGGATTTGTATGAGATCTGAATTTTCTTCATTTTTTCTTCAAAAATTCATGGCAATATGAAAGTCTTACAAAAAAAATTGAAAATTTTATAAAAAAAAATACTAGACTTGTGATTTCATCTCTGAAAAATAAAACCAAAAACTTTCACTCATAAGAAGAGAAGAAATAGAGCATACACAGTGAGGGACTTTCAAGTTTAACTATATAGTCATAGGCTTTGTCTTTTAGGGATAAATAATAGTTTAGGAAGAAAAGGAGTTTTGCTCCCACATGAAGTAAGGATATAGGTAGTTTGACATATATGTGAATGAAGTACATCTATTAGGATAGTTTGTTATCTATGTTGAAAGAGCATGAAATAAGGATTCGTAATGGATAGATATGATCTAAGAGGATGTTCACTATTTTAACAAGGATTTTGTAGACCATAGATTACTAATATTTTATTACATGTCCCTAAAACACATAGTTCACTTTTCAAGTAAGGTTCAAGTCAACCTTCATCACAACGATAGCTTCTATCAATAAGAAGCTTCCTCCCTTTTGGTTCAAAGCCAACAAAAGATACTTTGATCAATGTACTAATCAAGAATTCAAATTTACAATTTGACATCTATTATCAATGTTGAAAGGATATGAGGGAGGATTCACAATGGATAGATATGGTTTGAGAAGATGGTCATGAAGTGAACATCAATTTTATTGACCATAGAATACCAAATCTTCATTACCTATCCTTGCGGCAACAACTCACTTTTCAAGTAAAGTCCTAGTCAATCTTTGTTACATTCATAGTTTTCTTTTATACAAAGCTTCTTCCCTTTTGGTCTAGAGCCAACAAAAAAAAAGTTTGATTAGTGTACTAAGGATTAGAATTGATATGCTTAACCCCTAAAGGACCAACCTGCGTTTTTTGGTTGTGTAGCAATTTGGGGCAAATACGTGTGGTTGGACATTTCTATATTTTTGACCCAAATTTTAATAGAAGGTGGGGACGAGGAATATCTTTCAGATGCACTAAATCTCATGACATTTGGAAATACAAGTCAAAAGTTATGGCCTAATATGTTGCTTTTTTTCGTGAATGGGTAGTTTGGGCAGATTTTTAAAAATCACTTTTTCAAAAACTGAAATTTGAAATTGGTTTTCTAGAATTATATATACTTGGAAAGATTTGAATCATTCCATTTTGATCAAGGAGTCAAAAGTTATGAGGATTTTTTTTTTGCAGACAATAATGGATTGTCTACTCTAAAATAAACTTCAAAGTCCTTTATCTTACTCAATTTTCAATATTTTTGGAAAAAAATAAAATCATACAATGCAGATTATTTACTATAACATTGCAACGATTGGGATTGGCATTTTTCAATTCCCTAATTAAATTCTTAACAATTTATTATTTTGAATCATTCTCTACTACTATCTACTTACTATTTTTTCCTATATGTTGTACAATTCCAAATGATCTGAAATTTTTCAAGCATGTGGCCAACTTGTCTAGGAAGAAGAATGCAAAGAAGCACCACCATTTAAGACATTTTTTCATAGAAAAGTGAGCTTGTGAAGTGCAGCTGCCCTGTTTTTTGCAAGGCCCCAAAAATGATTTCAATGAATTTAAATGCTTATATCTTGCAATCCATGCAGTGGAAATTTCTGAAATTCTTACCACATGCTCTCAAGTCAGTATGCTACAAGATCCTATGGTTAAATGTGTCAGAAAAAAGTTTTAAAAAAATAAATTTGGCACTTGTATTAAAAATGGCAGTTTTGAAGCATTCTCAGTGAAAACATAGTCGTAGAACTTTAGGGGTTAAGGTAGATATATCCATTTATTAAGAGCATTAACTTGAATGTTGATATTATGTGACAAAATTATTTTGATTGTAAATAATCTATCAACAATTTTTTAGTGAAAGTTGTGATGAATTTGGAATGTCATATGGGGTTGATTTCCATCAATTTTTATTTTTACTATTACTCCCATTTTTTATTTGCATTACTTTTATTCATACTTTATATCTATTCGTATTGAGCTTTCATTTTAGCTTGTGCAATTTTCTTCATATACACTTGAGTATTTTAATTTACTATATACAAGGATATGATCTTGCAATAAAAAAATGATTTGTATACACATGATGTGTATGTGCCACTTCAAGATTGCATAATTTAGCTTTTAAGGATATGATTTTTTTTCATGCAAGATTATTTTTCTCTATTATAGACAATTTCATTTATATTTGCATGTGTCCACTAGAAGTTCAAGCTTGTGGGTTCAAATGGAAAATATTTTTAGGTTTTTTAGTTTTTAAGTTTTGATTCTACATGAACTAAGTGTATTGGTAGCTTGGCTCCAACATGAATGATGTGTATATTAGAATTGTTCTATTATCTACATCAAAAGGATATGAAGGGAGGTTTCACAATGGATAGATATGGTTTGAGATGATAAGGATTATGTCAACATCAACATTATCAACTATGGATTATTAGATCTCTAAATCTCCATTATCTCTACAGAGAGATATAGCAATGGTGCATAATTGTTTGGAAGTTCAAATGAAAATGAAAATGAAATACTTATTAAAAGCAATGCATACGGTGGCATGTTCATGTCCATCATTGTTAAGAATTCACTTCTTATATCTAATAGAACTTTGACACATATGTATACAAGTAGTAGTATTCTAAGATTGTTACATAGGAACTTTTGATATTTTTGATCAATGAAATGATACAAAGGATTGTACTAATTATCATATGAAAAGAGACATGCAAAAGTAACACATATTTATAGAAGTACATAAATATACTTGGGGATTTGTGGCCATGAATTTAATTTAAATTTGTTTTGGGGAGTGCAAAAGCAATATTTTTTGGAATGATATAGTTGTTTCCATCTACATAAATGGATGCAAAATGCAAAGTGAAGATAGAACCTCAATTTTTCATCCAATACAAATGTACATTCATCTCCAAAGAGAGATATTGTCCTTCTAAAGAATATGTAGCTAATGAGTGATTTCATCCACTCAAATGGAAGAATACTGTACCTTTGGGTCAGGGTTGGTGGAAAATAATTATTTTCAAAAAATCCGGGAAAAAAATAAAATGAAAGAAAAAAATTGTTGAATTCAATAAGAATTAAATGACCAAGTTGTCATAAAGAAAGAAAATGTCCAATACTCCGTATTAGATAGAAAAGAACATATGTAGTCCAATTTCCATCTAAGTTATCATCAAGAAAATTCTCAACGGCTCTGTGAGGACATACATTGTTAAGTAGCGAAGTTGGAGGGGGGGGAGAGGTCGAATTTATAATGAAATCCATTATCCATCATGAATCCTCAAAAGATATGGGACAATTTAAAGATGAGAGCTTAACTATAAGTAGTTGAGCTCCTACTAATCCTAATTGACATATCCCACATGAATTGTTTCACCTCCTACCACCCCACTTGTATAAAGGAGTTATCTTTCCAAGTTAACCATGATGGGTAAGAGGACTTTTGAAATGTAAAGCCGAGATTGTTGAATTCTTTCTATTATAAAATTGAAGTTATAAAACTTAAATTTTAATTTGTCGAACCTATTTTTGGAACTCTTATAAATTATTCGGCAACAATGTGCTGCCCTTGCCCCAAAGGTACTGTACATTGCCTAATATTCCTTCAAAGAATTGTGTCACTTTCGAGTGAAATATCACTCAAATTTTGTTGTTGTTCGCCACTTATTAGCTATCCCTGTAGCAATGGTTTACTTTTCAAGTATGGTCCTCTTTAACCCCTCACCGCCGGAGGGGACGAAAAGTGTCCTCTCATAGTCTGGCAGTAAAATTCAAAGTGCTGTAACTTTTGCATCCAATGTCCGAATTCAATAAAACTTGTTGGGAAAGTTGCGCATATTAGGCTAGTTTCAGTTGTAAAATTTCCAAATCAATACGAGATGTACTGAGTGTTTGAGAGCCATTCGAAGTTCACAAGTTCAATTTGAGTTCACCTCACTGCATTCTGATGGCTGCAACTTCGGGGGCTTGTAACTTTTTCATAAAATATTTGTTTTCAATAAAAATTGTTGAATTTTGTTCCCAATAAAGCCTAGTTATTGTGGTAAAATTTTCATGTCAATCCAAGTCGTTTTGAATGTTTGGGAGCAATTCGAAATTCAAAATTCAGATATTTTTGCATTACAATGAACTTCGGCGGCTTATAACTTCTTCATACATGGTCCGTTTTCAATAATTTTTATTGGAAAAGTTGCGCATACTAGTCTAGTTTATAAGATTAAAATTTCATTTGAATCCAAGAGGTTATGAGTGACTGAGAAGCATTTTAGTAGAGGGAGGTTTAGACACAGATGTGATTTTTTGCTACTTTTTTCACTATTTTTTGACATTTCAAAACAATTTTATAGACACAATGAGTCAATTGAATGAGATTTTTTTTCACCAAAGTGTTTGTCTTTTTGTTTGAATCACTCTGTAGTTCAAAGTTTTTTCATTTGAGTAGGTTTAGAAATCGAATTTCACCTCCAAATGTGTTTTTAAAAAATTTCAGCATCTTTTTTCAACACTAAAATATTATAATCTTTCAATCTATATGGTCAAATGACCCCAAATTTGTTTCACTCCATCTAAAACATGCACACTACAATATTGTACGGTTGAGATTTTCGTACCTCATTGATATTTAGACTTATAGGACTTGAAAAGCAAGTCAGCTTTTACACATGTTTGGACTTCAGGCAATGAGGGGTTAAACTTTTTCACTCTTGCAGCTTTCATCACTACAAAGCTTCCTCCCCTTCAATTCAAAGCCAACAAAAGAAAATTTGATCAATGCATTAAGAATTCAACTCAACCTATTTCCAAATTTGCACTCCAAAATTGACCAACTCCTCTGTAATTATTGTCTTTCAGCTAACTTTTTGAAGTGGTTTATTTTCAATGTCCAATGTCTAAATTTGAGTTTTCTTGAACCTACTGTATGCAAAGTACTTTTGAATGTGCTTCCAATGATAAATAATTCAAGTTCTGACTAGTTATAAACCAGTAAAAAGGTAATTAATTTGGAGGCTGGGGCCGAAATTCCGGGGTGCGGCATTGAGGATCATGCTCTCACTCAGTACGTTTGAAGTGAAGTTTAAAAAAATAAAAATTCCTGGGCCTTGGTGACTGGATTCCTGCTTTGGTCTGGTATTCTGGCATGGCAGCTTTTGTCCCTCTAAGCTTAAAGTTCCAAGGGCGACTTTTTGGTACGAATTCTAAGTTTATATCATGATTGGAGGGAAAACAATATTTCACATTTTCATTCAGTTGCTGGCTGTTCAGGGCACCCACTCACCGTACGAAAAGGGATCTAAAAAAATAAAATGTCCGGGTATATCTTTGGATGGATCATGGATGAATATTTTCAATCAAATGGAAAATGAACACTGACTGCAGTGTTCATTCTACCCCCTTTGTCTCAAAATAAATCCATTATACTCCCGCAGTTGCTCACAAGTAAAGTAACCATGGATTTATTTGAAACAGAGGGAGTATCTATTTAGTTATTTTAGCCCGCAAGAGCAAACTTGAATGGACACATAATCACCAAACATTGCACACAAGATAAATGAGTATACATATGAGTATGTATAGAATTGTATAATTGATGAAGAGGGGGAGAATTAGATGACTAGTGGGAATTTTAGTTACAACCCCTAAAAAGTAGAGGAAGCAAGTTTTTCGTTTCTGAAAAGCTATTTTCAACATTGGACTTGAATTTTTTGTTTAACAAGGCAAAGCTATTCTTAAAATGTAGTTTCTGCCTACTTACAAGGAATTCAAGTGTTACCAATATCGACAATACTGCAATAGGAATTTCAATTTTGGAGTTGTACATGTAATCCATTTCCAATTCCAACCCACCATGGATATTTGCTTTAAAGGACAAGGTTTTTAACTCTCTTAAAGCAAAGCTAAATATTTTGTCATTATTGATTTTTTGGTAAATTGATTAGAAATAGTCAATTTGTTGAAGTGGATCATCCAATAAATTTAGAAGAGAAGGGCTGCTTTACACCTAGAAGCCAAGCCAATTCCCCTTCAAGCCTATTGCACAAAATTTCAGCCCCTTTTGGGCTACTCATGCCATCCTCAACTACTCATTAGAATAAGATTATAATAGGGACCAATTCTCCCATATGTAAAGACCTTGAGGCCAAGAAGCTAAGCTGATTCAATAAAATCTAGAAAACTTCAACCCCTCTCTCTCTCTCTCTCTCGCTCTTCAAGGCCACTTCACACCTAAAGGCTGAGCCAATTCCCCTTCAAGCCGATGGCACAAAATCCAACAGATTCGATTTATTGAAATAATTATATTTTATAAGAATTTTTTTTCAATTGAAATTTGACATTGGCCTCCCATTTTTGGCCCACCTAATTCAATGAGGGGTGCTATTATGTGAGCCTAAGGGCATGAGCCCAATTATGAGCCTAGAAGACTGTCCACCTATGTTATAGGTGTCTATATTATAGAAACTTTCTATGATTATAGTATAATAATATTATAGATCCCTATATTATAAGTGTTTATATTATAAACACCTTCAATGGTTGTAGAATTTCTACTTATAAATATGCTCAAGGCTCATATGCTTGCATTTTCATGCTCGTACATAAGCAATGGTTAGCTTTGAATACCCCCAAAAGTTGTCTCAATTACAATGTCAATCCATTCCATTGTGTCAAATGACTTCATGTTTTAAATATAATAAAATACGATTTCACAAAATTTGGTTCTAATTGCCTATATTGCTAATGTATCAAGGAAAAAAATTCATCACAATCAAAGAATTTTTAGGATTTTTAATGAATTTTTTAGTTGAAAAAGTAAGTTTTGTCCTAACTACCTAGAATCTTCAATAACAAGCATTTGGAATATCAAATAATTTTATTTTAATATTTTATTTGGATATGACTTATATTTTGTTTTCCCATACATAAAATAATTAATTTGATCAATAAAAATTTAATAAATTGTACACTATGATGCCTGCAAATCTTAAAATTTAGCATTTTTTCTCACCTTTATCATTATATCCAAAAAAAGGAAATTCAAAAAGAAATTCATGAGGAATATACATTTTTATCTTGTTGAGGTGCAAGACTTTTTTTTTCATTTTAGGGTCTTTTGTAATTGATCAAAATACACAAATTAGACAAATTTTGGAGGTTTTAAACAAAAATCACCTAATAAGTGTCTAAAAAGTGATACCCAAAGCTAACCATTGCCCATACTAGCATTGTTATTGATTCAATGAGCTCAGTGTTAGATAATGTCTTTTTTGATAAAAAAATTCATTCCATCCAATTGGCCTAGACTCTAAGTGTAAAGGAGTTTGGGACTGATTTGAGCCTTTTGTCCAATCACAAGCAAGAATTTTGGGTTTGTGACACAAAAAATTGACATGAACTTTAGGTGTAAATCAGCCCTTAGTAGTCGGTACCTTACCAATTGCAAAATCAAAATGTGTGAATTTTGCAAATAAGTTTTTCCAATCATCTTAGAGGTGTAGTTTCATTTTTCAAAAAACATTAGAAAACATTATGTCCTATAACCTAAGGAAGAAACTACATCTTGAAGAAATAAGTTGAGAATATATGAGAAAAAATTAACAATAAAATATATTTACATTGTATTCATTTTTAAATTTTCTTTCAAGCAAAAGGCTATACAATGAGATACCAAGAGCATTAAACACAAAGAATACTAATTTAGTATGATTCTAAAAAAATGAAAATATTTCAAATTCATTGATCAAATGTTATGTTAGGCAATCTAAATGCTAAACACTTGTTTTTTTCTCGAAAACTATTAAAAATGAAGTGAAGAGAAACTCTTCAAATATTATTTTTTATAGAGATTCTACAATTGAGTACAAAATGAAACTTGTCATAACTTTCATTTCTTCAATCAAAATGGAAATATTCATAGGTTTTTACATATGTATACATCTATAAATCCAAATCCAATAATTTTTATAAAGAAAGAGGCAAAATTTCTTAATTACCTGTATTATTGGACTTTGCTCTCTAAATGAAATACTTATCACTTTTTTAATACTTATCAAAATTGCACAGTATAAAGCTTGATTCAAAGAAATTGATGATAATTAGGAACGAAAATAAAAAAATATCAAAATATCAAAAAATAAACTAGGACAATACTATTTTCCACACTTATTCTACTAGTGATGCCCCCAAAAGGTTTCAAGGCCTCATTTGAGTCATTTCTAGATCCAAAGACTTTGATGATAGTAATTTTTATAATTTATATGGATATCAAAGGCATGAAGCCAAGGTCAACAATATCAACTTTAGAGATTGGCACAAACCTCTCTTTGTCAATATAGTTTTGCATGTGTGCCCTCATTATAAAGATGATGTAATTGACATTTTGGGTAGGATGTGAAATGCAATATTGTAGAATTTCTAAATGGGTTCTATTTTTGCTTTGTTTTTGTATATTTTTGAGTGTGCATTTATCTCATTTTGGTAGGTTGATAGTTAGCTTTATGTCCAAATTGGCAATTTTGGATGTTATTTTCCCATTTGGAAGTTGGCTTTGTGGCTTTTTCCTTGTCAATTTGAAGATGGTGAGGTGGTAGTGTGCCAAGTAGGAAATTCAAAAGTGTTGAGTTGGAGCCGGTGGATTAATGGTTGGGATGTGGTTCCAATTAGGTAGTTGTTTTGGCGGTTTAGGTTCCAATTTAGTAACCACTCAAGTGTTTCCTTTTAAGTTGATGGGATTTTATTTTATTGCCACCCATTGTTGAGCGAGCTATTGCGTGTCTCAGCCTCATGTTGGCTATGTTTTTTGTTTTTGATTTGGTATTTGTGTATGTGATTAGAGGAAAGATTGAGTGTGCTAGATTTGAGCGTGAGTGAGTGTAATGTTTGAAAATGTTTGTGTCTTAGTTGGTGAGATGTTGTGAGGTGATGGGCTTAATGTTAAATTGGTGTTCAATGTTGTGTTATAAAAGTGATGATTGTTATGAAGTAATTTGTATGTATGTTAATTGAAAATCACTAAAAATATGAGTTCTAATTGTTGTGTGTGAAGTTGGTTGGTTTTAAGTTGCAAATTCCAATTGGAGTTTGAAGTGTCATTGTAGTGGTGATTGTTGATATTTTTCAAGTTGGGAGGTTATGTTTATTTGGGATTGTTGAGCAATTGAGTTGGAATTAGAACCCTAATTGAAACTAGAAGTCTTATATCGATTTTCTATTGATATAAAATTCCCATTGACAAGCATCCCTTGGTTCAAATTTATTATACTAAAGGGTGATTTCCTATTTGGGGATTATTTGATTCAACAAATGCGTATGGCATATTTTATTGAAAAGATCTCGCATGATGACCAAAAATATATCAAAAAAATTATGAGTGTAGATCTTAAAATTATAATTTTTAAATGCCAAAAATTCCTTGAAGAGTGTATTCATGCCAAATGTCATTCCAAATTTGCATTTTCAAAGAAATCGTATACATTACTTCTACAAAGCGCGAGCTACTAGATTGACAAGAAAAAGACAATATTACATACAACAACTCTAATCCACATTTTGAAAAGAATGGAGAGAAACTACAACTTAATCCACAATTTGTTAGTCTCTCCTTTGTTATACATATTTTCACCTGTCCACTCTACACTTGAAATCCTTAAGCAACACCAAAAAAATCCTAATTCATGCACTATTTGCTAAAAAATTCCTTCAAAATGCCAAAAAAATTGAGGAAGAACAAAGTGATCTACAAAACTTACAAAACTCACAATACTAACCAACATTGTCTAATTTTAGAAGTAAAGAGATCTAAACCTTCTACATCTTCCAAAAATGAATGCAAATTTGTGAAAGTTGGACCAATAAGGATGCACCTACTACAAGAAGAAGGGGTGTTTTGAGTATAGTCCAAGCTATATAGTTCTATAAGTGATGACCTTTTAGGAGATTTTTAGTAAATTTTTACTATAAATATCTGTAATTTCAGTAAAATTTTACTAAAAATCTCCTAAAAGGTCATCACTTAAAAAACTATACTACTAGAATTATACTGAAAATACCCCTTTTTCTTGTAGTGACTTAAATTTTTGGGAAAGTGGGCATGTCGTACGTGCGATGGAGTGTAAGTACCATTACAACACCAAAACGTCGTAAAATGACTTGAAATATCATCCCAGGGGATTCAAGATTGTTGCTGCAAGCCAAGATTATCCGTTTTACTGACTTAAGCACTCCTATCACTTCCTTTTTCTCTTCTGGATCTCTAACTTTTTGGAATCCAATCCGGATCCACTCCTTTCCGAAATCCAGATCCATATCTTCTCACACACACTAGTTTTTGATGCCTCTGTTTTATCCTCAAAGGGTCCGCCTTTGATCTTGTAGAGGGGTAGGGACTAACCACTTGTATTCCTCACATTCTCTTCTCTCTCTAAACTACACAAAACACACTTAGACCAAATGTTGCACTAGATCAGACCAAGAAACACTCTCACAACTTCTCGGATGGCTAATCCAGAAGGCAGGTCACTCAGAGCCGTAATAAGTCCTTTCTACTACAACGACAGATCAACAAAAACCGGAACCAATGGGGGATTGTTAGTCGTTCACTAGACTGATCCTAGGGTTTGGTAGACCTTCCAGAGAGTAGGATGGGGATTTTTCCGCTAGCGGTTGCTTATCTCTACATAGGACCCTCCCTGGTATTCCAGACTCACATCCACGCCACTCCTTGCTATATTTCCATTCCAGTGTTTTAAAGGTATCACCTACAAGACCATATTTACAAGCCTAAACCTCGTCACAAACGTTCCCTCCCAAATCAGATCCAGTCACCTCAAATCCGGATTCCTCCTTTCCTCCTCCTATCTCTTACACTTCAATGCTCTTACAAGAAAACACAAGAAAACTAGATATACAATAGATCAATTCTTGAATGTCCACTTGGTGGCTCACATTAAAAAAAGGATGGCAAGATACCAACTATAAGCGCTAGGATGGAATGAGAGGACAACAAGCTTGACCTCCCTTAAAAACTCAAAAACCCAAAGGCAAAAAGCCACCCGAAAATCCAGAGGACCAATCATAGACCTCTCAAGAAACCCGGAAAGTCAGATCCTACAAATCCGGAACCCAGGCCCATACTTGGAAACCCAGTTTAGATTCAAAATTCAAATCCTAACTAACTAAAACCCTAACTACTTTGCCTTTTGCGCCTTCTTTTGACTGCCCCTACCTTGACTCACTGGTGCCTGGATAAATGCCCTCCGAGTTGCCTTCACCGACATCGTCCTTACTGTTGCCCAGGTTTAGATCTTTCGGATCTCTGGAGGTGAGTCTTCTTCTTCTATGTCCTCTTCTTCTTCTTCTTCCAATCTGGTTTGGTACTCCTCTTCTTCAAATTTCTCAATCTTAGTGATCTCCCTTTCGTCCTATTCTTTTCCTAGAGACGTCTCATCCAACACAATGGTCGTCCTCTCCTCCCTGGGTTGAGGCTGCTGCATGTGCTCGAAGCTTTCTGGATGAGTCTAGGCCGAATTCTTCAATCCTCCCATCTCGTCCACTAGATTGCTTTGGATAAACAATTGTGTATTTGAAGGGTTTCCTTTTCAGGTAGACGAATTGTTCGAATAGGTGGTGGGATGGTAACTTCTGATGGCACCAACTCTCGTGCTACGTCTGGTTGCTTGGCCGGCTCTCAAACTGTCTTCGAGCTCCCTTGGATGGTCTTCTCTAGCTGACTTGAGAAGGGTTCTGTTGAATGTCGGAGAGTCTCCCTAAGAACTTTCGGTCTTGGCGGAAGTGGCAGTAATGACGTTAGTTTCACCAGAGTTTCTGTGTCAAAATGGATTTCCGGAAAGTGAGCAAAATCCATGACCCCATCCGGATCAATACGCCCTAAGAGTTGGCACATCTCCTTCAATACTACCTCCAACCGTGATGAGAAATCGACTAGGATCCTAACTATCTTGGATCCAGTCAGATGTCCTTCCTTGATTAGTTGGTTCTAGACAAGGGAGGCTTTAATGATGAGCTCTGAGGGTCTATGTACCAAACTGGATAGGTTCTTGACGAGTTGTAGAGCTTCCTTTTCCCTCTGCTTCATTGTAGCTAGTTCTCCCTCTGCCCAATTCAACTTGGATTGGAGGTCATTCTTCTCTTTCTCTACATTCTCGATTTTCTTCTTCTTGCGTCTCAGCTCCTCCAGATTTGGAAGTTTCTTCACTGCGTCTAGTATCTCCTCTGGCTTGACCTTCAACTCCTTGCTAATCGCCCTGAGTACGTCTACTAAGTTTTTGTGGTACTCCTGTGCTTGCAACACCCAATTGAATCCGGTCTTGAAGAATCCGGAAATTTCTTCCTCCTACTTCTCTAGAACCTTCTTCGGAGTAGGGAGTTTCCCTCATGAGTCTGGATTGGTGGATTTCCTCTGTTTGCGATCTATGAGTTGCTCCTCCTCTGTCGCGCCCCTTAGTGACACTTACCACCTTAAGCTCACTTTCCAAACACTTAACACCTTAGTGCCACTAAGGTTCATGCTCTCCTAACACTGCACATGCCACGCACCCACAATGTTAGGTTCTAACTCAAGTCATGGGATTCCCCATTCCTCCGTGACTTCCCATCCTTTCCTTCCAATACTTAACTCCCACAAGACACCGGGCATGTCATTTGATGACATGGGGCGGAACTTCCATTGATGTCCAAGCACTCGGTGAGGCACTACTCCCACCGGTGCTAACCGCCCTTGAATGGGACCCAACTCCCCACTAGGCCCAACCCAACTCATTTCGGGACTCACTAATCGGGACTCACCAAATGGGACTCACACCATGGCCTAGTGTAAAGTGGGACACCACCCAACCGGTATCAAGGAGTGCACAAGCACTCCATGGTAACACACAAGTGGTAGTGAGGCTCCAACACTAGCCTCACCACCCGAGGCCACTTAAGCTCACCATGGCACCATCCGGGAGTGAGGAGGGAGACCACCCCTCCTCATAGTACTCTCTGCGGGATTCGGCAGCCCCCGCCCTTGTATGTCAAGGGGGACTCCCAAACACCCTTTGGTTTTGGAAGACCACCCCATTTCTTCCGATTCGCACTACTTTGGGACTCCCGAACTTCCACCCGGCATAACTTTGCGGTCCGGGATCCAAATTGCACATGCGACCCCATTTTCGACATCTACGCGACGCGTAGATGCCGATGGACTACTCACTTGCTCCATTCGGACAAGTACTCGCAAAGATATCGCCCTCCAAAGATTCGGGACACTCCCGGCGCGTCCAGGGCACTCCCAGCGCGACCAGGGCGCTCCCGGCGCGACCGGGACACCCCCAACTTTGAACGCCCATAACTTTTGACTCGCAAGTCCAAATCACACGTTCTTTGGACGGTTAGAAGCGTCTTCTCAAGACCTTTCCAAGCATGTATCACACGCCCCCAAATTCGTCTGGATTAGAGCGCTACATCGCTCTGATCGCTCGGGACTCCTAGTCCCCTCACCTCATCTCTTGCAAGGCTTGGGGAGTCACCTCCAATGTCCCCCTTGCTCACCAAGGTGGCACGGGCACGCCTTGTGATGAGAGTCGTGACATCCTCTTCCGGCTCTTCTTCTTCATTGAATGCTGGCTGCTTTGCCTCCACTTTGTTTGTGAGGCCATAATGCAAGATCGTGGTTCCGGTGTTGTACTCTACCATCTCTACATTACTCAAAAGTTCTGTATAGTGGTAGAGGTGAAATAGGTAAGGACCAATTGGGTTGGTTTAAGCCTTTTCTACATGGGCGGCAAGTTTGGATACCATTGCTCCAATAACCTTCCCCTAGTGGACTAGTCTACCCTCCATTGTGCCAAAAATGGTATTGGCTACCGTGACTGTAACTTAGGTAGGCTTTTCCAAATACAAGATTGGGATAAGGAACTCTAAGACCCGTTTCTGCCTCCCATCTAGATAGTCACTAATGGCATACCCCTCTTTAGCATGGGCCGCATTCTTAAATTTCCCGGTTGTGAACTTATTAGTTCGGGAGGCTAATCCGGATCCTTTCTTTGGGAATCCGTAGACATTTGCCTAAACCTCATCTGTCCAGGTTCTGGGTCGCCCCCTTACTATCAACTCATACTGATTTGGAGCTCCTACAATGAGCTCCTGAATCATCCACTCATTCTTCACGGTCCATGGCTTAAGGAATAGGTCCACATACCCTAACGTACTCAAGTCGTCTTTTGACTGCGCCCGCTCACTTTGTCTCTCTGGAATGGTCTGATAGACCATCTGTGCAGTAACTAAAGGTTTACGGCTACCTCCCTTTGCCATCAAGAACCAGAACTAAGTTCGGATTTGGCACAATCTTCAACTCCTAGAATGATCACTAACTCACCACTCTTTCACTCAACTACACAAGCGCAAACTGTTGTAGAAGAAAGAGGGAAGAGAAATGGGAGTGGAAGGGATTAAGTACCTGTCAGCCTACCGACCGCTCCCAATAGCGGACCGTTTACCGTAATGGTTTCCTAGATTCCTAGACCGGAACTCTAGAATGTAGGCTATTGCTATCCGGGTTTCCAAAATCCGGATCCGTCCTGGATCTTTTTACAGAACACCTAAATCATCTTCTCAGCCTTAATGCAATGTTTAAGCTAAGTGGATTCTAATTCCGCTTGCCTAGTGAAAATTTTGATACTATAATAGATCTATTTTATACTAACCCAGTAGATTTCAAGTTTCTGTCTCGCAACAGGGTACAATATAATAGAGGACGAAGTGATGGCAAGTGGCATTTGTGAGTGAGATCAAAATTGGAAAGCTTTGGCAAACAAGAACATTTCTTAAATCTAGGCTTGCAAAACAAATATGAGGGTCCTTGATGATTGCCTTATTCGTGTGGGAACTGTGTTTTGCTCCTATTGCAACCCAAGTTTTTTTACCTCCTTGGCCCATGTGGTAGGATGGTAGGTACATAGGTAATTTACATGGTATAAATTGAAGTACTAAACAAAGTACTAAGTATCTCAAATGTTTAATTGTTCAATTTTTAGGTATAGGGTTTAGGCAAAAAATAAAATCTTGCATTAAAATCCTCATAAATCAATTTTTTAGGATTCAAACATACATTGGAATTTTGGCAAAATACATCTTGGGTTGGAGAGGTTGTTTTTTACCTCTACAAAAATATTTTTAAAATACTTACATTTCTTTAGTGTCTTATATTAACCCTCATACTCTTGAGAGGAAAAGTGTCCTTTGGATGATTTTAGCAAAAGTTGTGAGATGGAAAAAACCCATTTTTTTAGTTCAATTTCTTCTTGGAGGACTTGCTTAAATTCATTTCCTATGAATGGTGTTTCATATTTTTTTTCTAGAAATATTTTCAACTTTCACTTTAATTAAGAATTCCCATTGATTTCAAATTTCAACAAAAAAAATATGAGATCTTCACAATTAATAGAAGATGTATAATTACATGCCTCATAAATATATAAAAATAAATAGTTAGTTGTAAAATGAATTTCAAAAAAATTGCTATACTAGGCTTGTTCTCTCAAGGTTATAGGTTTGTAGATTTCAATTAGTATGAAAATTGTAGAAATTGTCAACTTGTTATGCTAAACTTTGGAAGTGTTATTTGACTAATAGCCAATGTTGAACCCTATATTGGTCAATAGAGATAGGGTGTGAATCCTTGAGTTTATCAAAACTTTCAATATTGAAATTATTGTGAGCAACATACATTAGCACTAATTCATGTTCAATTTAGAGGGGATGGGTGATTAAATGTATTTAGGAACATAGATTTAAATTCCTTGTTGTTGTTTAATTGCAATAGTAGATTGCAATAGTATATTGTAAGTAGGTGATTTTGTTGTATGTTTTATGGAGACTCATGATGTGTTGATGAATAAAAAAGCATGAAAGGAAAATCCAGTGAAGACTCGTTGATGAGCTATTATTGAATAGGGTGATTACAAGTCTTCACTATTCTACCTCCAAGCCCATAATTTTCAATCTGTAACTCCAAACAAAGATTGTAAAGACTTTACAGAAAGCTAACACAATTATCTACTAAATTTCAACTTAAAATATGACACTATCCGCCTTCTAAAATTGGTCAAAGTTTCTTCTCTCCAAATCAAAGGCTATTATTCCTCACTACTCTACCTCCAAGTCCATAATTTTTGCATCTTAACTCCAAATTCAAAGAGTGATAGCTCATTGAAAATCTCACAAATCAATACGTAATCAAATACTAAACCTCAATACTAAATCTCAAAAGAAAATACTTTTTCACCAAAAAGATACGAGCCCTTAAAAATTTTGCCTTCAAATTCTAAGACAATTAACCCTCTCACACTCCATCAAGTATAACTTTCTCATAAAAACCCCAAAGAAGTGAGTGATAGGTTTTTGGAATCACAAGAACATACTTTCAAAATTTCATTACAAAATTCACAAAATACAATATGCTATGTCTTTGCAAATTCTTGACTTTCTCCCAAACTAACATGAAGAGGAAGAAAAAAGGTCTCAACTTCATCTTCCACCTCATCCTCCATCCCATCCACCTAAGCAAGTGAATTTCACCCCCCCCAATGTGCCACATGAACCACATGAGTTACATTTCATTTATTGGCCAATTCTATTTTTCCTATAATTCTATCCATATTCCCTACGTGAAATTTAAATGCTTTAAAATCCAAAAGAAAGGTAAAACAAACTACACCTTTCATTTCAACAACTTCAAACATACAATCTAAAGTTTCAAAATAACTCTAAGCATAAAAATAAAAAACTAGGATCAAATAGTTGTTTAATAGAGGCAAAAAAAATAGAGATACAAGAAAATGACACTCATTCTACTTCTTGAGAGTCCATTAAAAAAACCCTTTGAATCGACTTGCCAATATAATTTACATAATGTACACATTTACAATGTTACAATGTGTCCTGGGTTTGTATGTTAGATGGACTCCACATAAGAGGTACGTAGCCCTAAGTGTCGCCAAATCCATTCTCAACTTCAATATTGCAAGTTAAGGTGAAGTCACCTAATTGTGTCTAGACTCTAACTATCTTTCTCTGTAGATTGCCAAATTGCTCACCTCCTTCATGGCTGTGTTGCCTACTTTGACCTTGAGTTCAATGCTTTGTAGCTAGATAGACTCTTCCTTCCATTGCATTGAAGCTAGTTTGCATTTCTCTCATATTGCCTTATCGCTAGAATTATGTTCATGGTTGAGGGCTAGCAGCCTAGAGGTTGTGAACGAGCTTCAATTTTCAATCCTAGTTAGTGGGATTTGTGAACAATTCTTGAATGCTATGGTGTGGAGTGGGAAGTAAGTGCAAGGCACACGTGGTGCAATGAGTGAGGGCTTTCAATTAGAACGAAATGGGAAGATCTATGTTTTTGCACTTAATTGCCTAGATTTTCTCTTGTTCGGCATTGCTCTATTTCATTCTTGCCTCACACGATGGCGTTCATTCTTTCACAAAGTCAAGTCTATCTCTTACTTGTTCTCCGTCTACTTGCTTGTTTATATCTTCACTAATTTGCTTTGAGTGATTCCTTATTTCCATTTGCACAAAATGCTTCAATTGTTTGCACTCACTTATATTTGTGTTGCCTTGCCTGGGTTGTTGAGCTTGGATGCCATAGCTTACAATTACAATTTAGGGTTTGATGAATATGGTATTCATGCATTGTTTAGGGGGCTATGGGGGGCGATGATCTTGCACATGCTTAGAGGGAAAAACAAGTAGCCATATAGGTGCTTGCAAAGAAGGAGAGAGTGCACAAGAAAAATACAAGGTTGAAAGTAATGGTTGTAGTGTTAGTAATAAAAGTCCTTGAAGGTGCACATATAGATGAACAATGCAGAAAGAAGCAAGCTAGAGAGAAGAATAGCATCCAATCCTTTTACAAGATGCCTAAAAATCTATTTAACTTAGCACTTCTTTGGGAGGGTGCAAATAAGGCCATTGTCAATGTTGTTCAGTTGAAGAGTTGGCTACCTTGGTTGTGTTGAGCCTCAACAATGGCATGTTTGTAGACACACCACCGCCTACGAGGTGATCTGGGATGGCAAAGACTAGTGTGAAAGTTATACATGAAATGTCTCGAGTTGTGTTTGTTCCATCAAATACTTTTGATCAAGGAGGGGGGTTCAACCAAGGGAGAAAGGAACAATGCTCTCGTACTATTGTTGACTCTTGAGGTTGTGAATGTATCAAGCAACTCTTCTTGCTACATATATAGTGATGATGATCCAAACTTCGTGGAGTTCTCAAATGAAGGAGTGTGGATTGATGCTGAGTATGGCATCTTGAATGATGATGATATGGAAGAACTTGAACTAGGGTCTAGCACACAAGTGAAGAATGATAAGCACATCCAAAAGAAAGTTTGGTTATTCAAGAAAAGCTACAAGGTGATGTAAGCACCAAATTACCCACCCTTGGTAATTCGCAAACACAACCAAGTTCTAGGTTTCGTCTAAATGACTCCTACCTTTGGGTGTCTAAGCGTGATCCATTGTGCCTTCCAAGAAATGGATCTTTTTACTAAGTGCCTAAGTGATCCCAAATTCGCAAGATTCACTTAATCTACTTCCTATGTCTTGGCCGACCGAATGGCTGACCAAATGTATGATCTGGATGTAACCCATGCCAGGGCAGAACTAATCTAGGAAACTTCTAGTTCATCTTGTTCCATTTCTAAAAACATAAAACTCGACCCTATCTAACCTTCCTAGCCAAAGTTATGGGTGGATGAAGTTTGATCACTACTCTATTCCTCAAACTTCATCCATCGATTGAACCTAGCTCCCTAATTCAAAAGGATCCGAAATTTTTAGGGATGGGTCAAAAGACTTCCTTATAACTCAATCTGAAGTTTGGGCCTAATTGGGGACTCTAAAAAAATTCTCATCCAAGCCTTATCTAAACTTCATCCGCTAATTTCTCCTAACCTATAATTCGGAATTGACTTTTCTCTTTGGCCCTGGACCCTAATCGGTGGTCCCCTTCTACTCTATTTAATTCTCTGTCAAATCCGGGGTTTAGCTATTCTTCATCCAATTTGACCCTAACTTTCATCCGGTGATAACTTTCTCAATTTTGGCCCGATTTGGGCATGCCTTAGGGTTTTGGAAAGCTACAGCCCCCTTATTTAATTTTATGTCCTTAGAAATGACCTGAACTATAGTACTAAGGGTCTGACCTAGGGGTAGGCCTCGGCCCACGCTACTAGTTTCTAATTAGGGACTTAGGGAAAGTTTGGAAAGGTTTAACTCATACCTCGGAACTTGAGTTAGTGACTGCGCCCATCAAAAGCTCTACCTCCTCCACCATGAACTCCTGTGCCATGAGACAACGAACCACTGTTCTAATCATAAAATATTTTCTCCTTCACTCTTTTCTTTCCTCCCACACTCTAAGGTGGCTCAACTACCCTTGCTCCTACCTACTAAGCTAACCTAGACGACGTGTCATACCATTCCCAAGAGTTGAGCTACTTCTTACGTCCTATGCCTTACATCCTATACTTATGTCTCACACTTAATCTCGTGGTGATTACCTATTTCTAATCTAAGGGTTTAAGTAAGTTTTGAGGATTTCACCCTATCCTATCTACCTTCATCTTTTCCCTTCAAGTTGTCTTCCCTTGCATCACTCTTCCTCATTCTCTTGGCCTTCTGCAATCTCCACTCTTTCTTTCTTTATTGGCTTTTACTACCTCGGTGAGGTTTTCGGGAGATGGGGCATTGGACTCCCCGCCCTAAGGGCTATGTTAGAATAACGGGGACCTCTGGTTGGTATCTTCTCTTCTTCCTTCACCCCTAGCTTGTTGGGTTTTTTTCTTCCCCTCCCCTCTTCACTATGACTGTTGGACCCCTAAATCCCGGAGCCCAATACTATAAACCTGAACCCCCCTAGCTCGAGACCGTAAGCCTAACTCCCTAGGCTCCCGATAATGTAACCTGACTCTCCGCCCATACTGTATGCCATACACGCGTAGGAGCATGAATATCCTTACAACACCAAAATGTCATAAAATGACTCGAAATATCATCCCAAGGAATTCTAAATTGTTGTTGCAAGCCAAGATTATCCATTTCATCGACTTAAGTACTCCATCCACTTGATTTCTCTCTCTCTTCCGGAATCCAATCCAGATCCACTCCTTTTCGGAATCCAGTTCCATCTCTTTTCACACTCTAGTTTTCTATGCCTCTCTTTTATCCTTAGAAGGACCACCTTTGATCTTGTTAGAAGGGTAGGGACTCACCATTCGTATTCCTCACACTCTTTTTTTTCTCTAAACTACACAAAACACATCTGATAGTATGTCGTAATGGATTGGACAAGGAAGTACACTCTCACAACTTCCTAGATGGTCTATCTTGAAAACAGGTCACTCAAAGCCGTCTCCAGGCTTTTCCACTACAATGATAGATCAACAACAACTAAAACCGATGGAGGATTGTTAGTCATTCATTAGACTAATTCTAGGGTTTGGCAAACCTTACAGAGAGTGGGATGGGGATTTTTCCACTGGTGGTTGCTTATCTCCGTACAGAACCCTCCTTGGTATTCCGGACTTGCACCCACACCACTCCTTGTCGGATTTCTGTTTCAATATTTTAAAGGCACCACGCACAAGACTGTATTCACAAGCCTAAACTACGTCACAAACGTTCCCTTTAAATCAGATCCAATCACCTCAAATTCAGATTCCTCCTTTCCTCTCTCCCTCTTACACTTCAACATTCTTACAAGTAGACACAAAAAAGTTGGATATACAATAGATCAATTCCTAAATATTCCACTTGGTGTTTCAAATTAAAGAAAGATAACAAAATACCAACTATAAGTGCTAGGATGGGAATGAGAGGACAACAAATCTAACCTCCCCTTTAAAACTCAAAACCCAAAGGCAAAAGGCCACCAAAAAATCCAGATGACCAACCATTGACCTCCTGAGAAATCCGGAAAGTCAGATCCTACAAATCCGGAACCCGGGCCCACACTTAGAAACCCGTTCCAGATTTGAAATTCAAATCCTAACTAACTGAAACCCTAACTACTTCGCCTTCCTTGCCTTTTTTTGAATGCTCCTGCCTTGATTTGTTGGTGCCCAGACAGGTGCCCTAGCTAGAGTCAACTTCACTGGAGTTGTCTTCATTGTTGCTCGGGTCTGGATCTTCCGGATCACCTGTGGGGGCAGATCATCGTTATTGCTGCTCGAATCAATTCCAAATCCATTCCAGATTCCAAGTCAATTCCAGATTTGATTTTGGTCCGCTTATAGATTACCTAGTTTGTCTTTTCAGCCTTAACTATAATAATTGAGCTAAACGGATTCTACTTCCGTTTGCCTAACTAAGAAAATGAAAAATTCAACACTAGAATAGTTCTATTTTATACTAATTCAATGCATTCCAAGTTTCCGTCCTACAACACTGTAACCCAACTTCCCAGCCAAGATTGTAACCCGACCCTCAGGCGCCCAATGTTGGACCCCGACTCCCCGTCCGATATTGTAACCCAACCCCCCCTAGCTCTCGATATTGTAACCCCAACTCCCCACCGATACTATAACCCCCCCCCCATCGCCCAGCCTTGCCCCGTCCGCCCACCTATGGTATCCAGCCGGCCCCTTCCTAGATATCGGGGTTGGTTTGGGATGTTGGTCTAGCTAAGATGCTAGTTGGATTGGGGTGATGGTTGCGACCTTTTCTTTAGCAAATTTTGGTGCTACTTTCTATGGGGAGTTTGGGTGATCATATCTATGCTAGTAGGTGGTGTTTTTTAGGCTCATGGGGGACGAAGGGCCCTTCCTATCTCATGCTCTTGCTAACTTCTAATTCCTACTTCTGGGGACCTAAGCCTTGGTTTGTTCCCGACGTGTTTTGGGAACTAAACCTTGTGGGGAGAGGAGCCACGTGGTCTCACAGTTCTCCCGTGAGGTGGTTGTAACGCACCGCTAAGATTTTTTACCCCAAGGGGTTTCAAAGCTTCGCCGTCATTCCCTCTTTTAATACATTGCTAGGACTTTTTATCCCAAGGGGGTTCAAAGCTTTGTCATATGGGTGGGACCCACTACCCTCACACCCTCGTGTCTTTCACCAGGGAATACTACGTCAACTTTAGAAATAACAAAAGGAAGAAGCGTTTGACATTCTAAAGACTAGCTATACGGGGTTAATATCATAAAAGATTTGAACTAAAGGCCCTCTAAAGCGGCATCACCAATCACTTGGGGGGTTGTACTAGGGTTAGTACAATGACAAGACAAAGTGGGTGGCCAAGAGGGACCCACCAAAGTAAACGTACACAAGCTCTAGGAACAAGGTAAGGTAAACAAACTTCTAAGCTCAAACTTGTAAGAGTTAGTACCACCCCCCCCCCCCAAGGTGCAAGGGACCCATGAAGACCTCGTAAGCTTGGAAAACAACAACAATGGCCAAAAGTGCCCAAAAAACACTATTGCAAGGTTTGTGGCTAAAAACACCACAATTCCAACATCAACTGGACCCAACAAACCTAATTATACAAAAAGGGGGTTGTGAGAAAGGAGAAGGGGAGCTTTTTTATACTCTTTTCCGGGCACCCACCTCTCTTCATTCATCTAAGTTAACCTTATTTTCTTGGATTTTCATCCAAAACTCAAGGTTTTCATCCTATGTTGGCCTACTTAGCTAACTTTTGGAGATTAACTCCGAATTGCAAACGGATAGCATGCCATTGGCTTCAAAAGGCCATTTTTAGTCCAAGGGAATCCCCCTCTCCCTTTTCTATCTTCAAAATCGCAATGAAACTTAGTGCTAACTTAATGCCAAAAATTGGAAAAAAATTCCAACTTTTGGGGGTTGACTTTCCTAGCAAAAGTAACTAGTCTAGGCTCCTAAGTAGATACGGGGGAGTGAGAAAAGTCCTATCTTAGGCCCCATTCTACTTTCATATGCTCCTGCTCCACCGGTCAAATCCGCCGTGGACTTTAAATTTCGTTAATTGTCGGGGAATTTGGCAGGTTCGGGTACTTCTAACTATCGGAATGTTGTGAAACTTGTTGGGGAAGCTTATTAACATAAAAGAAGCTATACTAATTTTTAGTGGGAATTTACTGCCACATAGAAAATTTCTAGGAATTTCCTATCGCAAGTTTGGTGTCACACCCCTATCTCCTTGGAGGTGCCCGAAGTGCCTTAGTGAGCAAGGGGGACCTTGGGGGTGACTTCCCAAGCCTTGCAATAGGCTAAGACGGAAGAAATGAGAGACTCCTAAGCAAACAGGGTGCAATAGCGCCTTGGTTATAAAAGGTATAGTGGCATGTCATACATGTTTGGAAAGCTCTTGAGAATATGCTTCTAACCGTCTAAAGAACGCTTGATCTGGACTAGCAGGCTAGAAGTTATGGCCTTTCAAAGTTGGGGGTGTCCTGGTGGCAGTGGGACACTCAAAGCCTAGGTGTGAGGGGTTTTTAAGGAATTACTCAACCAAGAATGGCATGTAGCATATCATTGGAAAGATAAAAAGACAAGGAACCTATAATGCCAAGAATTACGAGGTTCTAAGCCATGAGCCAAAAGTTATGGCCAAGAGAAGGGCCGTGGTGAAGGCGTGACGCCACTCCCGGTGAACCCAAATCTTTGGAGGGCCATAACTTTGTGAGAACTTGTCCAAATGGGACAAGTGAGTAGTCCATCGGCATCTACTCATCGCGTATATATCCTAAATGGGCTCTCATGTGGGATTTGAAGCCCTGAAGACAAAGTTACGCCGTTTGGAAGTTCGGGAGTCCAAACGGAGTGAGAACTTGGGGATTTCAGTTGAAAACGGGTGGTCTTCCAAAACCCAAGGGGGTTTGGGAAGTCCCTTTGACCCACAAAGGGGGGGTCTACTGAAGACTAGAGAGAGTACTATAGGAGGGGTTGGTCTCACTCGTCACTCCCTCTTAGAGCCTTGGTGAGTCCTAGTGAGTCATGGGTGGTGATGTAACTTCACCACCGGCCTCAAGGCTCCTTGGGACACTTATGTGAGTATCCCGAGGCACTGGTTGGTTGGAGTCCCACTCCTTGCTAGGCCTTTGGTCATGTGTCATGAGTTGTGAGTCCCGATTATTGTTGGTGTCAGAGTAGTAAATGCACAACAGGCCTAGTATGAAGTGGGGTGACAACCAAAGGTGGTTAGAACCGTGGTGAGTAGTGCGACCATGAGTCCTAGCACAATAAGATGGAAGTTCCGCCCCATGTCACCAAGTGACATGCCAAGTGCGACAAGTGGAGTGCGTACTAGAAGTCCCGGGCACCAGGACTTAGTAATATGAGTTGAAAATGGGAACTAATGTTGTGAATGCATAGCATGTGCAGTGTTAATTAGTTGAGCCTAAGTAATATCATTATTGGAGCATGGTGAGCCTTGAAAGCTATGAAGGGCTCTTGAAATCTGGTTGGAGATGTAAGGACGTAAGGTGTTACTAGGGCTGCAACATTTGGATAGTTGATCGTCCAGAAAGACATCTTTTGACTATCAAAAATTTCCGAAACTTTTCGTGGAACCTTCCATGAGATCCCACAACACATGTGTAGGTCATATTTTTACTCTACACATCGGCTTAGGGGGGACAAAATTCACCCCCTTGTTTAATTATCTGTGGCCGGGGAATCTTCCACACCGAGAGGAATCTTAGCAAACTGACTTTGTCGTTGGTTCCCGGGCATGGGTTTAACTTTAGACCACCCTCCTTGCACCTAAGATTCCTCCACAGTCCCGTCTTGGTATTTTTAACATGTGCAAGTCTACAAATGGGGTTCCGCTATTTCGTCGATGAAATGGGTAAATTAGAACCTATCTTTGGGAATTGATTCCTATGCCCCATGAGGGTTTCTTCAACCAATTCTAGCCTAGAGATGTCCTTTCTATGTGGGGTTTTGAACTTGATACGCCCATCACTTATAATTGACCACTTTGCCACTATTACTTGGGTCCTAACCTATTTACAGTTTGCAGTTGAGCCAATCTAACTATGATATTTTAAAATTAGACCAAATACTGTATTGGGATGTGACACTCCTATTTTGGTTCTACACTCTTTGGGGAGATTTTTGTATGTAAAAGTGCATTTAAAATATAAAAATATATAAAAAAAAAAAAAAAAAAGAGTGAGTCCCTGGTGACAAATTAGGGGCTCATAGGTGACCAGAAAATTTCAAACCAAATGGTCTGCCAAATTGTTGTGAGCACTATGCAAGGTAGATGATAATGGGATCATGTATCAAGTAAAGTGTATTCTTTGCTCCCAAACTCAAGGTAAGGATTGCATTTTGAGGCCAAAGTGGCATGGCTTAATGAAATATGATATGTGTGATAAGCACAAGAAGAATGTGCTTCTCTTCGCCACTAAACGTCCCATTATCATTCTTGAGCAACTCAACAAAGTCACTTCAGTTGAGAGTAAGAGAAAATGTGCACAACTTGCAATTCTATTTCAATTGTCTAATGGATGTCCAGTGGTTGAATTTGAGTCTAGATTTTCTTTGTATAAGCTTTAGAAATCCTGAACTTGTGAACAATTCATTGGGACTATGGATTTGGTTAGTTGATGGCCAATCATATAAATGACTTTGTGAAAATCAAGATGGGGGAAATTATAGGTGTTGTTACTTATGTGGCTTTAATATATGATGAGACTTTAATTGTAGATAATATATTGTGGATAGCAATTCACACATATATTATACAAAATTGGACTAGAGTTCGACTACAAGAAAAAACAATGCCTTGAACCAACATGAAAATGAATTGATATGTGTTGGTTATTTGTGTTGGTAAGGATGTCTTGATTTGGACAATAATCAACACAACCAAGTTGCTTTTCTTTAGCAATTTGAATTGGTCAAATTTTTATCATGAAAAAATCCATCACATCCACACAACCGCCATGTAAGTAAGATCGTCATGTCAACTAATCTATCACGTTGTCAGGTAGAGAGGAATTGTGTTGGAAAAATGTTGGATTCCTAGCTGCAACTAGAATTGACCCTTGGATATGAGGGATCCCATGATTAAGTGATAAATGCACCCATAAAATACTTAAAATACCTCAAGTCATCTTCATATAGTGTTTATAAGTCAAAGTAAAACACCAAAAGTTGATTGGGGGTAGTAGAAGTAGAGTAGGAACTTCCAAAGTCCTTGGAAAAAATCCGATATTTAGTTGAGTGTCAGTTTTGCTCAAAACTCCAAATGAAGAGTGATATCATTTCAAAAAGCTAACACAAAATTCTATAATTCTACCAAATTTCAAGTAAAAATATCATAATGTCCGCCTTCTATAACCATTCAAAGTTTCTTCTCTCCAAATCAAAGGCAGTTCCTCACTCTTCTACTTCCAAGTCCATAACTTTCACTTTCTAACTCCAAATAAAGATAGTAAAGATTTTTTTAAAAGATAAAACAATTGTCTACAAATTTTTAAAATTTCCATTCAAAATATGATACTGTCCAACTTTTATAGCTAGTCAAAATTCTTTCTCTTCAACTCACAGACAATTCTTCACTACTTTATTTTTTAGATCATAACTTTTTAATATTAACTCCAAATTAAGTAGATGATAGTTTTTTAGATATATAAAAACTCAACATATACTCATACCAAATCTTAAAAGGAAAGAAGTTCTCATCAAAAGGATATGAGCCCTCGAAAATTGTGCCCTCAAACTCTAAGACAATTAACCTTCATACACTCTATCATGCATAATTTTCTTATAAAAACTCTAAACGAAGTGAATGATAGGTTTTTGAAATTCCAAGGAAGAGAAAAATACACTCTCAAAATTCCATTACAAAATTCACAAAACACAAGACACTACATCTTCCTAAACTCATGACTCTCTTCAAACTAATATGAGGAAGAAGAAGAAAGATCACCACCTTATTTTCCACCTCATCTTCCATACCTTTTACTTAAGCAAATAGATGTCCACCTCTAAAAGGTCACATGCACTATACTTTCACTATTGGCTTACTTTACTTCATCCCAAACTATATCCATATCCCTATATTGAATCTAAATTTATTTTTAAATCCAAGGAAAAGACAAAACAAGCCTTGCCTTTCATTTTGAAAACCCTAAACACATGATTTAAAGTTTCAAAATATTGATATATAAAAATTAACAAATTAGGAATACATAGTTGTCTAACAAAGGTAAAAAAAATAGAGTTTTAAGAAAGCATCACTTCTTTTGCTTCTTGAGACTCTTTAAACATAAACTCCAATTCAACATATTTGTATATATTTTACATAGTACGCACATTTACAATGCAACAATATAGGAAGGACTATAAAATTTGATTGAAACTTAATTGAAAAAAAATTCAACACTATATTCAAAGTAGTCCAAAATATACTTGAAAATCGAACCTCAAGTGCCACTTACCTTGGAGTCTAAAGAAATGAGAAGACAAGCTTTTTAGACAAGTGGGGTGGTAGGAGGTGGAACAATCCATATGGGATATATTTGATGAGGATGAGTAGGAGCTCAACCACTCATAGTTAAGTCAAAACTAGTAAACATACTTTAAGTAGAATATCAAACCTCATTTAAGCATAGTAAAACTACTTTTTTTCAAAAAATCTTGAACTAAAAAAGATGGAAAATAAAATAAAATTTCCCCTTCAAAAATGTGTTTGACATTTCAAGACTCCAATCAAAAGTTCTGGACAAATTTTAGAGAAGAAGTTATAAAATTATTAAAAAAAATGCCCCTTCTAATGCCTCTATGAAATTTGCCCATAACTTTTGATTGGAGACTTTAAATGTTAAATGGATTTTTAGAGATGAAATTTGGTTTGATTTTTCTCCTTTTTGTAGTTCAAATTTTGTTGAGAAAAATTATTCTACTATACTAAAATGAGGTTTAAAATTCTACATAGAGTATATTTAATGGATTGCAGAATCAACTAAGCAAATTTTGTTTTTGGTCACAATTAACACATTTATGTTGATTGCAACTTTTGTCAAGAAATGCAACGGCTGGATCAACATTCGAAATTCTATTTTTTTCACAATCAATAAAAATCAGTTCATTATGTGTTAATTAGTGCCTCCTTTTCTTGTAGTGTTCTAATTCTTGTGCACTTATAGAAGCTTGATACAACTAGAGCTACAACAAAGGCTTTTCTAGGGGTGATTTTAATAGCTTTACAAAATAAAATGGGCGTAGATGCAGTTGCAAGTACATTGAAGCTTATATGTTTGAGGGCTAATGGTGTCAATGCATTCCATGGTTGCAAAAATGGGGTATCAACGAAACTGGTGGACTAGTGGGCACCAACCCTTTTTTTTTACTTTTGAGAAAGTGCCAAGATGGTGATCACTTAAAATTTGGTGAAGTATAGTATTTCTACATTCATCCATCTTTTAGACCAAAAAATACTTTTCAATCATATTTAAGCACTTTTTCATCCAAATTAGGCAAATTCATCCACATTTAAAATAGAAATGGAAAATTTTTGGCAAAAAAAGATTACTTTTTTCTAGCGAAAAGTTGACATTTATTTTGAAATGGTGCAATATGGCCCCGTGGTGCCAAAAAAAAGGGCTAGTCGGCACCATTTATGGTAGGAGTGCATTGTTATAGGCATAAACTCAATATGGCTATCCAAACCTTAAGTGAGCTCATGATCATACACCTATTGGAGGAGTTATTAAGGAGCTATTACAATTACTTTTTCCAAAGCCTAAAGAAGTTTGCCAAGTTTCATGCTCTTTGCCATTTTAATGGACATAAAGAGCTTGAAGTTGCTGAAGAATGTAAAGACCTATTGGTGCAGCATGATTGCTCCCCCTTATCGTGTCATAGCCTAGTATAAAAGCTTAATAGCAAAGATGGATGCAAACAAAAATTGCAAGAAATGAGGTCCTCAAGTAAGAGTAAGCTCTAAGTTTTAATTATGCTTTTGTATTTTATTTTTTACTTTCGATCAGTCTCCCTCTCATGTTTAATCTTGTTGTTGTTTTTTAATTATTTACAAGCTTTGTGCTTGAGTGTGTTCTAATATAAGCTTTGTTGGTCACTTGGTCCAATTGCTCAATCCTTACCTATTGATTAGTATGGCTACATTGCTACCACTCTTGGAAACTATAAATGTCTTGGTAAATGTAGCTCAGAAAAGAGGCATTTTAATCTAGGATTTCAAGGCAGTTGTCATAAAGTGCCAATTAAAGTTGTACAAGTTGTTTGTGAATCTTCACACAACATTCTCTAGACCATCTTTCCTTGAGTTTAATCAACTTCATTTGTTTAACCATGAGTGTATTAAGTTGACATTTTAGATTGGTAGAAATGAGCCTACACCAACTTTGATGTTCTTGGTCAACAATTAGAACTTGTCAACTCATCAAGAGGGGGAAAAGCTTATACAACAAGATTTCACAGCCTTACTAGAGTACATTAAATTGGATGTGAGTAGTGCATATCTCTTCCTCTCCCCTACTTGTTGCCTTTTTATTTTGTTTGTTCACACCTTGTGTATAGTTTTGGGCTAGGAACACCATATTTGTTAAATTGAGGCTTTCACTTAAATTTGAGGCTTTTAAAACAATGAAGGACTTTTAGGGCCACTTCACACTTTCGCAAAAAGTTGAGAGTCGAAAAAATTCCATCAATCTAATTGCAAAGAAGCCATTGGTTTTTAGTGTGATTGGTGGAGTTCAATAGACACTTAGCTTATGGCCATAGTGTAATATAGTGAGAAGTGGTGCTTATATATAATCATCTAAAAGCCTATGTGCTATAAACATATATATATAGTGTATATGAAGCTTAAATTGTGATAATTTTGCTTATAGATGAGGATAGTAAAAAATATGTAAAATATCACAATACAAACAACAAGCCTATGCAATGTGTAATGCCCTAGAAATTGATATGTAGCTTCAAATTAGTTGGAAGTAAATGAACAATTTATATAAGACAGTGTTTTCCATGCTTCAATTTGACCTACCACAATATGAAGTCATCAAAGAAAATTTGTTGTAAACTTAAACTATTGAAAGTTTTCATTTTATTTTATTGAAACAAATGAAACAAATTCCATTGTTGAAATTTTTCTTGAAGCTTCAACTATGGGAGGTTTTGTTCGTGTGTTTTTTTGGAATTTTTCTTAAATTCTTGCTCAGACTCAGAAACTCAGTGACTTTATTGCAGTCTTTCTTGGATGGAGTAAGAGTTATCAAATTGTGTCAAGATTCTCTTCCCTATACAATTTTTAGTCTCCAAATCCCAATATAAAAAATAACTATCATGCAAGGATGTGAGAACTCTTGACTTCTAATGCAAGATTTCATTGAAGCTTTGAACTTATAGAGTCTTAGACAAAATTTCCAAAAAACATTGAAGGGATTTGAGGCCTCCAGAGTGCCATTTCAACCTAGTTCCCATCCCTACTCTCTTCAAAAATTCTAAAAGTTTCCTCTTACCATAATTTTTGTGGTAAGTTCAAGAGCACATTGCACAAACATTGATGATGGTTGGCCTGATGGCTTCGGTTTGCCACGTTGTTACTAAGCTGCCAATTACTTATGCTTCACTACTTTAGAGTAATACTAATCAAAAATTGGCCTTACATTAAAAACAGTTAGACACATGAAGCAATTGGATGACGAAGTTTCAAGCAGTTCTCTATGTGAATGTTCCTTGAAGCAAATACAAGCTCTTTATACAAATGAAATAGTGGTATGTGGAAAAAACCATATGGGATATATAAATTAGGATTAGTGGGTGATTGCAAGAAAGATTGGTCCTATTTTGCATCACATTTAGAGTGACAAAATTGTTTTCTGCTAGAACTTTTGGAGGTAGAGCCCGATGAGCTTGAAATTTTTATTGGAAATTACTAACTTGATTTTTATCATATCCCTTATTTTTTAGAAATTTTAAAAAATCATTTTATATTTAAAAATCAATTTGGCTAATTTGTCACACTTTGGGGTTTAGGGTTTTTTAGTACTGTGGAGTATCCAAAATTAATGATCTAGAGCTGAAATTTTCGTGGTCTATTTCCATAGTAGGAATACATATGCCCACCAAAGGGAATCTAAAAATATATTATTTTATAGCCTCCATATTTGTGCAAATAGGGCTCCCTTGCATGCACACTTTTGAACATTGAAGATGGTTTTGACTTCATCTTTTTGGTGAAATTTGATCACCATGAAGTCCTCACAAATTGTCAATTTTGAGATTTTTTTTGTTCATGATTTTCTATTTTTTATTAATTAATATCTCATTGTATCTATTTTTTGTGACAAACTGTCTTTTTTTTCAAATAGTACTATTTTAGTACTTACTAGTAGTCATAGTACTCAAAACTATACTTTCAGCCGTCAATTTTTTAGATCAACGACTGAGATTTCTCGGTTACTTAGTACTGAGCATAGAAATCATTGTTTTGGCAAAACACTACATAAAACATTTGGTCTTTCTTGCAACTGCCCTAATAGAATCTCAACCGCTAATAGAGTAATAGTTAATTCAAATGCAGAAATTTTGTTCAAAGTGAAATTTCAGACCTCAATTAAGCATAGTAGAGTAACTAAAGAAGACTAGTAAATCAATTTATGTTTCATCTCCAAAAATCCGTTTGTGATTTAGATCCTCCAATCAAAAGTTATGGCCAAAATTCAAAAAGAGGTTGGAGGGACTTTTTTTTTGACATTTTGAAACATCTTCTTTGAATTTGTCCATAACTTTTTCTTAGAGGTTTAAAGTCACAAACGGTTTTTTGGAAATGAAACTTAAATTGATTTACCAACTTTACTTTGTTCAAAGATTTTTGAAATTTTTTATTCCACTATGCCTAAATGAGGTTTGAAATTCCACTTTAAACAAAATTCCTATGTTTTGACAATGAGTGGTCAAGCTCTCATCTTCAAATTATCCCATAGCCTTTGAGGATTTATAATGGGAAATTCATTTCACCATAAAATCAACATCTCCAACCTTCACTCTCACTAAATCTCATTGACATCAATCCTTCATAAAGCCTTAAAAAAAATTTTGACAATAGATAGTCAAATGGTAGGCATTTTAGGGAACCTTCTCAATGGATTGTTAATGGGTTTTCAATATTTTTCTTTAATTTTAAGTAATTTTCGTTGATGTCACTATCCGTGAGCAATAATTTCCTTATCTAATGTGACAAGGTCTCGACCACATCGGATTTGTTCCCATAACAACTTCTAACAAAGGTAGGGTCATTGGAACATCTTGGGAACTCAAAGGCTTCTCATGCCCTCAAATCCCCTCTAATGTAGTGCATTTTGGTGATAGTTGAAGTTTCCACTAGTCTACCAAGTTTAGTTTCTTAAAACTAATTTTTTAAAGCCCAAGTTTAGTCTCAAAAAGTATCAGTACCCAAAATTTTCAAGTAGTGAAATTGACATTAGTACCTATCTTTTTGAGTCGTATGCCATAAGATATTTTAAGTCAAATATTGGACACTTGGGGGGTAATCTTGAGACTCCAAGAGTCCCAAATAATTATTAAAATCAAGTTTTCAAAATTCAAACGAGTCCAACAAGGTTTGGAACCAATCCAAGAGAGTTCGGAACCAAACAACAATGAAGAATTGAGACCAAGTAGCAATGAAGAATCAAGACTAGGCAATAGTGAAGAATTAGAACCAGGACCGGAAGGGGTTCGGCCAAAGGGATGTCACCACATCACCGTTGCTACCTTATCACTGCCTACCAAGAATTTTTACCAACCCATGATTGCTACATGTCCAATATGAAGCTACCCCGATGACTGTGCAACTAGTTTGTGAGTAGTCTCTAGAGTTAGTTGTGTAAGTAGTTTGGAGGTCAATTGTGGAAGCTATTTTGGCTAGTGTGGGAGCCAACCTTTGGTGAAAAATAACTAAATAGTCTAGGCCGTACTAGTGAAGAGCTCAAGTCAAAATTTTGTTCTCTTAAACACAAAAAATTGGAATGCAAGTGAAGTAACTTGAAGTAGACAAATCAAAGAGGCAAATACATTAGCTGAAATTTGGGGAAGTCAAGGGGCCATTTCAAGCCTGTTCCCCATGTTGTTCCCGTAGTGGTAATGGCATGTCTCATTGTTGTCAACCATCATAAATACTTTTTTTCCCCTTGAAATTGAAAAAAATAGAACAAAAAATTTTAATTCAAAAAATAAAGTTTGATGTGGTTGCCTCCTGACCACATTAGCACATTGTAGTGGGGAAGTTCACCAAGTTCTCCACTACTGAGAACTTGCAGTCTTCTAATGGGGATAGATCTCTTCTAATGAGGAATAAGAAAAGGTAAAGGGAAGTGTGGAAGTAATTTCACTTAGAACCTCTCATAGCCAAAAATACAATCCTTGGAAGCATAGAAGTAAAAAAGAATTTGAAACAAAACTTAACTAACACTCAAAAATTAGATAGAGGTTCCATGTCAAATAATTGGAAGAGGAAGTAGAGTTAGAGAGTTACAAATTGAAGGATGAAGAGACAAGTCAAGAAATTAAAAGGTTAGCCATGGCCAAGGATTAGGAAGAAATCTTAGAGAGAAATTTCAAACCATTAGTGTGTGGATAAAATAATAATTGACTTGGAAAGGATAGGAAAGCTAGAAGTCAATTATTCTTTTGAAGGTTGAAACAAGTATTGTATCTTATTTCAAAGTCAATTGTTGAAATACAATAATTGTATTAGAATAGTAGTAAAAGAAAAGAGAGGAAGGATAGGAAAAGAAGGGAACTCAAATAGTTGGAAGTTCCAATTTTTTGAGTTTGTATTAAATTCACACTTTCAAACGGTGAGCAAAAATACAAGAAGAAATCCAACATGGCGGATGAAGGAGAGTTTAAAGGAGTATTCAACCACCCTATAGATGAGGCCCAAATTGAAGTAAGCCACTAATTGCTCCATCTTTTCTCCAATTCTTTTTATTAGCAATTTAAACTTGTAGCCGAACTACAAGTTCAATTTAGAGTGTTAATATTAGGTTTTTACCAAAGTCCATATGCTTAATCTTGTAGATCTTGGTTAGAGGTTTCCAAAAGTGTATGATTCTTAGAAAGTGGAGTCAAATTGAGAAAGATACTAGTAGATGAAGTATAGGAGTCATATTGGATGGAAACTTAAGTATTACTAAGAATATAGAGGTCAAAAGAAGAAAAAGTTGATTTTGAATTAAAGATTGGTAGAATATAGTGGATGAAGTTTTGAAGTACTAATTAGCAATCAAACTTCATCCACTTATAACTTTTACTAGAGAAGTCCAAATCTTAATTTCTTTAGCAATCTAGATAGGTGATTTTAGGCTTTTTTTTTTTAATTAAAAAACAAAAGTCTAAAAATAGTAGATTGACAAAAGAAATTTTGAACCTTTAGACCTTAGTAGGATGTAGGATAAAACCTTTTGAAGACAACCAAGTAGGAACTTAGACTTAGAATTAGATATAATGTACTTAGAGGAATTGAGAAATAGTTCACACTTAAGACTATACCCAAGACTCCAAAAGTTAATGATGGATGAAGTTTAGGATAAGGAATGGACGAAGTCAGTTGAAAATCATTCATTGAAATTAAAACTTGAAACTTAAGTAGAGTCAATAATCTAAAGCTAAGATCCAAAATTTAAAGTCGTTGGACCATGCTTAAACATCCAAAAGTAGGAGTAGTTTGATTTAAAACTAAAAACCTAGTTGTACTCACAAATTTATTAAGGGTGGGTAAATTGGGGCTCACAGTTACCCCCTCTAAGTACTAGTGAAGTTCAGGTGGTTAACCTACTAACAAAGCTTTGGAGGCCTCTAGATGCAAATCCAGTTTTATCAAAGACTATAGATGAGTATGTGAAATTAGTACAACTTGCAATGGTTCACGTCCTTGGATCAGTGGAAGATAAAAGGTGCTTCTCCTCCATCACTTTCTTGAGGATAAGGTCAAAAACAAGCTTGATGGTGACCGCTTGTCCCTTGTAGTAGGTATGAAAGTCCAACAAGTATACATATTGGAGAATTTTCCTTATGACGCATGTTTCAAATAATGAGTCTATTTAGCTAAGAGACATTGCTATGGCACAAACACCTAGTTTAGTAGAGTGCTTCCACATCTCAACCTTTGATTGCAACTACACATGATGCAATCTTGCTTGGGCTTTGAGAATTAAATTGTATTTTTCACAAACACTTCATGTGTATCACATTTGAATCATTATGTTGGTCATACTTGTCTTTTCAAAGTTTTGTCTTTTTATTCTTTGATCCATTTTCATTAGGGTGTTGAAGTGTCACTTGCAATTTTATAGATCCATTGCTTTTGTTTGAGCTTTCGCATTATGTTCCATATATGTGTGAACATAGTGCCATATTAGATGCATTGTTTGAAACGTTGTAGCCAATATAATGCCAAATTAGTTTTTGTTTTTCAACATTTGTAGCTAATTGTATATACATGTTTGTTTTCCAATTGCCAAATCTTGGATGGTAGGAAAAATATGTATCACCAATTGTTCCCTATTATGACTAAAACAATTTTTAAAAATTAAATGTGTAAGGGAAATCACACTTAAATTATAAAGTAGGATGTTAAAGGAATGTTAGACTATAATTACTCTCTCAAATCCCAGTAAATATGACCAATAATTATATTTGTCTATTAGTGGACCATTAATGCAATCCTATGTAAATGCTATAATTCTATAACAAAAGAATAAATATAGTGGAGTAAATATCATTCAAATTGAATGAACATTGCTTCTTAGCAATAGTGCGGCAATAGTCTTTGAAACATATTCATCATCCAACTATACCCTCAAGCATAAACTAGCCAACATCTCTTACCTCAATCATATATTAGAACACACATGCTTATTCCAATCAGTTTTAGTTTCCACACCTTTCAATTGGGCATGTCTATCGCCATCTCAAAAATCATAAACACTTCAATTAATCAATTTATGAAAGACTCATCATTTAATCCTATCTTTAAGAATTTTAATTCCAATATGCATACCCAATTACTGTCATTTTATTTTACACGTATGAATTATCTATGATTTGTTAAAGGCAATAGTCTTCCAATTTTGTGCTACACAATAATACTCATGTAAGAGACTACAACTAATCTCACATTGTATAAATAAGAACTTTGACAATAGCCTCTAAACACATCAATTGGTTATAGTCATCTTCATATCAATTATCATATAGTAATTATACTTGATCAATTGCTTCACTTAAAAACTTGTCTCACTATGTTAAACCACTTCACACCAATCATAGCTCATGCACTTTACATAGATGACACACCTAAACACTGCTAAGTTCCCCTAAAAAATTATTATTCTATTCTCTATGCTTTTTGCACACCACTTCCAATGATTTTGCTAAGCCTATTTATAACCTCTCTCATTCTCATAATTTGGCCATAACCTAGAAGCTATAGCTCAAGAAAAATTAACACACATACAACCACTCACAAAATTTCCACATAGAATTGAAGCAATTGATTATAGTGTACAACTTCATATTGGTTGGGAATAGTCTTAAGTACATTGACAATGATTAAGCACACCCTTAGCTAATTAATTGCTAATATCACAATACTATCAAGTGAACAATAAATACAATAGTCTTGCCTCCTACAAGTTGCACACATTTAACATAGAAAATATCCAACCTTCATCTCTTCAAATGGATGAAACACTCAAACTATATTGATCATAAGAAATAAAATGTACAAAAGAAATCTAAGTAGAAAAAAAAGTTCACAAAATGAGCCAAATTATCATCACTCGCTAAAGAAAACAAGACAAGACAATAGCCATATATACTACTCACAACATAGCCATTCCTATAAAAAAAAACTACCCAACTTGAACTTCCTAATTGTGAATAGCCAAATGCCTAAATATTAAGACAATTACTTTCACATTACATTAGGTTTAAAAAATAACAAGTGTTTGTAAAACCTTTTTAGACTAATACTTAAAGGCAAAAAATTTATTTAAAAAATACATATTGCATAACCCTCTTTTAATAGTTTCACATCAATCTTTGAAAATTCCTATAATGAATAAAGGCCATATTCATTATATTGAGACTTTTCACAGATTTTGAGATAGAATGCTAGTTATTGGAAAATTCATTTAAAAAATTAGGAATTGAAACCAAAAATAAATAATGCTCAAATAGTGATCCTATAATGAAATTCTAAAAATTGATATTTTTACCTATTTATAAAAAAATACCAGTGAAGAGATAAAACAGTTTATCCTCAAGTCGAGGATAAAATTGAGACTGCAAAAGGTCTCAATATAACGAATAGGGCCTTAATAGAATACAAGGTGCATAGGGAGATATAGGAAAATTCAAAAATTCAAAAAAAAATTATATACATAAAAGAAATGTTATTATATGATGTACAATCAATGGTGCTAGTACGTGAGCCTAAGAATGCAAGCTTGTGAACATTGAGCCTATATTATAGGTACCTATAATATAGATACCATGTTGTCGCATTGTAAATGAGAGCATTATGTAAAAATGTATATTTACATGTTTTTTGATGTATTTGATTGCAATAATGTAGTGTGAAATATGATATTAGTTGAAGTAGTTTCAAGATGAGGTTTTTTTCTTCACAAACTAGTATGTTGAATTAGAGAGATTTTTTTGAGTCTCAAGATAAAGAACCTCAACTAGAGTTTGAGTTTGAATTTCCCTTGTCACAATTACCGGATCAACTTCTTTTGCCACTAAGTCTCGCACCACCACATGAGCGTCTACAAGAAGAAGCTAGGGCTTCTCGATTGCCAAAGCAACCTCGATTAAAGCAACAATGGCACGGGAACCTTTAGTGCGATGCTCGAGTGTTGGTGATTTTGTTATAGGTTGGATGTGTTGAGTCTGAGAGTCGAGAAATGACATTTGAAGGGAGTTTTGAGGATCTTAATGCTGACCAATATTATTGTATGGTTAGGCCTGTCAAAGGGAATCATAGCCACAAACGTTGGCTAGAAGGACTAGTCAATCCTTTAACTAAGGCAAACCGTGCAGAATATGTGACAACTACCATCAAACGCATCTTCAAGTTCTTGAAGATGGAATGATATTTCAATTGGAACTCTATTTTTTATCTTTAATAGACATATGTTAAATCTTAATTCTTTTATTTTGTATTTAAAAATAATTTCAAGTTTTATTTTATGTGTGTGAAGATATAGGAGGGAAATATACAAATAGTTTGTCTTCTAATGATTTGAGGATGATTTATCTTCTAGCTAAGGATATAGATTGAATTGAATGATCAAAATAGATGACCAATGAATGATAGGAGAGCCACATGGTCAAGATATGGGCTGAAGTCCACTTGACTTGTGTGGTTAAAGTAGAAGATAAGGTGGAGGAAAAAAGGACCACTATTCATTATCTTTCTCATTGTATTTGTAAGGCCCAAATGTTTAAGGAGTCATAGTGTGTTGGATTTTATGAATTTTAAAATGATAATTGGAAGAGTTGTGTATCATGGTGTTGTGATTCTAAATTGATTTCACTTGCTTGAATTGAAGTTGTCATTCAAAAGTTGTACTAGTTTGAGTGGGGGAAGGTTTGTTGCCTTCCATATAGAAAAGCAAAGACCTTGAACGACTATAGAAGATGAATAGGTCTTTTTTGCAATAAAAATTGGAGAGAGTGAAGGAAATTTTGTTAGCTTTTCATAAAGCTATCATTCATTATATTTGGTGTTTGTATGAGTGAGTTGTGAGTATCAAAGTGAGTTGTGAGTGTCAAAGTGAGTTATGAGTGTCGAAGTGAAGAAGGGTCTGTTGCCCTCAATTTCAAAGGCTAAAACTTCAGGCGAGCATACAAGTTGGATAGAATTTTAAATTGATTGGAGATTTGAAAGATGAGTGGAGAATTGTATTAGTTTTCCATAAAACTATCACTCATATCATTTAGACTTGTAGAACTTTGATGGTATCAAATCAAAGTTCAACCAAGGAATTGGAGTTCGAAGGAGATTTTGAAGACTTGTGTATTGTAGTGTGTAGCTTTCAATTTCATTGTAAACTTTGTTGTTGCAAACAACATGGGTCAAACCATTGCTTAGCCTCATTTTATGTCGTGGTGATGAAGTGAAATTAATGGCCTACATGGTCGAAACTTGCTTTGTTCTCACGGTGAGGCACGATTGCTAATCACTCGGAGTTTGAAATTTAGGAGCCAATCTTTCAGACGATTCAACTCATGGTCTGACCATCCCGTTTTATCCGTCCGAGGCATGTGGTTTCTTATCATCTACCTTGACCGTTACACCTATTTAGAACCCATAACAAGATAGGCCAATGGAAAGCAGTTCTATGATGATTTAGAAAATTCAACAAACAAGATTCAAGATTTTACACGAACATGTCTACTTGTGTTCTTTAGTCATTTCTGATCATAGCCAAAATCCCCATGATTTCCTGAGGCAAGCCTCTCTCTACTCGACAACGCACTATAGAAGGTGCATGTATTATAAACACCTATAATATTGGTATTTGTAACATATATACTCTATAATCTTAGATGTTTTTTATGGTATATACACATATAACATAGGTGTATAGTATTATAGGCTCTTGGGCTCACACTCCTATACTCACATAATAGCAGCCCTCGATGTACAATTAACATTTTTATAGTGAAAAGATGACATCTCTTGAATTATCGTAATGGTTTGTGAATACATGTAAGTGTGTGTCTCTAGAATGAACATACAAATGTAATTATTGAGTCTATTAGTAGTCTAACTATACTAACATGCACTCTTTAACTTTATACTTGAGTTGAATCATAAACCTTGAATTTGAAGTCTTGAGATACTACAAAGTTGATGTAGTAATAATTTGAGTCAAATAAAGTAAATCCAAACTTCAAGCTTCAAAGAGAGTAGCACTTCAGGAAATATCCCCTTGCTTAGAATCAAATGAAGCTATGGTGTTGATGCCTTGGTGGCTAGCATGATGTTTCACCACAAAAAGTGATTTTGTCAAAATAAAAGCCTACATGGTGGCTGTTGGAGTTTTGCTTAAGTTTGAATATCTTGGATTTTACTTTTTCAAGTATAAAGTGAAAACAAAGATCAATATGCTTTGAGCAAACATAATGTTTTAGATTCTTGCTTAGTTCAATACAAGATTGGTTGTTACAAGAAATTGCAATTGTGAGAAAAAAATTGCAACCAAGTTCAATGATAATTGTTTGAAGACAAATGAACTCTTTGGTTGTTGTAGCAGTTGCAATATGTTTTGCTTCTGTTAAAGAGAATACTATAGTAGATTGCTTGCGGCTCTACAATGAGAAGAGAGGACAAATCTATTTTGAAAAATATATCCAGATGTAGACCTTGAAGTATTTAGGTCATTTACCTAGTTGGCATGACTCCTTCCACCTAACTTGTTGAAAGGAAGAGAAAAAATAGCACTAGAATAGATGAGTCCTTGCCGGCCTACAGAGAAGTCCCATGGAGATAAAAAAAAAATATTCATTTAACTCCAAGCCAATGTGTTGGAGATAGATTTTGCCTGAAATTGCACTAAGTAATTATCTAAGAAGACCAAATTCCAACAAATGTAGGTCACAAGGTATTGTAGGTTGTCAATAGTTTCTTTGTATGGGATCATATCTATAAGTTGTTGTTCTTTAAGAGTAAGGTAATCACTTTGGTGGCATGAATATCAAATGCCAACTTTGAGAGGTGTAGCAACAAAATTTGAAGAGACCATATTAAATTTGATTAAAACATCAAAGATATATTTGTCTTGTAATAACTTTAATGTCTTATACAAGAAATCATGTTGAATTTGAATACCAAAAATATATTCAATCTCTTGATCATCAATCATTGAAAAACACTGAGTGAAAAGTGCTTTGGTGGCAAACAAGAATTGAAAGTTGTTGAAGATTATGATTAGGTTTTGATATTGAGACCCAAGAATAATATAGAAGTATGTGAGCATTTAACATAAACATTTGGATCTAATTCACACTTAGAAAATGTCTGACTCAATAAAAAATTGTTGAAGAGTTCGTATCACTCAAAAGGTATGTTTATGACCATAGAGAGCTTTTGATAATTGACAAAATTAAAGTTCAGTTTCAAGTTTAATATGTCCATCAAGTAGAGCAATGTAAATTTCTTCACGTAGTACACCATCTAAAAGGTTGTGATCTCATCCATTTGGTGGATGTGATAGTCATATAGAATAGCGTGTTCTAAAAGGATTTGAAGTAAAGTCATTTTGATGACAAGAGAGAGAGTATCTGAGTAGTTTATTCCTTCTTGTTGTGAGAAGCTGAGAGCCACAAATCTTGCTTTGAAATGAGAGAAGGATCTATCAAAGTTAAATTATCAACAAGGTCCAAAGTTTAATTGTTGATTCAGGACAAGTATTTTGTGTCCATTGTTGTTTTCCAACAAATTGAATTAGGTTTTGTTGAAGCTTCATTAACAAATCTTGGTCCACTAATTTGAGTGATAAAAGTATATATATATATATATAGAGAGAGAGAGAGAGAGAGAGAGAGAGAGAGAGAGAGAGAGAGAGAGATTGTCATCATAGAATTTTGTCAATTACTAGGTTCCACGTTTTTTATGTTGAAAAGTTCTTAAAGGAGAATTTTGTTGGAAAGTTGTATGAGAATTCAATTAAGAGGTTGTTTGAGCTTGTTAGTATTGTGCTCGAAGATGAGGGGACATTTATAATATCAAATCACTTGACAATTGTTGGGGTAAAGGGGTAGGCTTAGAAAGTTAAGTAGGTCACTTAAAGGGAATTGAGTTAGGCACAAGTGCTACGTTCTGGTCAAATTTTGCAAGTGGTTTCGGTTTTGTTTTTGGAAGCGAAGATGTGTAAATGGGATTTTTATTTCTTTTCCTAAAATAAACACCAAAGTAGAGTTCAAACTCTAGGAAGTAATTAATATCTTAGAATCAAAATCTAAAACCAACCTAAAGATCCAACTACAAGATTGTCAATGTCCTTATTTTCCACATCACATCAATAGACTAAAGTTTTAAAACTACTTATCAATAATCTAATTGGACTTGACTTTTAATTCTTTGCTCCAATTGATCTTCTCTCCAATTTATTCTCCTTGCTCAATTCTTTTTTCCAAGGTGCTCCACTTTGCTATTTTTTTTTTTTTTATTGTATTTTTATTTATCTCCATGAAATTCTTCTCTTTAACTTTGCACTCCATCCGATTAGACTTAGTCATCCTCAAACTTATAGTATCCCCACTACCCCAATTTGACTTGATGCATCAATTTCCTGATTGGCTAATACTCATAATCACTCAACAATCTCATAATAACTTTCATAATTTTAACCCCCATTGGTTCACTCAAATTCTCCAAATGTTTTCACAATTTATTTTCTTACAAACTCTCAATACAACACATTTTCACTTATTCACTCCAATTGTTAACATATTATTCCATTCACATTAAATCAGCCAACAAACGATTCTTTCAACTCCAATCGGTAAATACTCACAATTCACTTTCTCCTAGTTTATAACATCAGTTTCCTCCCAATCACACAATTACATACACACAACTACACTCATTTGCACAAACTCACTATAGGAAACATCCTCTTTATATTCACAAACACAAAATTATAGAATATGACACAAATGGTTTAACTTTCAGCGATTGGAAGGAGCTCCTACAACACTACAACGAAGATTGAATAAACAATTGGAGCTTGCCAACTTGTAAGCCTAGTTACCAAACAACATAACTACCAATTAGAAACTAATCTTGAAAATCCCAATACAGTTGAATTCCAATCTCAATTGGCAACTACTGATAGTAAGTCCCTTTTCTACACTACCGATTGGTAAAAGTCACTAATAAACATGCAAAACCACCAATTAGCCAAAAAGGAAATTAAAAGCCGGACTACAAAATGCGATTGGATCAAGGATAATATAACATTCTTCTAGGTCTATTAATAAACTTAGATTTGAAATTAGAGAGCCATTTTGGATCATTTTGTTTTTCGAGAAAATGACATCATAGCTTAAAAAAATGCAATGTGATTCAAGGTCACATAGTTGATAACCTTTAACACAATTGGGTTCACCAAAGCCAATGAAAATGCATTTAAAACTTTTGAGGTCAAGCTTCTTTCACTTTTCATCAACAATATGAGTATAGTCTAAGTAGCCAAATATTCTCAAGTGTAATAGATTAGATCAAATGCCATTCCATAATTGATAGGGTTTGAATTGGTTAAAGCTTTGGCGAAGGAAAGATTTTGCAAATAGCATACTATGGCGATTGCTTCAACCCAAAATGAGTTGTAGAGGTTGGCAACTTTAAGCATGCTCCAAATTGATTCGACCAAGGTTCGGTTCTTGTATTTAGAGACCCTATTTTCAACTAGATTATTAGATTATAGGGGTTTGTGAATTAACGTTGGATGTTGGAAGTTGTCTAGAACTTGTTAAAGTTCTTTGAGGTAAACTCACCACATTTTCAGAATGAAGAAGGTAAGAAACAATATCCTATGATTTGTTTGATTCTTCACAAGAGCTCTCTATTGTATAAAAATTGAGAAAACTACGGAATTCTTTTGTAGAAAATATAAGTGTATACATTGATAAGTCATCAATCAATAAAAGAAAGTAGATAACCTCAAAGTAGGGACATGTCGGATGGTCATATGTTGACTTGCTCTTTAATCCAAGAACATTAAAGGTAAGGTATTGGGAGAGGTTGAAATTGCACTAAATAAATATAATAGTCCATGTAATTAGGATAATTTCATTTTCTAGATAAATTTTGTTTTTTTAAGTGTGAAATGGATTAGATGTTTAAAGTTTTGTGAAATTAAGTGTAAATGTGATGATATTTGGAGTTAAAGTGTGAAATGACTTTTTGGCTTGAGCGGTTGTGGACTTTGACGGGGGTTTTATTAAAAGATTGGAAGGGGTATGTGAGGAAGGATGGTGATATATAGTCTTCTCTTCTCTCATTATTTTTCTCTCTTTAATTTGTTATTGCATTTGAGATGTGGGGTTGTGTTTTGATGCTTTTCGTTGTTGTATTATTTTTTAAGAAAATTTATAAGTGTCATTTTTAGTTATTTTATTCACTTAAGTGATAGTGATTATTGCTTAAGCATGAAGTTGAATTTCGATGATAATTTACCTTGAGTATTTTATGAATGTCAAATCAATTAAATTGAATAATTTAATAATTACTTAAAAGATGAGTAAGTATTCTTTGCCTAGAGCATTATATAAAGGAGAATCTCTTCAAGAGAGAATTTGATGACATTTTGAGTAGATTATGTTTATACTTTATACTTTATCTCTTAAGAGAATTTTTGTGTCAATGCTTAAAGCAAGATTTGAAGTATTAAGAGGAGAAAAATATTATGTTAGTGATTGACTTAATAATTGATAATTCTAGTGATTGGAAATTATTTGTAAACTAGGGATTGGTTTGGAATTGAGTGATTCAGAGATTGGATTTAATTTTGAAATTTAATGATACACCAGTGATTGGTAATTATTTTCATTTAAAGGATTAGAATATCTTTGCATCACAAATGGACATGTATGTTTGAAATAAAATTAGTGATTGAGATTTATTGAGTTAGAATATGAGTTTACATTTCTAGTGAATAGAAATCATTGAACAATTATAAACGATTGATGTACATTCTAATGATTGAATGATTATTGCATGTTCAATAAATGGTATTCCAAATAAAAACATGAGCACATGTTTGAATGTTTGAATGTGTATTTAAATTCTTCCATTAGAAATTGTATTTAGTTGTGTAAATTTAGTAAGCATAATTTAAAATTAGTATTACAATTGGAAAAAAGAAGAGATCCAAGATAATAGAGTGATGCAAACGGAGAAAGCTTAAAGCTAAAGATGGAAGGATACATAGTCAAATGAAAACCGGAGCCTTAAAAAGGAAAGAATTTGAAATTCTTTAAATAATTTAAGAACGCATGTCATGCATCCCCGAAGGGAATTTATTTTTAGAATTGTTTAAAGCATACGTGTGTTAATGTGTTTGCTTAAAGCAATGTCCTTGGTTGTTTTCAATCTCTAAAAAGGGTATGCGTTACATTTACTTGAAGTAATTGAGTCATTAGTGTTTAAAGCGATTTAGATGTTGAAATCATAGTTGTGAAACACAATTAAAGAATTCTCGATTAAACCGAATTTTCAAAGTTCAAATATATATTGTAAGATGCAGGTTGCAAATGGATATATTTGTAATATATTTCAATGAATTCAAAGTATGAGATTTTTGGATGGAGGTTCCCTTAGTTTATACCTTTAGATTCACATTTTATTTTAAGATAAGACTGAGACGGGCTTAGTGGTTAGAAATTTATATTTATAATTGGACGGAAATTAGAAAGAGAATTCCTTTTCCATTTCTAAAATAGAGTATGAAATATACCAAATAACCTAATATATTTAGATTAACGACATAATTTACCTACAAAGTGACATTAGCTAATTAAAACACTGAGCTAATTTGAGTTTTCCCCCGAACAAACCTAATTGGAATTGCCTTGGGTTGTCGTAGAAAATTGTACTACAGTCCATCAAATCTTTTGTGAAATTATTGGTGTGAGGTCGAGAAGATTGACCAATTTGATCTTATTTTTTTTTGGGCAATCCGGTCGTCTATAACCAAGTATACAATAATTGTGGCAAATAATTGAGTTGGATGGAGAGTTACAAGGTGAGGCTAAAGTGAAATTTTGCCAACAAAGAGAATTATTTAGATCTTGGATTAGTATTTTTGCAACCATAGAGGGGGGGATATTTGAAGGCGGTTTTGTAAACTTGCCTTTAACATAAAAGGCATGCATAGTGGTTTTATTAAATTTGGATATTGTGGAATTATTGATGTCATTTTGTTGAAGAATATTGGAGAGCAATTTCATGAAGATGAGATCTAATGTTGTTCCTTGTGTGGTGATAAATGAACTCCAAATGTCATATATGGATGCTAAGAGCAAGTTTACTTGTTGAGGGTTTGTAAAAGTGCCATCGGCAATGGTTGCTTCCTATAAAATGGAATGCCAAGATTCCAAAGGCGTAATGACATCTTCAAATTCAGACATAGTCATGTGGCACAATCTCTTATGGAGGTTGACTTGATTGGCCTTATTAGATTTTTCATAAATTTGTTTAATGAGATCCCATATTCCTTTTGAGGTTTTTAGAGGACGTAATGAGATGAGTTTTTTTTCACTACAATGAAGGATTATATCAAAATGTGCTTTGGAATCTTTGAATTGTTAGGCTGTAGGACTTGCAACATTGGAGGAAGTAAGAGCTAAGAACAACTTTTGTGCCGTCAACAATGGACCAAAGTTCCAACTGTATTAGAAGTATTTCATTTTTGATATTCGATGTGGAGTAATTACATGCAGTCAAAGATATAATGGAATAAGCTCAAGATGTTGAGTTTGAAGATGGGGCCATTGCAAGATTCAATAGAATCCAAATTCTCTAGGAGTCATCTAGTTGGAAAAAGTCATTATTATATTTCTTAGAGTTCTTAGTAAGTGGCTAAAGGGTTGATGAAACTTTTTCCATCAAAGTGTGTTGTAGCAATAATGAAACTTGCAGGTGCATGTGGAATCCCACATGTGATGTTTATGAATTATGACTATTTCTTATCTTAATGTTGTTCTTCTATGAGTTCTAGGAGTATTAGTTTAAGTGATTCAATAGGAAGTTGAAAGAACCCATTGATAATGCATAACTGATTTTCTACTTGAGTTCTCTCAACTTCTATGATGAAGAAATCAAAAACATCTTCACTAGAGCATTCGGCTTTAGGGATAAAAGGAAAGCTCATGGATTTAATTGATTCACATCTATACAAGCTATGATACCATGTGATGAACAAAATACAAGGTGCACAAGGAAATAAAAGATGTATATATTTACAATACATTAGTATAGGGTGTACTACCATTTTATATTGAGGAGAAGACACCTCTTCAATTATTGTAACAATGTGTGACTACAAATAAGTGTGTGACTCTAGAACTAACAAGTAGACGTAATTGTTGAGTCTGTAGTTTGGTTGTACTAAAACTTCCTTGATTTAATGCCTTGTGCCTTCCAAGTCCACCACTCATTCACTTACAATTTGCATCTCATTGTTCATTGCTAACACGAAATCATTGTGCATCCACTAATGCATCAAAAATTGTTAAATTGGCCAAAACTTAGTATGAGGAAACTCATTAATCAAACACTTGTGAACTCTAGCAATAAAATGCGGCATAGCCATAGCCTCAATCAAATGTACAAATAGAGTGCATTTATATTGCATCTTCACGAGAATTCACATCTCCTTGTTTCCACAATAATAGCTATTCATGTCAAATTCCATTCACCACTTCTGATACCATTGAACCATAGAAGTAGCAAAAATTGCAGCTCGAAAACAAAGTGTAAGTTTTTGCATATCAATAAATTGGCTTTTAACTTGAAGACTTTGCTCAAAAGTAGCGAAAGAACCAAAATCTTTGGCCAATTATATTCTACACTAGTAATTCCAAAACTAGATCTCATATGTATCTCCTCTCTTAAGTATAGAGACAAGGATTAGCTTTCACAATAGGAGGTGGATTCATGCTCCATCCTTCTCTTCGAGTTTTGGATCTCATTAATTAGTCTATCAACTATACATTCTTTGGTATAAGACATCCTACAGTCTTCTAAGATCTAGTTCATAGACCTCCAACTTACAATTAGGGCTTTGTAATAGTGATTACAGGGCTTTATAATTGCCCAAGTATTTCGGACTCACTATAGGGTGATTGCAAGAAACACTTGTCCTTTTTTTGTCCCTTTGACCTTGGATAGGTGTTTTTTTGCTCATAACTTTTGCATTATAAGTTAGTTTTGCATTAAACTTAAAAGAAAAGAACATGTGGTAGTTTTAGACATTGAGTAATTTTTTTCATTTAAATTTTTTTTTTAAATAGCTGCAATTGAATGTCTTCCTTGGCCAGTTTGGGGGGAGGGGGTAGTGCTACTTTTTACTAAAAAATGAAAATTTGAAGCTCAAAATTGGAATAAAATATCTCTACTGAAGTTACACAAGTCTACAAAGAGATTTTTTTTAAATAGTAAACTTTCTACCTTCTACAAGTGCTAGAAGTGCACTACTTTTGCACAAGTGCAAAGAATACAATTTATTTTTCCCAAAGATGAAAATGGTCGAGAAGGAATAACTTTAATTTAGGAAAAAATTCTTATTTTATTTTATTATTATGAATTATTTTACTATTTTCTAACAATCAAACATCAAAGTGTCCATGTTCTTGGCATTTTCCATCATCCTTTTTTTATGCATAACTTTTAAGAGATAAAATTTTCTAGGTCTGAATTTTTAGACACATACTATTTTATATGATTTACAAATTACACATATTTTATTCTATTATTTAAAAAATTATTCCATAAGTCATGGTACTCACTGAAATAGGTCGTTTTGAATCAAAATCAACAAGTTTTTCAGCAACCACCCCATACTTCTTACAACTATAACCTCAAAAATCTATACAATAAGAATATTGTTAGCTATTATTCCTTCAATAACATCCAAATTGTTCTAAATACAATAAAATAATAGTGGTTGAACATTCTTTTTAGGACCTATGCACTAATGGTAATATATATAGCCAATTCAAGGTGGACATAAAACTAGAAAAATCGTAGTTAGATCCTTGCTCAAACACATTGCTTGACCCTTACCTTACCAAGCTATAGTCAACCATAGCCTACATCAAAGTATTTTGCAAGGCAATAATTTCATTTTCCATTGTTGTTAGTCATTATTTCTATTCAAAAACTTTACAATTTCATAAGTTGAAAAATTTCATAGGTTTTAAAATTCCTTGAATTTTAAATATTTTTTAGATTTTTGTAGACTATAGAAATCTATAAATTGTAGAAATCTTATAATTCTAATAACAAAATTCATTATATAAGAGTAAAACAACTTAAAAGTTCAATATGTCTAACCTAATGGTACTCAGTCTTAACAATTGATATAAGACAATCAAGAAACAACTTTGGAAACGACTAGGAAACAATTACAAAACAACTATCATCATCTTATAGTTGTTGTCTTTTCCTAGTCATTTTTTGCAACTACAAATCAATGCAATAGATTCCACATAGCATAGACTTGTCCACATTGATCATTGTGATGAATATTGGATGGAGAATTGCTCACATTCATTGTACATTTGAACTCTATTACAACTCTTGTAATCCTACATTTCATTCTACGACTACATTGTGACTAAAAACAATTTACTAATGATCTAAAACAATGATGTAAGAATTAGTGCTAATAGAGAAGGCTATAGTCACAAACTCGCAAGACAATTGTATAGGGCTTTTAGTTATTTTTTAGTTAGTTGTAGCAGACACGTTTTTCTTCTGGTGTAAATTTGACCATCCCAATTACAATGCAACCATAACACTCTCGAATGGGAAAGCAAAGGTCATTCTACAATAGCACTGTAATAAGAATATATTCATATTACAACAGCCCATAATACATGGGCAAACTTGTATTCAAAATGTTCTACAATGAAGAAGCTTTGATTCAATGAAGGCAAGGGATCCTGTACCTACCTTAAAGTTCAAGAATGTTGTAACAAGTACTTCTATCAACTAAACAAATTCAAATTTACTAGCATGTATGAACAATTTAAATCTTCCCTCTATTGGTTGGCTTGAATTATCTTGCAATCCCACACTACTACCTTCTATTAATAGAATGTTGTTTTGCAAAGATTGAAGACTACAACTTTTGCAACAATCATTTCACAAGGCAATAATAAGCTTCTATTTTAGACACTTTGCATCTATAAGACTCCATTTTAATACTCTAGTCTAGTATCTGTGGCTTAAAAAAATTGTAGGGACCCACTCAAACTTCAACCCCTAAAGGACCAAACAACATTTTTTGGCAACATACTGATTTGGGGCAATTCACTATGAATGGAAATTTTATTATTTTTCTTTCAAATTTTCACACAATATGTACCCCAGGAGTAGCTTTAAGGCTCAACAAATTTCATAACTTTTGAAGACATGGTTAAAAAGTTAGTGTATGATATGTAGTTTTCATTGCTTGGTGGGTAGCCCAGGCAACACAAAAACTTCTTAAAAAATCACATTTTTTAAAAATAAAAATTTGAAATTGGTTTTCTACATTTATATATGCATGGAAAGCTTTGAATCATTCCATTTTGATTTATGAGATTAAAGTTACAAGGAGTTTTAGTTGTGGGTAGTTTGCTAGTAGTTATAGAATCTCCATTCTAAAATAAACTTTGAAGACCTTTACTTAACTCAATTTTCAATATTTTTGGAAAAAAAAATTTAATATTAGGTGTAGACTTTTTATTAAAAAATTACAACCATTGGGATTGGCATTTTCAATTCCATAAATAAATTGTTAACAATTTAGTATTTTGAATCATTCTCTATTTCTTTCTACTTAATAATTTTTTCCTACATTAGAAGAAATTTAGCTACTCTAGAAGCTTGTGAGTTCCCATGAGTACTTGAATTGTGGGAACTCTGCCTCAGCAATAGGCTGATGTGGTCATCACATGACCACATCAGATAATAATAAAATTTTATTTAAAAAACTATTATTATTATGAACTTTTCCTATTTTTAGTTAAGAAATTGATTTTTTTGATTTTTTGATTTTTTTTTCCTATTTTTAAATTTTGGCTTGTAGTGATTGGTTCCCAACATGGGAAACTAACCTAAAATGGTCTTCTAGTGTAGCTAAATCTCTTCTAATTAATGATGTACAATTCTAAATGATCTAAAAAATTTCAAGCATGTAGCAACTTGCCTTGAAGAATGAACTCAACGAGTTACAACCATTTTGGACATTTTTTCATAATGATTTGACCTTGTGAAGTGTAGCTAACTAGATTTTCGCAAGGCCAAAAAAGGGATTTTTGTCACTTCAAACACTAATATCTTGCAATCTACAAGGTGGAAATTTCTGAAATTTTTCCCACATCTTCTCAAACTAGCTTACTACAAGAGTATAAGGTCCTACGGTTACATAGGTCTAAAAATGTGTTTTTTTCCAAAATTTGATACTTGTACTAGAAATAGTAGTTTTGGAGTGTTTTTGGTGAAAACATAGTCAAAAAACTTTAGAAATTAAATTAGGTTGTCTCAATTTTGTTTGTTACAATGAGATCTTTGAAATCATGCATCTCCCAGTTGAACTCTTCGTACCAACATAAAGCTCTATGTGAGGTAGGGTGCATGGACATTGTTTCATAGTGTTCTGACTCACAACGGAAAAGGTATTGAGTACGAAGTTTTTTTGAATTAAAAAATTAATCCTACTTTTATTTTATTATACTATGGCAATAGTACATGGCATACTAGTATAGATGAAAGAACAAACAAAAAATTTGTATTGGGTATTTGATTGAATCGTCGAATTGGGAATAGTTGCTTCATGTCAAAATGCAAATTGTTCAATTTGTAAGAGAATTAAAGACACAACTTTAGAATGTATAAAACCTAGTTCCAGATAAATGATGTACTTCATTTTCATGCAATGTTCATTATAAAAGCAAATATATAGCCACTCTCACAACTAACACGTACATGCAACATAAAAATCAACAAGTAGTTTGAACTTTCCTTGATTGTATGGTTTGCACATTGACAAAGTGACAATGTATGTGGAATTGCATCAAATTTTCATGTAATGTAGATACAACATTATATGAAGTTTGTACAAGAACATCTGAAAAATTCACAAATTCTATGCAATATTTCTATTGATGCATTGACAAGTTTACAAAAAAATGTAGATCAATTGAAGCTTTCTTGCACCTTCAAATACATCCTTGTATCCTAAAATAAACATTCTACATTAGAAGGTCAAATATTTTAAAGTGCCTCTAGGGAACATTCACACCAATGGGGCATAATTTAACTTTAAGATTAAAGATCCCACCACCAAAAGAGAGGATTGCAATTGGAGCAAAATATAGTGAGGTTGTTTAGTCTTACTAAAAGGATAAAATAATTTTCCATATTGTAAATACTGATAGAATGATGGACTATGCAAAGAATCTCATAGATATAGCAAAAGACCAATCCATAGTCTTAAGATGTAAGTGTACCTTGTGATTTTTCTTAGTTAAGTTGGTCACTCATCAAGCAATTTTCAAAAGACACAACTAGTTGTGAATCCATTCCTTGAATAACTTGCTAGCATGTGAGCATAGAAATGAGAGCATCAATGAGCCTTGAGCCTAGGTATAAGTTGATACCCTACAACCTTTGAAGGTGCTTATCACATGAACACCTATAATATAGGTGTGCAGACTCCTAGGCTCACATATCAATAGCATCCCTAGACACCAATGATTTGTGGCCCTACAAGATAATTTCTAGAGTGCTAAGTGATGATGTGTTACAAATTTTGTAAATTAATGATTCATTTCTCATTGATGATCATCCAAGGTGGTGTGGATGGCTATCCATTGTGATATTTTATGTTTTTGAAACCAACACCAAATAGTATTGATTTAGTTGCAAGCCAAAGACCTCACCAAGTACTCAACATCATGAAGATCTTGTGGGTAAAAGAGGCCGGGTAGTATAATTTGGTCAACAATTCTATGTCTACCGCAAACAACTAGCTCCCAAATTGACTACTTGCACAAGAAACTCTTACATAGAGAGAAACTCTTCATCTCAACAAAATTTCACTCTAAACCTCAGAAGTTCAGGCTTCCCAACTTGACTTGATTAGTGAATCCAAATAAGAATGCGAAAAAAACAATGAGTTGACTGTACCAAGGTCGATCAATACATCCTACAAACCAAAGCTAGAAGCAATTGACTACAAGAACTAGAATCTATATAAGAGAATGAGAATGAAACAATGGAATATGTATAAGGAGAATGAAACAATGAGCTGTAGGAAGATCAACACATCCTACAAATCCAAAAAACGATTAACCGTCGGAACTGGATTCGAATGATCGATAGGACGCGGAAGAATACCGGAGTTCCATAATGAGCAAATTTGCAGTGGAGATCATCTCACAAACAAGACTGGCAGATATTCAACGTCCGAATGACAGTCTAACTTCGAACAATCCCTCGTGATATTATTCCAAATTCTAGCTAGCTGCACAAGCCATAGAATTGAAGTCGCTGGACAACATCGAAGAACCGAGATCACCCTGTCAAAGCTAGACTGATGAGAGCTAGTGGATCCAAGTATGCAGAATCCACATACGAGGTGGAAACTACTCTAAATGAGTCTCTCGAAGACATTCTCGTGAGAACCGCCCGGTTAGTTCATTATTAGCCGCCCGATGGAATTGAGGAAATACTCAGTTGCAATTTGAAACATTGATAGGCAATTTCATTAAAATGGCGGTATTATTCCGCCATTTTAATGGAATGTTGTGCAATTCCTAACATATTTTGTGCCATTTTACTGTAATACCGCCATTTTAATGAAATTGCCAATATTGGTAAAACACAGTGAATAATCTATAAAATCTCTATTTCAAGTAAAAAATAGGGACAATACTTGAAAAACAAGTTCAATATGGGAATTGGAGGAAAATAATAGGTAAAACTAAAAAATTATCTTGAACACTGCTCTTGGCACTTTGCGTCAAATCTCTTCTACCATATTATAAAAATCATTATATTTCTTGAATCCAATGGATGAACAATGCGTCACAAATGTCTTGATGGAATGCTACAATTATTTAGCCTTGGAAGAATGTTAAGGCCAAAAAGCCATTGATGGATGATTTTTAAGATTCTTGTAGAAATGAAGAATGCATCTATTGGTCCAAAATCTTATCATTTTTGGTGATAAGAAAAGTACCTTGGTGATAGGGTCAATTCCTTAAAGGATTAAGGTATCAAGTGTAGAGTGGACTATTATAAGGGAATCTTGTAGGTGCAAAATATATGAAATGGAAGCTTGTAGTTTTGTGAAACAATTGGTGCTAAAGTTGTAGTCTCAAGCTTCAATCTTTCTGAAACAGCATTCAACTAATGGAAACTATTTCAAAAAGGTAGAACTTCAATTACCAAAGGGGATAATTGCAAGAAACACCATCCATTTTTTGTAGCGTTTTCCATAGTACTCCTATTTTTTTCGGGAGTACTTTATAATTAGAAAAATAAATTTTTAAATTGGAAAAAATATTTTTAGTATATTATCCTTTAAGAAGAAGCTACCCTAGGAAGGAAAACCATAGAAAAATTCTCTAGGTAGGAGAACTAGAAAAGTGCGAATTCTCATGAAAATTGGCACTTTCACATTTTAATTTGTAATAAATAGGAAAATAAATTTTTTTCAATGAAAAATTGGCCATTTGAGAAGAGTTGATGAAGATGAGATTTCAATAAAAGAATGATATTAAAACCATCTTCAATGTTCAAAAATTGAGCGCAATGGGAGTGTTGTTTGCACTCATGTGGAGGACATAAAATAATGTATTTTCAAATATCCTTTGTTAGATACATGCTTTCCTACTATACAAATAGACCATGGAAGTTTCAACTCTAGATCATAAAATTTGGAGACTCCTAACGTAGTGAAAACCCCTAAAGTGCACTTTGTGACAAATTAACAAAAATGACTCTTAAATACGAAATGTTTTTTTAATTTCTAAAAAATAAGGGATCTAATTACCATCAAGTTAAACATGTTCCATAGAAATCTCATGTTCATTGGACTTGTGCTTCAAAAGTTATAGCAAATAACAGAATCATTCCTCACATTGTGATAGAAAATTGGATTGGTGTTTCTTGCAATGACCCAAGGGCACCAAAAACATTGTGGCTAGAATTTCACAATCACAATTTGTGAAAGAAGAAACAAGACAAGAAATATTTTCTTGTTTAGAACCTCTTATTTAGCTTATAAAAAAATATTAAATTATTAATAATTTGTAAAGTTCAAAATTTTAAATAAATTTGCACCTCAAGAAAATCTTCTACTCTCATTGGCAAGCTCTCGAAAACTTGTAATTCCTTTGTAGTGTAGGTGTTTATTCAAGGCCTCAATATTGATGAAAGCTATGGTACAAAAAAATGGCTCTAATTTTATTGTAGTTTCAATTATAACACTTTAATCATAGTGCCTCAAAATTATGACATTGTAGTTATGATGAATCAACTTGAATTTATAGTTGTTATTAAAAGAAATTTTATTTCTCAATACTCCAGAAATATTAGCTAAACTAATTCCAATGTAAAATTTGATGCAAAAACTAATTGAAACGAGATATTTTTTTCAGTCCAATTTTTAATATTTTATTGAGCCACTATTAATATGAAGGATTATTGTAAACTTGGAAGTCCACAGAAGCTAACTTTTTGCATAGATAGAGGGATGTTTCTACATTAGAGCTTTGCTACTTATTTGCTAACCCTCATGGGGTGATTGCAAGAAACACTTCACGTTTTTAGCCGAAAACCTGGTTTCTGGTTGTAGGATTGGTAGTACTACGGACTACTATCAATTTCACGCATTAGACTGTGCCTGCGAATCTCAACCGTCAATTTCGGGCGCCTATTGATCTTAACCGTTGATTAGTACTATATAGTACTACGTAGTACTGTAGACTACTATGGAGTACTATAGAAAGCCATTGGGAGTAGAAAATAGCAAAAAATGGGTTTATGGACCTATTCATTTTTAGTAATTCAAAAAAAATTCAAAAAAATCCTAGAAAAAAATTCATTTTTGTAGACAAGCTTGCTCTCGTATTGCACCAAAAATTTCTTCAAGGAAAATTTTCTCTTGCCTGAAAAATGTGCACAAACAATGGTCACTTTGGCCCCATGTAGAAACCTCATGCAAAGATTTTTTGCAAAAACTCTTTGTCTCTCATTGGAATGCAAGTACACCTCCAGCTTCTCTAATTTGTGGCTTCTAATTCGCATTTTGGGTACAACTTTGGCTCAAAACCCCTCAAAATGGCGAAGGTAGACACCCAATAGGGGTCACTTTAAAAATAGTAAAGTCGTTTTTTAAAAAACCCAAAATATATATAATGTGTGAAACTTTTATGTGTACTTTCATTCCAAATTTCAAGACAAACAGACTTACGATGCAAAAATTATGACCAAAAAATCACATGTCCGAGGGCAAGGCAACAAAAAATAGGACAAGTGTTTCTTGCAATCACCCCATGACCAAAGGAAATTTTGAAATCTAACAAATATAAAGACCACATCAAATAATGCCAAAGGAAGAAAAATATGAAAATGGAATGGAAAATTGTTGTGGCTTCTATAATTTGAGTCTTTTTGCTTACTTTTAAGGGAGTTTATATTGGTTATTCGAAGTCTAATTCAAGTATTCTTATATCTATTTCACCTAGATTTTCATAAATCTCATATAATAGTGCAATCAAGTTCTAATTTCATAATTTTGTAAAGATCTTGTTGGGTTAGTTTGTTGGGTGCATTAACTCTTCATATTTTAGACAAATTTTTTTAAAAGTGTTTTTTTAGTACCGACATATAAAATACTATTTTTTTTATGGAAATGTGAAAGTATGTACACATAATACAACCATAGGAATTGGAAGCACAATTGATGGTGATATGATACATTAAATTTGAATTTCCATGCATGTCGCAATATATTATTTTGTGTTTTACAAAGCATAAAATTGGATAGTTTGTACATTACTTTGTGACCTTGTTACATTCATAACCATATAGAAATTTTAAAAACAAAAGTTCTAGTGAAACAAACTTGGATGTGAAATTAGTCATTCTAACCTTTCCAATGACACATAGCAAGCTAACATACAACTTTTTCTTAAATTTCTAAAGAATTTTAAAGTTACAAAAAATATATATTTATATAGTTAAGGTTCTAGGCTTATACTTGCCTCAAGAACTAATTCATACATTTTTTACAAGATTGAAAGGCCAATCCTCATAGCTACCAATTTAATGATTTTCCTCCAAAAAATGCATTTGGGTACACTATTAACCCCTAACTACCCTAGTGACCATATATGGTTGATCAAAAATTTTAGGCTCATTTTGGGATGGGCAATTACAAATTCCTTTGAGGGTGATTGCAAGAAGCACTTGTCCTATTTTTTGTCCCCTTGCCCTCGGACACATGGTTTTTTGTTCATAACTTTTGCATCATAAGTTTGTTTGTCTTGAAATTTGGAATGAAAGTACACATAAAAGTTTCAAACATTCTCTAATTTTTTTCTTTCTTTAAAATTACTTTATGATTTTTAAAGTGCCCCTAATCGGGTGTCTACTTTGACCCATTAGATGAAATCTGGCCATTTAGAAGACTATGAGTTCCCCGCAGTGGGGAACTCGGTGAACTGCGCCACTTCAGGGCACTGATGTGTTCAGGAGGCGGCCATGTCAGATTTTTATTTTTATTTTTATTTTTTGAAAAAAAAAATTTCTTGCTCGACTTCTTTTGCAATTTTAGGGCGCCAAAAAATTTTTTTTTTGGTCTTTATGACGGCTGACAGCAGTGAGCCGTTCCCTCACTACTTCAGGAACAGTGTGGGGGACAAGCCTGAAACGGCCCTCCCAAGCTCCTAAAAAACATCTAATGATTTTGAGGGTTTTGGGTCTAAACAGTACCCAAGAATGCGAATTGGAAGCCACAAATTGGCGAAGATGGAGGTGTACTTGCATTCCAATGATAGACGAAGAGTTTTTTTCAAAAAATTTGTGCATTAGGTGTCTACATAGGGCCAAAGTGACCATTGTTCGTGCACATTTTTCAGGCAGGAGAAAATTTTCCTTGAAGAAATTTTTGGTGCAATACGAGAGCAAGCTTGTCTACAAAAATGGATTTTTTCAAGGAATTTTTTATTTATTTTTTAATTACTAAAAATGAAAAGGTCCATAAACCCCTTTTTTGCTATTTTCTGCTCCTAGTGGCTTCTATAGTATTCCATAGTAGTCTACAGAACTCCATAGTATTGTATAGTACTGAATCAACAATTTAGATCTATAGGCGCCCAAAATCGACGGTTGAGATTTGCAAGCACAAGCTAATGCGCGAAATTGATAATAGTCCATAGTATTGCTAGTACTACGGCCAAAAATCGTGTTTTTGAGTAAAAAACGTGAAGTATTTCTTGCAATCACCCTAACCGGTTGAAAATTTCTTAGGGGCAATTTCAAAGGTTAACTACTGAAATTTTTTATTTTTCACTGAAAAAGGTAAATACTTGATTCTTGAGAGGTCCTAAAAGGCATATATGTATCTTAGTGGAAGAGTAAAGCTTGCCAATTTCACTTGATTTGAGATCTAAAAGGTTTTACTTATCCATTTGCTTTGAAAATGATCCCAATAGAAAGAGTAAAGTGTTTTCATGATTTTCACCATTGAAAGTTTAAACATGCAAATGTTAATTTGGAGTTAATTGTGATTTCTAATTATCAAAAGAAATTGCATTTCAACAATTGCAAGGTGGATTGTGTAATGAATTTGGTAGCTCTTCATTTGAACTTAAGGTTTTTGGAAGTGCATTTTAGTTAGCTAACACAATTTTTAGTTAGTCATATCACCTCCAATCCCAAAAAACTCTTAAATGCAAATTTCTGAAACATTGTGGAGAAAGACAACATACTAAAAGGGTGATTGCAAGAAACACCTTCTAGTTTTGTTGTGTTTTTTTTGGAGCGCTATGACTTTTGAATCATGAATCCGATTCCAAAACCAAAAAAATTCGTTCTAGATATCTTTCTTGTTATTGTAATCCTTATTTTTCAGAAATTTTAAAAAATCATTTTATATTTAAAAGTCAATTTTGATAATTTGTCACACTTTGACATTTAGGGTTTTTTTATACTATTGAGTGGTTTAAATTAGTGATTTTCAGCTGAAATTTCTATGGTATATTAGTTTAGTAGGCATACATGTGCCTACCAAAGGAAATCTAAAAATTCATTATTTTATATCCTCCACGTTCATGCAAATAGGCCTCTCTTGCGCGCACAATTCTAAACAATAGAGATAGTTTTGAACTTGTTTTTTTGCTCAAATCTCATCATCAAAAAGTCCTCCAAAATGGACAATTTTTAGTTTTCTTGAAAATTGTTTTTCCTATTTTCTATAAATTAAAACGTCAAAGTATGTATTTTCCATGATATATTTTGGGACATAGAATTCTAACAAAGAAAATACATACTTTGACGTTTTAATTTATAGAAAATAGGAAAAACAATTTTCAAGAAAACTAAAAATTGTCCATTTTGGAGGACTTTTTGATGATGAGATTTGAGCAAAAAAACAAGTTCAAAACTATCTCTATTGTTTAGAATTGTGCGCGCAAGAGAGGCCTATTTGCATGAACGTGGAGGATATAAAATAATGAATTTTTAGATTTCCTTTGGTAGGCACATGTATGCCTACTAAACTAATATACCATAGAAATTTCAGCTGAAAATCACTAATTTAAACCACTCAATAGTATAAAAAAACCCTAAATGTCAAAGTGTGACAAATTATCAAAATTGACTTTTAAATATAAAATGATTTTTTAAAATTTCTGAAAAATAAGGATTACAATAACAAGAAAGATATCTAGAACGAATTTTTTTGGTTTTGGAATCGGATTCATGATTCAAAAGTCATAGCGCTCCAAAAAAAACACAACAAAACTAGAAGGTGTTTCTTGCAATCACCCAAAAATAGAAAATGTACATTTCTCTTGTTATAATCTCAAAACTTCTATGCAATTCTGCACTCGAAATTGGTGTGCATATTAATAAGAAAGTTGTTCAAACATCCATACAACTAGATTTTGAAAGAAAAAAAACATTTTTTCATTGGGGATAACTATGAGTCTATTCTCTTTTTTCATAGTCATAACACACTTGGAAAGGCTTGGGTATTTTGGGGTTAACTCCTAGAGAACCAAGTAGCAATTTTTGGCAATATAAGGGTTTTTGAGTCATCTATTTTAGAAAAAAATCTTCATTTTCTTCTTTCTTCTTTAAAAATTTTGACACAATATGTCATCTAGGATTAGCCTTCAGGTGCAACAATTTTCATAACTTTTGACTACATGGTTAAAGGTAATTATTGTATGGTATGTAGTTTCTTTTGGAGCTCAAGTAATTTAGGCAACTAAAAAAGATAAATTTTTTAAGAAAGAGAAATTTGAAATTGGTTTTCTAGATTCATATAAATGTAGAAAACTTTAAACCATTATATTTTAACTAATGATATGAAAAGTATGAGGAATTTTAGTTTGCTAGCAATTATGGAATCTCTACTCTAAAATGAACTTTGAAGTCTTTTATTTAACTCAACTTTTAATATTTTTGAAATAAAATAAAATCATAGGATGTAGATTCTTTATTACAGGGTTACCACCATTGGGATTGGAATTTTTCAATTTCATAACTAAATTCTTAACAATTTAGTACTTTAAATCATTTTCTACTTCTTCTACTTACTATTTTTTTCAAGCATGAGTATGAATTATTTTTTGTTGAAATTTTTATATGTATTCCCTACTTATTTCTCAATAGAGTATGTAGAGTTTCAAGTTGTAGGATTAACACTTTCTTGGGTGAAAAGTTTGAAAGATGAAATCTAACCATTTGGGAAGAGTTGAAAATACTTCTTTTTGAAATTCAAGCAACATGATCTTGCAATTGGTAAGGTTTCTTCAGTTGAAATTTTAGGAGGGTATACTCTAACAAGTTAACTAAAAGATCCTATAATTAAATTTGTTAAAAAATGAATAAAGATGAAGATTTTAGCTTAGCATTAGAGACTAGTGTTTTGAAGTAGTTTTGGGGCCTCCAAACATGAAGAACTTAAGGATTTAATATGCAATATTATATTATCACATATTGGCACACATTGTGGCATATTAGTGTAGTAATAATGCATTTTTAGGTGTTTGTGGAAATTGGAGATCTTCCTCACTTCAGAATGCAATGATTCTACACCATTTGATGCAATGTAAGATTTCTAACATTTGTCTATTTTGCACTAAGTTCTAGATTTGTACATATTTCACATTATTCAAAATTATATGCTTCAAGTGAGTACTTTTGACTCCTCTTCGATCTAAAGGATTAAATATCCTTTGAACTTGCCAAATATGGAGTCCAATGAACGGATATTTCATTAAAATGGCGGCATTCATACACCAATTTTCCATTCATTTTCTAAAATTGGTATACATTTCACACGGCATGGTCTGAAATCTAGGATCTGTGTACATTTCAGAACGCACGGTATGAACTTGAAAAATGCCAAGTTTGTGGAATATCACCATTTTAATGAAATATCCGTTAATGTAGGATTTGTACATTGCATTGACAAGTGCCCTGAAATGGGGGATGCAATTTTAGGATGTGTACTACATAAGGTAGAAGCACCTAAAAGTAACATGATCCGTTTGATGACACCTAAAAAAACAACCTAAATCCAAATGCTTGTGGACCCAAAGTAGACAAGTCGGGTTCCAAAGTAGACATGTGGGGTTCCAAGAAGTTGTCACTCTTCCAAGAAGCAAGCAATCTCCTGCACTTGATTCAAGTTTAGAGAGTGTTGATTTTGGGTGTTTCTTTGCCCACTTTGGTGTTAGTCTAGTGTTCATAGTAGGTGCATCTACAAAGTACTTTTCAAAAATTCATATAATATTCATACAAGCTTGAAAAAATACGAAACCAATTTTGTTGGTTTCCTAAACCATTTCCCAACACACACACATCATTTTTTCTTGTATCAAGAGATCCAAAACAAGTGTCGCATTTAGGTGCTTCTACCTTAGATGTGTACTGCATAGATACGTAGAACTCAAGGGTGCCCCTATTTTGGGTTTTGGGTTTATGTAGGGCCTTGGGAACTTCCCATGCCAATCACAACCCCTGCACACCCTGAGCACCTGCGTATGCGTAGTAAGCACTTTCCAAAGACCACCACCTCGATCGCTTCCCGAAAATGTCCATACAGAGTCATTTGATGCCCACCGAATCCCACACTGGGTCAGCTGATTTCCGCAAGGCCGATTGTAGCTGTCCAACTAACTGCCTCTCTATTCTATTCATCTTGACCCCAAGGCAAGGCAAGGCAAGGGAAGGCAGGGAGTGGCAGGCTTTCAACCGCCCTGGCGTAGCTCCTGGACTGCGGATTCCAGCCTTCAATCTGGTCATGCAGTTCGCTCACTCGCCCACCCACTCGGGCTTTTCTCAGGCCTGTTTCTCTAGTGAATTGTGCCTCGATCCCTCAGCAGAAGGCGAGCGAGTGCAAGGAAAGAAAAATCTGCCACACCCAGCCTTGACATGCTTCCCGAGTCGATCCCTAGTCAGATCCCAGCTTGCCGGTAATTAAGGTATCCCCATCTGCAGAACAAATCTTGTCTCTACCTCAGGAGCTGGAGGCAATTGTACACTGGTCGATTTGGAAGATCCTCCTACGATCAAATCTCGATGCGACGACCAACCGGGGCAACGACGACTAAGTTAACTTAATTATTAGTTGCATGGAGAAAAACAAAACGTACAGCAGTTCACTGCAAGAGGCACCCGTGAACCAAACCCGCATGCATGTCTGGAACTCTGCCCCTTCACTTCAGTTCCGTACTGCAAAGGACTTACAAAAAAAACAAAAAACAAAATTAAACAAACGAAAGGGAATTTCATTGCAAAGGAGTAAAAATACTTACAAGCCTGCCAACCACAGGCGGGTGCTGCAAAGGATTCTTCATAATATATATTGCACTTCTTTTGAGCACATTCACATCAATTGGTATGGCAGGCAGGGACAATAAGTATGTATAGAGTCCTTGACTTGTTCAGATTCCTTATCGTAGGGAGCTAAAAACTTATTATCTTAGTTCTATCACTTCTGTGCCATTCCAATCTTACTCTTCATTAGACTGAGAAGGTCTGTCTGTAGAACCAATAGGATCGATCTGGTAAGAAATTGAAGTTGCAGGAGACTTGACCAAATGCACAGAGAATGGGTATACAAATGGACAAATGGCAGAGTGCGTGTGTTGTGGAGGGGGTAACAAAAACCTCGGACACCACTGATCGATGTCACTTCTGGCAAAACATAGAAGTACCGCACTACCACAGGCAACTAGCAGGTTCGACAGAAAGCAATCCTGGAAAGTGATGACAATTTTCTCGGGAAATTAATGGTTACATCTGTCAAAATCAAGTGAAATGCAAGTCACATAATGTAATAATTTAGATTTGAACAAAGAATCACTTGCATCAACAAGCGTTCATAGGGCATACAACCCATTTCCAACCACTTAAGCAATTACGCATATATGGAGCGTGGGTTTCTCTAGTGGGGAAATTTTCCCATGTACAAAAATAGAGTTTGGAAGGATTCTATAATTTTTCAAAATTTTCTTTCTCTAAACATAATTTTTGTAAATTTTTTAGCTCAAGATTTTGTTCAACTAATATTGGTCATGTAGGCCTTCCTATTTCTGACCAAGGTCTGGTTGCAATATTGAGGGTCTTGTAGCCAATCATAATGTGCTACAACTACACTAGGAATTGTGCCATAATAAATTGTTGTTCATCAGAACCTGAACAGAAAGAAACCAATCTACAAGGCAAAATTGGGGGGGTGATTGGAAAGGGGTCAACTACCATACATCTATGCATGGTGGTATCCAAGGATTACTTCAATGGCAAGTAGAACATTGGTGGTTGGAGAGGTCCTTAAAGTGAAGTTCATTATTTTTCATCAATCCTCAAAAGTTATGGGAAATTTGAAGCAAGGTGGGAGCTTGACCGCTCAAAGAAAAAAAAAAGGCAATAATTGTATTCAAAGAGGAACTTCAGACCTTATTTAAGCATTGTAAATAAACTTTTTTCAAACTGTAGTCAACTAAGAAAATGTGGGAAATCAAATTTATTTTCACCTCCAAAAATCCGTTTGAAATTTGGAGTATCTCATAGAAAGTAATGGACAAGTGTAGAAACATCAAATGACAATGTTCTTACCTATGCTAGTCTGAATTTTGTCCATAACTTTTGATTGGAGTCTTCAAATCACAAACGGATTTTTGGAGATGAAATTCAACTTGGTTTCCCACATTTTTTTTAGCTTATTCAGTTTTGCAAAAAATTATTTTGCTATGATTAAATGAGGTTTGAAGTGCAATTGTGAACAAGTGACTTGACTAGGAATGGTTGAGTTCTTTCATGTTGTTAAGCATTGGGGGGGGGGGGGGGGCTACTCCTGAAGAAAAAATGGAAGATTACACTCCATAATTACCTTATATGTGGGATAGAGAGGATATTGTTCCAGGGCCCAATAAGTGGGAGAATATCGGGCCTTGGCACAATATCCTACCAAGCCCAATGCTTAACAAAGTGGGAGGCCTTTAAAGGGGGCTTCCCACTATACCTAATTTACATATCCTACATGGATCATTGTACCTCCTACCCCACTTGTATAATAGACTTGCCTTCTCCTTTATTATTCATGCATCAAATAGCCTACAACAATGTGAGTAGTAATTACAAATTGGAGAATAATTCTATACAATGAGTTCAAAAATGTGTAAGTAGTATGACATTTCGACAACACTTGGTTGCAAATTGGCTTCTTTGGCATGTGGATTCACATGGAGATGAAATGGAACTTGTTGCTTCCCAAGATAGGTGCCTTCACGTAGTTTATGGGCCTCCTCTCATGTTAGCTCTTCTTGTCGTCTTACTTCCATTCTTGTATTTGAAAATTAAAAAAGGCTTGTTAGGGTTCGTCCCCGAGTTCTCTTATACAGTTCCTTTATTTCAATGGGAATTGTACATGTGTTTAAAAAAAAATGTCTAAGTAGTGGTAAATAAAGAGTAATTCATAAACCTATTTTTTTCAATTTAAATAATCAGTCAACAAGGAGGTTTGAGACTTGCTAGTTGTCTATAGTACTAGATGTTTGTGCTGACAAAGTCAACAATCATCTAAGACAATTTTCAAATTCAATGATACCTTGTCTAACATTGGCGATCAAAACAATCACCAATTGCTTCTTTGTAAGTAGAGGGAAACTAGTGAAGGAATATAATTACCTTGTTGTAAGTCCTAGGATGTTAATTTTCACAACGTAGTGGTGTCAAATTTTTAGCAAAGTCACAATGAGTATATGAAATCCAAATTGGACATGTGATAAAGCTATGGAACACTCTCGACAATACTTTTCCAATGATATATTTTGAGCCTAATTTGGAATTAGATTGCTATTTTCAATGTTGGGAACAACAAATTACAAAATAGTAGTGACTTGCTATTATAGATGAAAGTCAATCCCTTATTCTGCTAAGTTTTTGTCATCTATATCTCTTTAATTCAAGTGCTCATTCTTTGAATACTACTAGCTAAGTTTATTCATTCCTCCTTAACCAATTTTGTATGATTTTATGTAGCCTTATATAAAAACACATGGCAATCACTTTGTCTTATAGTGAGTTTGGCCAAGTTTAACAATATATGGAACTTGGCTCTAAGGTGTGGGAATTGGCATATTCACCAAGTATGGCAATTTGGAATGAAATTGATTACAATTTGGCTAAAGGAATCATATGGTTTCTTTAACACTTAATTACTTAATAGAGCAAGTGTGTTGAAGTAGAGGAAATAAATTTGACCCCAAAATAGAGACATTTACTTTTGAAGTTTACATTAGTAGAGCACAAACATTTGACAATAACATCATGTATAAGTGAATCACATATACATGCTAAAAAGATGACAATGAGCACCCAAATGGTTGATTCACATAATGACGCTTGTCCAAAGATGTCTCCCAATGGCTTCCGTTATAGAGTTTACCATGCATTACTCCTTATTCATGCATACAATTTAGTTGCTAATATTTGAGCATAGTTGATAATGGGTGATCATATATAAAAACTACCCCCTACAAAATCTTTATGCACGAGTGGATCTAGAAGACCTATAGTAGTCATCTTCTCTATTTCATTTGCTATAAAATTACTCAAATGATAATGTATATGTGTTTTACACAATAAGTAAGTCTAATTGATGTATCTTGAAGTAAATTTTGAGAATTTTGTATCAAATTGATCTACCTCATTATATCTATATTAAACCCTTAGGTCTTTGGTACAAAATTAGAAAATATTTCCAAAATTGTCTAAAATCAATACCTTCAAAAGATAGATCTATAAATCAAAATTTAACCACTTTTTAGAATTTTTAACTATGAGATCTTATTTTTGACTAGTACAAAAATCTTAATCCCAAAAAATAGGGTCTAAAATCAATGTATATGAGAGATATGATACAACAAGAGCAACACCATACTTTTTTAACCCCTAAAGGTATTTGACTATGTTTTCACCAGAAATGCTCCAAAACTGCCATCTCTAGTACAAGTACCAAATTTTAGAAAAATACATTTTTAGACAAATGTAACCATAAGATCTTGTAGTATGCTAGTTTGGGAAGATGCGGAAAAAAATTCAGAAATTTCCACCGTTTGGATTGCAAGATATTAGCATTTGAAGTGACAAAAAGCCATTTTTTGGCCCTTCGAAAATCCGGGCAGATGCACTTCACAAGGTCAGATCATTATGAAAAAATGTCCAAAATGGTTTTGACTCTATGGATTCATTCTCCAAGTCATGTTGGATACATGCTTGAAAAATTTTAGATCATTTGGAATTGTACAACATATAGGAAAAAAATAGTAAGTTGAAAGAAGTAGAGAATGATTCGAAATACTAGATTGTAAATAATTTATTTATGGAATTAAAAAATGCCAATCCCAATGGTGAAATTGTTGTAATAAACAATCTACACCTCATGTTTTTATTTTTTTCCAAAAATATTAAAAATTGAGTTAAATAAAGGTCTTCAAAGTTTATTTTAGAGTAGAGATTCCATTACTACCCACAAACTACCCACAACTAAAACTCTTCATAACTTTCATCTCATAAATGAAAATGGAATGATTCAAAGCTTTATATATATATATATATATCAGGAAAATAAATTTCAAAATTTTATTTTAAAAAAAGTGATTTTCAAAGAAGTTTTTTTTGCTACTCAGGTTGCCTGCCAAGCAATGAAAACAACATATCATACAATAACTTTTTGACCATGTATTCAAAAGTTATGAAATTTTTTGGGTCTTAAAGCTATTCCTCGGGCACATATTGTGTGAAAATTTCAAAGAAAAAAATAAAAATTCCATTCATAGTGAGCTGCCCCAAATCGCTATGTTGCCAAAAAGTACCGTTTGGTCCTTTAGGGGTTAAAGGATGCCTGAGCATTTGACTATGTGGCATTGTCAGGTTTTTGAGCCCTGTAACTCAAATTTAACTTTGCAAAAATATGTATAGACTTTAGATTTGAACAAAGGTTCAATTTTAGAAGAAGTGTGAAAAAAAATTAAGAATAATAATGCTCTACTCCACCTACCTGAAATTGGAGGTCAAAACCAAAAAAAACATAACTATTAAAATCAATTGTCACATCTTTGTAAAAACTAGTCTTCCTAGAAGGTCATCTAATTTTCTAATCTCAAAAAAAAATGAGAGAAAATAAAAAAAAAGTCTAATACATCACTTTGGATGCCCCCAAATACCTAAAAAACATTTCAAATTTGAAACCCTATTGACCTAAAGGGGTGTGCTTTCAAAATGCATCAAAATTGCCAAGAACTTGAGCAATTTGCTTGCTAATTTTTTTTTGAGATAGGATTTTTTAGTTCACATTGAAAGTAAACATCTCCAAAATATTTCAAATTATTTGACCACACTATTTAGTAGATATTTAAGTTTGAAGTTTTATTTGGGTCAATGGAAAAACAAGGTAACATACTTTGAAGGAGCATATCTTAGTGAGAATATTTAGAAATGATGACCTTTTTGTACTCAACGAAAGACATGAGAGATGAGTATTCTCATCTAAAATTTTCCAACATTCTAGTCATTTTGCATTATATGGTGGAGCCTTGCAATGCATAGTGGTAATTGAAATGAGAGTAGTGTTTGTAAGAGAAAAAAAGGAATGGACGCTCTTGTCCTTACCTTGAGCTCATTGGATTTGCCCTCTTTGAGTTGGACAATTATTGAATAGGTTGGTTGACTTCTTAGTCTATATCCAAACCTAATCAAAATCATGAGTTTTGAACTACACTACACCACTTAACTTAAAAAATTTCACAAGGTGGAGTTTTACTTGGAATTTGATGGACCCCCCCCCCCCCCCCACACACACACACACACACTGCCATTGGATTCATAACACAATCTTCTTTCTAAAAAAAATTTATTTAAAAAAATCAAAATTTGAAAATGGGCAACTCAAAAAAAAGAGCCAACAACCCCAAAATGGTCACTTGGATCATTAAGAGTTAAAGTCTACACACTAATTAATGAAATTAAGATCCATCCACAATTAGAGTTCTTCTAGAACTTATGTTAGTAAAATGAATGAAGTCCAAATGGATGTCCCTTCACCTCTTAAGGACCAAAGGATTTTTTTGGCAACATAGGAATTTTTGGTAGCTCACTACAAATGGAATTTTTAAGGCCCAACAATTTTCAGAACTTTTGACTATAATGTAAAAAAGTTATTGTATGCTATGTAACTTTTATTATTTGGCGGGCAACATTGGCAACTCAAAACAATTCTTCAAAAATCACATTTGTAAGAAACAAAAATTGAAAATTGGTAGATGGATAGATGGATAGATATGGAATGCTTTGAATCATTCCGTTTTGATTAATGAGATGAAACTTAGAAGGAGTTTTAGTTTACGGCAATTATAGATTATCTACTCTAAAATAATCTTTGAAGTCCTTCAGTTAACTCAATTTTCAATATTTTTTGACAAAAATAAAATCATAGGATACCTTTTTCTTTATTACAACAATACAACTATCGGGATTGGGATTTTTCAATTCCATAACTAAATTCTTAACAATTTAGTATTTTGAATCATTCTCTACTTCTTTGGCTTAATATTTTTTCCTATATGCTATACAATTCCAAATGATCTAAATTTTTTTCAACCATGTAGCCAACTTGCCATGAAGAATGAATCCAAAGGAGCATCATCATTATAGACATTTTTTCATACAAATGCAACCTTGTGAAATGTAGCTGCCCAATTTTTTGGAGGGCCTAAAAAGTCATTTTGTCAATTCAAACACTAATATCTTGCAATCTACAAGATGGAAGTTTCTTAAATTTTTCCATGCATTCTCAAACCATCATACATCAAGATCCTATGATTACATGTTTCTGAGAATGTTTTTTTTTCTAAAATTTGGTGCTTATACTAAAATTGGCAGTTTTAGATCATTTTTGGTGAAAACATAGTCACAAACCGTTAGGCATTAATCCATGTCTACCACCCTTGTTCTATTGTTCCTAAAATCAAGTGCACATAGAGTGTCTAAACTATTGATTTGAGGGTTTTGAATGTTGACTATTGTTTTTCATGAAAAATAATCAAAATATACATTTTTCATCTTTTTAATTTTTAATTTTTTTAAACAAATGAAACTGAATTTCATTGCAAAGAATCAAACTAATTTTGCTTATCTGCATTGACTACCCTCCGTCCAGAGGTTGTATGATCCTTTGCTGAATCCAGGAGATTTGGGCGGTGAGGGGATAAGATATTTGTCATACTGGGAGTAATATTGATTGCTGCAAAACCCCATGAACAACTCACAGTGATTAGGTCAGCATGAACAAACCCACAGCCAGGTTCACTCCACTGAGCAGATACCGTACTTGAAGGTCTCATTCACCACTCAGAGCATCTCCTGCACCCCTCTTGGTTTGAGCCTGCCATACGGATTTCCAAGCAAGATGTTAACCCCTCATGGCCTAAGGCGTGAAGAGGTTCAGAAACAACATTCCTTTTCATGTGTTATATGGTAGTCTGCTCTTAAAGCGCATGTTTAAGGAAAATAACAGCTCTGTGGAGAAATCAATGGGTCAGAATAAGATATTTATATTTTTGGTGGAAAGAAGAATAAGGGGCACTTCACAGATAGTTTTTAGCGGAATTTTCTGAGTTAGAATGAATTAAATATGATTTATGGAAGCTAAAAGTGTATAGGTATCTATTAATGTTCATAGCCCACAACAATTGTGAACTCGGAAGTTCTTGTGAATAGAGCAAGTGAATCCAACAAGTCATAGATATAGATATCAAAGTTGCTCAACGAAATCTTTAAAGCATCCAAATAAAAGCATTTCACTTTTATATTCTATTCAGTAGTACTTGAAAATCAGTGTGTGCCATCCACACTTAAGGATATTTATATTTTACACTAAAGTTATTTTGAACCGCACTTTGAGTAGAAAACACTCCTGACATTATCCCCAATCAATTCATCAAGTCCCTAAAACCCATGCACATGGATAGACATTTCTACAGCATATCCACTTTCATCCATTTTAGTCATTGTTTGCACTATTTTAGACCCCCCTACATGAGCGATTCAAATTGCCCATGCAGAATTTGAGTAAACTACTAGAGATATAATTTTCACTCAAATATAAAGATCTCAAACATACAATCATGTAGTGCACTTGTTGCAAATGATGTGCATCAAATTTGGTGTCATTTGACCACATAGATTGCAAGATAATAATGTTTTCATGTTGAAAAAGATTGCTAAAATTTCCCAAAAACACATTTGGAGGCGAAATTTAATTTCTAAATCTACTCAAATGAAGAAACTTTAAGCTATGAAGTGATTCAAAATCAGCATACAAACATATGGATGAAAAAAAATATCAATCGATTGACTCATTGTGCTTGCAAAATGGCTTTGAAATGTCAAAAAATAGCAAGAAAAGTTGTAAAAAACACATAAAAATTGAACCTCCTTCTATGAAAATGCTTCTTAGTCACCCATAACTTCTCTGATTGATATGAAATTTTATGCAAACAAACTAGACTAGTATGTGCAACTTTTCTCTAAAATATTATTGGAAACGAATATGGTATGAAGAAGAAACAAATGGCTGAAGTTCACTATAATCTAAAAATGTTGGGATTTTGAACTTCAATTTGCTCCCAGACATTCAAAACAACGTGGATTGACATGAAAATTCTACTACAATAACTAGACCTAAAGGGAAAAATAACCCAACAAATTTTATTGAAAAATAACTTTGGATGAAGGAGATGCAAGCCCCTGAAGTTGCACTCATCAAATGCAGTTTGGTGAACTCATGTTGAACTTGTGAACTTTGATTGGTTTCCAAAAACTCAGTACATCTTGAATTGATCTGAAAATTTTACCATACAAACTAGAAGGAGTGTAAATTTTTCAACAAGTTTTATTGAATTTGGACATTAGTTGTAAAAGTTACAACAATTTGAATTTGATATGAAGACACTTTTTGTCTCCTTTAGCAGTGAAGGATTAAATCCTCCATTTGAAGGTGGACCCCACTAATGTAGCACACAATCTGGATGATGACGCGTGGGTGGACAGGTGTAGGTGCAAGACTGTGACCTCAATAGATCCTCAAAGCATTGCCACTCATTCTCGCCAAAGTTGGCCGGAACGATCTAGGGCGGGCTCGGTGAGAAAAAAGTAGTCCACCATGGCCCCGACTCGAGACGAGAAGAGACCAGTCACTCCAAAAATCTCTCACCAAACACTAGGACCCCATCCCTGCCATCCTTCTTATTTGGGTGCTTGATCTTGTTAGGTTGTTGGTTTGCGTGCTACAATACATTATATCTTGCATTTTTTAATCAATTGGCATGTTGATTGGCTCCTCAATTTGCGAAGACATTAATACTTTGAGATTGACTTTGTTTGGTGTGTCTCGAGGGTGGGAATGAATGGGGCATAGTAGAAGCCCAGAGGGAATAGGGCCCGGACCACCCCATTCCCCCAACCACGTTTGGCGAGAATGGGCAGCGATGCTTTCACGATTGTGACCTCCAAAAAAACTATAGGACCAAGTTACAATTTCAATGCTCTATATTAGTTTCTGCACAGAATGCACATGGTGGCAAATTTAGGGTTTTAGGTAGCAACTTTTAAGATTTGGGACAATGGGTTAGAAATTGGATTTCTTCTCTTATTCTGCATGGTTTGTTTTACCTCCTATCTTTGCATATGTATATAAAGGCTTGTCTTTCTCAATTCAAAATGCAAATAATGGATGGCTTTTGAAGCAAAGTGATGTACATGTTGAATTCAATAAGTGGTATGAACAAAATTCTATAAGGGGTATGAATTTTCTTTTGGAGCACTTCATATGAGCACTTCTACTTTCAAAATGTCATTGCATTTTCTTGCTTTTCAAAGAAAATTTTGATAGACAATGCTCACAAGATTGTTTTCTCAATCCTACAAAACAACATTTTGAGGTGCAACTCATAGAACATTTTTTAAAAGTTTTTGCAAGACATAGAAGCAACAAGCCCCTCCCCATGAAATTTCTAATAATCCTAAAACAACTGAAGTGATTATTGTGTAGAAGACTTGTAGAATGATGAAATTCTATTACAGTACAAATTTCCAAGAAGTACAAGGTTCAAGGTTGAGAAAACAATGTTGTGAGCATTGTCTATGAATTTTTTTTTGAAAAGCAAGAAAATGAAATGACATTCTGAAAGTAGAAGTGCTAATATTAAATGCTCCAAAAGAAAATTCATACCACTTGAAGAATTCAATATGTACATCACTTTGCTTCAAAAGCCATCCATTATTTACATTTTGAACTGACAATCCTTTATATATATACACAATGACAGGAGGTAAAACAAACCATATGGGATACCAACCACTTAAGCAATTATACATACATGGAGTATAGAATTCTCAAGTGGGAAATTTTTTTATGTATACAAAAATAGATAGGAAGGATTCTATATTTTTCCAAAATTTTATTTCTCAAAATATAATTACTATGAATTTTTAGCTCAAGATTTTATTCGAACCATATTGGTAATATAACTTTTTCTATTTCCAGCCAAGGGCTAGTTGTAAAATCGACCAAGGGCTAATTGTAATATCAACAATGTTGAAGCCAGTCATTATGTGCTACAATTGCACTAGGAATTGTGCCATAATTAATCACCACTCCTCACTACCTGATTGGAAAGAAAAATAGTCTATACTAGGGCGAAAATGGGGGGTGATCTGAAAAGGATCACCTCCTACAATTGGTGGGTGATTCAAAGGCACTATATTAAGGGGAAATTTCCATAGGGGGCCACATCCTTCACAAGCTGCTAGTTGGCAATCTCTTGCCTCCCAAATCCTAATTTTTAATCTAAATTATGAAAAATCTAAGAATGTCCCCTGATCATATAATATTACATAGTATTAAAAAACATACAAATTTGAAGAAAATTTCACCCCTCCACTAGAGAATTGTAGAAGATTCTATACATTGTGACTAATGTGACTAATACTTGGAAGGGGCATTAGTCACAATTAGTCACAATTGAGGAAATCTTCCATAATTCTAACTCTTGATTCAAAAAATCACCTAAGATATTCCCAAAAGTTGTAATATATCCTAAACAAGCATATTAACTTATGAAATTGGACATGTCAACTCCCATTTCATTTATTTTCTAGTCAGGAGTTGTAGACATACTTTTTGATGTACTTTTGTTATTTTGGAAAGTGAAAGACTAATGGACTAATTAAGCTAGCTTTACAACTTAATAGAATGTGAATTAGGTCAAATAGACACACTAATATGAAAATGACCATTAGACAGCTGGATAGGGAGTTAGGATTAGTGAGGATTGGAGCAGTTAGACAAATAGACAATGAAGCTAACTGTGGGTTAGTTATGGGCCAAGAAACATAAGACTAATAGACTATGCTTTCTCTCTCTCGCAGGCGTTTGCAGTGATTGCTACCTTTGTCTAATGTACTTGTGCATTCCTTCAATGAAAAATTTGTCTATTCATCTATTCATGTTGTAGCGAGGGATTGGCTTTGTAGTTTTGTCTAATTGCCAGTGATTGGCATTCTTTTCGTTTTCTTCAACTTAGCCAGGGATTGACAATTGTTAGTATTTTATTGACTGTCTAATAGTTGAGAGCTGTAAGGTTGGTCAAATTATCTTGTTTCACTGCAAACAACTTGGATATTTAAGGAGTGCATTAATTTCTTAGTTGAGCTTGTGATTGGTATTGTTTTTTTTCTTTGTTTTTTTCTTTGGTTTTGTGAAATGGTCATAAATTGTGAGTTTGTCAAATCGTCTTTCAATTAGAGAGTACAATTAATCATCGGTGATAAAGACAAGTAGACAGTTGTGAGCGGTGAACTTGTTTCGTGCTCTTCTCTTTTTGTCTGTGAGTAACTAGGTATCGGTGAGGAAGACTAATAGACAAGATAGTACGCAATAGAGTTTCCATTTTGTTTCTTTTGGTTTTGTTCAATTAATATGAATTGTGTGTATGAGTGTGTTAAAAAGTCTTGTAAGCCAATGATTGGCTGTGAGTTAAGAGATCAGGACAATTAGCCAGGGATTGGTGTTGTTCTTTATTTCAGTTTGTAGTCTAATTGTCAAAGTTGTGATAGCTTAATTAAGAAGAATGCATATATAATTGAGTCAATTAGCCAGGGATTGGTGTTGTTCTTTATTTCAGTTTGTAGTCTAATTGTCAAAGTTGTGATAGCTTAATTAAGAAGAATGCATATATAATTGAGTCAATTAGCCAGTGATTGGTTATAATTAGGTCATAGTTTGTTGTCTAATTGTCTGTGAAAGAGAGGAGTCAAAATTACCAGTAATTGGTATTTCTTGAGAGTTAGGAATTTAAATTAAGAAAATATATAATTTTGTAAGCCGGGTTAAGGCGGGATTGTTTAATCATAAATATGGTCAAATAGAGAGATAAGAAGAAGATTGTAGAAGACGAGTAGACTGTGAGGTTTTATAGCTAATGAGTAACTAGTAAGACAATTTGTCAATGAGTGTAGGCGGATGGAGCTGATGTAATCAGCTGTGTATGGGCTGATTTGTCTAGTCAAATAGATAGTGTTAGCTTTTTATGAGTGTGAGATTAAAGAAGGAAGTTATGGAAGTTGAATAGTCCTTAATTTTTAATGTGATTATGTGAGCTAGGGATTGGCATTAATATTTTGTTATTCAGTCTATTGGTCTATTACAAATTAAGGTTATTCCATGATTTAACCTAAATGTGATTATTCAGTATTGATTGAGGGATAATGGAGTTATTTGGAATTATTTTTGTAGTCAATTGTCAAATGGTCTGTGTAGGCATTGGTTGTCGTTGTAGTCTAATTGTCTGTGAGAGATAATTTGGGGTTAAGGAGTTAACTATGGATGTGGTTTATGTATGTGAACAATGGACAAATTGACATGCAGATGAGGTGACCAAGTACTCGGAGGATATTTGGCAAATTGTCCAAGTATATTTAAGTGATAATCTTGTTGTTGTTGGTAGTTGAGATGTCAAGTAGTCAACTTGTTCTAGTATAGGAGATAGAATATTGTTTAAGTTTGGATTAGAAATTTGGAATAAAAATAGGATTAGCCAATTGACAATTAGGTCATATAGAAGCCAAGTGCTTGACCAATTGACATTAATTATGAACCATTAGGAATAGTTTATGGCTTTTCCATACTGTTAAAGTGTCCAGTCCAATTGACAGAATAACAAATTTATATAGACTGTGAGAATCTAACTTGTTGTAAAATGGACCAATTGACTCATTGCTAATGGAGGATGGAGCTGGAGAAAGAAAGAAGCTGTCTAATTGACTGGAGCATAATTTACAAGAATGAACTTTAACTTTTGCATGCTTTGCATATCTGTGACAAATTGACCTTACAGATTTGTGATTTTGCATAATTGCATTTGTAGTAATTAGATGAATTAATTAGCTACTGGACCAATTGACAATGGATTAAATTGAAGAAATAATTAAAGAATTGCAATTGTATGTATGTGGCAATATGTATATATTATATGTGGGATGATTAAGTCGATAGAACAGGAGCCATGACTATTTGACATACCCTTGACAAATTGACATTAGAATTCTAGTATAGGACTGGGACGTCATGTCATATGTTTGCATTCATGGGAATTGGACAGAATACTAGGATAGGCTAGAATTTGATTACACATTCCTTGAACTAATTAATGAAATTAATCTTTTATTTCTTTAATTATTAAAGTGAGTGAGTATCCTACATTAAAAGTGACCTTAGATACAAAATGATAGACTAATTGACCATTTCCCATTAAAAGAACCACCACTAGGGAATTCCTTGGATTTTGTTCCCCAAGCTTTTCCAACACTACAGGAGTTAAAACAATCCAAAAATTGCAAAAAATTCTAAAAGTGTCCAATGCTCCCACAGATTTGCAAGTAGGTGCCTTACATAGTCTAGAACATATATACAAATTTTAAATAAATTTCACCCACACACACAAAAGTTGTGACAAATTTACTAAAATACTTGCCTTTTGAATTCGAAAATTGTTCCAAAACTCCCCAATAGTTGCAATAAATCTTAAACAAGCATATTAATACATGACATTGGGTACAACCACTCCAATCTTATTAATTTTGGATTAAGAGTTAAAACAATAAAACAATTGCAAATATTTCTAAAAGTGTCCAATGCTCCTACAATTTGCACCCAAGTGTTTTATATTGTATAGAAATATATACAAATTCTAAAAAAATTTAACCCTCCTTCATTTAAGAATCATACAAGATTTTTTATATTATGACTAATATGACTAATGAACTTGTAGGGCATTAGTGACTTTAGTCACATGTACTAAGTCTTCTACATCATTTACCTCTTGATTTACAACACCTAGATCTTCATTCATAAGGAAATGATCATCCCTTGTTGTATCTCTAGGGAAAACACATGAGCTACTTATTTGCCACATCATAAAATCTAAGAATTTTGAAATTCATACAAACAATTAGAGGCCTCAAATTAGAATGGAGTGATGTAGAAAATAGATTAATCAAGTACAAAATAGGGGATCTTTTTTTATACGTGCACCCCTAGGAAAAAACTTGAAGACTTCAAGAAGACAATTGATAAGGGTGGTTCACACCAACCCACATATGTAACTATGGGTTCTAAATTGGCGTTGTCATCACCACAATGGCTTTTGACTTATTAGAACACGAAATCCAACAACAACTACTACAAGAAAATGGGCCCTTTTTTAACTACAAACATATGACTTCAGGTCTGGTTTGACTTCAAAATGAATGTGGCTTTTGTAATTGCACCAATTTGAATTTTGCCACAATGTTCAAGTCATTTTGTAGTCGTTAGTGTGACTAGAAGATGTAGACTCGATGGAGTGCTGGATGACTGTTCGCCTTTTCGTCCTAATCTTCTTCAAGTTTTTGGTGGGAGAAGTCTGAAATCCAATGTGGAGGACTTAGTCACAAACAAGTACAACACTGTCATGCATTGTGACTTCTATTTACTACAACACAACTCGTAAATGACTCTAGGTCACTAGTTTAGGGATTCCAAGAACTTTAGCACTACTGACATGGAATTGACCAGGTTGACGTGGACAATAGTCATTGTTGCATGACTCTACTACAAATTCGCATTGTCACGGAGGAACAATGCAATCAAGTACTAAACACAGCCCCCCTATAACCAAGAGTGGTTTACACTCACAGGCAACTACATGGTAACTCCATTAGTACTCATATATGGTGATTTTAGATAGATACAAGGAATTCATGCTCATGCTAGTGCCAACACATTCATGGTTTAGGGGTTCTTCCTACTTTGGTATTGTTGTAGTAAGTTCCATGACAAAACATCAATTGATGATGTACGATTGATATGAAGATTTTGGTTGCAACAACATTGCCTTGTCGGGAGAATGGAAAATGATAGTGGCTTTACATAATTCATGACAAAAAGGAAATTGGAGTTCACGGTTGGACACCATGACTATAGCATAGTGACAATCTCCTTTTGCCTTTACTACACAACTGCAAGGCCTCTTCATTGTCACTAAAGAATGACTGGAAGTGACTACGGTTAGTGATCTGCAAATCATGGACCACCAAGCAACGACAAACTAGTATGTGGGGTGTACTAAATACTTTATATGATTCACATTTGAATTATCAGGGTTCCATCAAACATACACTAAAGTATTTAGATGGAGTCAACAATAGTTGTTGAGTCCCATTTCTCTTTTACATAGACAACAACATTGCAACTCCGGTGCCACTATAGAATGACTTCCTGCAACTACCAAGTAACTACTCATAAGTCTTCAACTACTTCGGTGCCTTATACACTTTGATTCATTATGTAATTTGTAAACATCTTATGTAGTCATTATCACACTTTCCTTGCATGAAGTGAAAAGACCTAGGACAACTACATACTTCTTTATTTTAGGGAAATTAAATAGGTGACCCTAGTACTAATCATGTTCTAATCCATTTTAATCCCTTTAGTAAATTTGTCTATAACTTTTGATTTGAGGCACAAAATCTAAAAAGGATTTTTGGAGATGAAAGTGAAATTGATTTCCCAACTTTTATTAGTACAAATTTTTTTGAAAAAAGTTAATTTCCTATGTCTCAATGAGGTCTGAAATTTCACTTCTAACACAATTCCTGTGTTTTACATATCGCACATGGTTCATCTTGCATCCTACTATCTTGCTTCTATAAAGGGCTTGTCATTTAATCTCTCCTCATGCACACACTCACTAGCTTTGGAAGCCATCCAACATGTATGCAACATTTAATGAATTGTGTATGGGGGTATGGTGTATTATATAATTATGATGTATTGTGTATGGTGTATCATTGTGGAAGTTTGAATGTACTCGTATGTGACTACAAAATGACTACTCATGCAATTGTCATTATAGTCTTTTTTGTACACATCACAATGATTTGAAAATGATAAGAAAATGACTTTTGATGTCCTCGGAGAGAAACTTGAACCCTAAATCCATGCCACTTGAGAATGACTTCACAATCACTTACACATGACTCTGACATGGATATGTATGTCAACAATTCTCAGACTCCATCACAACTACATAATTGGTTGATATGGACATCCACGTCAATAAAAAATCCTTTGAAAATGGGCAATTGCTTGACCTTTCCTAAAAATTTGCTTATCCACCTCATCAACCACATAGACCCTCTCATCCATTCTTCATCCAAAGCTGAAATGGATAGTGACAATAGAATCGCACTCATTTCAAGAATGACTTGTCTGTTATGACTTCAAGGCCCTTAGTCATTCCAAAGTCAAATTTGTCCGGAATGACTTCTTCGTAGTCATTTACATCCCCCCTTTTCTTGTAGTGAACAAGGGGCTGTGAAGGTCCCTTGTACAAATTGAAATTCTGGTAGGGTTGAGGTTGAATTTACTACCTTTGTGCCTCTACATCTTCAATTATAGTGTTGTTGGGGATTGAATTTCATTTGGCTACTTTGGCCATTTGTGAGTACTAATGTACCCACCCTTAGTAAATCCCGAGCACAACTAGGTTCTGGGTTTTGATCAAACGATTTCTACTTTTGGATGTCTAAGTGTAGTCCATTGTGCCTTCCAAGAAATGGATCTTTTCTAAGTGCCTCATTGTACTCAAATGTGCAAAAACAACCAAAAATATAACCTCTAATACAAACACTATGACATTTGGTTGAATAGATTAGGCCACTATGATTTGTGGTGCAAGACAAGTCAAAAAGAAATTAATAACACAAATTTCTAGAGTGTTCTTTTACCTTTCTAAAAATATAAGATTTGTCTCTACCCGACCTACCTAGCCAAAGTTATGGGTAGATGATGTTTGACTACTAATCGGTTCATCAAACTTCATCTACAATTTACTTCAAATTCCCTAATTCGAACTAACTTGAAACTTTACAGAGGTGCTTAGGGTGGTTGTTTCTTCATGAATCTTCTTTTTGATTTGAATGGGATACTTCTATAAAAACTTCATCCAAACTTAGTCTAAACTTCATCCTTCTACAACTTCTCTGTTTTTTGGTCTCTTCTAAGGTATGAGGTGTCTATAGATTCCTCTAAGCTGATTCTAAGAGACTATGATTTTATCTCCTTCCCCATACTCTATCTTCTCAATTATTAGTTGAAGTTCTTTAATTTCCTAGCCTCGGTTTAATTTCTCTCAGTTTATTAATTTTGGAGTTCTAATATTTTTCCTTTGAAGAGCCTAATTCTAGCCTTCTAAATTGCTCAAGCACTTGTCAATTGAACCTTCCTATAAAAGTTCTTGATGGATGAAGTTTGACTGCCCATTAGTACTATTGGTTCTAGGAGAAGAATTCTTCCTATTTTGGAAAGCTACAAACCTCTACTTTAAGATTTTGAATTCAAAATAATCTAACTTCAAATTTTATGGGTTTGACTTGTGTCTAAGCCTTAGCCTAGATTAGATTTTGCTAATTAGAATTGATTGAAATGGAACAAGGGATTAGGCGTCATACCTTCTAGTTTATGTTGTCAATGTTGTTACCCATGCCTTCCATGTATTCTTTCCCCTCCACCGTGAATTCTTGTGAAGTCATGCGATTGATTGTCGTTTTCATAATTTTGTAGGTTTATACAATGGTTGGTCATTCTATGTCTATCTCACTAACCTCTATTTCTTTCTCCTCCTCTTCCTTTTCTTTTCTTCTTCTTCTTCTGTCCTTAATGTAGTCCATCTACCCTTATTCCACATCTCAAGACAAATTAAAGACAAGTCATTCCTTTCTTATACCTTGAACTACTTCTTACATCTATCATCTCGATAATCAACCTACTCTAATCTAGCGGCCAAGAAAAGGTGGTGAGATTTCTCTTCTATCTGACTTCCATTAGCTTCTTTCTACTTCTTAGTCCTCCTCGTTCTTCTTACTAGTCCCCCCATCCAAGTCCTCCCTCGCTTAGATAAAGCTCTTACATGATTGTCTTCTTTTCTACTCATTCTTTGAAGGTTACGGGGAGTTGGCTTCCCCACTTCAATATTTGTTTTATGGCAGTCAAATTTGCTCCTTCTATTTCACTCCCCACTACCCTGATTCCCTAGACTTCCCAAGCTCCTACTTCCAGAGCCCTTATTCCTTGGACCCTCCAAACTAGTCCCGATGGTCTCTCTAACTAGCTCTCTAACAACTCTAATCCCTAGCCCCTTCAACCAGCCCACTAGTACCCAACCATTGCTAGCCTAGCTAGGTGTTAACCTAGTTGGGGTGTTGGTTTGAGGGTTGGGGGGGGGGGGGGGTTGAACACCAATTTACCCACCCTTGATAAATTGTGAGCACATGTAGGTTCTTGAGGTTTGACTTAATGATTCCTACTTTTGAGTGTGTAAGTGTGGTCTATTGTGCCTTCCAAGCAATGGATTTTTTCTAAGTGCCTAAGTGGACCCAAACGAGCAAAACCCGTCAAATCTAGCTTCCAATGCAACCACAATAATATTTGGCCGAATGGGTGAGGCCGTTGTGGTTTTTGGTGTAAGACACCTCAGAGTGTGACGAAATGGAAAAAACATTTTAGAGAATTACTTGCCCTTTCTAAAAACATAAAATTCGTTTCTATATGATCTTCCTAGCCAAAGTTATGGGTAGATGAAGTTTGACCACTACTCGGTTCATCAAACTTCATCCATGACTTAAGTCAAGTTCCCTAATTCAAAATAACTTGAAATTCCACAGAAGTGTCTTCTAATAAGCTTGGCTCTACCTAACTATGGAGTTTGACCTTAATTGGAGACTTCTATGAGCTTTTCATCTAAACCTATACTAAAGTTCATCCTTCTTTATCTTCTTGGACTTTTGTTTTTTTTCCAAGCAAGGAGGTCCTATGAGCTCTACTTAAACTTCCTCTACATGCCTATGGTCCTAACTTCCTTATTGTACTTGACCTTCTAAGTTTTTTATTAGGCTTCCTTGGCATTTTGGTTTTGGTTTAGCTTCCATTTGTTTACTATTTTTTAATAAGTTTATATTTTCTTCTTGTAGCCCCTAACTCTAGATTTCTATTTCAATAAGATGCTTTCTAATCCGACTTTCCTACTAAAAGTTCTTGAGGGATGAAGTTTGACTACTAATTAGTATTTAAAACTTCATTTGTTAATTTTTTCTAATCTAAGATCTGGAATTGATTTTTTTTCCTCACTTGTGGACTCTAATTAATGGCTTCTTTCAAATTCTCTTAAATTGTTCCAAAATTTTATGTCTAACTATTTTTCATCCAATTTAAGTTCTAATCTTCATCTAGCAATAACTTCCTCTTTTTTACTCCAATTTCAACATGTCATAGATTTTTGGAGAGCTACAAACCTCCTCTTTAAGATTTTAAATTCAAAGACAACCTGACCTCTAATCTTAGGGGCGTGACTCGGGGTTGGGCCTCAACTAGGGTTAGTAGTTGTTAATTAGGTGAATTGGGAAGCTCAAGGGGGCTTAGTTTCATACCTCAGAGCTAATGCCATTGATTGTGCTTCTAGGAGGTACTTTTTCTTCTACCATTAATTTTCATGAGATGATGCAATTGGTTGCTGTTTTTAATAAAGTAGTGGATAATACAATGGTTCGTCAAGCCCTCTTTCTTTCTTCTCACTTGTCTTTTTTTCTTTCTATCCTATTCCTCTCACATCCTTGAAGTGACCCAACTACCTTCATTCCATGGTTCTAGGCAAAATTAAGGGTGTATCATTGTCTTACGCCTTGAACTACCTCTTACGTCTAGCATCTCGATAATCACCTACTTCTAATCCTATGGTCGAAAATTTGAAAAGGGGATTTCTCCATTATCTTAACATCTTTAGCCACTCCTAGTTAACTTCATTCTCTTCCTTTCCTTCCTCATTTCTCCCACTAATTCTCTCTTACACTCCAATGGTGTTGATTTTCACATGATGCTCCTATCCATTTTTTTCCACTTGTTGGTGTTGGTGGGGGATGGGGAGTTGGATTCCCCACTCCAATACTTGTCTTGGGGGCTGATTAAGTTTTCTTATTTGCTTCTTGTTTCTACCCCTCCACAAGGCTTCCCTTTAGACCCTTATTTTTAGACTTCCAACTCCCCTATGGACCCCAAATTCTCCAAGAGAGACCTCCAACTCCTTGAGAACCTTCGAACATTGGTACTTTGCCTCCATTGTTGGTATTTGGCCTTATTGTTGGTACTCGACCTCCATTGCTAGTATCCGGCCTATCGGCGGTGGCTGTTGTTGCTGCTCAGGGCCTAACATTTGTTGGAGTGTTTGGTTGGTTTTGAGGGCTTGGGTGGGTGCTAGTGTACTTGGCTAGGTTTTTGACTTTTTTTTCCTATATTTTGGTAATTTTATACTAATAAAGGCGGGGGTTGTACCTTGGGGTTAGTGGCAAGTGCAGATATGTACGATTGATTGAGGATATTCTCACTCACTCTCATCAGTCATTTTCTACGTTCAACTTAAACTTCTAATTCTTATTTTCTTTTGGATGCTAAACTTTGGACATGGAAACCACAGAGGTTTGAGGTTTGATCGTTAAGCAACTTCAACACACAACTAAGACTCTTTCATCCCTCAAGGGTTCAAAGCTTTACCATGGTTTTCACTTTTAACATACAACCAAAAAATTTTCAACCCTAAGGGGTTCAAGGTTTTGACGTCTTGGTGGGACCCACAATTTAGATAGGCTTGGCCCAACTTTTTAGCCACAAAGTTAAATGTGAGGGACCAAAAGTACTTTAAAGCTAAGGGTTAGTAGCATGAGGTGACAAACTTGATCTAAAGGCCCTCCAAAGTAGCATCACTAGGTCATATGGGGGGGGGGGAGAGATATTCTAGGGTTAGTATAAGGACAAGACATGGAGGGAGACCAAAGAACCCCTCAAAGGATAAGACAATATCGTGGCCTCTCGAAAGTTAAATAGGAATAAACTCTCAAGCCTCTAAAGGACTTGTGATAATTAGTGCGGAAGGTTCAATGTGACAGGGACTCTCAAAGACCTCAAAGCTCAAAAAAAAACAATAACGGGCCTAAAAGTGGCCAAAGACACTGTTCCAAGGTTTTTGGCTTAAAACGCCAAGATTCCAACATAAGTTGGACCCAATATACCCAAATACAACAAATAGGGGTGGTAAGAGAGGAGAAGGGGAGCTCTTTTATATTCTTTCCCAAGCACCCACCTCCTCTCATTCCTCTAAGGTAACCCTATCACTTTGGATTTTCATTCTCATTTTCAAGGGTTTTCATCCTACGTTGGTCCATAAACTTAACTTTTGGAGATTAACTCCAAATCACAAACGGATTGCGCCATTGGCTTTGGAAGCCATTAATAACCTATAGAAATCCCCCACCCCTTTCCTAACTCCAAAATCTCAAAGAAACCTAGTGCCAACTTCACGCCCAAACTAGGTAAAAATCTGACTTTTGCAATTTGATTTTTCTAACAAAAGTAACTAACCTAGATTCTTAGATAAGAGTAGGGGAGTAAGAAAACACATATCCTTGACCTCATTCCGCTTCCATATGCTCTCGCTTTGTGGATCAACTCTCCCATAATCTTTAATTTATGTTGATTATCAAATAATCTCGTAGGTTTGGGTACTTCTGACTATCAAAATGTCTTGAAACTTTTCGGGGCCCCTTATTAACATAAAATAAGATATTCTAATTTTTAGTGATATTTTACTGCCACCTTGATAATTTTTAGGAATTTCTCGTTATAGGTTTCAATGATTGATTGTCTGAAAGAGCATCTTTTGACTATTAAAAAATGCCAAAACTTTTTGCGGAACCTCTTATGGAATCCTACAACACATGCATAGGTTCATATTCTTACTCTCCACATTGTCCTAGGGGGAATAGAATCCACTCTCTCATTTAAATATCAATGTCCAGGGAATCTTTCACACTAGAGAGAATCTTGGCAAATTGACTTCACCGTTGCCTCTTTGGCATGATTTTAATATAGGGTCCCCTCTTTTGGTTGTAGATTCCTTTATGATCTTGAGTGCATATATTTGCCTACCCTTCGCAAATACACGAGCTCAACCAAGTTCTTGTGTTTGGGGTGGTGAACTCCTACTTCAATGGGTGTCTAACGTTGGTCCACTGTGCTTTCCAAGCAATGGATCTTCTTTAAGCCTTCTACTTCCTACACTTCATAAAACCCAAACTATCCTATCATAGAGCTAATGCCTTCATTCCTTGACCGTTAGGACTAAACTAAAAGAGAACTAAAACTACTACTACTACTATCTTGGAGATTGGTTCTTTTTGGATATTAAACTTTGACTTGTCCCCAAAGGTTTTGGAGACTAAACTCTCGAGGTGAATAATGCATAGGGTCAAAGCTTCACCGTTGATTTGGGTTGAACACCAAATTAAGGACTTGGAGGCACCTAAGGTCTCAAGGCTCCACCATTAGATAGGACCTTTAACACACAATCTAGGACTCTAGAAACCTAGGGTTCTCTCTCCACGATCAATGGATCAAGGGCTTAGAGCTAGAGCCCATGTGACACAAGACAAAGACACACTAGACCTAGTGATAAGATGAAATGGGGTAAGAAGGGACCTCAAGACCTCCTTCTACTTGCAACAACCATCCAAGATGGAGCAAGGGGTAGCAAAGAGAGTGAGAACTACTAAGAGAGCAAGACTACTAAAAGAGAGTTTGGTTCCAACCCAAACCTCTCCAAATGACAACAAGGACCACTACAAGAGCAAGAACTACTAAGGAGAGTTGGGTCCAACCCAAACCTCTCTAAATGACAACAAAGGACCACTACAAGAGCAAGAACTACTAAGAGAGTTGGGTTCCAATCCAAACCTCTCCAAATGACAATAAGAGACTACGGTGAGAGTAAGGACTACTAAGAGAGTTTGGTTCCAACCCAAACTTCTCCAAGTGACAACAAATGACTACTATGAAAGTAAGAGCTACTAAAGAGAGTTTGGTTCCAATCCAAACCTCTCCAATTGACAACAAATGACTACTATGAGAGCAAGAACTACCAAAGAGAGTGTGGTTCCAACCCAAACCTCTCCAAATGACAACAAAGAACTACTATGAGAACAAAAGCTACAAAAGAAAGTAAGAGAAAGAAACAAGGAAACCAACACTGCCAAGCTTCAACAAGTGGACTTCAATAGATCTAAGTATAATGATGTATAAAATGGGGGTGTTTGAGGAGAGAAGGGCACCTTCTTTTACAGGAGGATGGGCACCCTTGCTCCCCTCAAAATTACGAACCGGGGAACTCCGTTCCCTACAAAGGGAACTAAAAATCTAATTTTCTTATGAGAAATGGTCCCACGTAAGATGTTGACTTTTCTATGATTGTCTTCGGATTTCCCCCACATGTGAAGGCATTGACAACTAGTCTTCCCCACATATGTGTTGAGGACCTTATTCACAAATGTAGGAACCTTATGCAAACCTAAACTTCTTACAATTTCCAATCTACGTAAGACGTTGACTATCTAGGATTGTCTTGGGATTTCCCCCATAGGTGGGGGGGTTGACAACTTAGTCTCTTCCCCACATGTGTTGGGAAACTCATTCCCAAGCGTGGGAACATCCTTCTTCCAATTCTCCAAGATTTAGGCTTTAATTGCACGTTGACTTCTCTGGTTTCTGTTGTCCACTTCTAACTTTTGGAGTTTAACTCCGATTGGCAATTGGATTGTGCCGTTGGCTTTAGAAGGCCATTTTCAAGTTAAAGGAATCCCCCTCCCTCTTTTCCTTCGCAAAAAACCCATCGAAAACTAGTGTCATCCCCGTCAAAAAAGAATTAAAGATTTAACTTGTCGATGTTGCCTTTTTTTAGTAAGGTGAGTGGCCAAGGTGAATTGGAAGGTTCAAGGGTGTAAGAAAAAACCTTTCATTGACTCAGTTTTGAACTTGTATGCTCTTGAGACGCTGGTCAACCCCCCACCCACATTGCCACATCGTTAAATCTGGAAGGAATCTTCAAGTTTGGGCATCTTCTGCTATTAAAATTTCACGAAATTTGTCGGGGAGCCTTATTAACATAAAAGAATATATCCTAATTTCCACAAATTTCCTATAGTGGATTTTGGTAGTTGACCATCTAGAAAGAATATTTTTGCAAGTCAGAAAATTCCAAGACTTTTTGAAGGACCTCTCAGGGAGTGCCACAATGGTCGTATGAGCTCATATTCTTTTTTTGCACATGTAGGGATGGGGAGGATAAATCCTACCCACCGTTAATTACGTGGGAATAGGGAATCTTTCGTATACAAGGGAATCTTGGCAAAGAAATTTTGCTTTCGATCCCCTAACACACACTAGATCCCAATTCCATACTTGAGACTTGTGGATTCCTCCACGAGCTAGTCTCGATACGGTAATTCTTGCAATGCTAACAATTCGGCTCTATGGTTTCAACAGTGGGATGGGGAAACGGAGCCTATTGAGGGATCTCACGGGGCTCCTCTCAACACAATTCTTAATTGGCTAGGGCTACTACTTAGCAAGTTCCCCATATTAAAACAACTATACTTAAATCCACTAACTTCCACCATTTGTGGTTCTAATCTACGTATAGGTGGGCATCTAAGGGGTAACTAGATCTAAAACCCTAAAAGCAACCAAATATCTAATTCGGCATGTCACAACCTATTTTGGCCTTAGGCTCTTCTGTGGACTTTTTACACCTAATTATCCTTTAATCTACGCTAAGCGGAAAAAAGAAAAACTATGAGTTCCAAGTGACGAATTAAGAGCTCCAAGGTCTCATTTGGGTATAATTAACTCCAGTAAGCCAACAACTAGGGTTTCACTATTTCATCGATGGAATGGAAAATTTGGAACTTGCCACCAAGAATTAGCCAAAATACCTCACTAGAGTTCCCTCAACCAATCTTAGCCTAGAGAAGTTTGTCCTATGCGGAGTTTGAGCCAGTTGTGCCAATAGCACATAATTCTCCAATTACCACAATTAGTCGGGTTCTAACCTATGTACAAGTGGTGGTTTGGGATATTCTAGCTATAATATTCTCATTTTAGATCAAATTCTATTTTGATATGTAACATAGATATTTTGGTTCTACACTCTTTTTAAATTTTGTTGTATATAAAACTACACTCAAAACCACAAAATACAAAAAAAATCCAATGAGTACCCAAAATTTGGGAGAGTCCAAGAAGTGGGAAATTAAAGAAAGTTGAGGGGTTTGAGCCCTTAATTCGTCACCAGGGGCTCATTCTTTTTTTTTTCTGTATGTTATTGCTTTAAATACACTTTTATATACAAAAAGCCCTCCAAAGAGTATAGAACCAAAATAAGAGTGTCACATTCCAATATAGTATTTGGTCTATTTTTAGAATATTATAGCTAGAATGGCCCAACCTTGAGTTGTAAATAGGTTAGAACCCAACTAATCGTGGCAAATTAGTCAATTATGAGTGATGGGCATGTCAGGCTCAAAACCCCACATGGAACGACCATCTCTAAGCTACATTTGGTTGAGGGAATCCTAATAAGGCATAGGAATCAGTTCCCGGAGATAGGTTCTAGTTTCCCTATTCCACTGACAAAATAACAGAACTTTGAATTATTGGCTTGTGGATGTTGAAAATACCAAGGCAGGACTGTGGAAGAATCTAAGGTCCAAGGAGGGTGGTTTGGGGATGATACCATGCCCAGAAAACAATAGCAAAGTTGGTTCACCAAGATTTCCCCCAGTGTGGAAGATTCCTCGGTCACTGTTAATTAAATGAGGGGGTGAATTTTGTCCCCCCTAGGCCGATGTGTAGAGTAAAAATATGAGCCTACACATGTGTCATGGGATCCCATGGGAGGTTCCATGAAAAGTTTTGAAATTTTCTGATAGTCAGAAGATGTCTTTCCAGACGGTCAACTATCCAAATCTACGATGGGAAATTTTGAGAAATTCCCCAGGTGGTAGTAAATTTCTACTAAAAATTAGTATAGCTTCTTTTATGTTAATAAGATGCCCAAACAAGTTTCACAACATTTCGATAGTTAGAAGTATCCAAACCTACAGCATTCGCCGATAATTAACGAAAATTAAAGTCCACGGCAGATTTGACCGGTAGAGCGGGAGCATATGGAAGTGGAACGGAGTCCAAGATAGGACTTTTTTCACTACCCCATACCTACTTAGGTGCCTAGGCTAGTTACTTTTGCTAGAAAAGTCACCCCACCCCCCCCAAGTTGAGATTTTCCCTAGTTTGAGACGTTAAGTTGGCACTAGGTTTCGTTGTGATTTTGAAGGTAGGAAAGGGGAGGGGATTCCTCACAACCAAAAACGACCTTCTGAAGCCAATGGCACAATCCATTTGTAGTTCGGATTTAATCTCCAAAAGTTAGCTTAGTGGGCCAACATAGGATGAAAGCCTTGAATTTTAGATGAAAATCTAAGAAGATAAGGTTAACTTAGATGAACGAGGAGAGGTGGGTGCTCGGAAAAGAGTATATAAAAGGACACCCCATCTCCTCTCTCACCACCCCCTTTTGTGTAACTGGGTCGGTTGGGTTCAATTTGTGTTGGAAATTGTGGCATTTTAGCCACAAGCCTTGTAACAGTGTTTTGGGGCACTTTTGGCCATTCTTTGTTGTTTTTGGAGCTTGCAAGGCCTTTCTGGGTCGCTTGCCTTTTCCTTTGATTGAGCATGGTACTAACTCTTCTAAGCTTGAGCTTGAAAGTTTTTGCAAACTTACTATGTTGCTAGAGGTTGTGGGTGCTTACCTTTGAGAGACCCTTTTGGGCCACTCTCCTTGTTGTGTCATGTACTAACCCTAGAGCAACCCCCTATATGATTGGTGGTGCTGCTTTGGGGGGCCTTTAGTTCAAGTCATTGAAATTCCTAATCCGTGTCGCTAGCCTTTGAGCGTCCAAGGCCCCTTTCCTTGTCATTGTCTTTGTTCTTAACAGTGACGTGTTATTCCTTGTTGAGAGACACCAGGGTGTAAGGGTAGTGGGTCCCATCCATATGGCGAAGCTTTGATCCCCACAGGGTAAAATAAGTCCTTGTGGTATGTGAGATAAGTGGAAAGACGGCGAAGCTTTGAACCCCCTTGGGGTGAAAAGTCCTAGCAGTATGTTAAAACCACCTCACAGGAAAACCGTGAGACCACGTGGCCCCTCTCCCTACAAGGTTTAGTTCCCAAAATGCGTGGGGAAAAAACTAAGGTTTAGGTTCCAAAAAATAGAAACTAGAAGTCAAGGTTAGCATAGGGGATAATTAGTGATAACAAAAGTAAGGCCTTTGCCTACATAAGCCTAACCTATTGCCCTTAGTAATAACATGACCCTTAACTTTTGTTTTTTGTCCAAAAGTTAGCACAAGGAGGTAAAAGAACGGCCCAGCCCAGCAGCCCAGCCACACCTCCAACACCCCCATACCCGAGGAAGGGGACGGGGACGGGTGTCAGTAGGGAGGGTCGGGCTTGGTATTGGTAGAGAGGGTTGGGTTTGGGTATCGGTAGAGAGGGTCGAGCTGGGTTCCAGCAGAGAGGGGGTCGATTGGGTTTTGGCGGGGAGGGTGGGGCTCTGGATTTCGGCAAAGAGGGAAGTCGGCTGGGTTTCGGCAGAAGGAGGGTGGGCTTTGGGATGTCTAGGGCCAAAAGAAGAAAAGAGAGTTGTCTAGGGGGGAAGAGAAGGAGAGAGTGGCTGGTAATTAAGGCAAGAAGGAGGCCTACAACATACTCAACTACGCTAAGCAAACCATTGGGGCAAGAAATCCAACTCCCCATCTCCCATAAACCACAATCAAGCAACGAGCAAATGGACAAAAGATCAAGAAGGCAACAAGAGAGAGGACCATTTGAAGCTTAGGAGTGAAAGTAGATAAGGTGGAGGGGAAATCCTCAAAGCTTATTTAAGCTCTTAGATTAGAATTAGGTGATCACCATGAGATTAAATGTGATACGTAAGTAGAGGACGTAAGCCGTAGGACGTAAGAAGTAGCTCAACTTTGGAGGATGGTATGACATGTCCTTGTGATTGGCTTGGTAGGTAGGAGACGAGGGTAGTTGGGCCACCTTAGAGTGTGGGAGGAAGGAAAAGAAGGGAGGAAGAAAGAAATAGGATAAAAATCAACAATTAAACCCTTGTATCAATTTATTTTATGCTTAGAATGGTGGTTCGTTGTCTCACAGCATGGGAATTTATGGCGTAGGAGGTAGAGCTTCCAAGGGGCACAATCAACGACTCAAGTTCCGACGTATGAGTGAAACCTTTCCAAACTTTCCCTAAAGCTCTAACTAGAATTCAGTAGCTTGGGCCGAGGCCTAACCCTAAGACAGACCCTTAAGACCGTAGGTCAGGTCATTTCCAGGGGCGTAATCATAAAGAAGAAGGCTGTGGCTTTCCAAAACCCTAAGGCACATCCTAATCGGAGTAAAAATGAGGAAGTTATCGTTGAATGAAGATTAGGATCAAATTGGATAAAGAATAGCTAAACGTTGAATTCGACAAAGAATTGAGTAGGGTAGGAGAAGGCTACTAATTAGGGTCTAGGGTCAAAGAGAAAAGTTAATTCTGAATTATAGGTTAGGAGAAATTAGCAGATGAAATTTGGGTAAGGCTTGGATGAAAAGTTTTTAAGAATCCCCGCTCAGGGCCCAACTCCAGATCTAGGTAGGAGAAATTCTTGTGAACCATTCCTAAAAATTTCGGATCTTTCTAAATTGGAGAACTAGGTGCAATCAACAGATGAAGTTTGAAGAACCGAATAGTGATCAAACTTCATCCACCCATAACTTTGGCTAGGAAGGTCAGATAGGGTCGAGTCTTATGTTTTTAGAAATGACACAAGATGAGCTAGAGGTTCATTAGGATAGTTCTGCCCTGGAATAGGTTCCATCCAAATCATACAGCAAGCCCTCCATCCATCGGCCAAAAACATTGGAAGTAGTTGAAGCGAATCTAGCAATTTGGGGTCACTTAGGCACTTAGTAAAAAGATTCATTGCTTGGAAGGTGTGATGGACCACACTTAGACACCCAAAAGTAGGAGTCACTTAACTGAAACCCATAACCTAGTTGTGTTCGCGAGTTAGCAAGGGTGGGTAATTTGGCGCTCACAAGGGGTGAGAGCTTGGGAGGTGGAGAGTTGGGAAGAAAAGAAAAGGGAAAAAATAAAACTCAACACTCTATAAGAACAAGTAATGGAGTTGAAAAGCCAAACTCCCAACTCTCACAAAACACAAAGCAAAGGAAGCAAAATGAAGACAAGCATTGTCAAAGTTAGTAGGGAAGATGTGGAGAATGACAAGTCGAAGAAGACTAGTAGAAGTTAGATAGAAGTGAGCCATTGAAGATGAGATAGAAGGAAATCTCACTATTGTTTTTGGACCATTGGATTAGAGATAGATGATTATCGAGATAATAGATGTAAGAGGTAGTTTAAGGTTTAAGAGGGGAATGACGTATCCTTAAGTGGCCTTGAAACATGGAACAAGGGTGGCTGGGCCACCTTTAGAACGTAAGAGGAATAGGATAGAAGGAAAGAAGGAGGGAGAGAAAGAAAAAGATGCAAAGTTGATCGAAATAGGATGACCAAACATTGTATCCATCAACAATTTTATTAAAATGACAACCCCTTGCATCACTTTGTGAGAGTTCATGGTAGAAGACAAAGAAGACGGGGAGGTTAGGATAACACGATTGCCAATCTAACCATGAGGTATGGAACTAAGACCCCTTTTTTCCCTCTCAACCTCCTAATTAGTAAATACTAAGCATGGCCAAGGCCTAACCACAAGTCAAACCCCTAGGATTGGAAGTCAGGTCATTCTTGAATTTAGAATCTTAGAGGAAATGTCCTTAGATCTCCAAAAACATATGACAAGCAAAAATTGGAGCCAAAACGAGGAAGTTATTGAAAGATGAAGTTTAGGACTTAAATTGGATGAAAATTAGTTAGACATAAAGTTTTGGAACAAATTAAGAGAATTAGGAAGAGGTCATCAATTAGAGTCCATAAGTGAAAGAAGAAGTCAATTCCAAATTGTAGATTAGAAGAAATTAGCAAATGAAGTTTTAAGTACCAATTAATAGTCAAACTTCATCCATCAAGAACTTCTAGTAGGAAAGTCCAATTAGCAAGTGTCTTACCAATATAGAAAGCTAGAATTAGTGTCTGTAAAAATAAAATATGAAACTATTAAAAAGTATAAATTGACAAGAGTTTATTCAAAACTAGAAAATCATAGAAGCCTAATAAGAAGCTTAGAAGTTTGAGTAGAATAAGAAAAATAGGACCATAGGCTTATAGAGCAAGTTAAGTAAAATTCATGGAAACCTCTTTCTTAGGAAAAGACCAAAATATCAATAAGATAAAAAAAAGATGAAATTTTAGCCTGAGTTTGGATGAACCATTTATAAAAATGTCCAATTAAAGCGAAATACATACTTATGTAGAACCAACCCTCTTAAGCACCTCCACGAAGTTTCAAGTTAGTTTAAATTAGGGAACTAGATATAGGTCGTGGATGAAGTTTGATGAACCAAATAGTAGTCAAACTTCATCCGCCCATAACTTTAGTTAGGAAGTCAGATTGGGAAAATTTTTATATTTTTAGAAAGAAAAAGAGTCATCTAAAATTTGGTGCTTTTATTTATTTTTTGACTTGTCTTTCACCGAAAACCATAGTGGCCTATTCCATTTGGACAACTACCTTAGTTACTCTTGTAGACCTGTAATTGGGATTATACTAATTCATCGATGTGATGGAAAAATTGGAATCTATCTCCAAGAACTAACCTAAGTACCTCTCTAGGGTTCCCTCGACCAATTTTAGCTTAGATATGGTTGATGAACGTGGGGTTTGAGCCTATTTTACCAATGACACATAACCCTTCTATTTCCCACCAATAGTTAGGTTCTAATCTATATACTAGTGGTGATTTGGGATATTCTAGCTGTAATACTTTATTTTTAGACCAAATGCAATATTGGCATGTAACATACCTATTTTAGTTCTACACTCTTTTGTATTTTTTTTAATATAAAACTACACTGAGAAGTCAAAATTGCAAAACACAAAAAAAAGGAAACAATGAGTCCCCAATGATGAATTGGGGACTCATACCATCTCAAAAATTGGTTGGCAGGTCTCTTTTATAAGTTTGCAAAAGATGCTCTCACTCAAGTGCCAAAAATTGAATTTTGGAGTCAAATTCTCAAGGATCAATGTCACCTCACACCATTCACAAGATGACACATGTCATTTTTTTTAAAAATGCAAAAATGACAAAGTCTAGGATCCTTTTGCATCCTTGAAAATAGGCCCCCCTATAGTGAACAAAATTGTTATGTATGACTCTTCAACCCAACCCCAATCCTTGAATTAACATTGTGATGATATTGTAGACAATAAAGGTACATTCTCACTCGGTTGTATGGAACAATAGTTTAGAAAAATAAAAATCCCACACTCTTTCTAGGAAGTCCTTTTCACATAGTTTACGGGGTCATAGCAAGGCACCTGCATTGTAACAGGTTACATATTGCCACATTGTTCAGATCAACAATAGTACACATTTCCCAACCTTTTTCCAAATTTGCTAGCAAGGGTGCTAAGATTTTTTAAGAAGAGAGCATAGTCACACCAACAAATAGTTGTTACAAAAACATCAAATTTCATTAGATGAAATTCAGCTATATTAGAGGGCCATTTCAAGCCTAGTTCCCCATGTTAGGAACTAGCTACTACTAACCAAAATTAAAAATTATTAAAAAATTATTTTAGAATTGGAAAAAATTGAAATTTTTTCCAAAAAAAACATTTCTTATTATTACCTGATTTGGCTTAACTTTGGCCACTTTAGCCTATTGTTGTGGTTGAATTTCCATCCTTTGAGAACTCACAGCCCTTTAGAATAGTTGAATTTCATCTAATGCGTGTCTTAGTGAAGGTATCTGATTATTCTCTATCGTCTCTCTCTAGATTTTTCTCCTTCAAGGACTTCGCTTCCTGAATTGAGCTAATCATGGTCATCTATTTTCTTCTATCGCAAAGGAAGTCCTATGGATTAGGAACCTTAGTCACGCTTCAGTTTTCGTAGAATGCTTACGCTTCCGCATTTGTTGTCATGTTTGTTTCCAGGTTTGAGATTGAGGTTTCCGCTCATGCATGTTTAGGGTTTCGCTTCTAGTAATTCAACGCTCCCTACTTGGTGGGTTCTAAGATAGGAATCTAAGTAAATGCGGTGTTTGAGGCTACAATTTTAGGAAGTCACAAAACAACTTTTTGACTAAAACCATGCTTTTGGCTTTGCTAGCATGACTTCCACTTAGGTTCAAGAGTTAATGATTGTCGTTGGTATGAACAACCACTACTTTGTTGTCACTTACCGCCACTCCTTCACATGACCTAAGGCCCAAGTGAGAACATCCTTTAAGTGTTAGTTTCAATGACTTCACCTAAGATTGTAGGATGAAAAAAAAATTCATTTGATTTATGTTCCAAAGTTGCTTGAGTACATTTTCAATGGTAGATAGTATTGTAAATTACTTCATTATGGGTCTTATTGACTTTTCTAAAGAAGAAGATGTTTAATCCATTGATCACCCTTGTAGTGTATTTTGGCCATTTCTTGCTATTTATTTTTTATGAGAAATTTATCTATAAAAAATGATCTTTTCTGAATTGGAATCCAACTAATGAAATGAAGCTTATCAAGTCTAGTTTCCACTCTATTTGGAAATTTTGAAAAATTCGTAAATTTCAATGTTTTATAGCAATATGAAGTTTGGTCTTAGTAAGTACCAAGGTTTGTTGATTTTCTAATTTTAAAGTGATATGGCAACTTTGGTTTATACCATGATGTTATACACTATAATATAAATCTATGGTGAAAATCTCAGATTTTTTTAATATATTTTGTATTTGACATGAATTTTCTTCATTTTTTAAAATTCACAATAATTTGGAAACTTTATGAATTATAGTAGACATGTCATTTCATCTCCAAAAAATAAATATATAATTTTTTCATTCATATCTAGTTGCAAAATGGTAGCAAATAGAGTGATGGACAAAGAGGCAAATAGTAAAACATTCAAAAAATCCAATAAATTCACCAAAATCTTTAAAAAGGACTTTTTATAGTTAGAACAATGATTGTTGAATTTGAGCAATTAAGAGGAAAGAATCTAGAATCCACTTTCAACTACCAATAAGATCCAACAATTAATAACTTTTATTATTCTATAACAGGAACTATAATAAAGTCCTTATTTGGATGCATTTAGGTGTTATTATATTAAATGTTAGAAAAATCAAGACTTAAGGTTGAAATCAATCTAAACCCTTCTACACCAAACATAGGGGCCAATTGGGTAGAAAGAATTTTTATTTGAAAGACATGATCCATCATGGCCCAAGCTCAATGAATTGGGTACATCAAGAATGGAAGGCCAACACTTGGCCTTTGGGCCAATGTCATATTTCAAATTTTCAATTAAAAGATTCAACAACCTATTGTTGAGATTTAATAACCTCTTGGGAACTCCTATTCTCCAACTATCTCTATTGATCATGGATATGCTTATAACTCATTCAAAGAGGAAGGCTTTGGAAGTGATCTAGGATGATGAAGTTCAAGTTGTACCTCCACCAATACCAAAGAAGAAAGGAGTTGCAATTACAAAGAAGCCTTGTAAGAAGAACATGAAGGTAGAAAGGAAGACATTGAAGAGTTTGGCTCAAAGAATTGGAAGGATCAAGATATGGAGACTATGATTTTGTTGTGTGGTGAGATGGAACCAAATTTTTTGAAGAACACAAAGAAGCAAGGTATGATTTTGATTGCATATGTAAATTTTTGAACAAAATAGAAAAAAAAAAAAAAAACTTTAGATTTGGCAATTTTGGCATTTTAAAGACCTTGGCCTTCGGCTCTTGCCCCCGAGCCTCACCTTTCCCCTCCATTGGCCTTCTATGTAGCCGATGAGAGGGCAATTTGTGGTGGTGCAAGTGTTTGATCCCTCCACCTAGAAGGCACAAAGAGAGGTCTCTCTATGAGAACTTCAAGTCTAGATTCCTTTCCCCTTGATGTGCACTTCAACCAACATGATATTCTCATACAAAAGTCATTGTTGGAATTTTCTCATTATTCACTATTTAGAGGTCTAATCAAGTCCAAATCACCTTTTCTACTATGTTTTCAACCTATACATGTGATGTGCATGTGTAGGTACTTAGATGAAGCTACATGCCCATTTCATTGTAGTAATTCCTTAACTAAACCAAATAGATGAGGCTTGCAAAAAAGAAACTCAATAGTTTGTACTACTTATTTAAAGAAGACAAGATGGTGAATGGAATTTTGGATTCTACCACCAAGCATGTAAGGTTTACAACTCTTTTGATTAGTGGTGGCATTAGACTTGTACCATAATGAAACATGTGATAACATCTACTAATGATTATGTTAGTATTGAAGATAGTGTCACAGACATTGAGAAAGATCAAATTTCAAATGTCACTACAAGTCCAACTCCAACAACAAAGGCAGACAAGAAAAACTTCCAAGAGCATTCCTAGAAAGTTTTCATACAAATGGCCCAAAACAATTCAATCATGGTCAAAAAAATTGAAAAGACCAATGTTTTACTGGAGAAGGTAGAATGACAAATAGATAGGCTTATAGACAAATTTTAGATTCAATCTTCTACAAAATCAAATGAATCATGGTCATGAGTAAAGACAATTTTTCCCTCCATTCTCAAATGCATTTCTTAGAAAGATTGAATTGGTAACTCATGTGCTTGTGTAATTTGCACAAATATATTTTTAATCCTAGCTTCCTTATCCTATTTGGTTTTTATAGTCTCCAAAATTAAATCTTCATCATTCCTTATACCTTCTATGCCATTTCCCATAGTCTCTTCAATGTCTTCAATTTCCACATGTCTTGCTTCAACCTCATCCATTTTAAGGTATCTTCTTATCTCTTTTGCAACTTGTGTAGGTGCTATAAAATTATATGCATTCTGTAACTGTCCTAATTGGTTTCTACTTTTCATTTGCATAGTTTTTTTTCCTCCCTTTGCTTATTCATCATCAAATTTATCTTGGTGTCATATATAGAAGTTGTGAAGGCAAATGCATGTGGTAACCAAATTTGGTACATATTGGAGAAGCATATCAATTTTCTTCAAAATAATCCTCCACCTCACTTTTAACCCATGAGCACCCTAGAGGACCAAAAGTGTCCTCACATTGTCTAGAAGTCCAATTATAAGTGCTAAAACTTTTGCATCCAATGTTTGAAATTGATGAAATTTGTTGGAAAAGTTGAGCTCTCTTCTAGTTTATAGTATAAAATTTTCAAATCAATTCCTACGATGCATCAATTTTTTGAAAGCCATTTGAAGTTCATGAAGGCCCTTTGAGTTTACCAAATTGCATTTTGAGGGTTGCAACAGTGGGGGCTTGTATTTCCTTCATCTAATGTTTGTTTTCAATAAAAATTTGTTGAATCATGTTTTCTTTGAAGTCTAGTTAATTTGGAAAAAAATTCATGTCAATCCAAGTTTTTTTGAATGTTTGGGAGCAATTCGAAGTTCAAAATCCAAACATTTTCTTATTGCAATGAACTTTGGTGGCTTGTTTCTTCTTCATATAGTGTTTGTTTTCAATGTTGTCTTTTTGGTAAAGTTGCGCATATTAGTCTATTTTGTGTGGTTAAATTCCATATCAATCCAAGAAGTAATGAGTGATTGAGAAGCATTTTAGTAGGAGATTCAACCATAGATGTTTTTTTGCAACTTTTTTTGCTATTTTTTGCTATTTTAAAGCCATTTTGTAGACACAATGAGTCAATTGAATGATATTTTCTTTCACCACTGTATTTATATGTTGGTTTTGAAGCACTTTACGGTTTAAAGTATTTTCATTTGAGTAGGTTTTGAAATCAAATTTCACCTCCAAATGTGTTACTAGGAAAATTTCAGCATCCTTTTTCAACACTAAAACATTATAACTTGCAATCTATGTGGCCAAATGACTCCAAATTTTGATTTATGTCATCTACAACATATATACTACAAGATTTTATGGTTGAGATTTCTATACCTTAGTGACATTAAGACCTATAACACTTCAAAAGCAATGATTATGTTTTAAAAACCCAAAAGATCATGGGCCTTTTGGGGTATATATTCCAAAGGCTCTCTCTACAACCATTCTTGTAGAGAATTGAATAAAATTCCAGTGTGCCTTTGCTCTAGGTAATCCATCCTTTTTACCTTTGAAAAGAAAACAAAACCATGGTCTCATTGGATAAGTAGCTTCATCCACAAGTTTATAAGGTAATAGTTCACCTTTCATTGCTCTCTACCCAATATTTGAATTTTGAAACAAAGTTTAGTCATGGCAATGCTTGGCCCATTCAAATCATTAAAAATCCCAAAACCTACATTTGCTATTTACTACACCTTAAATTAGAATTGAATAAAAACCTTTTCTACAACAATATGAAGTATGATCTATAGGAGGAACAATGATAAGTAGATGACTTCCTTCAACCGTTCCAATTACATAAGGTAATCCCTAGAGCTCCTCAAACTTGGCTACAATTCTCTTTAAAGGAACTCCAAATTGTTTTTCAATCACTAATGGTTTTAAGTGTTTTTCAATTGGTGCCCAAAACTCTTTAACAATGATAGATTCAATACTTTTAAGAATTTTGTAAGTTTCTACACAACAACATAACGAATTATCAAGACCCAATCTATTCAAAGAAATAACAACCATATTTCTAAGAAGAATGGTTGTTCTAAAGTTTGTATCTAAAAGACTTAATGATAGAAAGAAGACACCTCACAAATAATCAAGAGCTTTAGAAATAACCTTATATGTTGCTTGAACAATTGAACCAAATAACATCAAAATAATTGTTTGTCCGCAAAAAGAGTACTTTAGTCATGCATCCAAATGACCCATGTCCTAGAAGCACCACTCCCTCCAACCATCTTAGTAAAACCATTGCTATGACTACATAATGCTGATGCAAAGCAAGTTTTAGTAAAATTGCAATCACCGCCATGACATGTCGCAAGGCCAAGAAGAACACAAGAGCCACTAAGACTATTTTTCTTTGCTCATCCATCTTGTACAAATGGCAATGGAAAGAAAGAGAGAGAGGGGTAAAATTTTCTATGTTTCATTGAATTGTCTCGAATTCTCAATCTCAATGTCTTCACATATGGAAGAATTATCCCCATTATAATTTTACTCTAATGAATAGTTGAGGACAACCTTAAGCCTTAAAGGAGCCAAAATTTTGTATGTCAGTCTCAAGGGGAATTGGTTCAACCTCCAAGTGTAAAGTAAGGAGTGCTAGCATGTGAGCATAGAATCTATAAGCCCATAAGCCTAAGAATCTATATTATTTACACCTTCTATGGTTATACATGTCTTCATTATAGATACATGTGTTATAGACTCTTTCCATGTTATAGTGTACCTATATTATAGGTACATATGTTATAAATACCTTCAAAATTAATGGTTGTATGTACCTAACTACAACTAGGTTTTAAGGCTCGTAGGCTCATGTGCTAACATTGGTGGGTGTGAAGTGACCCTGAGAACTCAATGTAGGTGGATGATAAGGATCACACATTCTTATTGAATAGTTTATTTTCCAGAAAAACAATGGTCAGATATGCTTACGATTCCCTTTGTCTCCACAAAAAATATAAATTGTTAAAATGATGACATACCACTACTGCTGGCACCTATTGTTAAAATTATTTTCACCTACCACGTGTTCACCCACAGTAGACAAATGCTTGCCAAATATGAAAAAGTTACCTTAAGTTAACAGTATAACCATCGCAGTCTTTCAACTTTGAGAAGCTTTTCCGACTCAAGTTAAGGTAACCAGACGCCATTACTGCCACCTTCTCAATCTCGCCCTCATGTACATTTCCCCTCTGAAATGTACCCCATAGAGGCCTTTTTGTTAACTCCATTTTGTCAAATCCATCCAAGTGAGGGATGGGGATTTGCCAAATATTTCTTATTGTAGTAAACTAAAAATTAACATGTCAACAATGTAGATAAAAAGTAGTATTAAAAGAATATAAAATTTGGTGTCTTCACCTTATAGGCCATTGCCATGTCAACATCATGAGTGAAGGTCAAAAAAAATTATGTTGGCACCTAGCAACACTTAAAACTAGCACCCTTCTAAAATCAACATTTAGAGATTCTTGCCTAAAATATAATCCCAAATCTTCATGGGAGTCTAGTGTCAATTTTAGAAACACTATTTTTCAATACTTTTTCTAAAATGTGCGTGTTCAGGATACACATTGCAAGGTTTTTCTATCAAGAAGAGACATTGATTTCATACAAGGTAAAGAACTTGTCTCCGCTAGGTATTGAAGCCACAACCACGCCAGTCAATTTGAGTACCTTACCACCATCACCCAATAGTTTAGGGTCATCTTGGATTGTTTATCATCACTTTAAAAATTCGTATTTTTTATCATATAGTGTCCAAAAAAACATTCTAAGAGAATTGAGAATCCCCTTTTGACTACCAATACAAAAACCACAAAACCTTTTCAATATGATTTTTAGGGTGTACGGTACTTCTTTTAGCCCTCTTAAGGGACCCCTCTTTTGATCACTATGACTCAAATTTTCTAGGACTTGGATTGCTTGTATTAACTTATTAATTTGTTTCTCTTTGTGAACTTGAATTGATGCAACACTCAACTGAAAAAAAAACTAAACCTCTAACTTACTAAGATAACTACACAAAATAGTGAAATTAGATTGCCCCTCACTAATTTCTCAACATTTGACACTATATAAATATTTGTAGTTATTGTACAAGACTGTACTACTTTTGAATTACGTATTATTGTTATTGGGACTGATAATTCTCCATGTATACAAATGAAAATATTTTCAAAAATATTTGTTGACTTTGGCGGCTTATAAAGTAACTTTCTTGTTGTAAGAACATCCCTAGCCATTGATGCCAAAACTGACCAACCTGGTCGAGGGCGTGGCTGATTTCCAATACATGGCCCACCGTGGACCCGGTGTCGTGATGTGGGCTGTCTAATATTTGAAGTTGACATCTTTGTTAGTTACAAAATTGTTGTTAGTATTGGGTGTTGGGAGTTGATAGAGTAAGGAGGTTGTTGTTGTTGATCGTGTATTTGCCGGTTGATAACTGGTTTGTTAATAGTTGATACTAAAGTGGTGGGATTAGGATTAGGGTTAGCCAACAACTAGCCGTCGAGGTTTGTGGAGGCTACTTGAAGCAAGGGCTGGTCCATTGCTCTCTTTTGTTTGTTTATTTTCTTATTCTTAGTAGTGGGAGTGAAGGGGTGGATTTGAGGATGGAGAGTTGTTTTGTTGTGAAGATTTATTTGGAATAAAGCATTGGTTTGAGGAAGTTTTGTGTTTCATTTTATCAAAGTATTGAATGAATGCAAAATTTTAGATCTGATTTTTTAGATTTTTAGAGAGTTGATACTCAATGAGGCCAAGTTTTAGATCTAGATCTATTATGGAGAAAAAGTTATAAGGTTTGAAGTGAAGGTGTTTGGATTTCAAGGCAGTCAAGGAGGGTGTATTGAGGAGTGTCAATCATTTTGGCATTTTATGTTTTGGCAATGAAACTTAGAGGGTATTTTTTATCTTATTTACTCTCTTGTGTCAAAATTTTAGTTTCAATGGACTTTAGATATATGAATTATGCATAAAATACAACCAAGGTATGAAAGCAATGAAGGGTTGAAAAGTGAGTATTAGTAAAATGTCTACCAAAGTTGGACAATATCTTAGATTAAGTTGAAATTTGGTATGTGATCTTTTAGGTAGTTGACCTACATTGTAGAAAAGTTTCAAGATGTTTGGAGCTACTGTCCATGTTTTATAATAAACCAAAGTTAGGTATGACAATTTCTAGGGCAATGAGGGAGTCGTAGGATAGAGATTTGGAGAAAAGGGATTTTTGAGGGTAGATTTATGGATATTTAGAGTGTTTAGGGGTATCATAGTTATATGCAAGAATTACCATAGCAAAAGCCTAGTGCTATTCCAAATACATTTACAAATCTTTGTAACACCGATCAAGGACAAAAAGAGACCAGTTACTCCAAAAATCTCTTAGTAGACACTAGGACACCGTCTTTTCCATCCTTCTTATTTTGTTGATTGATCTTGTCAATTTCTTGATTTATGGGCTATAACACATCATATCTTGTATTTTTTTAATCAATTGGCATGTTTATTGGCTCTTAGGTTTGCCAAGACATTAATGCTTTGAGATTGACTTGTTTTGGCTTGTCTTGAGGGCGGGGATGATTGGGGCATAAAAGAAACCAAGGAGGAGCAGGGCCCAAACCACTCCATTCTCCTAACTATGTTTTGGGAGAATGGGTGGTGATGCTCTAAGACAACCTAATTGTTAAGGCAACCTAAGTTCACTATTTTGAGTAATAAAGCCAGCCAATCGAAGTATCTTATATTATTCTATTCTAGATAAAGATGATTGGCATGAATCTATTGTCAAGAAAACACCCCATCAACACACACATATACAAAAATAAACCTAATAGACAGCATGTGTCATTTTATTATTTGCACCTCCAAAAAAGATTATTGGCCTTGGGGATTAACCCCCTTATTGCCCTTGCCAAGAGTAAATGTAATAAATTTCCTCCTATTTTTTGTCATGTTATTTTGTATTTTATCACCTCACCAGCATCATTCAAAGCCTTTGAGTACAACTATGAGATCAAAATTTCCAAAGTACTCTTTTGGATTCAAAGGAATGATTTGGCTTTCAATGACCAATAATGGACTATGCAACGCTCATTGGGACACATTTGGAAGGGTCTCATTGATTACAGTGTTGTGACGATTGCTATCGGTCTAGAAAGCACGAGTCTTCTAGTTGTGGTAATGTTTATTTTTATTTTATCAATAATACAAATACAAATTTATTTATTTATATAAAATATCAACCTCTCAAAATCTTGACACTAAGCTTTAAATCCTCAAAACTTGGACAATACACGCTAGTAATTGAATCCCTCTCAAATTTGGCTATTGCATCATGACAAGTTCTAAGTCAAGACCCAAATGTAACCCCTTACAATTTGCTTATTGCCTCCTCTCATATATATATATATCAATCATCTCTCCTACTTTATCCCCCTATCTTATTATTATTTTTATTTACCCTCTCTATTGCCTTTACATATTGGTTTTAGTATATTAATAAAAGTAAAAGCAATTAGAAAACTACAAGCTAACTAAAAAAATAACTATCCATCAACCTTTGAATTAACCCTAACTTGTAATTATAGAACTAATATTAAAATATATAGATGCCTAATTTTAACTAATAGACAGCCCACATCACGACATCAGAAGGATAGAATGGGCCAAAAAGAGTAGCAAGAGCATCCATAGCCCCACCCTGCAGCAAAAGCTTTTGAGTGCCTTCACAAAACGAAGCAGTAGATTCAACTCCATCGTCAAGCTAGAGGGTGTACGATCACAATGGATTCCCTTTGGCTCCATCATCAACTTTGTGTTCCAACTTCCATGACTCCTTCCCCTTGGTGTGTTGTGGGGGCCCTACTTCTTTACATGACCTCTCTTTGAGTTTCACCCTCAAGGCACAAGCCCTCTTCATCCGTTGTCCAGTTAGTTCCTAAGTCTATTTGTTTCTTGTCTCTTTTGCCAGCCACAAGTGGTTGGTGGTCTTGTATTTTTCCATTTGTAGTAAAATTTTATTTCAATTTGATAAATAAATAAATAAAAATTAGTAGTTCAATCCAGTTAAGCTTATATTTGTATGACAAGCCTCTTGTAGAGGTCCAAACAAGGGTGAATGTAAAAAAAGTCCCAATATTTTGTGCCATAATAATTTTTATTATTAACAACTCCTCCAACTAATTGGGGGCCTCTAATAGCAAATATGAACTCCAAATTTGCAAAGAAAAATTTGCGCAACAAATAAAACATTCCTACATTTTTTCCAGGGGTAAAACTCTAGGGGCAAAAATGATTCCGCAAGAGGCTTGTCATACAACTTTAAGCTGGCTAGAGTGAACTACCCCCTTTGCTTGTCTCCAAGGGAAAAACCTTGAATTTTTTTTATTTGTCACACATGATGAAATTTGCAAATTTTTGAATTCATATTTGCAAATCAAAGGCCCCCAATTAGCTAAAAGAGGTAATGAAGCTAAATTAATGAAGCACAAAATCGGGGAGGGGAGGGGGGTTGGTTTTTTTACATACACCCTTGAATTGACTTGGGGGAACGAGCGAGGCTACAAGGGGGTCAATTTACCCCGGCCTAAGAGCAACCCCACGGCAACACACCGAACAGACTCAATCCGCTCTGTGGGTGAGCCTGAGCTGTGGTAGATGCGCCAAATGGGCAAAAGTGGCCAGCCGTGCCAAAATTTGACGAGGGCATGAGTAATTGGTGCTCCTTGTGTGTGGCTCAATATAACCATCTAACTTGCATTCCAAGGTCATAATTTTACATCTAAACAATGAATGGCACTAATTCAATGAATCCACCAGGTCAATGGGAAGGGATGATGATGTGGAGAGTTGCAAATAGTTTTTATTATTTGATTTGTAAGAAACGAAATTACTGGCATTACTTATTCCGCTTCGTGTGTCTACTTGGCAAGTACGCCGTGGGGCAGAGGTGGAATAGACTTTCTAGTCTCCACAACCACACACCCAAGCAACATCTGGTGTGTGGTCTTGGCAAGTCTGCCGTGGGGTTGCCCTAAGCTTAACCCTTCAACACCGGGATGGTGACCATGGTAATCAACCATTTTGAAACCAAGTGACATCATCCACTTCAAAACGAGTGACATCATTCACTTCAAAAAAATAAAAAAAATATTCATTGGGAACCAAACTACTTGTAGAAGATCTCCCCTTTCCACCCCTCATTCCAAGGATGAATAGTTGCACTTCTGTCCTATAGAGGAGAATTCCTTGCCATTCATCGGACAAAAAACGTCCGACAAACAGGGGTTAACTTAACTTCTAAGCTGCACCGTTCCGTTCAATCCCCGCAGTCCAATAAGTTATGATACCTGAAGCTCTGTTTCCGATTGCTGGAATCCTCTCTTGAATCCACCAAGTGAGTCAATTGAAGTTTCCAGTAACTCTTGTTCTCTGTCAAGAGGCAAGTGTAGCCAGACAGGCCGGGGTCCTCTCCTCTCCCCTCCTCTCGGGCTACGCTAAGTTACGGCCTGATGGCACAATGATTATGATGAACCTACAGTAGTGAAGCGAGGGGGGAATTTGGACAGAGGAGCAGTACTGCAGCAGGAGCAGGAGTAGGACAGACAGGGAGACAGACACGCAGGCAGGCAGGGTCCCTGCTGCCAACAACAACACCGCAACCGAACCGAACCGACTGACTTGTCTTGTCCTCTTGTCGCCTATCCTAAGATAACGTACACTTGGTGGACCAGGCGGGGGAAGCCGGAAGCGTCCTTGCCGATGTCTGTCGTCGGGGTGGGTCGACTTCCCAACACTGCTAAGTTAATAACAATTGCCAGGGGAGCTTTTCCTCATCAACGGATGGCATTGCATCCCCATACCTTAGAAGCAGACGATCTGTAAGGTAGGAGCACCCATAACCATTAGTGTACTCATAGTTTGAGAGTAGAGTTTCCTCTAAGTGTTCCCCAAAATACTTTGGAATCGTCTTCTAAGTACTTTGAAACCATCTCCATACTTAGTTGTGGTTGGTGGGCTCTGATTTTTTTAGATTTTGGTGCTAGAATCAAGGTAGATTTAGAAGAGTGTGGTTATGGGTGATGTAGGGAGTTCTATTTTGAAAATTTGTAGAAATTAGATGCCTTATCCAAAAATTCTATTTTTTTTTTTTTTTTCAATTCATGATTTTCAAATTGCCAATATTGAAAGAATATTTTTTCTAGAAAATGTTGACCCCAACTATGCTAGATTGATTTAACTCATGGTTATGGATGTTCCTACCTTACTCATAGGAAGAGCAAGAGAGTGAGAGATGTAGCAATGGTGCACAAGGGTTCTAAAGTTCAAACGTTTTTGTTGTGGTTTCTTTTGAGAGTTGTAGCTCGATTAGATAGGAGGTAACTTAGTATTGTCATGAATTGTTTGCCTAGATGATTGAGTTGAAGCTTCAGTGGGCTCTATTTCGTCCTTCGATTGGTTTTGTTTTTTAGGCTCCTTGAGACATAGCACCTAGGGGAGTCAGCTATTGCTAAGGCTCTCGTACTCATAGCTCTTGTATTTGTAGGTCTTGCTCTCTAACCCACCTAGGCCATTTGTAGTTGGATGCTTGTATGCATTCTCCCTATAGTAAAGGTCTTGTTTATTTGTGTCCAAAAAAAGGAGTACCAAAGTAAGTTTTTTATCTCTTTTGCAGTAAAGGGGTTCCCTTTATTTGCACATTTTTATTCCAAAATTTGAATGTAGTCTTGAGTCTATAATCTATAAAAATAAGATACTTTGTTTTTTTTATGTAATGGGGGTGTTTTGGTAAATGTTGCAATGGTTGTACTACTAAAAGGGTACAATAAGATCTTGATTCTGCATATGAAGAACAAACATTTGGTATTTTGATATCCAATTTTTTAGTTTGTTATACACATCATTTGGTCAAGTTCAAATTCTACATATTTTTTTCCAAACATCAAAATATCCTTGTAGAATAATTAAGCACTTTTTGCTTTTTATTCTAAAAAACTTGATTGTGACATTCAAATGGATGATCCCCTCTTTAAATACAGGGATTTTAAATATACATATTGTATAGATTGTCATGTTTTCTACTACTTCTATTTTTTCTACAAAGTATTACCTTCTTCCCATATTCGATCAATTGATTGGTTTGAAAATTACAATTGAACATGTGAATGATTATATAATCATTGGTCACGTATAGCACATTAATTTTGAAACCACCTATGATTGAAAAGGGATTGCAACATCATATTTGAGGCAATACTCATATTAGAACACCCTAAATTTGGGTCAATAAATATTTATGTCATTGATTCTCTATGTCATTACCACTTCAAAAATTGCAAATAAAATATATATTTGACAATATCCAAGTAGCATCATGTCGTTCAAAGCATATTAAGGTTGTATTGAAATTTTGCTCCAAACCTACTATTTCACCCCATACAATTGCGTTGTCTATATACGATGCATTTTCTATTGAAAATGTATTGAAAACCATGTTAATTAGTGAGAGAAGCATGTTTATTTTGATAGCATAGGGTTGGTTCATCATAATAATGATTTTCTATGACTTTTGATTGAGCATGGTTTACTAAGATCCAAATATTGAGGTCGTATATGTCAAGAAAAGTGAAAATACATCTTTATCAAGGAAATAATTGTCAATAAGAATGAAGGTTTCGGGCCACCCAAATGATGTGCAAATGGGCTTTTGCCTACATTAGGTTGAATTAATGGTGACAATCAATATATATCTTGGATGATGGTAATAGAGTGACAAGTGAATTCAATAGGAACTTCCACCTTTTAAATGTAAATTCATCACAAGAAGAGTCTTTTTTAGCCCCTCATATTGTGGCCATGTTAGAGAATACTGTAATTGCTTTAGGCAAGTAAGATGACCATTATGGATACACTTTTTATTGGTTTGGGGTGGTCTAGAGACTCTTTCGGGCCAATCTAGCGGCGCATTTCAAAAATTCATAACAAATTCATATTTTGTCAAAAAAATACACTAGAATTTTGTGTTGAAATCCATGTTTCAACATTACAATAAATAGAAATGTCATGTGGATTGTGTTCAGAGCAATGTGGTTTTCTTCTAGTGATAAAAGTTCAATTGCTCTCTTCATTTCTCACATTTATTTTTATTTAGAAAAAGATTTAAAAAATTTCAACAATGCCAACAAGGCAATCTAGCCATTAATTATATTTGTCATAGGCTAGTTTACCTAATTTAGGCAATATCAAGGGCTACTCCAACAACTCTGGATTTTTTTGCTCTAAGGTAGGAGGTTTAAAAAGCGTACATGTTCTAAAATCGCCCACCACTGTAAATGTACACTATTTGAACATGCTACTTTTTCATTGTCCCAATGATGTACAAACAATGTACATTTGAGGAGGTGGGCGATTTTAGAGCCCTATGCCATTTCAACTTCGAAAATTCATAACTAATTCTATAAAACTCCAAAAAATATGAAACGACTTCAATTAGATGTCATTTCCATTTGTCTATGAAGTAAAATTTACTGAAAAATATTTCAAGAAGTTTTACCTCACCAAATTCTAGTTTCATCTCTTAGGTGAGTGCTTTCTGGACCTCCTACCTTATAACTTATGGCTAAGATTCCAAAAGAAGTCAATGAAGATTGGCTCATGAAATTGATGTTTGGCCTGTGCCACATGACTTTCACAAGCTACCTCAGTGTAGCAAGGCATAACATTGTTAACCAATCTAAGTTAAACCATTTTTCCTTGGAGATTGGAATAATCTCTCTATTGATTCTTGGGAGTGAATTTAATATAATCTATTTGATTTCTAGGGAGCAACAACCCCCCCCCTCCATGTTGGTTATTGATGTTATTGGTACGGGTGGGAGGTTTTTCTTTGCACTCACAAGAAGACCATCCATAATTAAGCCTTTCAAAACTACACTTGTAGGGCACTTCTTAGAGGGAGGGTGTGGATGTTCTAATATAACATTCCTAATCCCGTTGTGGAAGGCCCTTTTGACCTCTCAAGAAACAAATTGCTACAATGATAAAATATCGTGCTACAATGATAGATATAGTAGAGCTTCTTTAAAGCAAGGGGGATGGGAATGGTCTGATACATTACACTGTAAAAGAGGTTATTACAATTAGGGAGGGTCTTTGGATTAATAAGTTCACAATGATTTTTCATGTTGTACAAACAAACAAAGAACATTGGACATGCTACACATACAATACAAATGAAGAACATTGGTAGGCTCTAGTAGAGTATAACATGTTCTCATTCTCAGATTTTTTGTGGTTGAGTGGAGGTCATTTACTATGGTTGCACGGATGTCACTTACTACATTATGTATGCAATCCATTCTGGTACCGGCTACTAATATCACATCAAAGAGGTTTATTAGTTTATAGAGTGAGGTTTATTAGAAGTTCTATTGCATATGTGGTATCTATGTGGTTAGTCCCTAGTACCCCAGGTGGAAGGTCCAAAAAGTCATCAAACCAAATTGCTCATACAAAAGTTTCATGTATCATTATTTTCAATTGAAAAATTGACTAGAAAAAGTCCATTACTTGCCTCCATATCCTGTTCAGACAAAGTAGGGAGTAGTAGAGATAGTGGATGCTAGGACACATATGGATGAAAAGTAAATGGCCCTTCTAGCAAACAAGATAAATCATAAATAAAAAAGAAGCAATAAATCTTGCAAGCCATGAGTACAATAGGATGTGTTTGGGTCAATTTGTGGACTCGTGCATATCCCATGTAAATACAATCAAGTCTTGTTTTAGATACATCATGGACCATTCACTAAACTTATCCATGTGATTCTTGCCACAACTATGAATTCAAATAGCAGCCTACTACCTTTCTCTTTGAGAAATCATAACTAAATGTAGATTGGTCCTAAAATTATGAAACTTTTTGCATTTTCAAAATCATTAATCCTTCTTTTCATAGAAAATTTATTGAAAATTATAGTTCATTGTGTCTAGTACCACCTCCAATTTCCCTTTAGCTAGTAATGGTAGCTTTTTGAACCTCTTACTATATACCCAAAGCCCCTCTCAAGTATCTTGGTTAGGGATAAGGAAAAACATACCATTGTAGTCAAAAGATCCATAGTGGATATTTAGGGAATGACCCCACTACAAGGGGTTTTGTTCTTCAATAAATGAGATTTGGGCCACAATCAATGTCTTAGATGATAGTAATGGAGTGATTAGTGTCCTCATTAGGAACTTCCAACTTTTCAATGGAACTTCATTGTAGGAAGTGGCTTTTTAAGGCCTTCTACATTAGGAAATACTATAACTACTTTAGTTGAGCAAGATGACCATTATGGATACAGTACTTGTTCATTTAGGGGTAGTGTAGAGACTCTTTTAGGCAATTCACTTCAAAAATTCATAACAAATTCACACTTTGTCCAAAAAAACATAATTTCAATTGCTCTCAAGTTTCTTACACTTGTCTTTTATGTGGGAAATTTTTAAAAAATAAAAATTCTACAATGGTACGAGGGTAAACTCCTAATTCTAACCACAATGGGTTGTCTTTTACCTTTTGTCTCTTCATTCCTAGGACCCTCATAGATTTGAAAACATCATGTTGTTTACTAATTGAAAAACGTTGTTACTTCAAAAAAATTCATACATAAAAAGGAGTAATAAGAGCATCCCTACCTGTCTTGCAAAATAGATGACTTGTCCAAGGCAGCTTGCAAAATTGACCCACTTGTCTTGCAAAATGGATGAACTTGTTAAGAGGCCAAGGCAAAAGCCTTGGATGTCTTGCAAAAACGGTTTGTTTTGCAAGCCTTGGGTGGCTTGCAAATGATATGAGACAAGCACTATGGCACTTGTCCTACAAGCACAGACTTTGCAGACTATAGCCTACTTGACGGACCTTGTAGACCTTACCAAATTTGGATTTAGGTTGCAAGCTGAGGGTGGGGCGGTATGGCTTGTAAACTAGATGGCCCTTGTTTTGCAAGCCAAGATGAGCTTGCAAAGTCTTAGATGGGTGGCAATGTTCTTAACCCTCAAATGTCAACACGGACGTTTTGTGTCTAATGGATGACAAAAATACTTCTAGTAGGACAATAGGGGGGATAGTCACAGTTCCTCCATCCTCTGCATTTTCTGTGGAGAATGGGGATGTGCCTATTTGCGGTTGGCTACCTGCATGCGTTGCGAAAAGGAATATTCTTCTTTGAATAAATTTTTTGCGTGTCTATTCTTTGCCTCCAGAGGAGAAGAATGGACGCGTAGAAAATTTATTCAAAGAAGAATATTCCTTTGGGCATTGTAGTTTCACTCCGCAGTGTCCAGATTTCATCGTCACCTTGCCGTTTTCACCTCCGTTGGAAGTTTACAATTTTGTTTGCACTCGGGCACTCATCCCATCAAGTCCTGTGGTTGGACCCTGGAAATCTGCAATGGACCCTGGAAATCTACAAAATAACTAGCATCCCTTTCCGAGGTAATCTATTCTCAGACCTCCATTTCTCCACCCTTGTATGACAAAAAAGGGGTGTCACAGTTCCTCCACCTAAGAATGAACCGCATTGGCTCCCCATTCGTCAATTGATCTTCCCATTCTCCACGGAAATCCCAGAGGGTGGAGGAATTGTGACTACCCTTAATAACTATTCATCCTTAGAATTTTGTTGTGAAAAGGGGAGATCTTTTACAATAGTTTGACTTCCAATGAATATTATTTTTTAATTTTTTTAATTTTTAAATAGATGATGTCACACGGTTCCAAAAGGGATGATTTCAACGGTGACCAGTCCGTCCTTTATGGGTTAACAAATCTGACTGTATTGTTGCTTGGAAATTTTTCACACCTCAAAAGGAGAAGCCGAGGTGAAAGGCTGACTGTATACTATAAAGGCAGAGGCAAGCAATTGCTACTGTAGATTCATTACAGTAAACTTAAATTGGCAGCCTTGCGTATCACGCCCCAGCTTTCTCCTGTACACGGCACATGAATCTCGGCACTTGTGTTATTTTTCTATTATGCATCTTCCGTTCCCAGCAGAAGATGCCACGGACGGAAGGGCAAAAGGTGGATCCCTCATCAGTACCTTACCCTTTCCTACGTCCTCTGATTGTCTTAAAAAGTAGGCTTTTGTCCCTTAGTATAATAATAATGGGATTCATAATTAAAAACAACAACAACAACAACAACAACATGGGCAATCTCCGTCCGGCGGGCTTTGACCATTCAGGAAACCTTCTTTATTGCACAAAGGCCAAACTGCTTTTTAGAAAATTCCAAACTTTCACTTTTTCTAGAAAATTCCCAATTTTCACTTTTGCAGAGCCTTTCAGTAATCAGTAGGGTTGCGGTATAAATAGGATCGTTTGGAGTGACTGATCGATGCAAGTTCATTCATCCGTGTGAAACGAGGAGGATTTCGAGAAGGCTCTTGTTAACCCTCCAAGGGCGGACTGGTGACTGTGGAAATCCTTCCTTTTTTGGAACCGTGCGACATCATCTACTTTAAAAAAATAAAATATTTTCATTGGAAGTCATACTACTCTAGAAGACCTACCCTTTTCTCATAAAATTCAAAGGATGAATAGTCGTAGTTCTATCCTGCATGGAGAGATTCTTTGTCATCCATCGGACACAAAACATCCGTTTTGACGTTGAAGGGTTAACCTAATAATGGATTGAAAGTGAATTGTAGAATAAGACTCTAAACCAAAGTTGGATTCAATATCACTCAAGCTATGGAATAAGTCTACTTGATATTGTCATTGCTTCGCGCGCATTATAAGTATATGTTGGGAATTGTACCAACATTATTCGAAACCTTCATAACTTAAGAAGTATTATTGCTAAAAATATAAACACTTTGATATTCTATATCATCTACTTCAAAGGTTGGATAAAGACCTTGAGAGAAATTATGCCACAATTTATTGTCACAACAATGAATTGTCCAACTCATGTGAAACTCCATTCTTTGGCCCCCCAAATGGGATAAGTTTTAGAAGATATGATTGCGTGCAATCTAATCAAATTGAATTGTCTTCTTCCCAGGGTCTCTTCTCTAAAACTCCTAGCCATAAAGTGAGGTCAATCCCCCCTCCCCCTCTAAACTGGCTTGTTTTTAATTGGAGAGGATCCCACAATTTTGGTTGACATAATTAACTCTAAATTTTTTGCATAAAATTTCTTTTATTAACAAAGGTACAATAAAACTCTAAGTAATTTGCAACCAAGGCAAATTGTTGTAAAACCAACTTCATCCAAGTCAATCAAAATCTAGGAAGGCATATCATTTTAGAATGCCAATGTCAGATTGTTCAACGTCTCTTATTTTCAGACACTTCAACAAGATTGCCTTTGGTAGCCCTAGACTGGTGGTCTATAATGAACACATACAAGATATAGTGACAGAAGTGGGCAACACTTGATGTTACACCAACCTAAAAGAGATCCCATTTTCATTTTCATTTTCATTCTTGTAGGCAGACTGAGATATTTGATGAAATCTGGCGATATTCATTCCCCCAAAAGAATGCCGTAAAGGGGTTAAAGTAATCAAAACGAATATCACTTGATTCCTCTTTACGAATGTGCTATTCTTTCGCACGATGTCACGAGAGCCCCGACACGCACACTTTCATCAGTAATCTTCCCAGCCAGCCAGCCAGCCAGCCAGCCAAGACCTTCGAGATGCCAAGCATTGAGAGCTCAAGATCTTTCCAAACGACTACAGCACTCATACAGCAATTAATACCTTAGCATCTCCACTCAATACTCAAATGGACTAACACCAAATCTGAGGACTAAAATTTCCTCAAAATTTCCCTTAAATTTCTCCAAATTTCCGAAATTTTCTCTACATTTTCCAGAGGATTTTGAAGGAGAGAGGGAGAGGCAAAGTAGTGAACATCCCCGGCTTCTTCCCAGCGACAAAATCCTCACTCACTGGGTCGTAATGCAAGTTCCTTGCCACTCCCACTCCTATAAAGAAAGACGCACCGCACCCATCTTCTTTCACATGCGTATGGGGTTCACCCCATGCTCACCAGGTCCTTGCTTTCTCACCGTCACTTGTTCACCGTTTTGCTCTTGGGAGGTTACGGAACAAAATGCTTAATTGAAGTGCTGTTGGGTTTGATAAGTTTGGAATGCTGTGAGTTTGAAATGGTGCGAGTTTGGTCTAATTTGAGAATTTTTTGTCACTTTGTTTACGTAACGCATGCTTGAATGCCGCTAACCTTTTTTTGCGTATTTTGTCCTTCTGTTGCGTCATTTCTTGAGCGTGTACTGATTGTACTCGTTCTTGTGATGATTTTCAGGCCGTGGAATGAGGCTGTCTGGACCACAAGCGGCTGTAAGGAGGTACGATGCCAGGTTTGTCCATGTTTCTGTACCAGAGTTTTAGATTTGGGGTGGAGATATGGTGGGTGAGCAGCAAGTGACGCGTGGGGCTGCTATATTACGTTACTGAGTTTTGTATACGTTTGCGTGGGTAATGGGAGTGCTGTGGAAGCTCAGAGACGTTAAAGGGTTTGCTGAATTTGGAGGGGATACAGTACAGGGAGGTTGATGTTGGGGAGTCGTTTCTTTCTTCACGGTGAATAGGGTTGCAAATCGGTGTATTGGGTGTTGTAAGCTTGGCCCTGGAGGTAAAAAAGGTTGCTGATCTTGTGTGATAATCATACGTTTGTGTTTGTGTGCAGGGACTCTGCGATTACAGTTTTGACTGTAGTTTTGGATCCTCACTTGCAGCCATTGCAGTGACTTCTTCACAAGGTACCAACCCTCGTCTACAATGAATTTGAACGTGCAGAATAGCGTGTCTGCATCCTATACGCGAGAAATTTAGTTTTCCGATATGTTTTGCTACTGTTTCTGTCATCAAGTGTGTGGATTGTTTAGCCATTGGAGGTTGTTGATATGAGGTTTTGCTTGTAGCAGCAAGCAACAGGGCTTGAATCCACATGAAACGAGAAGGATTGATATGCCATTGGCAGATTCTTGAAGAGAATGAGAAGATACCAAAAGAAGTAGTATGTGTACAAATGCCCCAACTTCAAACAACATGGGAGCAAATTATGTGGAATGCAGAAGCCAAGTGCAGACGCTATCCTTTCTGAGCTAAACAGATAGAGAAGGGCGTGTCCATGTTGGTGTGAGGGCTAAGGTGTGATGAGTGCTTTAGCATGACATCTCTCCTATGCCTAATCACGTTCTCCAGAGACAAGGCCCGTCTGTCATAACTCAAGGGCTTCGCACCTTCGTGTAAGCCTTTGTTGTTTTGTCTATCACTCTTGAGCTAATTTGTATATTGGTAGTTTTAATTTGTACATTGTTGGTACTATTGTCACTAAATTGATAGTTTTGCAATATCTCATTGCATTGATAGTTTTCTAGTCTTTCCATTTGATATGCAAAGAAATTATATGTTGAATCTCTTTTGTAGAATACGATATTTTTGAATAAACAAGGTATTTTTTTAATGTCCAGTTGCAAGTGAGCAATGCATTGAACCTTTGAATGTGACATACGGAGTGTTCAATATTTCCGCTTCAGTATTGAGAACTGAAGGTACCCAAAACTTAAGAAAAATGCACACCTTCCGTCGATCTAGCTTCCTGACTTTTTGAAGATGGAATCAATTCTGTTATTTGGGGGAACCAACAGTTCTTTCTCATGGAATGTGCGCTTCCAAGCAGCAGAAGAACGAACTTTGGTATCCGCCCTCTTTTCGGGGGCCGGCTGGAATCCACCGCAGTACCGCACAGGCAGTCTGTAAATTCGTAGCACAACTCCCGAGGAATGGTGCTTGGTGCACAGGTCCAAATGCAAATGCAAATGTGCACCAGGCAGCCACTGATTTCGACTGGCAACCAATTTTTCAGCCCATAACAAACTTTTTGAGTCAAAAGGGAAGGTACAGACTGCTCTCTCAGCAGGGAGGGCTCTGTGCACCCGCGCATAATAAACTAATATTGTTCACAAAAAATCTTTGTCACTGGTTTATCAACAATGTGTCCGTTTGTCTGTAATGTGTGCCAGAGAGGGCTTAGTGGCGAAAAGGGGTTTATGATGAATGGCCAAACACTGTTTGTTTTTGTTTTTGTTTGTTTGTTTTCTTCAACATTTGTTACTGTTAACTTACGGTATATCCACATCAGTGAGATAATTTCATACTGCAGTAAGAAAAAGAATTTAAGGTAACTTAACAGGACCTCAATGTGTCTGCATAAGGCATCCCATTGTTTTATGCATCCCATTGTTACCCTACGTGAAGGTCAGATTCAGCAGATTCGGCAGAAATTAAGTCATTCTTGTAAAAAACTGGCACATGTCATCTTGTGAATGGTGTGAGGTGATGTGGACCCTGAGAATCTGATTTGGAAATTCAATTTCAACACCTCAGCACTGAATGAGACCTTCCCACACAATATATATTGAAATTTTTTTTGTGTGGTTTTGTTGGTGGTCAAAGGGGATTCTAGATTCTCTTATATTGTATTTTTTGGACACCTTAACCCCTAAAGTTCCATGACTATGTTTTCACTGAAAATGCTTCATAATTGCCATTTCATTAGATGAAATTTGAGGTCATGAAGAGGTCACAAGTTATTTTGAGTTCCCAAGCTGTGGGAACTCGCCACATCAGCAATATGACGTGGCACAGTCATTACCACGTCAGAAAATAATATTTATTATTATTATTTTAATTATTTTAATTCAATTATAAGTTTATTAATAATTTTTAGAAATTCTTTTTTTTTCCTTTAAAATTCGGAAATTCAGCCCATTATGGGCTGGTTCCCAATTTCTGGCTGCATAGGGAACAATGAAGGGAACATCCCTAAAACAGGCTCTTGAAGCCCGCAGTTGTCCTCTAATGTTTAGTATGAGAACTAAATTTCTGAAAAAAAACACTTTTTTTGACACATGTAACCATAGGATCTTGTAGTATGTTATCTTGAAAACATGTGGTAAAAATTTCAGAAATTTTCACTGCATGAATTGCAAGATATAAGCATTCAAATTCATTGAAATCATTTTTTTGCCTTGCAAAAAATAGGGCAGCTGGACTTTACAAGCTCACATTTGTATGAAAAAATGTCCAAAATGGTGGTGCTTCTTTGGATTCTTTTTCCTAGGCAAGTCGACCATATGCTTGAAAATTTTTAGATCATTTGGAAATGTAAAACATGTAGGAAAAAAATAGTAAGTAGACAATAGTAGAGGATGATTCAAAATACTAATTTGTTAAGAATTTAATTATGGAATTGAAAAATGCCAATTCTAAAGGTCGAAATGTTTTAATAAACAATCTACATCCTATGTATGTATTTATTTATTTATTTATTTATTTTTTAAATATTGAAAATTGAGTAAGATAAAGGACTTCAAAGTTTATTTTAGAGTAGAGAATTCATAACTGCCTGCAAACAAAAAAAACTCATAACTTTTGACTCATTGATCAAAATGGAATGATTCAAAGCTTTCCAAGCTTATATAACTCTAGAAAACAAATTTCAAATTATTATTTTTGCACAAAGTGATTTTTTCTAATCTACTCGGATTGCCCATTCATGAAAAAAAGTAACATATGAGGCTATAACTTTTGTCTCATATTTCCAAATGTCATGAAATTTAGTGCATATTAAAGACATTCCTTGTCTTCACATTCTATTAAAATTTGGACCAAAAATATAGAAACATTAGATGAGATTTGGGTCAAATAGAAGACTGCGAGTTCCTCATAGTTCTTAGAAGTGGGGAACTTGTTGAACTATGCCACTATAGCAATGTTGATGTGGATGGGCGTTGGCTATGTCAAAATTTTTATTTATTTATTTAATTTAATTTTTTGAATTTTTACTCAATTTCAAGATCTAGAAAAATAATTTTTTGAATTTATTTTGAATTTATTTAGTATTTTTGATGGTTGATAGCAATCAACTATGCCCTCATTGCTATTGGAATAGCATGGGGAATAAGCCTGAAACGGCCCCTTATCTCTCCAAATTTCATCATATGTCTCCAGTTGCATGTACTTGCCCCAAATCATGGTTGTTCGACCGAACAACTCGACAACACGACGAACACGACGTCCAACACGTCTAGTAGATCCCCTTGTCCGTCTAATAAAGTCAACTTTAAGGTTGACTTTCAAATAAAACACTTTCTATTTCCAATCTTGACATATTTGAGTTTCATTTTATTGAAGTGTCTCAATTTAATAATCACTTATTCCATTCTTAATTATAGATCATAAATAAAATGAGATTTCAAATTATCTCTGTTGTTAGGATAAGGCTTTATTCGTCAAAATTGTCATGTATACACAACACTCATCTTGTACGACACGCGACATTAGATGAACAACTCGACACCCAACCCCAAAATGTGTTTGACAGAACAACCCTGCCCAAAATTGCTATGTAGTCCAAAAATGCATGCAGGTCCTTTAGGGGTTAATGAATAAACTATGAATTTTCAAAATGTTGAAAATGTGTATACCCAAATGTGACTCTAGGCTCTCATGAATAAAGGCTATGCATTTTAGGCAAGAATCTATAGGGGTCACAATTAGGTGGTATTATCTTATGTGGGGTTCAACTTCAAGAAACGATAAGTAAAATAATTACATGTAATTGCATTAGAATAAGTGATATAGCAATGTTTCTATTGCTTTATTTTTTGTAGTATCTTGTTTGAAGTGAGAAGGGTATTATAAAGTGCAAGGTTGACAGGGCGTCCTGACGTAGCCGCCAGCGTCTGCGTCCGCGACCCCCCCGGACGTCTTGTGACATTCGAAAAATTTGATTTTTACCTTGGGGTAATTTCCCGTCCGCAACCCTGTCTGCACTGTCGTTTGCGGTTTCTACAGCCTGTCCGCCTGTTCGCGACTCTGTCCGCCATCCCGTCCGCCCGTCTACGACCCTGTCCGCCATCCCGTCTGACTGTCCGTGACCCCGTCCGCCATCCCGTTTGCCTGTCCGCGCCCTCGTCCGCGGATTCTAGAGCCCGTCCGCCAAGCAGACGGGCGGACGCTCACTATGTAGTCACAACAACTTTCAATTGCAATTTCTGAATTCATTTTTTAGAATTTTGGAGCGTGTAATATACCGTTGGAAAGGTCTTGGAAATACCTTTTCAATGTTATATCACATGCCCCAAAAATAAAAAATCTTTAAACGAAAATGTCAAAAGAAGTTTGTTACTTCAAAACATGGGCGTCCGCCTTGGTGTCCCCCCCCCCGTCCGCTTGGCGGACGGGCGATCAGCTGGGCGGACGCTCACTATGTAGTCGCAGCAACTTTCACTTGCAATTTTTGAATTTGTTTTTTAGAATTTTGGGGCGTGTAATATACCGTTGGAAAGGTCTTGGAAATACCTTTCCAATGGTATATCACACGCCCCCAAACACCAAAATCTCAAATCGGAAATGCCAAAAGAAGTTTGTTGCTTCACAAAATGAGCGTTCGCCTTACTGTTCGCCCTCTTGTTCGCTAGGCGGACAGGCGGACAGGCAAATGGCGAATGCAGACAGGCGGACGGGCAGACGGTGAATGGGGAGGAGAGGCAGGCGCAAGGGGCCAAGGGTGATGTGTTTTCCAACTGGTGGAATTCAACCTAAGGTGGAGTGGCGGACGAGTAGATAGGCGGACGGGTGGACAGGCGGATGGGGAGGAAGGCAGGAGGGAGAGGTAGGCGCAAGGGACCAAGGGTTTTCAATTTGGAGGAGGTTGGCCCAAAGTGGACGGGTGGACGGGCGGACGGGCGGACAAGCGGACGGGGAGGAAGGCGAGAGGGAGATGCGGGCGCAAGGGACCAAGGGTTTTCAATTTGGAGGAGGTTGGCCTAAGGCGGACGGGTGGACGGGCGGACAGGCAGATGGGGAGGAAGGCGGGAGGGAGAGGCGGGTGCAAGGGGCCAAGGGTTTTCAATTTGGAAGAGGTTGGCCCAAGGCAGACGAGTGGACAAGCGGACGGGCGGACAAGTGGATAGGCGGATGGGGAGGAAGGCAGGAGGGAGAGGCGGGCGCAAGGGGCCAAGAGTTTTCAATTTGGAGGAGGTTGGCCCAAGGCGGATGGGCGGACAAGCGGATGGGGAGGAAGGCGGAAGCAAGAGTGAAGTGTTTTCAATTTGGTGGAGGTCGGCCCACGGCGGACGGGCGGACAAGGGAGAGGGTGAGAGGGAGAGGTGTTTTTAATTTTGTAGAGGTAGGCAGATGAGCGGACGGGTAGAGCATGCAATGCATGGTGAATGAAGAAAGCTATAGAAATTATGTCTTTAATATGTTATATAGTGAGGCAGTAAATCAATACAACCATGAAAAGTGTCACCAAATAGCCTCTTCTTTAGAAAATCATTTGATTTGTAAACAAAGAATGCAAATGGATGTGTAATTAAAAAGAATTTAGTTTTACATTGGTGGTTTTTTACAAGTTTGTCATATCAACAATACTTTTTGGCTAATAGCAAAAAATATTCAAAGTCAAAATTGTAACAATTTAATTGGTTTCAATTTCTAATTGATTTCTATGCGTTTGAAGGAAAGTAATTAATTCCTAAAGTCTCAAAGGCCCTACACTCTTATAGAGGACTCTTGTGAAATATGATTTCAATGAAATGATTTATTTTTGAATTTTTATCCAAGATTCTTCGCTTATTAGCTAGATTCTTCAATAGAAAATATTATAAAATTAAAATCGTTAGTGCCAAAATTTAAAGTGAAGAAAATGAAAAGCCCAAGAATCAAGTATAGCAAGACAAAAGAAAAGATTTTTTTTCTTACTTTAAATACAAATATCATGCAATGTATGCACTTAATGTTATCAAGATGATAACATTATTCCCATACATTTTTATACTAATCTAGTACAAATTCCTATGGTTGGATATAAAGTTGATTTATAAAGTTTTTACTCTTCACAATAGAAATGGCAATTTTGAATGATATTCGATAGAAAAAAAAGGCTTAGGACTTTGGGGTTTCAAGATTTAAAAAAATCCTAGGCCTACACAACTACATAAGCAATTAAATCAATATTGTAAATTTATAATCTACAAGATATGATATTATGAACCTTCTTGAAAAATCATTTGCAAAAATGTCTTGAGATGAAATGGACTTGTAATCATTGGAGTATGACCTACTTATATCAATTGTTGTATTTGAATTTTGAAAGCTCATCATATTTGAAGGTCAATCACATTTTACACTACCTAAGCTCTAATATTTTAGGATTGTGATAAATTTTTTGATGGTTTACAATTTAGGGTGCACACACGTATACATAAGTATAAGCATGTATGATAAGAACCTCCATTTCATTTTTATTGTATAAATTCTTACTTTAATGTAGTCCACATCATATCACATAAAATTACATTAAAGTACTTAAATCATTTTGAGCATCATTCTATAAATGTTGTAATAGAATAATGAGATAATATAAATTCTTTTAGGATATTTACGTTGATGTTTTACACTATCAATGCATTCTACAACAAAAATTGAAGAAATACTCTAGGTTATAATCCAATGATCCACATTTGTGTAGTAGCCCATAATAAAGTAAATCTTAAGAACAATTGAAACCTAAATGACAAAGATAGTAAGATCTGCATATGCATCACATTGTCATGATTGCATTCTAAACTTCAAATATTAAAAAATAAAACATATTTCACACATCGCACCACTACTTTTGAAAACTCAAGCAACGTTATAAGTTAATATGTACAATTGAGGGTTCTACAATTCAGATTTTTTTTGTAGGGTTTAGGGTTTAGGGTATAGGGTTTGAAAAGCATGTTTAAATGTGGGGTAGAAAACCTGGAATTATCCTTTTCTTACATTAATATTGCATTGGATACTTGTCGCATTAAAGAGTGTTTTTTTGGAAATAAAGCTACAGTTCTGCACTTTTCAAAATTAAATGTAATAAAACTGCCGGTAGACAGAGGTGAAGTACGTTAGACAAGGAGGCAGACAACATTATTTTGGCTTGGAAGGTCAGGGCGGTCGCCAATGGCTGGCGGACTAAGCAGACGGAAAAGGCTCGTGACGGACGGGATGGCGGACGAGCGGACACCAAGGCGAACACTCACTTTTTGAAGCATCGTACTTCTTTCGGCATTCCCAATTGGAGATTTTGGTTTTTTGGGGCGTGTCATATACCATTGGAAAGGTATTTCCAAGACCTTTCCAACGGTATATTACACGCCCCAAAATTCGAAAAAATGAATTCGGAAATTGCAATTGAAAGTTGCTGCGACTATATAGTGAGCGTCCGCCCAGCTGATCACCTGTCCGCCCGTCCGCCAAGCGGACGGGGGGTGCGGACGGGAGGGTGGACGGGCGGATGGGCGGACACCAAGGCGGACACTCACTTTCTGAAGCATCATACTTCTTTCGGCATTTCTGATTTGAGATTTTGGTGTTTGGGGGTGTGTGATATACCATTGGAAAGGTATTTCCAAGACCTTTCCAACAGTATATTATATGCCCCAAAATTCGAAAAAACGAATTCGGAAATTGTAACTGAAAGTTGTTGCAACTACATAGGGAGTGTCCCCCAACTGATTACCCATCCGCCCGACCGCCCATCTACCGTCCGCCCAACCGCTTGTCCGCTCGATTGCCCATCCGCCCGACCGCCTGACCGCCGACCGCATTTACCCAGGGTAAATTTTTGGACGGCATTTTTTACCCACTGGAGACGCAACGTTCGTGGAGTGCGGACGTCTGGACGTCCGGACGTCCAATTTTTGGACACGATTTTGCCTGGGACGCTCACTTTCGTCAACCCTAATAAAGTGAGATTCTCTTTTATACATTCTTTGGTATACCATACAAGTTAATTATGAATTTTCAAAGTGACCCCAAAAGTAATCTATGCACTTATGAATGGAGGCTAGACATTTATGCAAGATCTACAGGAGTTAGTTTTAAGATTGGTTGTAAGATGTGGTTACAATTAGGTACAATTACCTTATATAACTTTGGGATGCTTGTCCCTAAAACTTGATTTTGACATTCAAACAATATATAGTATGTTTTTGAGCCAAACCAATAGAATGAAGATTCCTAATTTGTGCTTCACTTTACTTGAAAATTCCAAAAAAATCTGAAAAATAAATGATTTATTGTCATTTGAATTTGAAAACCAATAAACGTGATTTGAAATAGAGATTGACATGGAATTCCATTATGATGTTCTAGAGTACAATATATGATAAGATTTTCAGAATTTTGCAACAAATTGTGTGTAGTTCCTACAAGAAATTCATTCTACATAATTACATGTTGTAATATTTAAGTGCTAATTTTTCTTCCAAATTGCAAATTGAAGTGAAAATATTGTTAACATGACTACATTCAAAAAATACATAACAGATCTTGACATAGATGAGAAGAGTGCTAGCATCAATATCCAATTATGAACCATATAAGTTTTTTACACCTCCAAATGGACACTTGATATGAGAGTTCCTGTTTACATTTCAGATGGGTGCACATACCTTACTCATCCAATATCATAAATTAGAACTTAATCATATTAGCACCCTCATTAATCAAACTATTTCATAAAAACATCATGGTTTTAAACCATTCAAATGTTAAAAATTCCTATTTCTACAGATGGACTAATTATATGCTTGTTAGAGCAAAATAAAATCCACTTTAAGATCTAGAAAAAAAAATATCCAACTCAATTGCCACTTCAAAACAACTCCATGGATGAATGACAACAAGGAAACAATTAGAAGTGTGCATTGCAACAATCACAATGCAACATACTACTACTAAAAGTTATCCACATCTAAATGCTACTTAAGAGTAATACAAACTAATTAACTACATCTAAGGTAGGAGGTCCAAAACAAGGGAGGATGTTAAGTCCTCCATTCGAACTACGCCCTAGAGGGGTAGATTTACCTTCAAGAAAATGCAAGATTTAAAAAAAATTTTAACACAATATTTTTTTTTGCAAATTCTGAATTCGTATTTGCAATCTGAGACCCCAAATTAGCTAGGAGAGGTCAAGAACGTACCCTAGATACGGCTCAAAATAGGGGGCAGTTTTTACGTTTACCCCAGATAACCCACAAAATTATCCTATGGGGCCTAGTTCAAATGGAGGATTTAACGTCTTGCCAAAACAAGTGCCTTTTAAGAGTTGATTGCATTTTGGGGAAGGTAAACTTATTAAATCTTTTTTGGTAATTTTTATAGAATCAGAAATGGATTGACATCTAACCCAAATCATTTGATGTTTTTTGTATTGTCTTGGAATTAGTTATGAATACTTGAAGTTGAAACACAATGGTCACTAAAGCATCCACCTCTTGAAATATACATAAGTGGTACATTGATAGGGCATTGAATAAAGCAAAATGTGTCTGTGTTAGAGGATGCTTTTAGAACGTGATCTGTTTTTAGGACCTACCTTAAATCCATGGTTTTTTCAATTTTATTTTGACTCGAATGAAAGAGATTTCATTGCAAGAATAAAATACAACAAACCCAGACTAAATATGGCTTCGATGGGTCAGCATATAAAGTGAAACAAACAAACAAAAAGACTGGAGCAAGGAGAAGCCACCACGAAGATTACCGGTGGAGGCGACGCCAAGGGACTCCCCACCGGAAGTCCAACAAGCACCCAACTCAATGCACTTGAAACACACAGCCCTTCAAAGGGCTAGAGAGAATCCACTTAGACTTGCTATCAATCATGGTGACAACTATGTTCCCACACGTATTAGAGAAGCTTCTTGAACAACTCAAGTTTCTTCTTCCCATGCACTTGGTGCATGAACCTTCTCCCAATCCCCACAGCCAGAGTCAATCAAAGCTCAACCAGATGTGCAACTAATCTACAAATTTTCAAAGCGTTGATTATAAAAGTACCCAAATCGACCTGAAACTCTCGTGTTTAGAAGTTGTGGATTTTAGGCAAGCATCTGGGGTCAATTATAGGGTCACCGTTCAGTGTCGGTACTTTACACCATGATATTTTGTCCTACAAGCAGCATTCAGATAATTAAAACGAAACGTTCAGATATTTAAATGTAAGATATATCTGGCCTACCTGATCATGAGTCGAATATTATTATTATTGACACGGCATTGAGCTGCAGCAGAAATTCGACTATTCAGGTGGTCAGCTTCGAATCAACGCAGTATATTGGCTTGGCAACCACCAAGATATGCAATGTCTTTTTATAGACTCCTCCCAATGCATATCCACAGCGTGAGTCCCAAGATCCTATCTTTTTGAGTGGGTTTCATCAAAAAGTAGACGGGCGCCCTACCTATCATTGAATCATAGGAGTGTGACTCTTACTGTCATCAAGATGTTGAAGAGGTGGGATCCAAGATGATTGGTGCAATAAACAAATTGCTAAAAATAAAACGAGGCACACTGATAGACTCAAGAGGGTAGTGGTATTAAACATATGCTAAAAAACTTTCTTTTCCATACTACAAAAATTCACTCAAGAGCTCGAACAAGAAACCCCATGCGAAATTCTCTTCAATACCCTGACTCACAAACTGCAAGTTACCTACGTTCTCTACAGACTCGGTGCCTACACCATCAACACTGATCACATCCATACGTGCCTGTACTCCAGAGGAAATGCTACTGGAAAGCGGGATGCCTCTTGAGAATGATTTCAGCACCTGAGAGCCGAACTCTGTCTGCGACAATTGCAACAAGGAAAGTACGGATGCCCCGCCACGTAACAACGCCAGCGGTGACGTCTGCCGTTTTGATAGCTCGACCAGTGAAACCTGCGCCACCCCACGCAAGCTATGAGTGTTGGAATACCAATTTTCTTATGAGCACTATCAGTACAAGGGACACTCATAGACTGAGCTAGAGGATGCTGAAACTGTTAGAATCGGATCCCGTCTCCTAGACTGACCCCAAATACCAAAAGCAACTCATCTCATCCAATAGGCTTGGTTGATTTTCAATTAGCACGTTGGACGTAAGCATGGCTTGGCTAAATTTTCATGGCCAATCATCTTGAATGGAAAGAGTTTGTCAACTGCCTCTTCAATAATGGTATACAGCCTCCTAGTTTGAATGACTGCAGAAGAAATTCATACATAGTGACAAAAAATTGATCTCAAGGGAGTTTGGCTCGTGTATCCGAAGGGATCTCTCCACACCACTATCGTGATCTCCCAATGAAAGCACAATCCTACATATTGGTTAGAATGCTTAAAGTGACGAAGATACTCCCTCCGTTTGGAAATAGTATATCCATTCTCAATGGTGATTGCACTGAGAATGGATACACTATTTCCAAATGGAGGGAGTAGTATTTTCTAGCTCACAATTTGATCTTAGTAATTATCACAAAACAAATCGGATCCATGTGTTACGGACCTGTTGATCCTCGGCTATACCAGCCTTCTCTTTTGCAATGGAAATCGCTTTCGAAATTCCACCAAGTGCATCGACCAAGCCGTGTTCTAGAGCAGCTTTCCCAGTCCACACTCGCCCTTGAGCGACTTCCTCCATTTTCTCAATCTGGAATAAAGCGCACCAAAGCACGAGAAATTAGCAGCATACACCTCTATTACCAATCAAAAAAGCAAGTGGATTTAACCCCTGTAAGAACCAGAAGTCCAAATTGGGCCACATATTGTTTTAGCAGTTCTGAATACTGGAGGTCATATATGAAAACGTTGTGTTGTCCAATTTCGTTTATATTTTGACCAAAACATACGATGTTCTTCAATGATTCTGGAGATACAAATGGAGTCTCATCTGAATTATATTATTCACAATACGATCAACTGAAGTGGTCATTATTCAAAACATGATTCCTTGCCCCTTCCGGGGTTAAGTATTTGGGCCTAGCAGAAGAGCTACCATGAGGAGTTGAGATAACCCGACTTACCGCCATTGACCTTGATTCTGCAGCTTTATTGCGGAACGATGTGTATGCATTCGTTGCTGATTCCTTGAAAAAATCCTCCTCCTCAGCACTACAAACCATCCAATATTCCACTCGAAGTAAGCAAAGCTTCATACATTACAAGCCGACTATAGCATTGAGAGAAAACCTAAAAAAATTGAAAACATGTAAAAGATTGTAATATTATACCTGAAAGGGCGTTGATCCGCATCAAGCTCAGCGTACTTGCCCTTTGAAATATACTCCTTCGCGAAACCCACTCGCTCATACAATTCTCCTAAATTGAACTTGGCTGCCAAGGAAATTGACAAAAAAACAGGGGCGTTATGTATGCTTGTAGATCACAAATGTCAACCTTGTAAAAAGAACAAAAAACAGCCAAATTAATAATCAGGGCTATTAGGTCTATTGCCAATCCGTAAATCAGAAACGAAAAAAAGGAGATAACACGTTCATACATACCTGATACTACTCCTATTGATCCAGTAATCGTAAGAGGCTCCGCTAAGACCACTCCAGCTGCCATGGCCATATAGTAGCCCCCACTAGCCGCTACATCGGCCATAGAAGCAATCACTGGCTTCTTTTCAGCTAACATTTTGATTTCCCTCCACATCCTGAAAATAGTAGCAAGTACAATCCCAACTTGCAATTAGTTACAAACAATATCCCATTTACTAACAGCCCTTTCAAAGATGATATTCCCAAAGACACAATTGGATTATAACTGTGAAAGCTTATAGTAATGAGTTCATTTAGGCACTTACAGGTCAGAAGCAAGGGCATCACCACCACCGCTATCAATGCGAATTATAACTGCCTTGAACTGCTTAGCCTCTGCATACACATTATTGGCCAAAGAAATTCGAGGATTAAGTACTTTGGGGAGTCATGGAATACATGTAGCACCTCACTTTGAATAGTCTCGCACACGGAATCTCGAAAGATTTCAAATACAGTTTCTGTCAAAACAAATCCTTACTTGGTCTCTGCCATACAGGTTTTATATAATTTTGTACGTGTTTCTTATTGAAACTTTACCTTCACTGCTGTACAAGACAACCGTCCCTCAGTGCAAACCTTCACATAGCTACTGCTCCGGTGCCTAAACTCTAAGACTGCACTAATTTTACAGACATGAAAGCAAACTTTGCATGAAGAGTACAAATGAACTGGGGTGCAGTAAATTCTCGCATACCTCGCACAAATCGAATTTTCTCAATGAAGGTATCACTGGCTATGCCTTCACCAGTAGCTCCTAGTCCACCACCTTCTTTCCGTGATATAGCTCCCGCAGCTCTTATGACAGCAATGCGGTTGCCCCGACCAGCCAGGCCAAGTGTCCACAATTTGACTTTCGAGTACTTCCTGGACAATACGGAGAGAGTCGATGATGAATGAGGTAATATCGTCATTATTGCTTGAAAGACCTTTCAAAGTAAACCAAGAATTGCTCATGTCTGCACGAAGAATCAGCTCGCAAGAAACATTATTTTTCTAACAGAGCAACACGTGTGCATACTTGTATTGTACTGTCTGCAAGGGTTTGTCCATCTTCGCCTTGATCCTCTTCTTCAGCATCTCCTCAATCTGTCATCCATAGGAGTCTACCGTTAATACCACGACCTTGCCACAATTATTACCCCTAAAGTAATGCTCTACATTTGGGTATCAGTACTGACACAGTATAAAGTTTAAATAATAAAGTTTAATGTGATGCTGTTTAAAATCTACTTTTTCCCTTGGTTTTTTACCATCAATCTTTAGTAGAATTGGTAACCCAAAGGAAAATACAAATAAGAAAATAAATCCGAAAAGGGCTCCTTAGACCTTTAGAGATTAAGGTCCGGGAGCTGAATAGCAATATTCATGAAAGTATGTGGAAAGATTAGACTACATAATTTTAACCAACCTCGTCAGCATACTTGATATCCGTGATCCACCCACCCTCTTTGAGCTCGTCAACTTTGAATACACCGGCTTCAAATAGAGCCTCAACATCTTGCTTTGTTTTACCTGCGCATGCATCAGGTATGAGGTCAATGACGTTCTTAGATTTCGAATGCAAAAAACTGTTAGACATACTGCTCTGCTGCGAAGGGTCATCATGCATCCATTACTGCCAACATTGAGTACGTGACAATTAAGAAATCTAACGCTGTGCTGGAAGAATGATGCGCTGCTTGACCTCGACGATGCTCTCCACCTTGAAACGAGACCTAAAGCGTCCTACTAAAATTCCAACATTGATGCACATTGAAGAGTTCAGTCACGAAACAAATGGTAAGTCTCATTATTTACTTCAGTAACGAAACGAAGTACCTCTAGCAAGTGACACTTGTTCGAGAAAATTTGCATAGATGTCATCTAATAATGCTGTTAACATTTCTCGATTGGCCTCTGACATATCTTTTCGCATGAGTTGATCTCCGAAACTTTTGTACTTCCCTATACGCTGTACCTGTGGTTGCACACCTACCTTTTCCAGTACCCCTGCGGAAAACAACCAAATGTCTTCAATATTTAAATTAAGAACCCATAAATAAAGAATCCGATGGAAAAGAGCGGCCAGAAAGTACTCTAAAAGAGGGATTGTATTGATATGAGGTGTCGAAAACGTCGTACTTACCACCGAGGAATTGACCTTGAACTTTCAGACCCAGTATTGAAATGTAAGCCCCAGGGGGTGCATAGAGCTCTGGACACACGCTTGCCAAGTAATACTCCTTCTCTCCGCCGACTGCCATGTAGCCTACTAAGAATTTGCCTGCAATTCAAAGCCAAAAACAATCCCTTCAGACATCAGAATATACTACTCACCATGAAGTCAGAGCAAGTCACCAATTTCTTGAGATCCAAAAACCAAGCACTAACGAAATGAAAATGCTCATTATTGTCATAGTACAAAATGGCTACTCGTATGACATTGTAGTTGCCATGAATTAAACCAAACATAGCGCGTGACTAGCTTCAATGCAACAGACTAATGACACTGGAAAGTAGGAATCTTAAAAACCTTATTAGAGTAGCATCAGCATAACAAAAGCAAATAGAAGGAGACTCTAAATGCTCAGTGCGTTCTCGAAACAACTTGACGAAACAGTTTTAATATATCAATTAAAATACAGAAAAACGTCAATACAGCAGTTAAAAATAACGCTTGGATGCTTTATCTCACCAGTGTCTTGTGACAAGAATTAAAGTCATCTCCTGGAAGAAGAAATCAAGGACCATAGGATTGCAGAAGTTAGGGTTATATCAACGAAGCACATGTTGCATACCAGACTGTTTGTAATACTCCAAGTGCCGTTTAATCTCATCAAGCTTCCCCCAACCACAGTTCAAGGGTTCAATTGACAAGTAGACACCCTCAACTCGTGGATCATTCGCTGCTTTGACCAGATTTTCACATATCTGCGGCAGCGAGAGACCTTGCATAAACCGACCTTGATACTGCTCTGGAATCTGAACCAAATCACAAGAAGATTGTCAGGCCACACGAACATACAAAGCGAGCAAGATGCGTAGGAAAATGGAAGCAAATCCTAGAGGACCAAGGATTCACGGAAATAAAAAGACCAATTCAATTCATCATATTGTGGAAAATATAATTCAGATGAAGCCAAATTTGATATCACTAAAATCAGTGAAGAGCATTGCATGTGTTAGTAAAAAATTTACCCCTTCCCCTTCCCTCAATGACCTACTCAAAACTTCTAATAAAAGTGAGGCCCAAATGAAGCGTCTTGGTCCTCTAGGGATTAAGAGACAACTACTGATACTACTTGTGAGTCGGTGAATACTAGAACTCACTCAAGGCATTGGTTGAAGATGCAAATCGTACAAAAGTATGAAAATAAATCAAAATCATACCGATTATTCTATACCGTAGTATACGGTTTCATGTTGTTCAAAACCTGAAACAGAAAAAGTTTCAACTCACCTCGCCAGAAAGCTTGATAGTGAGAACACTTCCTTTTTTCACTCTCTGCCATGGCAACGCAAAAAGCATGCGCAACTGGATGACGAAATGTTGCCAACCTTCCTTCTTTTTATATACAAGGTCGCCCGAGGGATAAACTTGAACCCTACCCGAACCATTCTCCACTGCAACACTATCTACCTTCTTTCCTTCTAAAGCCTCAACCACTGCGCCGTCCGCCTCTGTCCTTTGTCCATTCTCTTCCAAAGCTTCCTGTAAGTTCGAATCAGACGGCAATTCCACTTCATCGGTGGAGCTCCCATCACTCGCACGAGGACAAAGGCGTTCATACTTCTGCCCTCCCAACAACCTTAGTTGGCTAACCCTCTGCATCGATTTGGACAAATTAAGGTGGCTTTTCTCCGAAAAAACTTGGAAGCTTGCTCTTTGAGCGTGCACCTACAAACATAACAGTGTCTCAATTTGCCATAACGCATACAAATTCAGGTCAAATATATTAAGTAGACGTTTATGTTTTCAAGATTTATCTAAAGTCTACAGGTCAAGCCGTGTATTATGCACTTATCTTTTGAAAGAGATTAAAAAATAATCAAAAGACATCAAAGTGCATCCACAGATAAACTTAAGTTCTTCTTCTGATCTACAACTACGACTACACTACCACTACCTTGTTTTAAAATAAAGTAAAGTTATGAACTAATTAAAATGGAACATTCAATGATAATAGTATTACATGATCTCTACAGGTAATCTACAGCGTCTTTCCACGGCTACAGGGTTCTAGTAGAAAATCATTCCTGGAGAAAGGTTGAAGAAAAATTACAGTTCTGATGTAATGGCCATCATGGAATTTGCTTGTAGAAGTAAAACGTGTCAACTGTAAACACGGATTTGCCATAATGGTCGCCATATCTACAAGGCACCAAGAATTTTGAAAGTTAGTCCATAGGGTGTGCACAAAGCTGGCAATGCAACATAATAAACCACCTCCACCTCAAGTAAAATACTTAAGATGCAAGGCAAACAAGTAAAATGCATGTGACAAATTTAATTGCAGCAGCAATCGGTCCAATATTTCTTCGAACCCCACTCTCGAACGTGGACATCACAACAAGAATCGAGCGATACTCTCCGAACGCACTACAAGAGGACTTAAGCTCTATAGAACCAAGGATTCATGATTTCAAAATGACCAATTCGATTCCTCATATTGAGAAAAAAATCAAATTCAATTTGGATGAGGTCAAATTCTATATCACCAGAATCACTGATCACAAATATTTTAGTTCAAAATTGATAAAATTGAACCACATAAAGCCCTCATAGGACCTGCTCAAAACCGCATTAAAACAAATACGCCCCAACATCGTCCTCTTGCTTCTTTAGTTAATGGTTAAATCTTAAACCTAATCTAATCAAAAACGATTCAACCAATTCCACTTCGTGAATGAAGGTCGACTACATTCTACAATACAGCTCCTAACGATCAATATACCCTCCCCCAAAACCTCAAAACCCCAGCGCGTGCAAACATTGCTGTAATTGCAATTCGCTCACCAATTTCCACATACAATTCCCTTTCCCAGCTACAAATCTCTCATTCTCATGAATTACAAACTGCCGACATCGAATCTCTTACTCTTTCAATCTCTTGACAATATTCGACAGCGTCTCTTACTCTTTGAATTACGCGAAGTTCTCCACAACGAAATTCGAACAATGTGTCCTTCCTCTAAAGATCACAACCATCCCGCATCAAATTTACGAAAGCAAATGTAGAAATCAAAACAGATTGCAGTTCCATGAAGACGATTCGAGTGATCAAACTCAAAGAGTTCCGATTGCATTGTATGAACTGGTCGAGCTCTATCATCAATCGGGAAGAGCGAAAACAAATATACCTTTACGAGATAATGTCTCCCGCTGTGATTTCGGGGAAAGGGAAGAATTGGGGCATCAGACCCAACGACGGCCACGGGCTTGGTTGCGGTGGCGTTGTGTCCACCATCGCCAATGCTCTGCGGACCTCCTCTCTCGACCACCATATCCACTCCCTTGGAGTGAAATCTACGAGTAACGTAGACTGTGGAACCCAGTGAAGGGAGCATACAGAGATTTTTGGTAGATTTACGAGGTGAAAATCTTGGATCTGGGGAATGGAAATCTATGAGTTCTGTTGGAATGGCAATTTGTGTGCTTTGTGCTTGTATTAAGGTAAGGTAGATGGTGCAGAAACTGCTCATTTAAGAGCGTTTTTGCTTCCACAGTCCAAAATTGTGGTCTGAACAATTTAGATGAATTTTAAAGAGTAAGAAAAGAGAAAATGAATCGAGAAGCAATTTTTTTCATAATTTTTGCTAGTGTGCTGAATTAAATATGATTTTTTAAACACAATTGCCATAGGGTGCTATTTATGTTCGTAGAGGACATCAATAAAAGTGAAGCATTTGTCCTTGAATGGTGCAATTAGACCTACCAAATGTGAGTGCCTTAAGTTTAGGTGGCCTCCCTTTGGTTCATGTATGGTCCTAGGAGGATACAAAACTTGGCACACATGCCAACTTTCAGAGATTAGATTATAAAATTAGATTTGAAGGTTTGTTGATCAGGCTCTCACAACTCCTAAACTTAAAATGAAAATATTATAAGAGCCTCATTAATTCTACAATTGCATTTATAAATTCTCCACGTATGGTTTTAAATTTCACTATTCTCAACTCCAAAAGTGTCCAACACCATTTCAAATCATGTCCATATATCAAGGACATCATCAAAGGCATTGTTTTAACAATGTTAGAAGAACACTTTTTGTTCTACCTATAGGGCAATTGTTAGAACACACACATAATTACCACCATCTACCATAGACCAACCTATTACCACCCTGATTCGCAATCCGAGTATATTAGGACCAACACTAGGAGGGTCACATATTTTTGAAAGGTGTGTACATGTTTTACGAATCAAACCCAAGTGGAATTATAATTTTTCAATTAAAATTGTAATTTCTATGAATTTTTAAAGCAGTCTGCCCTGGAATTATAAAACTACCACTAGACTAGAGTCATGAAAGTCCTATCCTAAACCCAATAAATGCCATTCCATGTACATATTAGCACTTGAATATCCACCAATTAAGTACTAACACATTACCCAAGTTGGAATTAATGCATCTAAATTGTTAGAAGAGTAAATGGATTTGGGTGAATTTTATGGTGGAGATGGGGCCAAAATAGGATGGCGGTTATAGGAAGCTAGCAAAAATGGGCTAGTCTACCTTATGGTAGAACCACCCATTACCAACCAAGCTCCATGGTCAATCTATAGGTATTGGGAAATTCAATAGAGAAATGATTGATTTCCAACTGTCAGGCTCGCCGTCATGTCTTGGTTTCCGACCATCTTTTGACCATCAATGTCATAACCCATGTCCTAGGATTTTGAGAGCCAAAATAATCTTTGAAAGATCAATAATGGAAGACTTTATGTGTTGGGGATGGATCCATATTAATTTTTGACTACTAAAATTCTTAGAAATTTCATTTCAAGGCAAAAAAATTACCAAATAACTTTCAATCCCTATGATTTCTATTTTTCTACAAGGTAGAAAATTTACATTGCCTTTTGATGCTCTAGAGCATGCACAACATGCTTTAGTGGTTGGTAATGGGTGGTTCTACCATATATCGCATTCTTCTATAGGACAACATTTATTTCCAAAATTTTGATGATTTTAGGATAAAGAATCTATTCTCATTTTCTTTCATTAGCCACTAAACAAATAAAATTAAAATGATCTTAGTTAAAAATGGTGTGTACAACAACTATTATATTTGGCACTAATTAAATTAACTTGGATACAACAATTGTTTGATTTGAACTACAATATCATTTATTTTAGGCTTACAATGCTTGATAGGCAATTTGATGAAAATTAGAACTGGAAGATTATAGTTGTTTTTTCAACTAGGGTCGTTATATGTTGTGGCCTTCAAATAGTGGAGAATTATTGATTACGGTGGAAGCACCCCAAACCATCAATGTAAGCAATTTAGCATAGTTGGAGGCACCATTTGCTAGAAAAAATATATTTATAGTATTAGTAGTTGAAAATCATTAATTTAAAAAACAAATACAATTTTCAGATATGGCATGTATTTTCTTTAAATTTTCGAAGTGGCAGCTCCCTAGACCATTGAAACCATCACATAGGTGGACCTAAAATCGAAATCTAACAAAAATCAACAATCAACTAATCAGTAGTAAGTAACGGGACAATTTAATGAAATTATAGATGGATACTTTAATGGAAGCTTAGGGACATTTCAAGGGAACTCTACTATGCATGAATGGGAACAAAGATGCTTTTGGATGTTTCTACCTTAGCGTTGATGTGTGTGATGATTGATGAACTCTTGTAAATGTTAGGAACTAACAAATTAGTAGGCAATTGCCTCAAAATCATGGCACAAGTTCTTACTACAATCTTAGGGCCAACTTCTATGTGGAGTTGGGGCAGTGAAGCCCACTTTTGATGGTGGAATGGGATTTAGTGTCTTTTGGGGAGTCCTCGTTCCACCATTAATCAATGGACTTCACCAACCCAGACTTCACATGGAAGTTGGACCACAATTGGGCACATGCAAGATATTTTTATAAAAGTTTGTACCATAAAAGGGTACAATCACAACAAGGATGATGATAAAGGTAGGGTAAGGGGTAGGGTGTCCTCAATGGAACTTGTATACTAGTCTTCCTAATAAACCTCTAACTTTTGATTGGTTTATTATTAGAACTTGGAAATTCTATCATTTAAAGTGTTTCCCAAATTATTTTAAATAGGTAAAAGAAAACTCAAATTTAGACATTTGACAATGAAATAAAACTTTTCATATGTAAGATAAAAAACAAAAAGTATAGAGGTATTGGTAGATCATATTTACCAAAGCAAAGTTTGGCCAAATTTTTGGAGTGCAATTGATCCAATTTTGCTTTGTCAAATATCTAAATTTAAATTTTCTTGTACCTATAAAGTACTTTGGGATACGCTTCCAATGATAGAAATTTCAAATTCAATTATAAACCAATCACACTAAAGCCAAATTGAATCTCATCTTTAATATATAGCATATTTTATTAGCACATACAATTTTTTGTCAATGATTTTGTAATATCCAATTTGATGCCATCTTAGTTAAAATTTTCACAATATGATTAATCTAGCCAATCATTTTAAAAACAAAAATCCTTGATCTTTCAAAGGTGAGAATTTTCTTTAAATAGGTTTTGCTAATTGACCCCAAAAATTCACTTTTGTGCCAATAATGTAAATGTATCAAAAAACGACAAGCTAAAAAAACGAACATTATATATACCAAAATCCCATATTTAAGGACATCAAATCTACAATAATAATGTAGAATGTCAATTTGGAGCAGTACAAGTTTAGGAGTACTTAGAAAGTATTACCTTAAGTTTGAGAGTTTTTGTGCAAGATAAATGCACCTAACTGTGACCTTTTAAAAAATCATCTCTTACACACTCTTGCAATGTGTTTTTTTAGGCCACCAAAAATAATCAGAGATCATTAAGCCTATAGGAAAAATTTGAAGAAAAATTAGATGATGGTGCCAAGTTGTTTTGATTTTTGAAAATCAATTGGATGAAATTGCCAATTTTAAATGAAACTCATTCAAACATGTGAATGAAAAGATAATTCTATCTAAAACATAAATGAATACTAACATATTTGGCTACATCATTTTCTTGTATGTTACTACTCAAACACTTCTCTAAAAACAAAACAAAAAAGCAAATTCATAAGAGCCTAAAATTATTTCTAGATACACCTATTTTAAACACATTGAACTTTCACAGTTTATTCCCATGATGTCCAAAAATAGGAATCATGTAGGAACCGTCCTCAATGCTTCAGAATCCCTAATTCGGACGGTTTTAGGTGCCGTTACCTTGTGGGTTTTGGGTTTTGAGAAGTTACGGCAGCTTCATCATGCATCTTCATCAACTCTTGCGTACTTCACAGCAACGAATGTTCCCGGGCGCCCATTTCAAAATGGAGCCTGCGGTCGCTTCAAGCTAAAGAATGTCCAAGTGCTGCGCTCTTCCAAATCCTCCACAACGACACAGGAAAAGCACACACACATCAGTGGCATTAGAAATTGGAGACGAACGCAAAGTACTGCACATTAGATCATGATGGCTACAGCAATGGCTGTTTCTTCTCTTGCGTTTAGATTATTCCGATTCTTGTTTCCATCTGTGAGGATTTTTGATGTCATTGTCTTGCTCATGCTGTTCAATTAGCCTGGCGCCAATTTGGAGGAGAATAATCAAGCTGCTAGCTGGGAATGTACGTTGGTTGTGTTGCAGCAAAGAATATCCTGCTGGAAGAAGTTCAGGACGAATATCAATGGCGACGTGTGAGACCTAACCTGCAGTAGCAACGGTACAGCTCTGACATGCACTATGCGCGCAAAATAGCTTGCTATCACATTTGTGGTTCACGTCCACTGTAATGCAGATGGCGTTTATAGCTAGGGGACTGACTGCGAGAGTTTATTGGATTGTTGCGTGTGTCTGTGTCTGTTCCGGCACATTAGTAGAGGACCAATCTAAGTCGATCTGGTGAAGCTTTTCGATCGAGAAGACCTGCATTGTCAAGATTCTTCGTCACTCATGTTTTTCCGAGGTTGTCTTTGATTCACTTCACTTGTAAACCTCCACAGGCCATCATTGCAGCACTACGCTACGTATCTTGTAGCAGCCGTAGCGCATTCAGAATGGCGAGGGCGTCACCTGGAAGATTGACAAGCTCCCCGCTGCCAGAAAACGCTCTTTCTCACTTTCTGTTAGCACTGCTACTACTTTCGGTGCCCGTTTCGGTGCAAGCTCTAATGCCGACTACAGCACCCCTTTCTTCCCCTCTTGCTGCACCTCAGGTGACCCCTGAAGCACCATCTCCATCACCAAAAAGTGCATCTCCAAGCCCAGCTGCTGGCCCCTCAAGCATAGAAACAAGTGTATTGGACCCTTCGCAGGTGCTGGCGTTGCAATCGCTTGGATTGGTAGCAGGTCCCGACGTGTGCACTTCCCAGCCCACGCAGATCCAGTGCGACAACGGCGTTCCCGTGCGGCACTTGACGCTGCTAGGGCTGCAGTACTGTCCACCTGGGGCGACGCTCTCCGAAGCGGCGCTTGGTAATCTGTCCACTCTGACATCTCTGTCCTTTCTGGATTGTCCAGCTTCGGCAATTGTTCCTTGGCCGCCAGCTCTTGCGCTGTCACTGACTTCATTCACTGTGAGCGCCAGCTTGGGACAAACAACGGGTCATCCCGAGCTGGAGCCTCTGCCTGGATGGTGGATTGGGAGGTTGCATAACCTGCAGCAGCTCACTGTTCTGGATGTAATGCTGAATGCGAGCTCTGCGGATGTGATTCTGTCCAACATGACGAGGCTCACCGAGCTTACGATTCAAAATGCCGACCTCTCTGGGCCTTTTCCTGAGACTTGGCGTGCCACCAATCTCACCACTCTCGATCTCTCCAACAACAGGTACACTCTAACTTCGACAGTGATATTATAGGTCAAATAGTTTGAATGTGAGATAACTGTGCTACAGGCAATGAGAGTATGGCAGGTGTGCTGGAGATTCCAGAATGAGGATCAGATTAAAGAGGTTTGAGTGTACACTGAATTCGTTAAACCCTACCTGAAGGACCAAGATGGATCAGTTTGTTCGCTAAGCTGTCTTTGAGTAATTGAGTCATACCGAGGATATTTTTGGGTTTATTTTCTTTTTTTCTATTTTACCAATGCATGCAATAGTCTTCTTTGATTCTGGTTATCTAGACTGTGGCCTGATCTGGATTATGATTATCACAATTCGAATAATTGAATTGATCGGATAAATTCTACCATCTTTTGGTCCTGTATAGGTTGAGAGTGCATAACGTTATGTGGACTTTTAGGCGACAGTTTTGGGTAGGTTGTGCGGGGGTAGTTTATGTTTTCTTTTTTCTTCTGTAAAGAAAATTGACCTATACTTGCAATGTTCTTCACTGATTCCGGTGGTGGTAAAATTTTGCCCCATCTGAATTATTGATTTTTCACAATGTGATCAATCGAATTGGTCGCTTAAAACCATGAATCCTTGGTCTATGAGGGGATATTTATAAGTGAATGAAGGAATGTGCATTTATTAATGCCTTATGATCCCTTTCTAACCTTTAGTGGTACATCCATTGTGGCACTGATATGGCAATTAAGGCTAGAAAGGCTAAATGACTGTACACATCTGTGTCCAATGACCATAATTATGCAAAAACCGCTTGATGATCATTTTTACTTCCGGTAAATTTTCTATAAAAATATGGTGTGCAGGCTGGTGGGTTCATTGTCGCCCAACATCTCCACGCTTGCGCAATTGACACAGCTCAATCTGGAGCTCAATGTGATGAGTGGGAGCCTTCCAGAGGCACTTGGAGAGCTTCGGAATCTCAACAAGCTAAAGCTGAATGGTAACTTGTTTTCTGGCTCCCTCCCTGCGAGTATCGCAAACCTTACCAACCTCGTTTACTTGGACCTCAGCAACAACCGTTTGAATGGGAGCGTTCCAGCTTTCATTGGTGATCTTCCCGGGTTGCGGTACTTGGATCTCAGCAACAATTCCTTCCGAGGCCCCATTCCGTTTTCACCCTTGTTTCTCAGTCAGCTCAACACGTTCCAGGCAACTGGGAATAAGCAACTCTGCTACAATGCCACTTCTTTGGCAGCCAAACTGGCTGGAGGCTTGCCTCCATGTGATAACAACGGCTTGCCCAACGTGGTGGCCTCCGCACCGAACGCTTTCGCCCCTGCTGCTCCTCCCAAGGCCCAACCTGGTCACTCGGTGCATCACAAAGGTCCAAGCACTCTTGTGTGGGCGGCAGGGATTGGAGTTGGCGTGGTTGTTTTTCTGATCGTGGTCATCGTCGTTGCGTCCCGGTGTTGCAGTTCTCGAAAGGATTGATGAGTACTCCAATTTTGCTTTCAACAATGTTTACTGTGCGCCATTTTAATGATATGGAGCATTAGGAGATATCAGTGGACTATGCCGACGTGCGACATTAATGTGAGATCATTGCTTTGGTATGATTACAGGCTCTCAGAATCCTGATCTGCAATTGCAATGATTGTGAAAGGCAGTTTGCGCTTAGATTCTGAATCTCACCTTGTGGTTTTGCCCTGTTCAGAATATGGCAGCTGTCAGGATCGTTCTTCATCCTTTGTGTCAAAACTTCGTAGACTTATCGAGATTCAGATTTCAGAGTCTTTCCAAGGAAGGTATTTTTTGTTGCGTAGTGAGGTTGTGCAATAGTGAAAACAGGAAACTAAGAGCCTTGGCGGCCAAGTGACGACGGAATAGAGTCTGAGGGCACCGCTATCAAGCCTGATGAGGTCGTTACAATTGGTGCTAGCTGACTTTCATTTTCGGTCATGGAAATACGAGCCCCATTTTACCAATCAGAAAGGTAAGGGTTAAATCGTAGCGCACTGCCCGGAAAGACAGACAGCCTACTGGATGGAATCTATTGCGGTATTTTAATGAGCTATCTTCCTGCTTCCCTTTAAATCTCAGGTGCCTTCCATTCTGTATCACTTGTAATGATGGTTCCCTTGAACATTGTCTCTATTTGACTAGGTATATTTTACACTTCAAGCCTTCAGTACTGCACTAGCGCTGGCATACGTCAGATATTTCTACCGCATTCAGCAGCCATTTTGCTTAAAATGCTCAAGCACTGGTGGAAACTCACCATTCTCCACTGCAGACGGCAACTGGAAAAGAAATTCTCAAAAGTCGTCTCATTTATTGTAGAGAGCATGTATGGTACTTAAAGTAAGTGCACCCAAAATTGTGACCTGAAATGTACAAAACGTTAATTTCAAGTGCTCATTCTAGGTGCATGTACCTTAGAGAGTGGCCAATGCTTACCTTGTTGTCACTCAGTCTGTGATACCTCCCACCTAACTTGAGTTCAAGATTGTGCATGAAAAGAATCTGGATTCCTTTTCCAAGGGTGTCTAAGAAGCTTCTCAAGAACATTCAGTGATGCTATGAACGAATGGACTGAAACTCCAATAAAGATGCTCTTTTTTTTCAACAGAGTCTGTAACCCTGTTCACCTGTTTCCCACTGGATGATGCCTACCTTCCTCATTTTCATCTAGAGAAGGTTTCAGAAACAAAGAAATGTGAAGCATCGACGTCAAGGTTCATGGTGCGAATACAACGACTAATGCTAAACGGCTGGATCGTAATGACGCCAAAACAGAGAAAGAAAAAGGGGACGGGCATTCAATTTGTACCAGGGCCACTCTAAGAACTTTTTTTTTGGCTACGAGAAACTGCATCTATCCTAACGCCCAAATCTTCAGATCCTTGCACGAAGGCAGCTCATTTTGAGGCTACCAAAAGGTCAATGTCTCTCACCTGCCCTCTCATGCCTGTAAACCAACAACCAACCTATACAAGCAGGTCAAAAACATCAAGAGTTCCTATAGACACCAAAAAGTCCTGCGAGATTAATGCTGACTTGACAGAAGGCAGTGCAACAGAATAAAATTGTTATCCTCCCAGACATGCGTCACATTGACAATTCTTCTGTAAAGTTCGTAGAATCAATGAGCAGCTTGCAAGTATAAAGTACAAGGAAAAATATTCTAACTAAAAAGGCACCGGCATGCTGCCCTTTGACCATGTCGGTGCACCTCCAGAGATATAATTACTTCATTCCAACAACAATACTAAGGATACAAGATAGCACAAACCAGCCAGCAAAGAAAAGTCCCACTTTACGGTTTCCCCCATCATCCTCCGGTTTTACCTGTGCAACACATTCATCGGCAATGAGAAAGCGAATCAAAACTTTTTCATGGCGTTCAGTTCCAGAAGATGTCATAGAGGAAGTATACAATAATATGTAGTTACTGCCAACATCTTGTAGGTTAATAAATTCAAGGTATCAATTTTGCCAAGAAATCATACTCTTCATCTCTTAATGAAAGAAACACGCTTTGAAAGTTACTATAATGGACTATTAATTTTCAGATGACTTTCCATATTAGCCAGGACACTTAGGGCTAACCCATAAGTGACCAAATGACCCGAAGTGATTGTTTCCATATCTATAGGAGTTGCAGTAAATCATTTAGGAAGCTTCAAGGATGGAAACAAAATGTACCGCTTGAAAGAAGATACCATACCCTATATTGTTGAATGTTAGGAATCTATAATCGATTACTAGTTTCCAAATCGGACATTTATATATAGCATCGGCACTTAGAGATTAAGAAGGAACCAATATGACAATTTCAGCGGGACGGTAAGAAGACGCCTTACAACTAGAGATGTAGGGTCGTCGAGCCGCTGTGTAAGATCAGCTTCGTAAGGCCAAGCGTAGTCAACTGTGTGTGTTGCCTTGCGCAATAGGCACCAATCATACATCCGCCGTTCTTCTTCAGACGTCAGCAGATCAACAGAATCCTAACAAATGCGCAAGAAACAAATTCAATAAGAGATAACTGACCACTGCTTCATAAACAGCACATGAAGACTCATCCTAAATTGTGCTTGTAAATGTCCAGAGGTCAATAAAAGAATTGAGAGGGTCATGCTTGGCTCATGGCGTTCGAATATGTAAAACTCTGGCGTTCGTGTGAACGTCAACACAATGTACCTTCAATTTCTTGAGAATTTCCTGAGAATCAGATTCTGCCAATGAACGTTGATTCACTTCTGCACATCGCTCTTGATATGCTGTGACAATCTAGAGCACCAAAAATGGTTACACACCCATACTTACACGTGATCAAGCTCTGAAATAAAAATCCTATTCTAGACGTAACATTTCAAATGTCAGACTTGGATAATAATTGACACAATATCGACAATGATCTCTTGCATCTCTAAGAAAAACAGTTGAGCTGAAGAGGGTCACCTCTGAAGTCGATGCTTCCGGATTGACACGTAACCTTCCGTAGTGGTCCTCCACGAGAATATCTGATGGCCACGGAGATGAGATAAATGTTATAAGCCTCTTGCTCAATTAAAAATTAGACCAACCAGAAGCTACCAACCTTACTATGATGCAACATTTGCGATTGACAGTTCTTGCCCCAAATTTCGCAAGAAATTCATCGGTGGATATGCTTGGGAAGGGAACAATGATAACGACAACACAATCTATAGCAGGCATACTTAGAATCAAGAATCATGCTTAACCTAAGGTGGAGAACACTAGATCGTTAGGAACCTTGTCCAGTGTCCCATATTGACCCTTGTTACCATCAGCAACTCATCTATTCATACACATAGTCGGACTTATGAGCAACTCGGGGGTAAGCATGACTTAGCTAAACGTCTATAGCCACTGATCTTTGAATTAAAATGGGGTTGTCTACGTATGGTGATCTACAATCTCCCACTACGAATGATTGCATAAGACATTCATACTTGGTACCGATAGTTGAAGTTAATCTCAACATATTTGGCTCTTACACCCAAAGTGATCTCTCCATAGTTTTATGGTGATCCCGAATATCGCACTCCTAAATACTGGTTAAAAGACACAAAGTGACGCGAACACTATCCTAAACCTAAACCTAATTATTTGTCCAGTGAAAGTTTGCCATTCCAATTCCCTTTCCAACGATATTCAATTATTCTTTTAGAGTTCAAATCATAAGATAACACCAGTACAACCCAGAGCTTTGCTTCTGTAATATCTCACCAACGAATACAATACCCCTCCCTTCCACGCTCGAGAGTCGATTTTCATTAAAGTCGCCACTACCAACTCACTGTCATGAACCGTATTTTCATGGGAGTCTCAGACACTCCGTTAGAACTTACAAATGCAATTACGAAAACAATACGAATTTCAGCATCTGAAGAAGACTGAAAACCATCAATATCCTTCCATTCCACATTCCGCTACCCTAACCAAAATTAAAAAAAAACAATTCACGAGCTCGTCACCGACCAAGAACAGCCAGAACGAGGCTTCTCATTGCAAACTTAAATCCAATGCGACCCATCCCCCGCGACGTGATACGTACTATCCCCTGAGGTGGCACTGATGATATTTTCCTTATTGAAATCAATCCATTTACGAAACCTATGCGGGTTTCAGCATCTGAAGAAGACTGAAAACCATCACCATCCTTCCGTTCCACATTCCCACACCCTAACCAAAATAAAAAATCCCATTTAACCCACAATTTCCGAACAAGAAAAACAAGAGTGAGGCTTCTCATTGCAAATTTTAAATCCAATTCTACTCATGTAAGGGTCCAATCCCCCGCAATGTGAGTCATGGCGCTACTTAATATCCCCGAGATGGCGCTGATGATATTTTCCTCGGTAAAATCAATCAAATTACGAAGCCTATACGAATTTCAGCATCTGAAGAAGACTGACAAAACATCAATATCCTTCCGTTCCATAATCACCAAAATACAAAATCCCAATACTCCACAATTTCCAATCTCATCACCGGACAAGAAAAGAAAGAAAGAGGATTAGTTCTCATTGCAAATTTAAACCCCAATTCTACTCCTATATGAAACCCATCCTCCCGCAATGTGAGTCGAGGAGCTCCTTACTCTCCCCCGAGATGGCGCTGATGATATTTTCCTCATTGATGAGCGACTTGAGAGCAGGGGCGGAGGGCGACAAAGCCACATCGTCGTCGGAAGTCGAAGGCTCTGCCGGGGGCTCCGCAGTGGAAGTGGAAGCTGATGTCGAGTCGGAGGCTCTGATGACCACGAGTGATGAGGCTCCTCGCCGTGTTGAGGAAAGGCGAGGGTGGGCGACATGGGTTTGCACAGGGGAGAGCAGGCGGCAACCAGAGAGACACTGCATCATGGCGCCCAACCAAGAACTCGAATCTGGGCGACGAAGAGGATCAAGAACTAAACCTGACTGGACCAAAGCGTGAATTGATTCAGGATTTGGGCGAAGTGCAGGGGAATTGGGGGGAGAATTGGGAGCTGGAGGTTCTTCAGAAGTGGTTGCAATTGCGGGGCGGCACAATTTGGTGGGTGAGAGGAGGAATGGCGACGAACGTCGTGACGGGGCGGAGGAGCGATGAGGAGGGAGTGGACTTGGGTGGCAGACAGGAAAGGAGAGGATGTCGAGACGGCCGAAGACGGCCGCAGAAAGACGGAGACGGACGGAGAGGTAGGAAGGTGGATGGATGAGATGAGAGAATGAGTGCAATTCTCCGTCTAAGGGAACTGTCTAGTCAATATTCAATGTTTGTTTTTCTGCATTTCATAATGTTTTTTCAATTGTCCCCCAAAGGAGTATGGTTGATTATAAGGTAAAATAGGCCATTGCGGACCAAATGGGGGGTTTGCCCTCTTGTCATTTTGGAAATTTCACTAGAAGAAAACAAGTGGTTTTGCGACTACAGTTTGCAACTAGTTTTGTAGTTGCATGAGACGTTTGCAACTAGGTGACAAAAAAGAGCCCGTAGTTGCAGTGGACAAGTTGCACTAGTTGCAAAGCAGTTGGAAAAATTTCCAAGGTTGTTTCTCATCCGACAACCTACTTGGAAGTTCGTTGATGAACTCCTGTGACGTGGTTGCTGATGTGGAAGTTATTTCTATGCGACTAGATTACGATTGACGTGCAACTAGTATGCAACTAGTTTGCGATTGGTGTGCAACTAGTCTGCAACTAGTTTGCGACTGGTATACAACTAGTCTGCAACTAGTTTCCAACTAATGTACAACTTGTCTATAATTCATAGATATGTAGATTTAGAATTTCATATCTATCTTTTTTTTACATTGCCAAATCCAAAAATTTCTTAAATTTTTAAATATTTGTAGATTATAGAAATCTACAAATTGTAGAAATCTATAAGTTGTAGAGATCTACAAATCGTAGAAATCTATAAGTTGTAGAGATCTACAAATCGTAGAAATCTACAATTTATAGATTTCTACAATTTGTAGATATCTACAAAGTGTAAAAATCTACAATTTATAGATATCTACAAAGTGTAAAAATCTACAACATGTAGAAATATTAGAATTTCATAATCAAAATTCATTACACAAGATTGCTATAACTTACAATTCTTATATGCGTAACTTAATTGTATTCTTAACAATTGATATGGGACAATTAATAAAAGACTTAGTAGTAGTTGCATTTTAATTGTTTTCTAGTTGCAAGCTAGTTGTTTTCTAGTTGCAGTTTACTTGGTTTGTAGTTGCATGCTAGTTGTTTTGTAGTTGAAGTCTAGTCATTTTTTAGACAAACTTTAGTCGAATTGTAGTTGTAGTCTATTTGTAGTCTAATTGCTTTCTAGTTGCAATCTAGTTGCACTCAAGTTGCTCTTGAGTTGCTTTCTAATTGAATTGATATCAAATTTAGATCATAAGCAATTGTAGATAGACACATAGGACTCTACAAAATGTAAAATTGTCCACGTCGACAATTTTGATGAATATTGGATGTAAAATACCTCACATCAATTCTTCTGTTACATTCTTGTAACTATAACTACATTGTGCGACTACTTTGCGACTATTTTGCAACTGTAGTTTCACTATGTCAAAGTTGGTGCAAATATAGAGGATTGTAGTTGCAGGGCAGTTGCATAGGACAGTAGTTGCAGGGCAATCAGTTGTAGCGGACATGATTTTCTTCTAGTGTTTTCTATTTTTTTTCCAGAGAAAGTCAAGTGATAGAAATGGCAAGAGCATTTGAAACAATATTTTTTCAACAAAGTGTGAATTTGTTATGAATTTTTGAAGTGTTCAGCCCATCATAGCCTAAAAGAGTCTATAGACTACCCCAAAATCAACAAAAACTTATCCATAACACAGACTCATCTTACTCACCTATTGCAGTCACAGTATTTTCTAACACAAAAGACATGAAAAAGGCACTTCCTACAATGAACTAACACTAGAAAACTGAAAGTTCCTATTATAGTCACTAATTACTCCATTCTAGTTAGTGAAGACATTGAATGTGGCCCAAATCTCAATAACTAAAACCCCCCCGTAATGGGGTCATTCTTAGGAGTCTACAATGGATAAAAGGTCCGTAATGGGTTGTTTTACCTTATAGCTAAGAGTGTAGAGGGTTAGGTGGACCCTTGGAAGGTTCTATCTAGAAACTCCTCTAAAGTTCTCCAAAAACTTTAGAACAAAATGGAATTGATTTATTCAAGAAATTAAAAAAAATAAAAATTGGTAATTGGTCATCCCTTTTGTAATGTATAGACTTGACTTCTTCTTTCTTTTTTTTGGATTTTAAAGTTTAGAAAAGATGATCGAATGATTACTTTCAAGCCCTCTTCATTTGCAATAGACTTTGGTCCTTCCTTGGGCAAGAAGTTTCTGACAATTTCTCCTTTTTTTATTGCCTCTCTAGTTCTTCCCTTTTCTAGAACATGTTATTGATTTTTTTTAATTCATCCTTGATGGGGATTGATTTCAACATATTTAGGATGGAGTTTGGATGGGCACTTCTCTACATGTACTCACCATGACTTTTGCCTCAATGGCTACTATAATGCACATGAACAATATTTGGATATGCTTCATATGTTGTAAAATCAAATGTTTAATAAATCATTAAAATAAGGATTTTAAATCATCAAATAAGATAATATGTATATCAAAATCAAACATATATAAGATTCAAATCTTGTAATTCATAGATCCAAATTAGAATGTTTAGTATGCATTTAATGATTTGATGATTCGTAGATCCAAATGTTTATAAATCCAAAATTATAATGATTCATTGTCTAGAAATTTGCACAATACATTAAAATTTTAACTAATACTCATATAAAATAGTTTGATAAGATATATTTTTTATTTTAACTATTACTTTTAAGTCCTATGCATAGAAACATTTATATCTTATGCATTACCAACATTGCCGGTAGAATCAAGCTTTATTAGATTATGCTAGTACTAAAGGTACAAAATTAGTGTCACATGTAAAATTAATGTCATTGCCAAGTTTTTTTTTATAAAAGTAAACTTCGAAGTTATTTTAATATCCCATGCATGGTTCAAACTACATATTATTTTAACTATTAACTTTATGCCTATGCAAGGAAGCATTTTTATCTTTTGTGTGCTAGTCCACAGATTCAAACTAGTTTGCAATGTTGACAAGAAAGACAAATCTAATGATATCTATAGATATGTAAATTGAAAGATGAAGAATCATTTACTCATCCAAATGGTTACACTTTCATCTAATTATAGAAATGTCATCTTATTTTGAACTATTGAGGCTAGTTGTTTCCATCCATTTACAAAGAAAAAACATTTTTCAAAGCCTATTTCCTAAATCAAGCACTTTGTCATATGTTGCAACAAGTCAACCCCTTGTCCTGCATTCCAATATAAGTTGTTCTTGGATACTTCACTATACTTTGTAATCCATATATACATGCTTTGAAACTTTTTTTAATATGAGGGTTGTTTACCTATTATTTCACAATAGATATGTCACTATTTTTTTCTACTTCTACATTTCACCCACTTTCCTACACCCTATAGTAGTTAAAACTAAAACTTGAGGCATTTACACATGTCCTTAGTGCAATTCAAAAATTTATACAAGGTTTTAGGGTTGATCAATACAACATGTACTCTCTAACCACCATTGAATACAACCCACACAAACAATACATACACAAACATCATATATCACACAGTTCATACACATGAATCATACATGTATAATAGGAGAAAAAACAATGAAAATTAAAAATTCCATAATTAGTATTATATTAGCTAAGTTTGATTTATGTAATGCATACTTAAAAACAACTTGCTTCAAATCTATGGTGAAACAAACAAATAGATAATAACCCAAAATGAGATGATGTTTATTCTTTAGTTTATTTGCAAATGGAAATGGAAGCTCTTCATGTAGGTTCCTCCCTTCCCTTTAGACTACCCTTTGTATAGATTTACAAATTATGTACTAGGGATCATTGCACATGTATTGTGTAGTAAATGTAATACAATTTTGCTTCAAAGAAATGATGCTATAGTAACTTAAATATTTTTAAACTGTGAGCTCCAACATTTAAAATGTATCCTATACTAGGTCTCATGTTGTTTCTAGAGAGACTGTTAGCAAAGCACTCGAGAAGTTTGTTTGTCACTGGTTCAATTATCTATTTTTGCATACATATAGTCATTGCAATTGAATTTTTCTTGAAATTGAAGTATGAATGAGATTCTACTCAGAAGAGATCATAAAAAATGTTGCATTGAATTGTCCCAAGTCTCAAATTCTTATAATAAAATGTTAGCTCCTTCATAGACATTTGAAAATCACCTCTATTGTCAAAGCCTAAGGCTAACCCAAATACTTTCTATGAGATGGAATGGAAATAATTAATGACATTTACATCTTAACAATCATATCACTTTTTCCTAGTATCATATCTTTAACTTTTTCACCAATTCCAAAAAATGGATGTAGAAATGGATGTGCCAAGTTTGAAGCATTTACATATAAATATGATGATGAAGAATTCAACAAGTGCAAAAGTATTCTTTTACCACCTTTTCAACTCTTGCAATATCTAAGTGCTTAAACACTCACAATTGTAAATGACAATGGCACAAGATATAAAGCAATTACAGTTTCTTGTATGTTGTCATATTAGATCATCCATTAAAGCAAAATTGTCATTTACAACAATTGTCAATGTGGTGGTGACAAAATCTTAGTGTTGCATATTATATTGAATTTATGCTAGTCCAAACTTGTGAATATGAAACATTATTTGAATAGTCATATTTGTTTGTACATGAAACCACTAAAGTCCCTCATATGGGCAACAAACCAACACTATAAAAGGTTTTTTCAATACAATCAAACCTCTATATATGTTTAGAAGTAGGGAGTAGTGAAAAGATTTCTAGCCATACAATATTATAACATGTAACAAATAATTTATATTTAACTTTCTGGCTATGAATAAATAACATATATTTAACTTTAAAACTTTTGAGCTATTAACAATAATATGTATTTTATCTTATCATCTTTCTGGCTATTTTAACACAGAGTGAGGTATATTTACAAAGGATGTTACAAGGTGATTGCAAGAAAGACCAGTACTATTTTATGTCACACTTGAAGTAGTTGAGTTGTCATCGGCCATAACTTTTGAAGATGGAAGCCAATGTACTTGAAATTGTTTTGGAAGATTAGTAACTAGATAGTATTTGAAGCACTTATTTTTCAGAAATTTTCAAAAATCATTTTCTATTTAAATTTCAATTTAGCTCATTTATCACACTTTGTAGTGTAGGGTTTTTTAGTACTGGGAAGTACCCAAAATTAATGATTTAGAGCTGAAACTTCTTTGGTCTATTCCCACACTAGAAAGGCATGCATCTACCAAAGGGCGTTGAAAAAACATTATTTTATGTCCTTCACATGCATGCTAATAGGGCTCCCTTGCACGCACGCTTTTGAACATTGAAGATGGTTTGAAGATCATTCTTTTAGTGAAATTTTTTCACCATGAAGTCTTCCAAAATGACCAATTTTTAGATTCTTTGTCAATTTTTTCTCCTATTTTTTACAAATTAAAATGTCAAAGTACCTCTTTTCTTGAGATTTTGCACTTTTTAGTTCTCCTACTTAAAGAATTTTTTCTACCCTTTTCCTTCCCATGGTACGGGTGATTGCAAGAAACACTTGTCCTATTTGTTGCGTTTTGCTGATTTTTTTGGGAGTACTTTAAAATTAGAAAATTAATTTTTAAAAAATTAAAATAATATGATTAATGTATATACCTTTAAGATGAAGGTACCCATGGAAGGAATTGCATAGAAAAATTCTCTAAGTAGGAGAACTAGAAAAGTGCTTAGTCTCAAGAAAATACATACCTTGATGTTTTAATTAAGGAAAAATAGTAAAAATAAATAAATACACAAAATAAAAAGTTGCCATTTGCAACAACCCTATGGAGATGGTCATTCACCAAAAAACCCACCAAAACAATATTTTATATGTTACAAAATGCAAGCAGAAAGAAGCTCACTTTGTAGACTTCCACACCACAAAAAATTAACTATTTTAAAAATTCCTCTCCTAGAAAGCTACAAGTCTACTAGAAGACCATCTCATCCAAATTTCAGCTCAAAATATGTTTTTTGGGGTTCTAAATAGTACTAAAAACCTCCAAATTGGCAATTGTGACATTGAATCGGGGTCTATTTTTGGATAGTAAATTATTTTTGGAAATTATGAAAAATTTAGGGAAGGTATATGATAGTCATGAGTACCTTCCCTACAAATCTTGAGTCATTTGGAGCCTAAACACAAAAGTTATAGGCAAAAAGCTAATCAGCACACATTGTGTGACACAAAATAGGACAGGTGTTTCTTGCAATCACCCATACCTTCTTCTTAAAGGATTATACATTAAACATTTTTTTTCCATTTTTTTTCTAATTATTAAGTTCTCATGAAAAAAAATAGTATTGTGAAAAATCCTACAAAAACTATATGGTGTTTCTTGCAATGACCCTACGAAAGAATACTAATGTTTAACATCTAACAATTTTCATTTAAGTTCTAAAAGGGAGGGGAAATTCTATAACATATATGAGATTTAAATACTTACAAAGGTATCAAATATAGAGATTCAATTGTACTTTCTTCATTACTTTTTCCAACAATTTAGTGTTATCAACCGTTAACCAACATTTTATAACTCTTCACAATTAATACTAATTGCAAGTAGTTTGAGAAATTCTAATAGTGAGCACATTGTACACAAAAAAATCTTACAAGATCCATTGGTTGTGTTCTTAAGATTCATGATTCTATCCTTGCAGTGAAGCTACAAAATTTTGTTATTTTCACCCATTTGATGTATACAACAACAACAAAGTTGCTATGAGGTTAAAGTAAGCTTTAAATGCAACCCTATATTACAAACACAAATTTGTTATATCATAAGAAACATATGAAGAGATTTTTTCCATACTAATTATACTTGCACAAATTAGACTCACTAATTCCCTATGACCCATAAAGCTCCTTCATTTGTCATAATTTTTTTAATGATGTTCCATATTGAATTCAATCAAAGTCACATACATGCGTGCTTGAAGGATCATAATTCAAGGCTAGAGTCTCCAACACTAATGGAAACATGACTAGGATAGACCAAAGAAATGATCCATTAGAAAAAGCTCATGATCCATTAGAGCATCATTAATGGCTTGCTTCATAAGACATAGTGATGACATTTGTGACATGTAGACTTTATAAAAATCTTTCCCCCCCGGATACTTAGCCTCATCAAAATTCTTAACATCCTTGGGAATTTGGACCCTCTCCCGTGGCACATTTGCTTTCATTGATGTGTCCTTCAATCCTCTCTCTATTTTGTTGTTCAATGTTAGGTGGTGATGACCAAATTGAATTTCACCAATTACAAACCAATTAGAAGACTAAACAAAAAGCAACCGAAACAAACTTTTAGTAACCAGGTTGCCAAAGCAACACACTTGTCTACTATGAACAATCAATAGAGTTGAGGAAGCAAGGTGGAATTGGGAATTGACTCCAATGTACGGCACATGGCACAACAAAAGTCAAGGGCCCCCAAGCATGTTAGTAAATGTAGTGTAGGGCAGCGTGTTAATGCTTAACCATTGATGATGCTCTTAACCCTTACACGTCACATTTCTTGAAAATGAACTGGAAAATCAGCTGGAGGCGCTTGCTGTGACATTTACGGTTGATATTCTTGTGGATCATTTCCCTTGTCAACACAGAAAGGACATGTTTCCAATACAGCATTGTGATTCTGCACCAAATGTTTCCAAATTTAAAAATCAGAGACCTCCACATAAAAAGATATCCCATACTCATCGTAGATTTTCAAATAAGTTATGAGTGTTTCAGACACTTTGATGATCTCAATGTGATGCTCTGGGACCTAAAGGTTAACAAAAGTTGTACTGTACAGTACAGTACTCACTGGGTCTGTCTGTGACTGCTTTCATTACTGAGTCTTTCAAATGGACTGCTCCCAAAGTCATATAAGTTAACTTACCTCTCGCACTTCAAGTAGGGCACTTTCAGAAATTCAGTGGCAATTCTGTGAATCCTGACAACTTTTCTGCCCTTGTAAGCTTAACGGCCTTGTTGATATGATCGGACTCAGATGGAGACAAAAATTTCTGGGGACCCAGGCTGTGATAGATTTGAAGTGCCAGAGTTGCTGGGATTATGAGTACCGCAACATGCTATGGAGGACTACAGCATAGTTTATGTTCGCTTCGGCCTTCCAGAATATCACTCCGTACCTGTAGGTGACCACACCTAAAATAAGCGATCAAATAAGCATGAGGAATTCAAAGATATTTTTTGCATGTGAGTATTGGTCACTGTCTAACTGTAGATTGTACCTGTAAGTAGTATCGACCATAGACATTATAGTGTTTTTTTCTTCCAGAAAGTGTACAATTTTAGGCATGAATCTCCAAGGGTCGATTTTATAACAGAGCTGCAATTTGGTGTGGACAACTTACATCTATGTGGTTTAGCAACTACACATTGACCTCTTGGATCTGACTACCTGGAGTTTCAAAAAGCATAACGAACATAGTATACATCTGTGACTAGTACGACAATCAACGAATGTGCCAAGTGTCCAAGATATTCCAAATTCTCATTTCCGAGGGCCGGTATTTCAAAGTGAGATCTGAGTGTAGAATATACTCCGCCTAATGATCTAGGCGCTATATTCGTGATGATCTTGTGGCCTGTGCGATTTCAAGTGCAGGGCCACCGGATTTGACCACTTCCTGATCGGAGAGGTTGCCTCCAGATTTCTGAATATGGTCATATGAGATAGGCCTGTTCCAAAAAGAAACAAATTGTGTGATTCAAATGCATAGAACTCAAAACAATGATATAGATCTGAGGAGAGGCATGGCTCTCTCGAACTACCCCACTGACTCTTTATTTACAACGGTCCGGTGATCGACCACCGTTCTGATCATTAGTATTAGATCTGAAGTTCCAAAGGAGAGTCTGGAAAAGAGTCAATCTCTTGATATTTCGTCATACTAGTGAATTTAACAATTAATTGCATCAAGCTTCATGTTATTCTTATCAAACACACCCCGGTTGTGTAAGTTTGGACTCTCTGGAGGGCTGCCAGGGTTTGACAAACCGGTCTTTTTCTGGAGCCTATTGAAGCTACTCAGGAGAGGGAATTTTCTGACAAAACAAAGATTCACCTTGTGTGAATATCAGGAGTTCCAAAAGTATATTTCAGTTTTCTATTCCACAATTGTCAAAGAGAGGTGCTTCGGGGTGCTTTCAAATATCAAAACAACACTTATCACAATCCTAACTAATAGTACTTGACAGTGAATGCTCTGATATTTGAAAGTGACTAAGTGCAGAAATAGGGGAAAAGTTCCTCAAACTAAATAAATGTAATACAGTGAGGGTCCCTACCGGCACTTCCTAGCAGCCCTCCGAAGAGTCCAAACTTTCTCTAATGCCTCTGCTATCTTTATCATCACTAATGTGACTCATCGTCATTAAAACATTCACACTTGCATTCAAAGGCATAGCCTTCTACTGTCAATCTCACACCTCACAGATGTCAGATCCTTGCGCCGGTCATCTAGTACCAAAATTCAGATCACAGTTGATGCTTGGACTAGATCACCAATATTGCCATCTCAGTGCATCCACTTACTTGAGGGTATAATTCGAATAAAATTCCTTTCGGACTTTCAGGTGACCCTCACATGTACCTGACGAGAGACCAGGCCGAACAAAATTCATGGATTAGCACAGTTCAAATCAATTCGAGACTAGTGGAAGGTTATCGAAGCTGCAAGCAACAGGCGGATTCATGACTTATAGCTAGGAATCCATACTGACTAGAAAATTGCGAAAAATCACAACATTGCATGTGAGACCGTTCAACGTTATCACAAAAACAGTCCAAAACTCGTATTACAACTCCATAATCACACCACACCACACAAAGATGCACGGATTGGGAATCAAGATGAGTCAGAGCAGAGTATGTAATCAGCTTCAAGCTCATACGTAGGACGTGCATTTATCGATTCGAAGGATACTCAGTAGTACAGCATGAAGTGAAGATTCCAAGCTAGTGATATACTGATATTACTATGCCGACGATATGATACCATGATCAATATGATCTCGGGAATTAACAGTCTGACACTCAGAAAGCTCGTGCACAACTGCACCGCCACAAAGACGCACACAATGATGCACACAAAGATGGACACAGACGTGCACACAGAACTAGAGGAGAGGAGAGTGTAATCAGCTTCAAGCTGATGCGTAGGACTTGCATTTATCGAAGGATACTCAGTAGTGCAGCACGAAGTGAAGATTCGGTATAGGACAGCGCCGACGTCCTTCACCATCATACCGTCTCGGGAATTAACAGTCTGACACTCACAAAACTCCTGCACAACTGTACCTCCATAATCACACAATACAAAGTATGCACACAAAGTTACACCCAAACAGCACCCGTGAATCAGACGAGAGTACAGAATGTAATCAGCTTCAAGCTCATGTGTAGGACTTGCATTTATCGAAAGATATTCAGTAATACAGCATGAAGTGAAGACTCGGAATCGACAAATTAGTAACAGTACAGTGCCGACGGCGCCCTCTAACACGATATCATCTCGGCAGTTCACGATTTCTAATTGCACCCCATCACAACACTCTTGGTTGAGTGGTCACTCCCCCTCTAAGAAGCTCAACATTTTGGAAAATATGAAGAAATATAGTACATGGAGGAGTCACTACTGAAAGGAGAGGTAATCAAAACGATGTGGCCGTCAGGGGAGACGGAGAAAATCCCGCTCCAAGGTCCTCGAAGAATGATAAGCAGCCATCAAAGTTCGCCACAGGCGAGCTCGGGCGCATGTCCATCTCGGGATGAGAGTTCGACAACAAATCCTCCAAGAACTCGGTCCCGAGATCCTGAATCTCCAGCACCATGGGCGACTCAGGCACGTTCACGGGCGACTCGGGGAGGTTCAGAGGCGAAGAATCGGATGCAAGAAGCTCCTCGGTGGGGTTGGGGATGACTGGGACCTCAGACTTTAGGGCTTGAGATCGCTCGGGTTGGGCGGGAGGAGATGATGGCGATGGCGACTGGCTTGGTGACGGTGATGTTGACGGGGGCGGGGTTGGCGACGATGATGGAAGTGAAGCTTGAAGCGGGAAATTGAGAAGTGCGCGGCAGCCTCGCATTTTGAGTGCAGCCGCGTCGTACGCGAGCGCGGCTTGCTCGGCCGTGTCGAAAGTGCCCAGCCAGACGCGAGCTCCTTGCCTTGCCGAGTCGCGAATCTCCGCTGCAAATTTCCCCCAAGGCCGTTGCCGCACGCCGCGGTAGTGCGGCGTGCTGCGTACGATCTTCGTCTCCGGCGTTGACGGTTGGAAAGAATTCACGTTACTCTGCTCGTGCTTCGTGAGCAGCCCCATGGCTGCGGCTTCGGGGAAGACGCGCCGCTGGCGCACGGTGGTGCGCGGCGCAGGCGGAAACTCTTCCGAGGGTTTGCTGTTGTCCATGTCGAGCAGCATTTGGTACAAGAACGCGTCCTCGGAGTCGTCTTCATTGTGCGGGAGTTGCCAGTCTTGGCATGAAACGGGCTCCTCCTTAGCACGAACTGGAAGCAACGGCGTTATGGATTCGTCAAACTGCGACGACGATGGCCATACCGGAGCGCATTCGGTCGTGAGTGGAATTTGCGGATACCAGTCGATCTGTTGCGTGGAGGCCACTTCCTTCTTAACCATCTGCCCGATCGTCTCCGCGAAGTTTGGCCCGAGCGATTGCCGCAGCTGGTTGGCAAGAAAGCCGCGCAAGTGACAAGGCCTCTTCGAATCATCAAGCCTGGAGTAGTCCTCAGAACGACACCGCTTCAACAACAGCGCACCACTACTGATATCACTTCCCAAATCAATGCACGAGTAAAAATCACTGCAGGAGTTTGTTCGCTTCGTCGCAAGCGCGGCCAAAGGATCACAATTCCTGAACTGCGAGCTGAATGCGTCCAGAGACGACGACGAGGACGAACAAGAACCTGTGGCCTGCGGTTGCTGCCTCAAAACTGCCGACGATGACGACTCAATGGGGAAACTCTCCGATGGGCAGACTGTGAGGTTGTCCTTTCCCAATTCCACCACCCCTCGGCCTCTCTTCGTTGATGCGAAACTGAAAATATTCATTCTCAATCAATCCTTTCCACTGAATTCCCTACAATCTTCTTGACAATGCTCTGTCTCTGTATCCCCCTCCCTCTCTCTCTCTCACCAAAAAATAACTACCCTCTCCTTTTCAACACTAATCGCTCAACAAAATGCACACTGCAGCGTCCATACTGCTTCTCAAATCTGAAACACATCACCCACTAAAAGAACTCCGAATCTCCTCCTTCCCTTTCAAAGCCTTAAATTCGCTCTGACATTCAATGTTGATTGTTTTTGTTTCAGTGTGCTCACAGCAAAGAGAGCGAATGCAATCGTAGAAACTCTAAACTGACAAGCACACTTATCAGTAGACAGAGATGACAGAGAGACTGTGCGCACTCTGATCGAATAACGACGTGTTGAAAGAAATTGCAGACGACCAAGAATTGGCAAGTGGTTTGCTTTGTATGTTGTTTGCGACGTTGATTGTTGATGACCCAACTGTGAAAACTGAGGGCCCCGCAGAAGACTTCGACAGGTGAATTCTTTTATGTAGAGGTATAGGGAGGAAAAGATGGACGAAGCTTACCTCATCCGACAAAAAAAATCAATGCGACCTTAAAAACTAAATGTCTTTCACTTGTGTGTGTATTGTTCGAGGATGGACTGGCCAGCTAATGTTGGGATGGCAGCGAATCTCATCATCTGCTCAGTGGGGTCACTCGGGTTTTGTATTGCTATTCTTTTGCAGGTGCTTTCGGCAAGACATAACTTAACCCTTGAAGGACGCTGCGGACGTTTTTTGTCCGATGGATGACAAAATTTTCATCTGCAGAATGTAAGAAGCCCGTTTTTCATCCATTTTATTTTTGAATGTGATAGTAGAGTCGTGCTGCATCATTTAAGGCAGTAAAGAGAGTCATAGACTTCTTTCATATTTTTAGGTAGCTTATTGAGTTCTCAGATTCAAGTACACGGTGTTGGTTCCTTGCTGCCCTCCTTGCAAATTTCCATGAGGGCAATATGGAATGAACACTTGTACAACTCATGAACAGTGCTTTTCCTCGCGGTCAGCCCTGACATCACCTACTGTTCACAGCCCGCTCTTGGCCACGGTGACCCGCCCGTCGTTCAAGGGTTAAGTCACTTGAGCATTTGGGGTAACTCACTGTTGCTGTTGTTGTGTGCAGTTTACTTGAGGCCCTTCAGTTGAGTGCGGCTCCACTCCTGGTTTCTACTTTCGATCTGCGTGGTTGAGTGATTCTTCTCTGTGGGGATGTCACGGTGATGTCAGCGTCTATTTAGATTCTGTGGGTTTACTGGTGGTGGTGGTGACGTGGAGGTTGTCGGAGTTCCTTTCGGTATTTCGGGAAGGTTCGAAGCGCTTACCTACTGTTTTCACTTGCTTGTTGCTCCGCCTACTGCTATTGCGGAAGAAGTGCTCAGTTTTTATGGTTGGTTTTGGCAGTTTGAAATGGACGTTTGCGGTGGCTGAAGCTGATTGGGATCCGACGAGTGTAAGCTTAAATATCCCCAAAAACCGACACTGTACACTGTATGAAAGTGAACTTCGTCATGTATTTCGTATTTATTCATAAATTTGGTTTACTAATGGTAGAAATTTGATCACAATTAGCCCGAGTGATTTGAGAACTGAAGGGAGGGACTGACAACTTTTGTGGCAATCACTGTAGATGTTTCAGTACTGTACAGTGGGGTACAACAGCAATTCGAATTTTTTTCCAAGGTGAATCACTGTTGAAATCAGTGAACTTTGAAAAGCTCGTGCAGTTTCCAAAATGAATGTATTTCTAAGCTGTAAAGAGCATTTGGAAGATAATAGAATTTGGTTTCATGGTCTAACAAGTTTGCATAATAAAGTTGTAAAACTATACATCAAGGAAGCTTTTTGTTACAAACTATTTGCCATCTAGAGCTACCACCCCTAGCTGCAATCATTGCTTGCATTCTACAAGGCATAGTAGAAAACTATGTTCGAAATCACTCTTAAGATTGTATCCCATACATATTGAATTTTTTTGTGTCATTTCTATATTATTATTAGGTCTACTATGATGTCTAAGCAAATCTTTTACAACAATCCAAATGTTCTCTATTGTTCTAGGGAATTGCCAAGCCAATTCAACTTTTCCATACCATGAACACATCTCCATTGCAATTGTAATGAGCTACAATAGACTATAGGGCCATCCTCCATCAATATCAATTGCTCAAGGTCATCCTGTAAGAAATAAAAGCCAATTGATACTCCTTCATAAAAATAGTGACAAAATCAATTGCTAATCTCTTATCTGAAGGAATGATGACCAATAGAGACTTATTAAAGGCACTAAAGGTGCCCCAAACCATCACTAAACCAAATCCAAACTTCAAACTTAGTGCTATATAATCCCAATGATATTTTTTGTATGACTTCCTCCACACTCTAATTTGTTGTGGATCTTTGCCAATTTCAAATGATGACTCATCTATCTAGATAGCGTTACAACAATCTTCATATATTCAATTCTCATGGGCACGTACAACTAAGGTATTTCTTTTAAGCACGAAGTTCTATATCTTTGTAATATGAATATTTTGAATGGTAGTTTATAAGAGGGCAATAATCAGCTTGGGGTACCCAAAAAGGTTGTCTTAACTACAATGTTAGTCCACTCTCATGTGTCAAACAACCTCATCTTTTAAATATAATATAGTATGATTTCACAAAATGTGGTTTTAACTACCTAAACTAAGAATGTATCAAGAAAAAAAAATCATCACAATTGAAGAATTTTTTAGTTGAAAAAATAAGTTTTGTCCTATGTACATAAAATCCTCAATAACAAGCATTTGGAATATCAAATTATTTTATTTTAATATGATTTTTGGATGTGACTTATATTTAATGGTCTAATACATAAAATCATGAATTTTATCATTAAAAATTTAATAAGTTGTGCATTATGATGCTTGCAAATCCCCAAATTCTAGCGCTTTTTCTCACATCTATGAATAGATCCAAAAATTTGAAATTTCAAAAAAACAACTAATTAGGAATATATATTTTGATCTTGTTGAGGTGCAAGAATTTTTTTCATTTTAGGATCTTCTTAATTGATCAAAATGAACAAATTAGAGAAACTTTGGAGGTTTTAAACCAAAATCACCTAATTAATGTGTCCAAAAAGTGATACCCTAAGCTGACCATTGCCCAAGATTATAGTTTTCTTTACAGGAATTACATTGAAATGTGTAGTGAAAATGAAAACATTAGATTTAACTTACATATTGCAACTTTATACAATCTTAAAATTTTGGTGTATCTATATTACCTATTCAAGAGTTTGAACCAATTGAGAAATGACATACGTCATTCATTATCATAGATAATAAGATAAAATAAAATAGTTTATATATATAGTGACAAACAATATTAAAAACACTTTGTAAAGACTAGACTCATCTTCAATATCCAAGTGTCAACAATTCATAGGCTCTTCTTGAGATCTTGAAATTGAATATGATACTACACAAATTTGTACAACTACATGCAAAGTTGTACATTACATTAATAGCAATAAACTATGTACAAATACTCTATTTTATTCAAGTTCACTACAAAATCTTTAGTAATTGGTCTAGTAGCCCCTATTCTTCAATACAACAAAAAAATTTCTTGGAATGCTCTCATAAAGTGCCATGCAATCACCTTCAATGAAATTGGAATACATATAACAGACATGCTCCCACAATTCTTGAATTCCTTTTGGAGGTGTTGTAAATTCGTTGAAGCATTGTTTGAGAAGTGTCTAGAAGTATTCAAAGGATTCAAATCTAGATATTGTATAGGCCACTAGAAGAGTGGAAATGGTTGTGAAGCCAACTACTCAAGATTGCACAATCTTGCTCGATCATTATCCCATTGAAAGACCAATCTACTTAGATCCAATGGTTAATATATATAGTAGACCTAAAAAATTCTAAAATAAATTAGTATAGATGCCTATCCATCCTACCTTCAATTCTATATCATAGTCTTGGCCCAAAAGCTATCATACATCCCCAAATCATCACAAATCTACCACCCTCTTTTACAATCTAATGGACATATTATCATCCAATATGTTCACCATCACCAACCCAACACCATAATCTACCATCTAAGTTAAAACTTATTTATCTTTGTTTTATCAATGAAAATCACACGTTTTTAGTCACCAACCCAAATTTCATACCTTTGAACAAACTCCAAGCGTGCAAGAACCCCTTTTAAATTTTAAAAATCCAAATTCTTTTTCACTTTTGGGTTTCACATTTATGAACTTGACTACTTGGATTCTTGCTTTCATGTAATCCCTATGTTCATGACTTAAATTGTTTGGAAATGAATGTTGAAGTTGCATTTTGTTAAAATATACTCAATTTTATTCCTAACTAACTAACTAACTATATAATCAAAATACAATATCTAAAATACTATAGTTTTTTTGAGCGTTCTAATTTTTTCAAATTTGTTAGCCATCAATTCTAGTTTTTCAAGTATCCCAAGTAGTGTAATGGCTATAGTTGCTTATGTGCTCAAAATATCGCCTAGAGCTATTTTTTCAAACTATTGGGAATTTTTCTAGATTGTTGTTAATTTTTTTCAAATATAGGGATGATATACTTATTATTATATACAAATCGAACAAAATATGGGATATGCAACTATATGTGTATGTATGCACATATCTCTAAATATATATAATCTTATCTATAAATCATATTCATATTCATATTTCTATGTACGTATACATATCTGACATGGATTGTATCCTATATCTATATGTCTACTATGAAGTATGAACCTCCAACAATTTATTTTTCCAAAAAATAAGACCCTTGGATTTTCAAAGGTATACGGGTGGCTATTATTTTTAAGAAATAATCATCCAAATTTTGTACACTTTTGTCAAAATTCATCCAATTTACATCTCAAATTCATCCAAATATTTATACTAATTAGATCACACTCATTCGACAAAGATCCAAATTAGTCTTGCATTCAAACTCTTGCACTAATTGAATTAACTTCTTTGGTATGATAGGGGGTTTGTATAGCATCTCTATCCAATGAATGTTCATTCATCTAAGGTAGGTAGAGCTATTGTGGACCTCAACCTAGACCAAAGCCTAATTAGGGCCCAATTTTGCATCCTACTTAGTATAAATTGCACTCAATGTGAAATTGAGTTGAACACCCACCATTTTATAATGAACATCACTATATATCTTCATGGCAAAAGGTTTATTCATTATTCCACAATGTAAAATGGCACTTTTGGATTGTCATTGGAATCTTACATGAAGTTAACCCCTATAGAATTTTGGGTCAAAAATCAGAAAATGCTCTTGAAGTTGCAAAAATAGGATTGTGAATTATAGTTCATCTACTATTAAAGTTTGTAATATAGGATCTTATAATTGAATGGTATGAGGGTCTCACAATTAAAAAATGGAGGTCTAACAACAATGTATATGTGAGATATGGTTGACCAAAGAGCAACACGATGATTTTATCAAGGTTGCATGAGCTTTTGGCAATGTGGTTTTGTTGAGTTTTTGAGCCCAAAACTCAAATTCTCCTTCACAAAAAGTTCTAAAAACTTCAAATTTTGAGTGAAACCTCAAGTTAGGAAGAAGTACACAAATATCTAAAGCAAAATAACTCTTTGTTCTACCTTACCGAATTGGTGGCCAAAAAAAGGTTTATAACACTTTTATGAATCGTTGGATCTTTGTAAAATTAAATTCCTTAGAAGGTTGTTTGTTTCTCTAATCTCAAAAAAATGAGAGAGAAAAAATGAAATCTGATATTTCACTTGGGATGCTATAGATAAGCTTTTATCCTATTCGGAAATTAATAAGCTAATAGTATAGTTCATTCCTAGGGAGGCAATTTTTAAATAGGAATGTTCCTAACTTGAAAATCAATAGCCAATAGCCAAATCACAACCACAAAAGAAGAAGAAAACTTCCAACTAGGAATAATTTTTAAATCTCACCATTACAATCTAATTACTAAATTCTTTCCACTCCACTCTTAATGGCCACAAGGGTAAGTAATTCTCCCAATTAATTCTTTATATCTTCAATCTTTCTCCAAATCAAATGTACCACCACTACAACTCTGTCTTCCAATTTTGGCTTTCTCAACTTTCAGCTACCGAATGAGTCTTGTCAATCTTCTCAACCACCAAAGAATCTTTTTCTACCAACTTGGAATTGACTTCATTTACTCAACAAGGCTTTGCTGAATTCTTTCTCTTGCCAAATTCACACCTCTTATAGTCCAATTTGGCCTTATTTCCCTCAACAATTTTCATTCTAACCATATGACTTCACAACCCATTAAACTAATAGCTTGCCTCACCAACTTGGAAATGATAATTAATTCACACTGTTTCACTTCCAAATCAAATCCTACTTGGAATTAATTCCTCACAGCTTTCCCACTCCCTGAGCTTCCCAAATCAGTTCTCTTCAACTGACTAATTCATACACTCTCACTGATTTGGATAAAAATAACCAACAAGGGCAAGCATTATAAATATTCCACTTAGACTTTCCAAACTTGTCAGATCATACTTCCGATTTGGAAACTAGTCTCAACACTCCCACCAAGTCGGCATTACTCACAACACTCAATCTAATAAACTCCCAATCCAGACTCTTAAAACAATCAAGTCAAAGCACCACCAGAACCCAACTTGGAAAAAATTAACATTGCTTCCATTAATCAAACTTCCCAACTTAGACTTACTTCACAGACCAGACTTGCTTCCAAATTGAAATTTAATTCCATACATACCATCAAATTACAGTCAAACAAAACATAATCCAATTTGGCGTTAATAAACAAACACACAGAACACACTCCAAATTGGATTCATTATACAAACTGCTTTCATCTTCATAACTTCCAAAACCATAAAAACTCCATACTCCTCAACCAACTTGATTAAAATTGATTTTCATATATCAATTTGGTGAATAAATCACCGTTATATTCCTTATAAGTTCCAAAAACTATAACCACTAGAGTTTCACAACATCTCTGAACCACATCTCTCATACTGCATTTCTTCAATTTAATGCTCCTTCCAACTCTCCAACTAGGATTTAATATAATTTCTTCACACCCCTATTTTTTAATTTTAATATCTATGTATTTTTTAATTTTTCTTAATTGCTAAAATTGCTAACTATCTCTTCTGGCTAACACTTCATCCACTCAACTCACAATTTGAACATCCTTTTCTAATCTCTTCATTTTGTCCACTTCTCACCTAACTTGGAACTTCATCCCATCTAAATACTTTCCCGACTTGGAATCAACAGCTCCACTCCATGCCCGCTGATTCACTCAGCACTCATTTCCCACTTGGAAATTAATTACTTCCAACATGAAACTTACTCACATAATTCTCATAAAGCTCCAACATGAAAAATCTCCAACATGAAAATTACTCACATAATTCTCATAAAGCTCCAGCATTAAAAATCTCCAACTTGAACTAAACCAAATTCTCAAACATACATTCAATCACCACACACACAAGCACACAAACAAAAATTCAAGCACCTGCTTGACATTCTTTAACTCACACAACAAAATCAAATACGCAACACAATTAGGCTGGGACACGCAATGGATACTCTTCAACACTGGGTAAAGAAAAATGACATCAAAATCAAACCAAATAGGAATGACAAACGGGCAGTTACCAAATTGGAAGTGACAACCTAACCACTGGTTAACTACCCAATTGGAACTGCAAAGACAACTGCCCCAACTACACATAAAATAAAATCCAAATTTGGAATTAACACACAACCACCAATTGGACTTGACACCCACATACAATCCGACTTGGACAGACTACCACCCAATTTGGATTACAAATCAAAAAACTTCGAAACTTGGCTGGACAGTCGACCCATTCCAATTAGGAAACCATCCCTTCCAATTAGCACAAACATTCATTCAAAATTCATTCATCATTCAAAAACACGCCAAATAGAATTCAACCAGCCCATTAAAACACAAAATTAAGACACAAAATATGCAAACAATCAGTCAAAAATAGTAAAAGACACCTCAAAATCAACCAAAAATTTACAAGAAAAAATCCTAATCAGCATTCTATAGATGCCCAAAACACCCAAAAAATATTTCAAAATAAATAAAGCTTTTGGATTTAAAAGAGCTACATTTGCATCCAAGAAATATAAGAATATTTCTCTCCTATGGTCAACAATCGGAAGCTACTGTACTCAAATAGGAGGTTTAGCACTTAGGTATTGAATATTTAATTAAAGTTTATAAATATAATGTATAATTTTAGAAATTTTGGCATTAAATTCAAATAAATCAGAATATTCTGCAACTAACCAAAATATCTTTAGAATCAACAAATGGAAGATCCATCTAGTTTAACTAATTATTTCCCACTTCACCAATTTTTTACCCTAATATGGCTACTCACCTATAGCATGAGTCTTAAACATAGACTCATAAGCTATTTAATGAGTGCAGTAGAAAGCAAGACGACAAGGTCTTTATACAAGTGGGATGGTAGAACGTAAAACAACCCATGTGGGATATGTAAATTAGGATTAGTAGGAGCTCAACTACTCATAGTTAAGTCAAAAGTAGGAATTGTATTCAAAGTAGAATTTCAAACCTCATTTAAGCATAATAAAATCAATTTTTTTTTAAACTTTGAACGAAAGTAATATGTAGAATAAAGCTAACTTTCATCTCCAAAAACCCATTTGAGATTTTGAGTCTTCAATCAAAGGTTATAAATTAAATTAACAAAGGGATTCGAAGCAATAGTTACTTAAATATTTTCAAACATTAGAAAAACAAAGGGGCCTCCAGAAAGTTGCCAAACACTAGACCAACAATATTTATATAGTTCAGTAAAAAATGATATTTTTTTTGAAAATTAAATTCTTGAAAATAATTGCAATTTGGTGTGACAGCACGTATTGTGATTGACACATCAGATTGCAATTTTGAAGAATTGAAAAAAATTCAATTCTTTATTCTCAAAGTCTAGCGGCCCTTTGGAGGGCCCATTCTTTTTCTAAAGCATCCTCTTTGAATTATGTTGATAATTTTTTATCCAAGACTCAAAATCTCAAACGTGTTTTTTGGAGATGAAAGTTAAATTGTTTTTCCACATTAATTAAGCTCAATTTTTTTGGAAAAAAATTATAATTTATGTTTAAATGAGATCTAAAATTCTACTTAGGACACCATTCCTAAGTTTTGACAATGACAGGTCAAGCTTTGATCTTCAAATCATCCCACGTCCTTTGAGAATTCATGATGGACAATGGATTTCATTATAAAAGGACCTTTTCACCCTACATTCTTACTAAATGTCAATGAAGTAATTTCTTCATTTCACCTTGAAAAAATTTCTTGAGGTACTTGGTCAAATGACATACTAGTATTTGACTCAATGGATTGTCAATGGATTCTTTGAATTTTTGGCAAACCACTTTACATTTCTTTGTAGATTTAGTTGTCAAGTCTTAGAATTAGCATAAAAATTGGCAGATTTTTAAAAATCAAATTAAGCAAAATTATCTAGCTAAGTATGGTATGTGATTTCAGTTTGACCACCTATAACTTATTTACACTAAATTATAGTAAAATTAGATTCATTTGCCAAAATAATTAGATTGCCTTATTCTAAAAAAGTTTATCTTACAAGTTGTCAAAGTCAAAAAAATATTTCAAAATATATTTCCATTTGTACTTTTGTAGACATGGAGGCATGAGTCCCAATTACAACAATTCCTAATTCAAAAGTAGTGCATTCTTGTACAACGACAATTACAATTTACATTTATGAAGTATCAAATGTCAAGAAATTAGTGACGGAAAATCTCATTTCACTATTAGAGTAGGGTTTTTTTTGGTCAAAAATAAATTGACCATAAATATGTGGAATATTCATGAATTATTGCTCTTCTGGTATAATTTTTTTTAATCCAATACATATAACATTGCACAATGATCAATCAAAAAGGTCTACAATGGGCTTCCTATTGTAAGCTAAGTGCGCCTAATTGTCCCCCCTTTCTAAATCCAACCCCTCCCAAATTTTGACTAAAATGTACTCACCTTCTACTCATGAAAGTCGTGGATTGGTTTCACAAACACCCGCATTTTTTCAGCACTTTCAAAATTCATAGTTTATTCATCCAATGTTTAATACATACATAAAAAGAAAAATCAAAATTACCCTCTTGACTTCCAATTGCAAACTTCCAACTAGATCCAACAAAAATTAGACAACCTTCTAAGGTTAACCTTTAAAGGACAAACTAGTGACCATGGAAATCATTGCTTTTGGAACCATGTGACATCACCTACTTTAAAAAAAACAAAAATACTTATTGGGAGTCAAACTACTATAGAGGATCTCCTCTTTCCACACCTAGTCTTGTGGATGAATAGTTACACTTCTATCCTACACAGGAGAATTCTTTGTCATTCATTAGACAAAAAAACACGCATGGCTAATAATAGGAAGGATGCTCAATTGCTTGTTTAGAAGCATTTATGTGTAAGCTTATAGTGCCCTCTTTTTCATGAATTCTCTTTTTTCTCCTAGATGTCATTAAAAAATGAAAGGTTGGGAATAAGTTCTCCTGTTTGCTGATTTTGTCCTACAGAATATAACTTATTTATTTTAATTTTTTTTTTGACACAAATGAAGCTGCTGTTCATTCATTCCACCTTATTTAATTTGCCAATGTAAGAATGTTTTGTCCGTCATAGTCAAAGTGACTGAGTAAGTGGTCCAGATTTCTAAATAACTCGGTCACATCACTAGTCAAAGCTTCATTTTTTAACACTAAATAAGTTAATAGTCATTCCTCAATTGCCGTAGTCAAATGTGCCCATCATGGATTCCATTTGTTTTAAAAATAAAAATAAAAATGTGCCCATCATTTGACTGAGTGGTAAGTGGTCTACACTGACTTGCTTATGTATTAATAATTTTTAAAAGAGAAAAAATAATACCTATGGTCTGTAGTTACTGTAAGTTATGTGCAATACAAAAAAATGAACTTGACAAGGTAACAAGTGAAAACATCTTGGATGATATTTATCCTTAGTGCTCTTCAATTTCTTCACACTAATTTAATTTCTTAACATGGTCAACCATGGAGCTCGAGAGTCAATTGAGACTATGGAATATAAAAGATAATTTAAAGGAAGAAATAATGCTATTATTCCTTTACTTTTGGCGACTACCAGATTTAACTCGTTCTCAAGTCTTGGCCTTTGACAAGGTTCCTATTCATTTATTTTATTTTTCACTTCTATGAATTTGTTGATGTCAACTTCTCCTACGCGTTTGACTTTCGGATTGAATTTCCACTATTTGACAATGGAAAAGTATTCTTGTGTTGTTAGGGGCACCCTTGCGTAGGAGAGGATCAAAGACAAATTAGTACCTCTAGTTGTGCAAAATAAACTTTTTGCCTTAATTGGATTGATCAACTATTTTGGAATGTGGCAAATAATCTATTTGCTTATCATTCCAAACAATCAAAGTTTCATGTTCTAATGTCACATTGAATTTTTTTAAAGTATTTGATAATATCAATGACTTGTATAATACTCTAAACATTTACTAACACTCTATCAAACATTGTAAGCTCCTAATTACTACAATAAATCACAATAAAATTGTGCAGTAGAATTTCTTTCATTAATGCAACAAATTGATTATTTGGGAGCAATATAAGATTACATCCACAAGCCTTATAAACTAACACCAAACTTGAGTTTTTCAACATTAAAAAGAATTACAATTATAAATGCTCCAATTCAACAACAACGATTTCCAAGAAAAAGTCAAATCTTTGAAGACGAATTTCAGCCAAGGCTAGAGTTCTACCATTGACCACATATGGTCTTGTGGAAGAAATTCTCCCCCCCGCCCAAAAAAAAAATCACTTCCCCCTAATGGTCAAATTTGAAAATTTTGAAATCATATTAAGAATCAAATGTCAAGGTCGTGGAGGGGTCGTAAAATGCAAAATTGACCACTTCCACATTATGAAAGGCAAATTTTTTTACATCCAAGTTATTTACCAGTTGAAAAATTTGGAGTTTTTGCACCTTGGGCCACATATGGGGCCACGAATTCCAAGAAGCTCCAAAAGGTCTACATATGGGGCCAGGGAGCAATTAGGTTCAACATCCTATTGGTGGTCCCTTTTTAAAAAAAATTATTTGACCACCCATCGAGGCAGTCGGTTTTCTGAAAAGAGACTGAAGGGGGGGAGACCCATGACGTTGGATAAGTGAGCTGTTCAGATACCCTACCCGACGTCACCCAGGCATCAGCTTCTCGTCACCATGACATCAGCTGGTCCACCTGACGTCACACCCGCGTCATCGATCACGCCTTCTCGTACGACGTTCATCCATTTCAATTAGAATTCTTTCTTCAAGCGAATTCCCAATTTTTTAAACCTTTTTTTTTTAATGAAACCCATGTTCTGAATATGGATTTTTGGCTTGTTGCTATTGGTTTTAAGCTTTCTTCTGTCTTAGGTGCATCAAAAAATCCAAGGTACAATAATTTACAATATCAGTCTTTTTTGCTTTTGGGGGGTGAAGTTTTGCCAGCTCTGCCAAAAAAGAGGTAATACATTGATGTCCTTCTAAATTTAATCCAATGACATGTTGCCAGCAACACCATAGCAACAATAAAAAAAAAGTCCTTCAAAATTTCATTCAATGACTTGTTGCCAAGAACACCATACCGTAACAACAATAAAAATAAATAAATAAATAAATAAATAAAAACCTTGTGCAACTGGACCATTGTTCACCAACAAGGTGAAGGACATTCTTCAAAAGAGGATCCCTACAGTGAACAAAATTGTCTTACATGCTTGCTCAGCCAACTACAATTCTTGGATTAACAAACGCATCCCTCTTGGGTATCTGGCAAAGCATAGACATCTTACTCCATCCCTGAGAGGAGGACCATTGCTGGGTTATATAACAATAATGTAGGAGGCTCGAAAACCACTCATCTAAGGGTTGGTCTGCATTTTTCATGTACTTCATTCAAAGGGAATATTCTTTTATTTATTTTTTGAAACCCGGGGTTTATTCCAAGACAAAAAATCAAGAACAAACGGCGAAAGCCAAGGGCAAGGCCCTGGAGAGAAATGTAGAGGACAACACTCAAAGGGAATATTTTGAGCTGATTCTGAGTCAAAGAAAAATAGATGTGGAATGTAACCCAAGTGGTTTCATATTTTTCGAAGCATTATTGAATTAGTTATGTGTTATGGGCCCCTATTTATGGCCCTAGGTCTACCATAAATTGTTCACTTGCAACTTGTAAAGAGAAATGGGGAAAGGAAGAACAATGATTGACTCTTGCAATAAATTATAGTTTTCTTCTCAATCCATTCAATGACTGTAGAGGTCAATTTAACCCCCAAGTGAATTTGACTATTTTTTCACCAAAAATGCCCCCAAACTACCATTTCTAGTACAAGTACCAAATTTTAGAAAAAAAACACATTTCTAGACATATGTAACTGTAGGATCTTGTACTACGCTGGTTTGAGAAGATTTGTAAAAACTTTCAAAACTTTCCACCAAGTAGATCACAAGATATTAGCGTTTGAATGGACAAAAATCCTTTTTTTGACCCTTAAAAAAAAACAAGTAGCAGCACTTCATAAGGTTACATTTGTAAGAAAAAAAATTCTAAAATGGTGGTGCTTCTTTGGATTCATTTTTCAAAGAAAGTTGGCTACATGTTTGAAAAAATTTAGATCTTTTGGGATTGTACAACATATAGGAAAAAATAGTAATGATTCAAATTACTAAATTGTTAAGAATTTAGTTATGGAATTGAAATTTTCCAATTCCAACTATTGCAATGTTGTAATTAACAATCTACATCCTATGATTTTCTTTTTTTTTCAAAAATATTGAAAATAGAGTTAAATAAAGGATTTAAAAGTTTATTATAGAGTAGAGAATCCATAATTGCTCATAAAGTAAAAGTCCTAATAACTTTCATCTCATTAATCAAAATGGAATGATTCAAAGCTTTCCATGCATATGTAAATCTAGAAAACCAATTTCAAATTTTTTTTCTTAAAAAGTGATTTTTTAAGATTGGAGGGGGGAAGACTACCTGTTGAGCAATGAAAATATCATATCATACAATAACTTTTGAACCATGTAATCAAAAATTATGAAAAATTTGAAGCCTTAAAGCTACTCCTCGAGCACCTGTTCTATGAAAATTTCAAAGAAAAAAGAATAGAAACTCTATTCATAGTCAATTGCCCAAAATCCCTATGTTGCCAAAAAAAGTAGTTTGAGCATTTAGGGGTTAAGGACCATGTCATGTCCATTGTAGAGCTACTATAGGGGCAATTCTAAATGCACAAGTGGATTTTGACCCTCATACCTTATATGTGTGAAACTAATTTATCAAATTTATTATACTAATATTGTTATTTAGTGTTATATTACATTTAGTGTTATTTACCATGTTATTTGACTCACTCTAATTCTCATTTAGTTGACAAATAGTGTTTAGGTTGACTTGCAATGTTGGTAACATTAGTGTTATTCTTGACTTTTAGAGTTAGAGTTTGTAATTAGTGTTGCAAACAATAATTATCATTATTAGTATAGTTCTACATTGAGTTGTTCAAGTAGTGGAGGAGAAATTAGTGTCAAGTGCCTTAAAATTAATGTCACTACAAAAAATTTATTTCATATAAATTGGTACAATATGATATTATATCAACATGCACTAATTCAAAGTAGTGTGAGCTTAGTTAATTCGTGTTAAACATACTAATATGTCAAACCATTGTACCATCATAACAAATGATGGTGGTGTATAATTGGAATCCACAAAATCCAAAAAGTGACATCGTTTGAATTTTCATTGATTTTGGACTTCATCCAAATGTTTTTGGTCTTGTTCTAAAGTTTTTTAGAAACAACAAAAGTTCCATTGCTCTCTCTCTCTCTACGAATGATGCTTGAGTAAAGGTTTTTGGGCCTCATTTTTTGGTGTAGACACCTTGATGATGGGAATTTCATATCAATATCGTATAAAAAAATCCTAGGGTTTTGGAAGAAACAAGATCTTCTTTAAACATCAATATATTTCAAGATTCAAACATATATTGGGATTTTAGCCAAAGACCATCCTTGACTTTGTGAATGGGATTATGGGGGACACAAAAAAGTGCAACATGAGATTCAAAATGGAAAATATATGGCATAAGAGAACACGTAATGAGGATCCACTAAAGATGGATCAAATATACGTCACTTTCAGGTATTAATCATATGCATCACCTAGGGTATAAGGCTGTAACTTTTACATTTTCAAGTGTCTAGATGTAAATATGTGTTAGTACCTCCAAGAAGAACCATGACAATTTCTACTTAAATTTGTTCAACTTTAGTGATTATCCCAACAAGACAAATGGCATATCAAATATAATGATTTAAATATATTGTTTACAATTATGAGTAGAAAAGGACTAAAAATATATATTTTACTACTTCCTAGAGAAGACTAAAATAGGAACCAACGAACAAGGAGATCTTATAGTTGGTGTGAAATCAACTGAAGAAAATCAATAAATTATAGTCTTCATTTCAATATTTTAGATTGTATAACCAAATAAAGAATTAGGAGTATAGGTAATGAACCACTTATGAAAAAGAAACAATAATTTTTCATTCTTTCTCCATCAAGAACAAGCAGATTTTAATTGCCACATACAAGTTCCCGTTAGTTCCTAATTCTTCATAGCCCTATGGTATTCAAAATTACTTGGCAACTATCTCACATAGCTTCAGAAGCTATTTTTTGTGAGTGTTTGGAGACAAGAAGATAAGATCTTCATTCAAAGAGGGGTGGTAGGAGGTAAAACAACCCATGTGGGATGTGTGAGGGGATATGTAAATTAGGATTATTAGGAGTGCAATTGTTCATAGTTAAGTCAAAAGTAGGAATTGTGTTCAAAGTAGAATTTAAGACCTCATTTAGGAATAGTAGAATAATTTTTTACAATGTTTTTGTAACAAATTAAAGTGTAAAATAAAGCTAACTTTCATCTCCAAGAACCCACTTGATATTTCAAGCCTTCAATCAATAGTTATGAACAAATTTCATAGAGGACTTGGAACAGACATTTTCTTTGACATTTTCAAACATCCCCTTTGAATTTTGTCCATATATTTTTTTTTGAGGCTCAAATCAAAAACATCTTTTTGTAGATGAAAATAAGCTTGATTTCCCAAGTTTTCTTAGTTTATAGGTTTTTAGAAAAAAATTATTCTACTATGTCCAGATGAGGTTTAACCCCTAAAGGACCAAATGGTGTTTTTTGGCAACATAGATATTTCGGGCAGCTCACTACGGATGGAATTTTGATTTTTTTTCTTTGAAATTTTCACACAACATTTTACCGAGGAGTAGCTTTAAGACCCAACAATTTTTATAACTTTTGAATACATGGTTTAAAAGTTATTGTATAATATGTTGTTTTCATTGCTCGGCGGGCAGCTCGGGCAGAAAAAAAAACTTCTTGAAAAATCACTTTTTTTTTAAATAAAAATTTGAAATTGGTTTTCTACATTTCTATATACATGAAAAGCTTTGAATCATTCCATTTCGATTTGTGAGACGAAAGTTATGAAGAGTTTTAGTTGTGGGTAGTTTGTGGGTAGTAATGGAATCTCTACTCTCAAATAAACTTTGAAGACCTTTATTTCACTCAATTTTTAATATTTTTGGAAAAAAATAAAAACTTGAGGTGTAGATTTTTTATTAAAACATTACAACCATTGGGATTGGAATTTTTCAATTCCATAAATAAATTATTAACACTTTAGTATTTTGAATCATTCTCTACTTCTTTCAACTTACTATTCTTTTCCTATATGTTGTACAATTCCAAATGATCCAAAAAATTTCAAGCATGTAGCCAACATGACTTGAAGAATGAATCCAAAGAGTTACAACCATTTTCGACATTTTTTCATAATGATTTGACCTTGTGGAGTGCATCTGCCCGGATTTTTCCAGGGCCAAAAAATGGCTTTTTATCACTTCAAATGCTAATACCTTGCAATCCAAACGGTGGAAATTTCTGAAATTTTTTCCACATCTTCCAAACCAGTTTACTACAAGATCCTACGGTTACATTTGTCCAAAAATTTATTTAAAAAAAATTTGGTACTTGTATTGGAGATGACAGTTTTGGAGCGTTTTTAGTGAAAACATAGTAAAAAACCTTTAGGGGTTAAAGTTATGCTTTGAACACAATTTTTGCATTTTTGACAATGATTTTGTTTTGATTTTAGAGTGTACTTGTATAAGAAGCAATGCACAATTTTCTCACTTCAAACTCCAATAAATAAGGATTTGGAACCATACACCCTAAATTTATAGTGGACAAAGCTAGCATATAGTATTACCATGCAATATATGTTAAAATATCCAAGCATTGTAGAGATATCAAATTTCAAAGTATAAAAGTCATTCAAAATTGTGCAAAAGACAACATTTTTGTGTCCCATAAAAGAACCATGACTTGCTTTTTTGTGGTCAAGTTTTTGTGGGAGTATTTGTGTTTGAGGAGGCATTGTCATGTATTATATCTTAATTGGATTGAACAACACAAATTGTGAAAAATGTGGAGTGCATTTGGAGAAGTAGTATCATTGTCAAAAGCATCCAAATGATATGCTTTTCAATGCACCACAATAGATAGGTGCATAATAAATCCCACAAAGTTGTAAGGCCATTTTGCCCTAGGTATTTGAGCCAAAAGCATTGAGCTCAAGTTTTTGGATCAAATGAAGGCATGCATAAACTTTACTAGAACTAGCACGTGGATGTGGGATGGGCTATCAACAAAGGCAGTGTAGATGAAGTAAAAAGAGTGAATTACTTAGAACTAAGGTACAATGGACTTGCATTGAGGCAAAAAATTATGACTTTTAATGGAAAGCAAGGGGAAAGTATCTACTAGATGGACATGTACCTATGAGTCATGTAGAGGAGTTTGGGATTGTAGTGGAATAGATGAGATTGGAGTGGAATCATGCCTACCTTGCAATTATCTACCAATAAGATCAACAAAAGATAAGGATAAAGGAGGCAACAAGGAAAGATGGCAAAGATCATGAAAGTGATGAAAACTCCTTCAAATTTGTAATACCCGAAGGCATTTCAAAAAACAATATTTTATGCGTTTTAATTTGATGGAAATGTCACATATTGGACATTAGTTACCTAGAACCATGAATTGGAGCCATGAGTCCATTGGAACACCACAAATTAAAACTATTCAAAGGAACTCTACAATTTTCTAGGGTAGTGAGATCTATGTGAAGAAAGTGGTACATTGAAGGTTGTAAATTGTTGAAACTAGAGTCAAATTGATTGTCTCAAAGTTGCTTATCTGGCTCTAAAGGCATGGCAATATCCATGCCTAGATGTATATCCAATGTTAGTCATAGCCAAAAATTGATCTTGCCAAGGCCAATGCCATCATGAGGGGTTGAAGGTGAGAGAAAAAGTTTATGCAAAGTCCCTTGTCATGGTAAATGGAATTGAAGATATTACAAAGGTAGGGTGGAGATTGGCTATAATATGAACCACGTTTGTTTCAAAGGGAGAAATGAATTGAGGCTCAAGAAAGAACAATCAAAATTGACAATCATGAAGCCAAGCAAGTGTAGATTCATGCCAATAGACTTAGATTTGCTTGCACGATACGGAAAATGTGAACGGGTCTAACTTTATGGATATTGGCCACCTAAATGAAGGTGTTGGTAATCGGTGTATCTAATTGGCAATATTGCTAGCAATTTGGAGGTGTCATATGTAATCAAGTCATTATATTGCTTGCATATGAGTTGGAATACTAGATTGTGGTTTGTCAAGATGCTATATAATTTGCATTGTACTTCCAAAAACTATTTAGATAGTTGCTAAATTTGTATAAGTTATTTTGCCCCCATTTTTTTATATTGAAAACAAAGACCAATACAATGCATAGTTTTTCATTATACTAATTTGCATGGATAGATTCTATCTTCAATGCGCCTTAAGACTTAAAAGACCATTTCTATGACCTAGTTGTCAAACATCAATTCCAAATTCAACTTGGACTTTTAAATAATTATTAAGTTTTTACTATAATTTTTATTTTTTCACCTCAAATATCATTATTTTTTACTTGCAATTCATATCATATAATTTAGCCCACTATCATATAATAATTAAATTAAAAAATTTACACGGAAAAAATATTTGCTAATTAAGTACTATCCATATTGATTTTTTAAAATTTTTGGTGAAAAAATAGATTTAGAATTTTTCTTTTAAATCATCATCATTGTTGCAATAAATTGGCACAAAAATCTCTAGTGCACAACTCAAAGGACTTATAGTTCTTGTCACTTCCATTGAAATCATCCAAAAAAATAATAAAGTCAAAGTTCGTAGGTTTTAATTTACAATATTTTCTATGCTTAACTTTCATTTACAACATTGCCTCAATACGCAAGAAACAATTGGGCTTCATAATGCAATCTTAGTGTAGTCACTATTTGGCATGTGAAAATTGTCTAATAAAAAATAGCAAAACATGGCAATTTTCAAACATTTACATAGAATGCTTAATTACGAAATTCTTATTTGAGAAGTTTGTTTGTATGTTAAATGAAATTAAGATACAAATGTCAGTTGACCTATTATAGAGTCAAATTTTTGTTAGGTCCAAAAATGTGTGTCAATGGAATCCCATTTGTAGTCACTCAAAGACAAATTATATTTAAAATTGGATGAAGTTCAAGAATGACAAATTGATTATCATGTACAATTCCAAGACTTTTTAATTTGTAGATTTTCCAAATCCTTGCTTCAATTTAAATTGTCTTGTTATCAAACATTGTGCAATGAGCATTATTTCAAACTCTAGATAAATTAGAGAACCCTTTGTAAGCACACCTAAAAATCCTACTTTAAAAGTAATCCTACTTTAAAATTGTATCCCTATCGCCATTACCATAAATTGTCAATCATAGTAAAACACTAGTTGAAAGAAGTATCTTTTAACATCAAGCTACAATACAATAGTTTGATTCAACATGCCCTTTAGAACCAAACTATTGCTTAGTGCTCCAAGACTTCCGAAAAGAATCCTTTCAAGGTATCTAGTAATAAAAAGTTACAAAATCCTTCATCGCCTAATAAATCAATTGACAAGACAAAACCCTCACTATATAATGAACACTAAAGTAGCTTTACCCAGTACCGACTTCTAATCCAATACCACCCAAATGTAGGGCCCTCATTGATTCTCGAGTGAGAATGTAAAACTATAATACATGTCTTATTGTGAGATTAATGTGAAGTTAAGGCATGTACTACTGTCATAAATTCTCATCATAGCGTCAATGAAGGCCCTACATTTGGGTGGTATTGGATGAAGGGTTGGTAATGGGTTTATCTACCTTCGTACATGAAGGCTTAATAGTTTATCTTCACAAGTGGTTTATTTTTTTATAGATACTACCAACATTTGATGGAGCAAGGCGGACATCCTTTAGTTATTAAATAAATAAATAATATAAAGAGAATCTAACCTTTTTCACTTCAAAGACAAAAGAAATTCCAAGGTTGACATCCAATGAAGTACTCAACAAATATAACTTTAGCTGTGAAAAGGGAAGATTGATAGTTCAAAAAGACCATTGAAATTCAGAATGAACAATTGGCGTGATTTGGTTGGCTCAGTGAACAAGACAAAGACATCAAGCATATTGTTCAGCGGTTATGTGGACTTTGATTTCTTGGCTCTTGAGTTGCAGTTTCTGTGGTGCTTGAAGGTTGTGTACTTTTTTTTGGCAATGGAATCTTTTTTTTCTTTTTTTCACAAATGAAACGGAATTTCATTGCAAATGGAAAAAATATAAACTAGAGAGACAACTCAAGACTTACACAAGGACAAACAAAATAACAAATAGTCAAAGCAATCCACAACCGCTGAATTCCTTTGTTTTAAAAAACACCAAAAAAAAATAGAGTGGGTTCTAAGATTCTGTCATTGAAGGTGGTAAGCTAACTACACCTAGAATCGCACAAATAAATAATTCAGCATGGTTCCCATTATTATATTGAATTTTGGGGGGGTCTTGTTGGTAGTCAAAGTGGGATTTTAGATTCTTTTAGAGTGCATTTTTTGGACACTATTGTATATGAATAAATTACGAATTTTCAAAGTGCTGAAAATAGGTCTTTCTAAAACCAACCATAGAGTGACTCTCATGAATAGTAGGAATACAATTTAGGCCAGAATTTGTAGTGGTTAGTTTTAGAAAGTTGTTGAGATTAGGTGTAGTTTTAAACTTACAACCAATTTTCATACATTTAATTCTTGGGAACCACAAATTAGTTTGGGGAGTGAGAAAAGTAGAAATAATTAATAATTTGAGAGGAATTGGAAGTGAGTTAGGAAATGGAGGTCATTGATTTATTTGAAAGATAATGAATTGGAGCAATCCACTTCACCAAATACAATTGCATGCAACAATTATTTGGATTTATATACTGGTATCTTGGTTGATCTCTACATAATACATGAAAATACATGGAAAGAATTACCAAAGATGTGCCCCTTCTTTGTCTTGAAGAGTATTGGTGGTGTTTTGGAGGGAAGGCTAACACAAAGATGGCATAAGACAATGTACTTTTCTTATTTTTTAATCTTTTGTTGTAGAAGATAGCTTCAACTACCCTTATTCAAGCATTGATTAGTTGTGAAAGAAGCACAACTAAACTTGTGTCAATTTCTAGTAGAAGATTTTATATGCACCCATGTGAAGTATTTCTTGTATGAAGCGTGTATTTTCACACGTGGAAGGGGTATTTTTCAATGTTGATTGCTCTATATGAATCATGAAAGCAATGTCTATCAAATCCAAAGGTCTTCAAACCGAATCTTTTATGTAGTTGCTAATTTTGTTGACTTGTATTTTTGCATTTTTCATATGTCAATGACAACAATGTTGTATACATAGCTAACTCTTATGAAACTCTAAATTCTTACAATCCCAATAGTGGATCATTCTAATTTTTTTTGCGTACCCATTGTTTATCACTCATCCTCCAATTTGATACAATTACTTTTTTTAACTTTAGCCCCTCTATTCTCAATAATCCTACACCTACTAATGATTTTGTTTGTAATTTTGTTGTGACCTACACAACTCTGGGAAATAAAGGGTTAAACTTGAACAAAAAATGAGCCAACTAGTGGCTAATGAATGGTCATACATTGTTTGTTTTCATTGAAAAATGGATGTTTTTTATCCAAATTATTTTAGACTTCTTTGAGTGTATAAGGTAGACATTTCCATTCCTTGCTTGTACCCAATTCCATCCTCATGTACTAATGGAGTACATCATAGAAAACAAATTTCACCACTAATACATGAAGGAAGGATTCTTAAAGGGACGGGAATGGGTATGTCTACCTTATATAGTGCAAGTGCAGAAAAACTTTGACTTAAATACCTACATAATTTTTAGAGGAAAACATGCTAACTAAAGTCCATAGATCTCAAAAGATACCTTTCACGTGTATTTGATAATTCCTATATCTGGACTCTTCATATGAATTTGAATAATTTAAAATGACCTTTTTTGATTTGGGGATCAATTATTGAAATGAAGCTTATTAAGTTTAGATTCTACTCCTATTTTCCAAAATTTGAATATTCTATTACAAATTGAAATTAGGACCTATTACAAATAGAATTGGTATCTAATTCAAGTCATTTCATATTTTTTTGGAAATTTGTGGAATTAGTTAAGATTAATCTATAATAGGGTCCAAGCACTCTATAAGGAGCCACTAGTAAATGTTATTGAGGTGCTTATATAGGTCCTTATTAGAATATTCTACCAAAAATTGTTGCTTATTCATCTAAAATAGTCCTTAATTGGATGAATTATGCATCCATTATGGATGACTTAAGGAGTGGTTACATCTACATTTTTGTCCTTTGAATGCTTAGAAACTTAACAAAATTATTTTTGTTTTGTATTATATTAAATAGCCATAAATTTTAAACAGTACACTACAATTTTTTTTCATATTTCAAATCATATCCAAGAGTTAGAATGAAGATTCTTAAAAAAAAAGCAATGGTTACGGCCAAGTTCACTTGGCTCCTTATAGTGTATTTGAACCTAGTAACGGAAAAGCTTTAGTATGACCAAATCCACCTCTATTAGTACTTGGATAGTAGGTTGCATTATAGAAATAAACTAAGTCTTCCATCAATTCTTTGTTGGAGCAATTTCCCTTGTTTTATTTTCCTTTACATTCAAAATGACAATCAAATTTATAGAGGAATGAAACAAGCAAATTTACTATTGCAACCATCGGCAAACTTTGGTTTCTTAGGATCAAGACTCAATCGCCAATGCATGTACATGTGCAATAGTTGAATCTCTGAAATAGTTGATGAGCCAACATTAACTCAAAATTTGAGAACTTTTGCTTAGTATGCCCCTAGAAGGGATGTAGTACCATATTTCTTTGTATTTTGCACATGTCTTCTTCACTGTCCTTGTTGAAGAGATATGCAAGAATTAATTTCAATTTTATGGAAAACCAGTTGCCAGTATTGTTCTAACTTAATAGTGACCATGGAAATCCTCACTTTTGGAACTATATGACATCATCTACTTTAATAAAATAATAAAATATGCATTGGAAGTGATACTATTGTAGAAGACCTACGTTTTCTCACAAAATTTTGAGGATGAATAGTTGTAGTTCTATGCTACATGGAGAGATTCTGTCATCCATCAAACACAAAACATCTACTTCGACGTTTAAGGGTTAAGGGCTAGTTTGCCTTTAACATGGGTTTCTTTGAATGGGAATATTTTTAGCTCATTTTTTTAGACCTAGAGAAATAGATGCGGAATGTAAGGTAGGAGGCTCAAACTCCTTTCTAGCATTTAGAATTACCCCTACTTTAGCTCTGAGATGGACATGAGATGGTTCTGAAATCAACCTCTATAGTCATTTGAATGGATTGAGAAAAAAAGTATAATTTATTGCAAGAGCCAGTCGTTGTCCTTGCTTTCCCCATTTTTCTTTATAACTTCAAGTGAACAATTTATAGAAGACCTAGTGTCATAAATAGAGGCCTACGACACAAAAGATTGAAAATTCATAACTAATTCAATAATTCTTCAAAAACTATGAAACCACTTGTGTTACATTTTGCATCTATATCTCTTTGTTTGAAAAATAAACTAAAAATATTCCCATAAAAAGATATACATGAAAAAACAGACCAGCCCTTAGATGAGCTGTTTATAAGCCTACTACCTTAACACAAGTGGGTTCATATTTTCAAAGTATTATAGAGTTACTTTTGAATTTCAAACAAGTTGTTCTGTAGGTACCTATTTATAACCCTAGGTCTTTGAATTCCATAAACCCTAGGTCTTTGAATTCCATAAATCCTAGGTCTTTGAATTCCATAAATTGTTCACTTGCAACTTGTAAAGACACGTGGGGAAGCAAGGAGAGTGATTGGCTCTTGCAACAAATAATACTTTTTTCCTTGATCCATTCAAAGACTATAGAGGTTGATTTAAGGGCCACCTTATGTTCATTCCAGAGATAATTATAGTGACATTTCTTAATGCCCGAGAGGTTTTAGAGCCTCCTGCCATATTTTGTAAAAAAATACTTTGAATGTGACTCTGTGGCCTCATATTGCCTACTGGGAAAAACGGCCAAGCAATTCAAACAGTACCAAAATGCCAAAATTCAAACACGCAGCAAGGCAGTCTCTCAAAAATCCTAAACTAACTAAAACTAACTTAAATTAGAAGCTTCTTACAAACAATGTATCCATGTCAGTTGTAAGTTTGGCAAGCAAAATATCAAGTGGCCAAACTTTGTTTAACCTACAGAACTTGTAGCCCAACAGAAGGCTTAAATTCATCCTAAAAACTAAGCTTAACCCCTGAAGTCCCATTGTCCCTACAGAAGACAAAATGGATTTTAGGCTAGTTCTTGAAAGTGCAATCCTTGTTGAAATCCTTTGAAACTTTTTTATAAGATAGAAAAACTTATTAGCTTTCTAGGAATTTTATTTTATTTCAATTGGTGCCCAGGAGCAAAAATTATACCACCATAAGTCCAAATTTCAATTCAACGGGTGGCAAAAGAAATCCACAAAAACTTCAACTAATTAAAAAAATTTGTTTCTCATAGATTGTAATTTTGTCTACATGGAAGCTTTATTCATTCCATTTGGATTTGTGATGTGAAAATTATGGAGCATCTTGTTTTGTAGGCAATTAGAGCACTTTCTTGAAAAATTAATGTGCATAGAATTATTGTGTTGCATTGATTGGAAAAAAGTTACATCAACAATGAATGTATTATAGTTTGAATATTTAAAAAGAAAAACACTACTACAATGTCATATAGGTTCTTATTAGAGCATTAACACCCTTTTGCACTAAATTTGACTAACTAAAAGCTTACATGCATCTAGTTTTGAAGAGCTGTCACAATTCTCATTCCCTATCCTTGCTTATCAAATACAATCCATAAATAGGCAAGTGACCAATCATCAATTAGAATAAAGGATAAAGCAACTAAACTTAGGGTAAGCAACGATTTGAAGGGCCATTCCTTGGCATGCTAGAATTGAGTGTCAAGAGAATATTGTGAGGGGCCTAGAGCACTTATCATCCACATTTGAAAAGTGTCACACCCTTAACATGCAAGGGTGTGGATGGTCTATGGACCTAAGATAACACAACCTACTTCTGTCCATAGAGTCTGATTTCCACCATCAAATTATTCTAAAGTTGACATTGTTTCAAGGTTGAATGATTAGGATGAACAATGGGCAATTTGGAGAAGGAAGTGGTAGAAATGTGGTGCCTTTAGTTAGTGATGGTTTTAAGTAAATAGAACTTTTTGGCAAGCTTAAGGTATATTCACATTTGGTGTTAAAGAGTGTTGCTACTAAAAATCTTAGAAATGAATTTAGACCTATTTCTAGACCAAATTCACATTACAAACATCACTCCTAACACCAAGTGTGAACATACCTTTAGTAACATAGTAGTTTCTAGTCAATTGAAGTGGCAATCAATAATGGGTACAATTTTGTATTCAGATTTTTCTTATTTTAAGCAAAGTTGAAATCTATTTAATGCTCTTTTCTCCACAACTTTGGATAGCCTTGCTTGTGATAATATATTTTTTTTGGGAAGAGTACTTCCTAAAATTTCTATGAATTACATACTTCACTCATTCAAAATAATTGATTCCCAATTTCCAACACCTTAAAAGTGGACTTCAAATGAACACTTCCACAACTCAAAAATACCACAAACTTTTCACAAGCAATCAATGAGAGGCAAGGAATTTTTTTGAAGCAACCAATGAAAGTTGAGACATTTTGTGCTTCTATGGATGTTCATTCAAGGTGAGAGCTAACATAAGCTATGCTATGTTCTCAACTCTAGAAATTTGTGAGATATTAAGTCTAGAGTGTCAAAAAATTACGAAACCACTTGGACTGTGTTTTTCTTGACTTCACTAATAATCTCATCAAGTTTCTTTTTTTGGATCATTCAACCTTTGCTGTGATTCGAGTGGAATCCAAGGAGAAAAGTGTAGCTTGTAGAGTGATGTTTCTACTGTAACTTCTTCCCACTTCTCTTAATGCAAAGTCAAATTTGATCCGAACTCCAAAGCCAATTCCCCAATCAATCTCCACAGGACCTTAGTTAAGTTAAGTCAATTTCTTAAAAGGACTTTAAAGGATGTTTTGTACATTATAATTGTCGCTTGCACATTGTCAACCTCCGGAAGTTTCATGGCCACGATGAGCAGGACTGAGAGAGCTCAGGATGCAACGCACCGATAGCAACAGGGGAGTGCACGTCTGGTGGACTTGGGAAACATGAAATTGGATGGTTAAGCACTGAGCTGCCAACCTCCTATAGAAATATCCTCCCATTATATGAGAGAGAATGGCATTGCTTAGAGGCTATTCGCATGTAGGATCAGACCGGAGGTGGAGCTCCAGGGCCCAAGTCATGAAGATCAGGTCCATGCCACATCAAGCTTCCGCATGTGAACCGATTCTTCAAATAAAATATTTTCCTAATTTTGATTGGGAACATGGGAACTAGATAAAAATAATGATTGAGAACATGGGAACAAGACAAAAATTAAGGGAGATTTTGTATGACGTGAGACAAAGAGACATGTGGAGGATAATTTTAGTTTATTTTAGTAAGTTAGGTTGATGGGAAGGAGAGTGGGTTTGCAAATCCTAAATTCAAGGATGGAAGAGCCAAGGATGAACTAGAGCTCCATATCGGAAATCAAGTTCACAGTTTCGTCATGCGAACCCCCTTGGGCCTGGTTGGATGTCCGGTCTAGTCCTTCATGCGAACAGGCCCTTACACTACTTGGCACTGTAAGATTTATCTTCCACAATTATGGCATGATTTTAACTTGGTTGCCTAGTGCTTAATGCAGTGGGAGCACTCTCCCCTCAGGTCTCCCATGATGTGAGAGCCCCAGCCCTCAGGCCCGGGAGGTCTTCAGGGGGGAGGCCTCATACTATACATTCAACCTCCTACAATGGGGGAACTCCTCTCTCTCTCTCTCTCTAGGCTCTGGCAAAGACATATCATGTCTATAGTAGTGCAACAAGCCAAATGTGGCAAGAGGATAGTCCAACCAAAAGGTGAATGTAAGAAAAAAAAAACTCCCTATTTTGTGCTTAATTAATCTATTTTTCTACACCTCTTTTCTAGCAAATTTGGGTCCTTTGATAGCGAATATGAACTCAAAATTTGCAAATTTTTTCAAGCATTGCAAGTCAAATGTTCTTGTGTTTTCCCCTAGAGTAAAACATGAGGACAAAATGGTCCCCACATTTGGGTTGGTTGCACTACTATAGATGCACGATTGGAGAGCTTTGGCAACTCTTCATGCTGCCCTTCCAGATAGCTCTTAACTTAACCCCTAAGGTAGGAAGCTCAAGAATGGCACAGGTAAGGGAAAATATTGATCTGTAGAGAAGATTGGGTGTCCAATTATTTTTTGTGTAGGGATACAAAAATGGAAAACATTCCAATGACAATTGAAATTGTAAATTTTGGAGTTTTAATGAAATAGATATGATTTTACCAAACATGAGACTGCGTAGGTTATTGTTAATGCTCATAGACTTCAGTAATGAAATCAAAACAATCTTTGAATAGAGGATATCAGTCTAATAAATGATTAATAGGGTTCTCGGAATGTTCATAAAAGTTTCATGAATGACTCATTCCACTGTTAGAAATGCACCTAGACAATTACATACCCTCGCTATGATAGTGCCAAGTTGTTGGGTAACGTGGTGCTCCTAAGGTTCTAAAATCAAAAATGACATTTTGTGCGAGTCTCTTACTACTGGAGGCAACCCATTTCTGACCACTTAAGCAAGTACACATATATGTAAGGGAGGTTTCAACAATGGGGAAATTTTTCCATGTGCTGAAACAGAGTTCATAAGGTTTCCATAATTTTTGCAGATTTATATTTCTCAAAACATAGTTACTATGAATTTTTGAGCTCAAGATTTTGTTCCACCCATATTGGTCATACAAACCTTTCTATTTCTAACCAAGGTCTGGTTAAAAAATCCAACAAGGGGTTGTTGCAATATTGATAGTCTTGTAGCCGATCATAATGTGCCACAACTGCATTGGGAAGTGTGCCAACATTAATCATTATTAATCACCGACCTCTTGATCAAAATTACTCCACCTTACGCTGCCATAATGGGGCGGTGATCACGAATGGCTGGGTTGCCTCCCCTACATTATTCTACTCCATCTTACATATTTTATAACGCATTCGTGAATTACGAAGAACTCATACTATTGCACCCTATGCACTGCTCATTGTCCTAGAATCACATAGCACCAATCACATTCAGCTTCATCAAAAAATTCAGTCCATTTCAGGTTTTCTGACTCTCTTTTTTATGTTCGATTCTTAATGCCCATGTGAGTTCAGAGCAGATAGGAACCTGAATGTGGTCTATTGTATCAGGATTTCTTCACTGAGTCCTGTTTGTATGGTCTTAGTAGACCAGATTCAAAGCTCTAGTATGGAAATAAAAGGTACATGAATGGTCCTTCACTAATTAAATTGTGGACCCATGGACCTTATATGACTCCCGGTGTAATAATAAGGTACTTGGTGGGTTCAGTGCAGTGTGCGCTGTCTGGGCCTGCCAAACTTTGTCAACATATCAACAATAACTGAACTTGAGTTTTTTCTCACTGCCAAATGAGACTTATTATTATTATTCTTATGTACGGTCTACTGTAGATTCGAAACTCTCTCTTTTTCTTTTCTTTTTATATAAAAAATTGCAGAGCAGAGCAGAGCAGGCAAGCCCTTGTCTAGGATGCAGTGACACAAGTAAACTGGCCAGCCAGGGAACAAGAAGGAAACCCATTTCACAAGTCCCAACCTTGCACTAAGGTAAGAGCACCCAATGGCATCCCTTTCTAGGCCAGAAATTCATTCTAGAACATAAATGTAGATGGACTATAGACATCTTATCATTTTAGGTAAATATAATAAGCTCTCTACTGTCTACGTACATTTACAGCCTGGAATGATTATGCTTTTTAAAGTCTCACGCTATTGGGTACAGGGACGCCATTGGATGCTCTTACCTTAAGGTAATAAGGTAAACCACTCAACCTTTGACAGGCAGAATGACTGGTTTGCCCTATTTGTTGGCATTGTTGAAAATTTTTAAAAATAAAAATAAAAAAAATCCATGTAAGGACAAATGTGAGAAATAAGGAGAGCAATTGAAATTTTATTGTTTGGACAAACTATGAATTTGATAAGAATTTTTGAATGAAATCCATCTTGGAAATATCGGTTGAACATGTTCTAGATTTTTTGAAATGCAGAGGTTGTGTATCAGTTTGTGAATGAAGAGAAAGGTTTGAGATGCTTATTAGAATTTCACAAGTCCCAATCTTGCACTATAATAAACCAATCTCTTGAAAATGTGTTGAATTCCTTGTAGTGTGTTTCCTAAACACACTTGTTTCAAAAAAAAAAATTGTTGAATTTTAGAGCATTAGAAGAAAAATGGGGCCTAAAGAGGACTTTGAAGTAGTAGTGCAAAAAATACAAAATTAAAAAAATATTTACATCGCAATTTGATATGGCACCTAAAAAATTATTTTTTATTTGTACCTTTTGTAGTAGTGGTTTAGAGTTTGGTAGCCCTCTTGAATCCCTATTCTTTTTTCTAATGGTTTTTAAAATATAGAGGTCATGGAATGTCCAAGAATGCATAAGAAAATGGTTTGGGGTGTTGATTGGAAGTTGAGTTTGATCATTTATATCTTTTTCTTGGTATCCAAGGAAATTTATTTATTTTTGTTTGCATTCCTCTTTTTGTTGTATTTTTTGCATGCAAAAAAATAGAATTTTTTTTCTTGGACTTCTGTTATGGAAATAGATGTATGCCTCCACTTTAATTTCAATGTACCTACATTGAAGTGAGAACTACATAGAAAAGAAAATCAGTAAGTTTTTGCTAGAATCTTACTCCATTTTGTCTTGGTTGCACTAATTTATTCTATTAGTGCATTAGACACTAATTTAACAAAGGCAAACTATTTTAATAAGTGTATGATGAAATTTTATTATTGTATTATATTAAGGTCAATAAATCAATAATTCAATTTTTTTAAAAGTGACACTAATTTTTTTAAAAGCAACTCTAAATGAACCTATTTGTTATTGATTGAATTATGATATTTGAGTCCAATCATGACTATGCCACATTTAACTACTTCTGGACTATTTAGTGAATTTTGGACAAAATATTAGGAGATCTCCAAATAATAACATACAGAGATCTTTGGATGTTTGTAAAGATCTCCAAATGTTTTGTATTGATCTCCCAATGATTTGAAAAGATCTCTTGATGCTTTTTAATTTTTTTCTATTATTAATTCTAAACTTTCAAAAGTCTAAAAGTAATTTAATAAGGTGTAACTTTGGCTAGATCTAGCCTTTATTCCATGATCAAGGTTGAAATTTTTTGCCAAATAATCAATTCAAGTTGGCAAATGTGATTTGTTATATGCTTAACCCCTAAAGTTCCATGACTATATTTTCACCAAAAATGCTCCAAAACTGCCATTTTTAAATACAAGTACCAAATTTCTGAAAAAAACACTTTTTTTGACACATGTAACTGTAGGATCTTGCATTATGCTGACTTGAAAACACGTGGTAAAAATTTCCAAAATTTCCACCTCATGGATTGCAAGATATAAGCATTCAAATTCATTGAAAGCATTTTTTTGGCCCTCTACAAAACAGGGCAGCTGCACTTCACAAGCTCACTTTTTATGAAAAAATGTCCAAAATGGTAGTGCTTCTATAGACTCTTTTTCCTAGACAAGTTGGTCACATGCTCGAAAAACTTCAGATCATTTGAAATTGTACAACATATAGGAAAAAAATAGTAAGTAGATAGTAGTAGAGAATGATTTGAAATACTAAATTGATAAAAATTTGATTATAGAATCAAAAAATGCCAATAAGAATGGTTGCAATGTTGTAATAAACAATCTACATCCTAGGATTTTATTTTTCTCAAAAATATTGAAAATTGAGTAAGACGAAGGACTTTAAAGTTTATTTTAGAGTTGAGAATCCATAATTGCCCACATACAAAAAAATCCTCATAAATTTTGACTCATTGATCAAAATAGAATGATTAAAAGCTTTCTACATATTTTAAACTCTAGAAAACCAATTTCAAATTTTTTTGTATTGGAAAAGTGATTTTTTCTAATCCGCCTATAGTGCTTGTTGATGAAAATAGTAACATATTAGGACATAAACTTTTGACTCATATTTCCAAATGTCATGAAATTTAGTGCATATGAAAGATATTCCTTGTCCTTGCCTTCTTTTAAAATTTTGGCCAAAAATATGGAAATCTCCAATTACATGTACCTACCCAAAATTGCAATGTAGCCAAAAACATTAGATGAAATCTACCTACTATGAAGGGCGGCAAGTTCCCGCAAGTTCCCCTAAGTTCTGGGATTATGGGAATTGAGCCATAGTAGTTGGCTAACATGGTAGAAGTTTGGCCATGTCAAATTATAATTAAAAAATAATTTAATCTTTCTTTTGAATTTTCTTAAAATAATTTTAAATTCTGGACTGAACTGGCTAATTCCCAACATGGGGAACCAACCTAAAATGGCCCTTTAGTGCTACTGAAAACATTTAATGACACAGTTTTTTCCTTTAGGGGTTAAAAATAATAAGATATGTTTTTCTTATATATATATACTTTTCAATATTAATATACACACACATACACATTGTATAGATGTATATATTTTTTCAATGACGACTTTTAGATCAAAATTGGTAATAGTTGATATGTAGTGATATACAATTCTATATCGAAAAATATAGGATGCATTAGGTGTGAAGTGACAAATAGACATGGCTTGGCCATAGAATTTTGAGACCACAAGACTAATGTCATGAAATGAAGCTATGACTTGGCTTTGAAATTTTTGAGGCTGAATGATTAAAGTCATTCAATGAAGCTACAACATGGACATAGAATCAATAGAATCATGATGTTACATGATCTGAAGTCATGAAATGAAGATACACAAGTGTAGTCACAACTATTTTTTCAAATAATTTGAGTGTCTCTTCACCCACAATTGTATATTTTAATAAAAATAATTTAGACATTTAAATTTTGGAGAGCTATTTTTAGGATCAAATTAATTCTAATGAAGACCTTTTAGGTCATAATTGGTTTTGTTGATTCTGGGAGTGACCTTTGGCATTTTTGTATTGATGTATTGATAGGGTCTACTATGCAACCATGGAAGGGGGGCCTTTTGAGGCACCAAGACTAAAATGAAATGAAGCTTGGACAAGAATAGTCGAATGAAGCTAGGACAAAAATGTTAGAATAAAGCCAAGACAAAAATGATAGAATTTCAAGGTTACAAGTCTAAATTGGAAGCCTATGAGTGTCTTTTTGCTTAATCAAGGTAGTTCAAAAGATTTTAAAGGAACCAATGAAGACCTTTGGTAGGATTCAATAAATTTACAAAAACAAAGGCCAAAAAAATTTGGAATTAATAAAAATAAAATATGAAAGTTGAAATGTTTTTGAGCCAACAATCGGGCTTGAATCTTTATGATTTTTGTATTGACAAATATAGGGTTCAATGTTGTCTATTGGTCAAAATACACCTCCAAAGTTCACCATAACCATTTCACAGTTATCAAGATGTCCACATCAATTGAAGTCTACAAACTTATAACTTAAGCCTCAAAAGACAAGCCTATTACTACTTTTTCAAACTTCACTTGCAAATAACTCCAAATGTGACTTTTTTTGTATTTATTTTTTAGAGATTTAATTACATATCTTATAAAAGTCCTAAAAATTTTTCATCTTTTTTTGGAAAAATTTGAAATTACCAAGAATTTCTGAATGAAAAGTAAATTAATTCATATCAAATGTAATTGAAGCTAAAAAAAATCTAAAAATTTCTAAGCATGTTTATAATTTAATGTACAACATTAAGGTGCAATTTACCATGTCACTCTAAAATTAGAAAATAAACACTCTACCCAAAGTTCAAATTGCTATAAAATTTTGATGAAGCCTTGTAGATTGAAACTAATTTAGACAATTTTTAGAGTGACATGAGCCAATTTTGCATAGACAATGTAGGGTTCATTTTGTGACCATGGGGATAGTTTGAAGTCACAACTAAAAATTGTGGCATCTCCAATGGAATTTTGAAGTTAAACACTTGAAATTGAAGCCCTGAGAGAATTCAATGTCTTTTCAATTGAGGTGTTAAAAGTTTTTTGAAGGATTGAAGTCCTATTAATTTCCTAAACAAAGGCATGAAAAGTTTGGATAAAAAAATATGAGAGTAAACCTTTGGAGCTATTAGTCAACATACACCTCCAAAGTCTAGCATAATGAATTAACAATTGCCAAGACTTCTATGTCAACTAAATTCTAAAGACTTTAAACCCTTAATAGTCAAGCCTATGATTATTTTTTTAAACTTTAAATACCTACTAATTTGATTTTTGAATTTATTTTTCACAGATGTCATTACAAGTCTTCTATTTTGGTAGTTATAGAAAATTCACAATATTTTAGATTTTTTAAAATTATTATGAATTTTATCATAAAAAGTGAATAATATATCAAATGCAATTCATTAACAAAATTTTTAAAAATCTCTCTAAATTTACATTATAATGTCGAACATCATGGTACTTCTTTTCTAATTATATCATTCCAAATTAAAGAATAAAGAAGCCCTAGTTTATATAGTATGTTTTGTGTATTCAAATGATTTGTATATTCCTTCACCCATTATTGCATCTTTTCATTACTTTCTATTCTAATAAACATAAACTAGGAGCTTGCTACTCCATACACTCTCAATGCCATCCAATTGAAGGTTTAGATTTATGATTGAAAATAACCATGCAATGTTATAAATATTCATCGTTTTTCTATGAAGACTAGGGCTTTGGTATTCTCTATGTCAATGACATTCAACTTGAGATTTAAATTTATTCTTGAAAATTTTATAGTCTGAAAATTACCATGTAATATTACAAACATTTGACATTTTATTGTGAACTAAAAATATTTAACCTATATTCAATTTCAGAAAAATACCCCCACATCCTTCACCCCTGAAGTCCCAAGGCCAATTTTTTGTCATCTCCAATGCAAAGAGCATGATTTCCAAACATATAGATTATTGCATATCCAACTTTACAATCTTTATGTAAAAAATGTATAGAAGGATCTCTGAAAAAGTTTGATTAGGTAGATTACAAGATGTTAGCATTTACAGTAAAATAAATGAATTTTTTTGTACCTTGTTACATTAGATTATAAGGCTTGATTTAAAATTTCTCAACTATAGAATTTTGAATTAAAAAAATTATATTGAAGAATTGAAATGAGAATTTAGAAAAAAATTTTAAAAAAATACTTGGTTTCCATTATTCAAAATTTTTGAGGACGACTCTTTCCAAATTCCCACATCCACGTGAAGGTCCAATTTATGCTAAGGTCTCCCAAGTTGAAAACAGGATGCCAAAATCTTCACTCTTCAATGGGCATCACTAGTGTCCTACATGAAATCATATTCATCATCAATTTAGTCATTTTTGTACAAAAGTGCGACATGTCATATTGGGAATGGGTTGGAGAATGGAGTGAAGTAACATGGACCCCTAAGAATTTGGCATGAAAATTCAATTTCAGCACCTTAGTGCCGAATCAAACCTTCACGTACAGTAGCACAGAGCCCTAGTATATATCTATATACATCCCAACAATTCTAGCATCTATTTTTAGAAATATTTTTTTGCTTGCCCTAACCATTGGAAACACTAAAATTGACTAAAGTTTTTGACATTCTAAAGGACTCTATACCCTCCTAACGCTATAATCACCATATTTTGTTGACGAGAAGGTTTTCTAAAATAACCATAACTAAGCACTCCACTCGGCTGAACTCGGAGATTGAGCAGAGGCGGAAACAACGTATTTCCGCACATACCACCAACGCAATCAAGGAAATGCAGATCCATAATCTGATCGTGCCGTTATACTTTCGAAATTTAACTCCATCACACTGGAAGGAACTATCGACGCTGAAGAAATTGCCACTTATAGCTGGACGCTGCATTTCACTGGAAGCAAAAGCAAGCACTACTAAAAAAGCAGATCCGGTGAGGGACTTCGAACCTCACCAGATATCGGTCAGGTAGATGTAACCTGGATGAACTGCTGCAGAAGCCGTACGCTCATCAAATCCCCCATCATCTTACACCACATCTCCAAGCCGCCTGCAACTACTCCCAACGTGACCCGATATCCACAGCATTGCGCGAAAGAGAGCGCCTGGCCACAGAAACACCCACGGCCGACATCCCCATCCAAGAGAAGATGGCAATCGAGCAGACCCCCCGAGGATTGCCTAACCCCAACGAAGCTCTGCGACCAAACAAACATCTTTCCACTACCATCACCCTACCATGCCAGCAAAGCCAGAACCCGAACAATACGAATGTGCTTCGCTAGATCCCCAAAACAAGTTCCACAAGCATGTATGCGCACCTTAACACTGATCTCGTCAAAACTACAAGCTTCATTTCTTCTGTTCAAGAGATTGTACAGTCCCCGCGCTGGGTCGGCACCAAAGTTGCCAACCAGAAGTTGCTAATCGTCTAACTGGGGCTGCCGATAGCTGCAGCTCAAAATCCTCACTCCAGACGATCTTCACACAAGGCACCCTCGAACACGACACGATCATGTGGGCAAGCACATCACCACAAACTATCCATCACCTGCCTCAACTTTTCTTTCAGACTACTTACTCGTAACAACATACTGTTCCCGACTAACGCAACAAAGGGACGCTAAAATGGGATTCAGCAAAACTTCCCAACCCACATCTACGCCTACAGATGAATTGCTTTTACACAGATTTACAGTTTTTGCCCCGCAGCTCCCATCTGCTGCTGCATCTGGAAAATCAACCACCCACATCACCAACGTCAATATTTCACTTCAAACAGGATCGGCACCGATAGAGGAAACCGCCGCTCGTAGTTGTACAACACGATTCACTATCCACCTCAGGCCTAACTGGCAGAAATCCACGCGTTCATGATCCCAAAACGAAGGCACACAGCATAGTCGCAAAAACGGACCTTTGTCTTCTGCAGGCACAGAAACAGAACTTCGTCATACTAATAATGTTGTACCTGATAGTTGCCAGGATTCATCATCTACAGCCAACAACACATGGGTAAGGACTCTCGTAAAACCAACGATTCGTCACACAAAATGCACAACCATCCAAACTCAACAATGATCGCAAGGACTACAATGCCTTCGCTGCTGTCAAAACCGCTATTCGAATTCTCCACTTCAACACCAACGAAAGACATCAAAAATCAAAAGCCAACATCGTCTCGCAAGAGCTCCATACATGCGCTACTTGGAATCACTTCAAAGACGGCTGACCACGTGCACGATACTTCTAATCTAGCCTACAGCAGGACGAGAGACAAGTCACAAATTTCTGAAAAAACAGGAACTAAACAATGGTACAAACCTGAGCTTGCATGTAAGGGTTGTACGCGCCTTGCTGCACCATCTGACCACGTCCACAGAAACAATCAAAAACAAGAGATGTCATCAACTCCAGGTCACATGTCACAGAGCTTGACCAAAATCTGAAAAAGCGAGAAGCAAGTCTACAATCGAGGCAGATTCATAGATTTCATTTGTACATCGGATTCATGCCGACGTCGAGGTATCCTACCAGACACAACGGAAGCAAGACCCAGCCATGGCGACGACAGGGGACTGAAGGAAATCCAGATCCAAATACCGTACTCAGTGGCACTAGATCGAAATACACATCCATCAGTAAGAACAGCGCCCAAAGCTCACCTGAACTCCAGGAGACACCATGCCGCTTCCCTCTTTCTTGCCAGAAGATGACTCTCCAGCCTTGTTTGTTAGGGCACCCTACATCAACCAAGACCGACATCAATAAGCCAAAGTACATCTCTTGTACAAGTCGAGCTCACAAACCATGTCACAGCACGAACAGTTATAACTCCTCTCAAATAGACTCACAACGCCCACAGTACTATCCCCCGAGCTTACAACTCGGCGACTGATCTACAGAATGGCTGCCCACTGCCCAGTAATAACGGTGCCAAAATCTTTATCCAATTCGACCAAGCAGCCGCGTGAAGTAACCAACAAAGGTATCAAATCCACGATCCCATACCAAGTCACTTAAGCACAACTCCCATATTCACTGGACCATAGAACTTCAAGGACATCAAACACCGTCAGTTTCACATGAGTTGGCGTGATACGCACCTCCGTCTGGAAGAAGACAACCGAACCGATCCATTGCCACAGGCCAGCCAAACATGAATCAGTCCAGGTTTTTAATCGCGAACAAGCAGAACCCGCTACAGGCCAGAAAACACCACCACTGACCATAACACCGCTGGGTGGCGACACCAGCGAGCACAAAACCCAGCACTTCCCACATCCAACACTGACCAACCTAGCCGTCCATGAGATCAACTCCGTCTAGCTGCCAGGATATTTAAACGAACTCCTAAGACTTGCTTGAACCTAGAGCACACAACTTCAGCCTTTCCGCTGCTGCCGCATCTGCTACTTGCAACTCCACAGATATAATCCCAATTTCAAATTTAGCTGTTTGAAAGAAATGCTTGTCACCCACCTCTCTGTACTTGTGCAGGTAAACTTTCAAAGGCTCAACGTAGTCTTCAAACCCTAACGTGCTCATGGCCCAAAGCAAATCGTCTCCATTAATGGTTTTTCGCTTCTCGCGCTGGCACTTGTCGCTGGCTCTACAAGCGGTTAAGGAGTACAACTGCACGCGCTAGGGGAAGACAGTCCACATTCACATCCTACGGATCACCGAACATCGATACATCACAAAGATAACATGCCTCTCCCCACAAACCACAAATGAGGTGTCCTGCAGTCATTTCCAAACAGAGCTCTCGCATACACACCAAGGTCAAAGCGGGGCGAAAACATCCGACGAAACTTATCAATGAACAAGGTCTCGACCTCATGACATTAACGGAAAGGTCAAGTGAATAAAGCTCTGGATGTGACGGCGAATCTGGAGACAGCGAAAACTCTCCAAGGTCCACCTCACTAGTGCCTCCCGGCAAACATTGCATTTACCCTCCAAGAAAAAAAACCCAATCCCACCAAAAAAACGACGTCCCGAAGCAAACAGCCTGCACCAGACTTCAAATGCGAACCGAAAGAAATTGGGCAGCACACGAAAAAGACCTAACTACAGGACGCAGCAGGGGTGAAAGGGCCAACAAAACTCGGCCTTCACAGACCATTCCTCGTGAAAAAAAATGGCGCCACAATGAATATAAAGAAACCACGACTGCAGCGATAGAGAAGGAATCACACAGAAAGGATAGAAAACCCAAACCGTGAAAAACTGGCTCAACTTGCAGGAAAGAAAGACGACACAACTGGCGCTTCAAATAACGCTGGGAAAAAATGAGGCACAAAACAGCATGTCACTCGCAATGAAGACGCACGAATACAACAAAGACTCACCGATGCCCGAGCCAAAAGAAGGAAGGAAACACAACAACACAGCCAAATAAAAAATCTAGACATTCAAGTGGATACTCGCTGGTGATGAAACTGATGAACTCCGACACGCACTCCTGAACGGTCTCCTTGGCGTCCTTGGCAATCTTGGCATTCGCAGGCAACGCCTTCTTCATGATGCGGCTGATGTTGGCAATTGGCAGGAAGCGGTCCTGCTCACGAACGTTGGAGTTGTCCCTGTCTCCGCTGCCGTGATTTCCTCCGTACTCGTCCGAGTGCGGACTATCTGGACTCCCCGGGCTGCCAGCCTCCGCCATTGTTCGACCTATATTCCCAACCCAAGTAAATCAACCGCACGGCAATCAAAAACCTCTCCACCTCAGCACACTCACCCCGAGCCCTCAAGAAGCACGCATTACATTATTTCCCACAACGTCTCTACTTCCCCTGTCCTCGCTCGCAATGGCCTCTAACTCCTTCCAAACCTCCATTCAATGCCAGGACGACGGGAGAGGACGACGGGAGAGGACGACAATGAAAATGACCGCAGCACCCAGACGGAACCTACAAGCGCGAAAGTAAGGGCACCAACTGCTCTCACCCCCGTGCATCAAGGAATAAAAGAATGCAAAACCAAGCCGCCTCCACCCACTCGGACACTCTCACCCACCCGGCACCGCCTCCGGAACTCCCAACACAGCTCAGCGAACCTCATTGTCCAACAACAACGAAAGACGCGACCGGGCGCACAAATGAGAGGCAACAAAGAGGTACGCAACTCCGCCGAAGGAGACGAGGATGAAGGGTGACGATCGATTTGAAAGAACTTACAAGAACTTACGAAGTCTCGAGTGATTCGGCTGGAAAGAAGAAGACGGGCGAGACCGACGGATGGATGACGCCGCTTCCGCGCGCTTAGCGTCTGGCGATGGCGGTTTGACGAGGAGTTTGCTGCAGTCTGTGACGAGTGTCGGGAAGGAGGAAGGACAAGCTTAAGTTAAGTTGAACAAGGCGGGAGCATCTGTCAAGGGCGACGGGCTTGCGGGCAGGCGTGCGTGCGCGGGTACGCTGGGTGAGTGTCGCTGCTACTGGGCTTCCTTATTGGTACGGTGCCGGTCTTTACCACTTGTCTCGCTCCCCTTCAAGCTCCCTCTTCTGCTTCGGGCTGCGGCGCTCACTCACGCTCACCGCCTGTCGCCGTCACTGTCGCCGTCGCCGTCGTGCCTTCCGACCGTGTCCGTTACTCCGTTTCGACTACAGTGCTTTGGCACACAACATTTTCGGTTCAAGTAAGATATTCAGGAATCTGCAATACAATTTTTGCTGATTTACATCAAACTTACAACTGTCTAATAACAGAATAATTGCAATTTCCTTCTTCCTCGATTTCCCATTCCCTTACAGTGAAACCCAACTGGTGAAGCCTGGCGGTATCTTATTTTTTCGAAGGGAAAATATCTGGTCTCGAATCTCCAACCACGCTGAGTGGCATCTCATTCCAGTAGCGAGCTGGCAATTCGCGGCCATGGTCTGCCGTCGACAGACGCTGACGGCCTCCGGCGGCCAAAAGCTCCGACCTTGCGGCAGGTCCGACACTGCTACGGCGTCTCCTGAGGTGGTCCTGGGTGCAGTGGCTGGGGATTTGTGTTTTTCAATGATTTCTGTGCCAGGTGGCGCCTTCTAGGCTCTGGAGCGGCCAGACCCTTGCTTAGAATACCATATCCTCTACTGTACCTAAGTTAGCATAGTGAGCCTTTTTTGAGGCGGTTTGGGAATTCCCTTCTTTCTTTCCTCAGTCCATGCCCATGCCCCGGGCCCGGGCCCGGCCCGGCCGGGCCTCCTCTCATTCCGTGCCCGGGCAATTCTCACCCTTTGCTTTTTCACTTTGAGAACGAATATTTAACCTACCAGGTTTGACGTTTTGACCGGCGTTTGCCTGGGCTGGGCGCTTGAGTGGAGAAGGGTATCAGATTCCCTGATGTAAAAAAAGGTGTAAGCACCTATGAGCAACACATTTTCTAGTCCCACCATCCCAATTATCAAATTATCACATGACAAAAAAATATTTGATGAGATTCTTAGGGACACTTTACACACCTAGAGGCTAGCCGAATTTGTTGGGTAAGCCCCAAATCCTCTCTTGGGATTGGACAAAAAGTTATATACATAATGACACTATTTTCTTTGAATGAACATCCGGAAAGCACGAATTGTCTCAACTCTCATTGGTTGCTTCAAAAAATCTTGTCTTGGGCGGCTTCTGAAGAAGTTGTGGGGCACTTTTGAGTTGTAGAAGTGTTCATTCAAATTCATTTTCGAAGAGTTCGAGAACAAAAGGGTGACAAAATTGGGTGTGTTTACCTCTCTATTTAGGTTCATTCAAACAAAAAATGAGAGGCCATGTTTTACATGGTATTGAACAAGAAGTAAGCACACCCAATTGGGCCAATTTTTTTTTTTTTGGGGGGGGGGGGCGGAAATTGACTTTTTGTAAGCATTTCATTTTTTGTTTTTTTGAGGTACTTTCGAAAATTTGATTGAGGTTGTACAAGATAATTTAGTTACTATAAGTGCAAGGAAGGGGCAATACTCATTTGTAGAATATCTAATCATTTCTAGAAAATAATGTTTTTCAAATGCTAAATATACAATTATTGTACAAGATTTTTTATTCCATACAAAAAAATATTTTTTGAAATTGCCATTTTCTAAAAAGAATTGGCATTTATTTTTAGAATTATTCTTAACCAAGTCATCCCTAGAAGGCTGATATTGTGTTGCATTCATTATGCAAACTCGTAGTAATACATTTAGGAAGAAAATGGAGCCTTTGGGTGGCCTCTTCCCTTTGAGAAAGTTGTGACTAGCAATGAATAATAGAATGAGAAAAAAAATTTAGTTGAAAATGTTTAAATTTTTTTTAAATTAAAGAAAAAAAATTAAAAACTGCAATCCAACTAAAACAACGTGTTTGCTTGGATTGCATTTTTTTTATTACTAATTTTTTCTAAATTGTAAAATAATTTCATAATCAACAAATCTAGTCTAGATGACAACCCATTAGGCTAGATTGCAATTTTCTTAAAAAATATTTTTTATGGTTAAATGAAAAAATTGCATTCCATTCAAAAACATTGTTAAGACTGGACTAAAGTTTGTTTGATTAAAAATTTTGTTTGCAGCCAAACTTTCACTATTGGTGCAAAAGTAGGGGTCTTCTAGAGGCCCTATTTTATTCCTCATGAAGGATATTATGTAAATTTGTAAGCCACACTAGTAGTTTATAGAATTCTAGAAATATTCAATATAGTGAGGTTTACACTATTCTCATACTATTGCAAATATTACAACTTTCATCCAATCTTTATTTGTTTTCAATTTTTAGCAACCTTCATATGTATATCCTCTAAATGTCTTCCAAAGGTTAGATCATGTTCATCCAAAATTATTCAAATTAGTGCAAGGGATTTTTCTTACTATTCAAATATTGCACTAATTGAATTAACTTGTGTACCAATTCTAGAGAATTTACAAATCATTTTGTTATTTAGGTAACTAAGATACAATTTTGATTGAATATCATTTTTTATATCATTTTTCAAATTTCCAAAATAGACTTGTTGGTAGAATAAATTATATTTTTGACGTGGAAGGAGATTTAGAAGGAAAAAAATGTATGTTTCAATGTATCAATCACAAATGGGAAATAAGGTCAACAATTGTCAATTGTTTGATTTCTCTATCTTTTTAAAAAAAAGTCAACTAAACCTTTCTATATAAAAGGGGACTTTGAAAATTTGATAAAATATTCTTTATAAATGGAACTATATAGTGCAACAAGTGTTGAAAATTTGGAAGATTGAAACCGAGGGAATTTTCAAGTTTAAAACCTAAAAAAAACATTCTTACTACTATAATTCTTCAAAGGTAATTATTTTGAAAGAATTTCAAGTTACAATAAGTAATCATATAGTGTAGCTTATGGAATATAAAATGTCATTTTTGATTTGGAAATTTGAAAGGTAAACATGTTGAATACTATAGTTTGAATATTGAATTAATCTTGAATTGCAAAATTCTACTCAATAGTTGGGATTTTTTTTATTGAAATTTTAATCAAAAACTAGACTTGATGGACTTCATGAGGTTCGACCCAAAAACATTTACAAGGTGGATACTTATACCAAATATTGGTCATTATTCATTACTTCTAAAAAAGATTCTCAAAACAAATTTGGAACTGAAAATCATCATAATTGTTCTATTTGTAATGTTGTTTAGAAACATTCTTATTTTACTAATAACCTTGTTTAAAGATTATAACATGCAATTTGCCAAAAAGCAAGTATATCAATCCTTTATATTAGAGGGAATGCCCCTATTGTGATCTTCTTTTGGTTGTTTCATTCTAAGAAATCCTACACTACAATGTCAACTTACATGCCATTTTGCAAACTAACATCTAAGGTAGCCAACCCATTTCTAATCACCCCCACTATTTCCATTAAGTAGACTGTAGATTGTTTTCTTTCTATAAAGTTGTGGCACGGTTCCCGGAGTAGTTGTGTTGCATTATGATTGGTTGTAAGGCTCTCAATATTGCAACCAACCCTTGGTTGATTGCAATTAACATGTGGTCACAAATAGAAAGTTCTTTATTACCATGACAGGTTGAAGAGAATCTTCCACTAAAAAATTTCTAGTAATTAGATTTTGTGTAATAAAATTCTAGAAAAATATGCAATCCTTCTAAACTCTATTTTAGCACATGAGAAAAATTTTGCATTAAAAAAACCTCTACTCCAAATATGCATAATTGCTTAAGTGGTTGGAAATGGGTTGGCTACCTTAATGTGCATGAAATAGGGATATCACTACCAATTTTGGTACCATTTGATATATTTTTCATTCATTAGGGGAAATTTGAGGCCTTTACATGCTTGCAAGTTCCCAGGCTGTGGGGAACGTAGGAATTACGCCATTGCTGCAATCTCATGTGGCTGAGACCATGCCACATCAAAAAGAAAATTAAAATTAGAATTAATTTTTTTTCAACTTATTTTTGAATTTTAGAACTAATAATTTTTTTTTATATATTTCTTTTATTGACAGTAGCCAACCGTTCCCAGACAACATAGGAAACAGGCAAGGGAACAACCTTGAAACACACATGTAGAGGCTTCAAATTTCCCTTAATGGTAGTTTTTTTTTTTTTTCTCTAAAGCTCTCTTTTACACAAGAGGCAAAAACCCCTCAAGAATAAGTTTTTTTTGCTTGAGAGAGTCTCAAAAATAGAAAAGCCCAAGGATTTGTAATTGTATACTAAAATTTTTAAGCCCAAGGGAGGCAAATGATATGTCCTCAATGGCAAGAAAAGAAGACAAATTTTGAATCCTTTGGATTTTATGTTAATTCCACCTAGAAAGGTAGGCTTTGTACAAATTCTAAGGCCTCATCATAAAGAACTCACATCATGAGTTACCTTCATTTAGAAATATACTAAACTAATTTGCAAATAGAGCACTTTTTCACACCTACTTGCTTTCCACTACTTCCTAAGGTTGCCTTTTTGAAGACAAGTCATAATCCTCGAGAGTTTTTTCCCAAAGCTTCTTGGATTTTATGTGTAAAGAAACCTAATACTAACTCTCAAAGGTATCAGAAGCTCAATAGTTGGCAGTTGCAACATGGAATTTATTGTATATTTGGCATACAAGGTACATAAATCAACATATACAAAAGTTACAAAAGTTTGTATTCATGCTTATTTCAATTGAATGACAAATGCCACTTCCAAATTTGATCATTATTGAACCTCATACATGTTTGAGAAGTTGTAAAATGATGAGTTATTCAACATGTATAGTGTAGTATTTGAACATGATACGTTTTAGATATGAAAATGACCTCCCAAATGAAAGATGTTAGTTGTTTGAATTTTCAATCCTATAGTGCATGTCATTTTATATTTTAGTACAGACTTTGTATTCCAAGAGTAAGTAAATATGGAATATGAAGTATGTATTGGTTTGAAATTGAATCTCTATGTCTGTCAAAAAAATACATGACCATACGTACAATCCCCACTAGACCTTCAAGGATTAAACCACACCCTACTTGGCTTCCACCTACCGTCATCAACTCATGAAACATTATTAATTAATTTTACACCAGATGTTGAATTACAAAATTGTCTCACATTGTACACGAAGGTTAGATTTGACACAAATTCACATACTAAAAAAATGCCGCATGTCATCTTGTGAATGGTGTGAGGTGATGTGGACCCCTGAGAATCTGACACATAGAAATTCAATTTCAAACCGGCCCTTTGCATACGGTACTCATACTAAGCTCCTGATTTCCTTCATGTCATAGCATCACTTGATTGATGAAATCCATTCCCATAAGAATCTAACTTACCATGCAAACATCCGGCTCATGAATCCAATTCGGGATCCCAACCAGCAAACAGTCCCTGAAAAAAGGGAATAGTAAGTTACTGAATGGAACAAAATCTCTCCTCCAATCCCCTGCAAGTGGCCCAACCTCAAAAATCAAGGGAGACAAACTGAGGGGCACGGAGTTAGAGGCAAGGGACGGGGATAGGGGAGCGAAGGAGCCAGGAACGGAAGGGAACAGAATTATGGGGATTACCAAACCGCCTCAAAAAAATTCCACAGGATATGATAAAATAAACAAGCATGGGTCACGACTGGTCTCTCACGAGCCCGGAAGGAGACACGTGGCACTGAAAATGCTGGAAACGCAACCCCCCTGACACTTACGCTCTGGTGAGCCCATTGGAGGAAAACTGATGAGTAGGCGGGCCCAGCCACCGTTAGACCGCGGCCGGCAGCGGCGCTCGACGGCGGTCCCCCGGCTACGACGTCCAAGTGACGCGGGCAGACGCGGACGCGGGCCAGCGCCGTGTTGCGGCACTTGGAAGTCGTGGCTCGCCGTAGCTCCTGTCAATCTGACGTCAGTCAGGTCCAGACGCTGAGACGGGCGGACCAACAGGGACGCCGGCGACGGCGACGGGCGGTGAGTTCCCCTGGGAGAGCTGAGCGCGGCGGGGCCGAATGGGGAAGGGGGGAGCTTGAAGGGGAGTGAGCCAAGTGGTAAAGGGCGACGACGTACCAATAAGGAAACAGAAAGCGGCCCAGCCCAGTTGCAGCAAGCTCCCTTGCACGCGCGTCTGCCCGCCCGTCGCCCGCAGACAGATGCTCGCGCTGTGATGCACCCAAACCGCCACTGACTCGAGCAGACTGCAGCAAACTCCTCGTCTAGCCGCCATCACCAGTGAGACTAACTTGAGCGTCATCCGTCCCGTCCTGCGCACGAGCTTCTTGTTTCCTGCCAAATCACTTCTGCCGTCGATTGTAAGTTGTTTCACATCATCAACCTCGTCTCCTTAGCTTCGTGTTGCTTCTCATTGTTACGCTCGGTCGCCTCCTTTCTGTTGGGGGACAATGAGGTTTGCTGAGCTACGTTGCGTCACCCGGAGGGCGATGCCGAGAGTGTGAGAGGGTTTGAGTGAGTGGAGGCGGCTTGATTTTGCATCTGTGTGTTCATTGACGGGGGAGTACAGTAGGTTCTCTTACTTTCGCCATTCGAGGCTCCGTCAGGGTGCCGCAGTGGTCGTCGTGCGTCATTTTGGTTTTGAATGGAGGTTTGGGAGGAGTTAGAGGCCATTGCGAGCGAGGACAGGGGAAATGGAGACGTTGTGGGAAATAATGTAATGCGTGCTTCTTGAGGGCTCGGGGTGAGTGTGCTGAGGTGGAGAGGTTTTTGATTGCCGTGCGGTTGATTTACTTGGGTTGGGAATATAGGTCGAACAATGGCGGAGGCTGGCAGCCCGGGGAGTCCAGATAGTCCGCACTCGGACGAGTACGGAGGAAATCACGGCAGCGGAGACAGGGACAACTCCAACGTTCGTGAGCAGGACCGCTTCCTGCCAATTGCCAACATCAGCCGCATCATGAAGAAGGCGTTGCCTGCGAATGCCAAGATTGCCAAGGACGCCAAGGAGACCGTTCAGGAGTGCGTGTCGGAGTTCATCAGTTTCATCACCAGCGAGTATCCACTTGAATGTCTAGATTTTTTATTTGGCTGTGTTGTTGTTTTTCCTTCCTTCATTTGGCTCGGGCATCGGTGAGCCTTTGTTGTATTCGTGCGTCTTCATTGCGAGTGACATGCTGTTTTGTGCCTCATTTTTTCCCAGCGTTATTTGAAGCGCCAGTTGTGTCGTCTTTCTTTCCTGCAAGTTGAGCCAGTTTTTCACGGTTTGGGTTTTCTATCCTTTCTGTGTGATTCCTTTTCTACCGCTGCAGTCGTGGTTTCTTTATATTCATTGTAGCGCCATTTTTTTCACGAGGAATGGTCTGTGAAGGCCGAGTTTTGTTGGCCCTTCACCCCTGCTGTGTCCTGTAGTTAGGTCTTTTTCTTGTGCTGCCCAATTTCTTTCGGTTCGCATTTGAAGTCTGGTGCAGGCTGTTTGCTTCGGACGTCGTTTTTTTGGTGGGATTGGGTTTTTTTTCTTGGAGGGTAAATGCAATGTTTGCCGGGAGGCACTAGTGAGGTGGACCTGGGAGAGTTTTCGCTGTCTCCAGATTCGCCGTCGCATCCAGAGCTTTATTCACTTGACCTTTCCGTTAATGTCATGAGGTCGAGACCTTGTTCATTGATAAGTTTCGTCGGATGTTTTCGCCCTGCTTTGACCTTGTTGTATATGCGAGAGCTCTGTTTGGAAATGAATGCAGGACACTTCATTTTTTGGTTTGTGGGGAGAGGCATGTTAGCTTTGTGATGTATCGATGTTCGGTGATCCGTAGGATGTGAATGTGGACTGTCTTCCCCTAGTGCGTGCAGTTCTACTCCTTAATCGCTTGCAGAGCCAGCGACAAGTGCCAGCGCGAGAAGCGAAAAACCATTAATGGAGACGATTTGCTTTGGGCCATGAGCACGTTAGGGTTTGAAGACTACGTTGAGCCTTTGAAAGTTTACCTGCTCAAGTATAGAGAGGTATGGTGACCATTCTGTCTGGCCACTCGTTTCTGACAGTTCAATTGAAGTGAGGATTTTGGTTCTTAGAGCTGGAGCTGGGGAGTGCTCACCAGGTGTTTTTTTGGGGTGATACCTCTGGTGGCGCCTCCAACCATGTTCCTGTATTTTGGAGGAATTGGTACTCTCTCCAAACTCCAGGCACATGATTGGTGGCGCCACTAGAGGTATCGTCCAAAAAAACACTGGGTGCTGACACGCACCAGTAGGAGGGATTAGGCTGAAGTTGTATACTCAAGTTTTAAGCGAGTCTTAGGAGTTTGTGTATGTATCGTGGCAGCTAGACGGCTTTCATGACTTGGACGACTAGGTCGGGCAGTGTTGGATGTGTGGACCCTGCTGTGGTCTGCGCCAGGAGTCGCAGCCCAGCAGTGTTCGGTTAATGGTGCTGTTTTCACTTGTTTCACGTTGTGGTGATTGTCGTCTCACGAAAACCTGGACTGATTCTTGTTTGGCTGGCCTGTGGCAATGGATCGGTTCGGTTGTCTTCTTCCAGACAGAGGTGCGTATCACGCCAACCCATGTGAAACTGATGGTGTTTGATGTAGTGAGGTTTTATGTTTCAGTGAGTATGGGAGCTGTGCTTGGGTGTCTTCGTGGTGGGTGGGGAAATTGATTTCATTTGTTCGATATTTTACGCTGCTGTAAGGTCGAATTGGATAAGGATTTTTGGCACCGTTATTGCTGGGCAGTGGGCGGCCATTCTGGCTGTCGATCGCCGAGTTGTAAGCTCGCGGGACAGTATTGTGGGCGTTGTGAGTCTATTTCAGAGGAGTAATAACTGTTAGTGCTGTGACATGTTTTGTTAGCTCGACTTGAACAAGAGATGTACTTTGGTTTATTGATGTCGGTGTTGGTTGACGTAGGGTGCCCTAACTAACAAGGCTGGAGAATCATCTTCTGGCAAGAAAGAGGGAAGCGGCATGGTGTCTCCTGGAGTTCAGGTGAGCTTCTGGTGCTGTTCTGACTGGTGGATGTTTATTTCGATCTAGTGCCACTGAGTCCGGTATTTGGATCTGGATTTCCTTCAGTCTCCTGTTGTTGCCATGGCCGGGTCTTGCTTCCGTTGTGTCTGGTAGGATACCTCGATGTCGGCATGAATCTGTTGCACAAATTTGTAGCCTTGCTTCTCGCTTTTTCAGATTTTGGTCAAGCTCTGTGACATGTGATCTGGAGTTGATGACGTTTCTTTTTATTTTATTGTTTCTGTGGACGTGGTCAGATGGTTCAGCAAGGCGCGTACAACCCTTACATGCAAGCTCAGGTTTGTACCATTGTTTAGTTCCTGATTTTTCAGTAATTTGTGGCTTGCATCTAGCCATTCGGTTTTATTAGTGGTTTGAGGATTGTTCTTGAATGCTGTAGGCTAGATTAGAAGTATCGTGCATGCTGTAGTTGGCCGTCTTTGAAGTGATTCCAAGTAGCGATTGTATGGAGCCCGTGCGAAACCGCCTTGGCTTTTGATTTTGGATATCTTTCGTTGTAGGTGAAGTAGAAAATAGGGATAGCGGTTTTGACAGCAGCGAAGGCATTGTAGTCCTTGCGATCATTGTTGAGTTTGGATGGTCGTGCATTTTGTGTGACGAATCGTTGGTTTTACGAGAGTTCTTACCCTTGTTGTTCTTGACTGTAGATGATGAATCCTGGCAACTATCAGGTGCAACATTACTAGTATGACGAAGTTCTGTTTCTGTGCGGCAGAACGCAAAGGTCTGTTTTTGCGACTATGCTGTGTGCCTTCGTTTTGGGATTGTGAACGCGTGGATTTCTTGCCAGTTGTGCCTGAGGTGGATGTTGATGTATGTTGTATTTCTTATAAGAACAGTGATCTCGGGTAGGTTCCAATCCTGTTTGAAGTGAAATATTGATGTTGGTGATTTGGCTGTTTGCCTTTCCAGATGCAGCAACACATGGTGGGAGCTGCGGGGCAAGAACTGTAAATCTGTGTAAAAGCATTCATCTGTAGGCGTAGATATGGGTGGGGAAGTTTTGCTGAAATCCATTTTAGCGTCCCTTTGGCCGAAGGATTTGCTGTTTAAGGGGACAGTGAGTATGTTGTGAGTACGTAGGCTGAATGAAAGGATGAAGCAGGTGATGAATATTTTGTGGTGATGTGCTTGCCACGATGATCGCGTCTTGTCCGAGGGTGCCCTGTGGGGAAATCTTCTGGAGTGCTTTATTTCGAGCTTCAGTCATCCACAGCACTAGGTAGACGATTAGGATTATCTGGTCGGCAGCCTTGAAGGACGTTGCCGACCCAGCGCGGGAATTGTACAATCTCTTGAACAGAAGAAATCAAGCTTGTAGTTTTGAGGAGACCTGTCTTAAGGGTTGTATGCGTGATAATTTGGTCTTTGTAAATTTTGTGGGACTTGTTTGGGGTCGAGCGAAGCAGTGGGATATGTTCTGTCCCGGGTTCTGGATTTGTAGACATGATGATGGTTATTGAAAGATGTTTGTAGACTGCAGAGTCACGTCGGGTTTGGGCGGTTGCAGCGGTATATGATTTGCGTTGACCGGAGATTGCCTCGGATTTTATGCTCAAGTGCCGCCTGCCGCTGGCCATTGGTGTTACTGTGGGCGGGTAGTCTGTCTCGTCCATTGCTGTGGATATGGTGTCATATACGGAGGTAGTTGCAGGTGACTTGCTGACGTGGTGTAGATGGGGGTGAAGCCTGGCTTCTGCCGCAGTCTGTCCAGGTTACATCCATCTGTATCGATTTCTCTTGTGAGATTCGTGGGATCAGAATTTTGAAGCCATGCAGAAGGCCCGTCTGTTGGACTCGCTTTTTCCGGTGTAAGTAGAGCACATGGAACGTCGAATGAATAAAGGGCACTTCTTCGGCTTCGTAGAGTTCCTGTCAGCGTAATGGAGTTTTGACGGCGACACGATCAGAGAGTGGGTTCGCATTTCCTGACTTGGTTGGTGGCGAGCAGTTGCCACAGAATCATATGGATTTGTGTCCAAACTTTGCTTCAATGTATCCATGTACGTTCTGGTATTTTCAGTCTATGATAGATCGGTACTAATGCTAGTATATCAAATTATGGCAGTCTGGTAGTTTATACCAGTCTTCATCGATGACCGAGTAACTGGGTGACAAGCTGGTGACAAACAACGCTTTGGAAAATTTTCTTCAGTTCATGATTGATGGTTGCAGTTTCCGAGGACACCATTATAATTCCGTGGAACTGAATACGTATCTGGTGGCGATTACCTCCTCGAAGTCGTATTGACTAAGGTAGCCGGAGGTTCTTAAAGCGTTCGGGCTACAAAATCGCCGACCTCAAATGTACAATGTACACTGTTTGGACATGTTGCTTCTTCGTTGTACCAGCGATGTACGAGGTGGGTGATTCTAGAGCTTATGCTATTTCCATTTCAAAAATTCATAACTAATTTCAGGAAATTTCAAAAAATACGAAATGACTTGGGTTAGATGTCAATTCCATTTGTCTTTCAAGGAAAATTTATTGAAAAATATTTCAAGATCCACCTCCCACCTCCCCAGCTCTCAAATGGACTCTTTATGGACCTCTTACCCTAATTTTGGTGATGTTGTGTGGGTGACCTTGACTGGCACTTGTTCATTGGATCTTGAACTTATCATGCGGATCATGTGCAGTGTGGATCTTGTTAAAGCAGGTGGTGCTCATGACAATTTTTGTGGTGGGTATGTCAATATTCTTTATAATATGATATGCACATGATTTACTACCGAACATGAATTTGGCACAGCTGATGTAACGAAACAATCCTAAGGAATAAAATGTGTTTTCTGGATTTTGTGATGGTTGAATTTTATGAATGATTAACCCTTGAAGTCCTAGGGAACTACAAACCGGTTTTTACAGTTTGAAAAAGAAAAAGAACTTATAATCTAAGAGGAATTGGAAGTGAGTTAAGGAAATGGAGGTTACTACAATAGTTGATTTAATAGAAAATTAATCAAAGCAATTAGGTTTGGAAAATACAATTGCTTGCAACAATTATTTGTGTTTGCACTTTACACATAAATTTGCTTGCTAGTCTCTATATAATACATGGAAAGAATTGCAATAGGTGCATCTCTTCTACATGTGGCTTGAACAACATAGGCATTTGAGGGGGAAGGGATGGAAACACAAAGATGGCACAAGTGGATGAACCCTTTTGGAAAGAAAATTGTTGTAAAGAAATACAACATATAATATTGCATACAACAAGCCTTTCAATAATTTCATGTACTATGGTCAACAATATGCTTCTTCCATCTTTTGTTGTAGACACTAGCTTCAACTACCCTTATATAATTTTTAATTAGTCACCAAAAAAGGATAATTGCATTTGTGAGTAAATTTTAAGTAAAAGATTTTGTATATGTCAGTCACTTCAAGTGTTTCTTGTATTTAGTATGTATTTTCACACATTGAATTTGCATTTTTTTAGTGTTGATTACATTGTATGAATCATGAAAGCAATGTGTACTAAATCCAAAGGTTTCGAAACAAATCTTTTATGAGGTGGCTAGTGTTGTAGACTTGTATTTGCACATTTTTCATATGTTGATGTTAACAACATTGTATAAACTAAGTGAAAACTAAAAATTCTTGCAATTATATTGGATTGTCCTAATTTTTTGTATACCCATTGTCTATCACTCATTCTCCAATTTTGTACAATTACTTTCTTCATTTCAGCTCCAATGTCCTCAACAATCCTACATCTGCTAAAGATTTTGTCTATATTCTTGCTCTAACCTAAACATTGTTTGTATTTTGAAAGGGTTAACTTAGTGATTGCATTATTAACTTAGCGCTTCATTTTTTTGTGTTTTTAAGCTGAAATAGGCTCAACAACAGGAGCAAAAGAGCGGTTAGTTTCCCACAACTCTTTGCTCTCACCATCTGGGCTCCAACCCAAATGCAAGACACTGGTTGACATTTTGGGGTAGCCCAAAAACCACAACTACAAATCCATAATAATCTGTGAGGGCTAGACAGACAAAAAATGTTTTTTGTTTTCATATTTGTAGAACACCACTCTATTCTAAATCCACATCATTCTGAGAAAAAATAACTAAGGTAAACATGTCTATCATCCAGCAGATATGCTCTCTAGTTACCTTGAGAAGTTATTTGTCAACTCATGGGTGATTGCAAGAAAGACCAATACTATTTTGCGTCACACTTGAAGTGGTTGCGTTGTCATCAGCCATAACTCTTGTAGATGGAAGCTGATTTACTTGAAATTTTTTATTGAAGATTATTAACTAAATAGTAATTAGTGCACTTATTTTTCAGAACTCATTAGAAGTTATTTTATATTTAAATTTAAATTTAGCTAATTTATCACACTTTGCGATTTAGGGTTTTTTAGTATTGGGGAGTACCCAAAATTAATGATCTATAGCTAAAATTCTATGGTCTATTTCCATACTATGTGGGCATGCACCTACCAAAGGGCACTTAAAAAACTTAAAAAAACATTATTTTATGTCCTCCACATGTGTGCAAATAGGGTTCCCTTGCACACACTCTTCTGAACATTGAAGATGGTTTGAAGATCATTCTTTGGTGAAATCTCTTCACCATGATGTCTTCCCAAATGGCTAATTTTTAGTTTTTTTGTAAATTGTTTTTCCTATTTATTACAAATTAAAATGTCAAAGTACCTATTTTCTTGAGATTTTGCACTTTTCTAGTTCTCTAATTTAAAGAATTTTTCTATGCTTTTCCTTACTAGAGTACCTTTTTCTTAAAGATTTATACATTAAACATATTTTTTCCATTTTTTTTTCTAATTATAAAGTACTCCTCCCCTCCAAAAAGAATACTATAGAAAATGCTACAAAAATTTCATGGTGTTTCTTGCAATGACCATCATATAGTTTTCAAAGATTGAGAAGTTTGAGAGAAGCCAATTGTAAATAGAATCAAGACATTCCAACAAGAAATGAGTTTTTTGTGATTTTCAAAATTTATTGGGACAAAATTGGTAAAACATGATTAGGTAGAACCATTCTAAACCACATGTTGATGTGTCCCCTCTCCAAGTGCATTAGGGTGATCACAAGAAACACTTGTATTATTTGTTGCATTTTAGATTTTCAACCTTTTAGTACTTTTTGTACTACGAGTTACCTTCAGTACTATTAGAGGCATGGAACATGAAATTTAGAAAGTTTAATTAGATTTCAAATCTACTATTTCAACAACATGTGATGTTCATCATTGAATGGCAAGGATGAATGGCAATGCTTAATTTGCCATAAAAATAGTTTACATTGGTTGATTAGAAGCACTACATGCCCCTGCCAATACTATTGAGTCTTTTTGTGTACCATGAAAAACTATTTTAAGCCACAAGCTACAATTTATACTAGAAAATCAAACTTCCACATTTCTATTTTTCTAAATTAGAAAATGAGCTTGAAATTTTTAATTTGAAAGTGGCCATTGTTGCCAACTAAGAGAAAAGAAAGAAGATCAAAGCTAGAACTAAAAAATCATTTTTCATTCAGCATAAATTTAACCTAAATATGGTACACTTTAGGCCAATGCAAAATACACTTGGAACATGTTTTTGGAAATCCCTCTCCTGAGAAGGTGTATTTATATTTGGAAAACTAGCCTACCAAATTTGACAATGTAATTCTTCAAGGTAGTACTAAAACCACCAAAATAGTATATGTGACATATAATTGAAATTCGATCTCACCAATAGAATTAATTAAGGAAAAATTGAAAGAATTCAAGTATGTTTTCTATAGCTATAAAAAGCTCACTTCTAAATTTCATGTTCATTCAATAATTTTTGCAATACTTTTGGTGCAAAACAACTTCCACATTGAGCATGTGCCAAAAAATAGGACAAGTGTTTCTTGCAATCACCCATTGTCATGATGTTGAAGGCTTACTAAGATTATGGTAATGGGTCAATGACTTCACACAAATGGGAAGATCTCATAGTTGTCAGAATTGGGTGATTGAAGACATTGGATTGTTTTACCTTCCCTACCCTAGCCCCAAGGTAACTCTCCCGCCCATGTGTTGACATGGTGAAGCTTACATTAAACCTAAGGAACAACAAGTACAAGGAACATTTTAGGGTCTGAGGGAACAAGTTATTGCCTAAAGGGCTACTGCTTCATGGTTTTGAAATGTCAAACACCATTGATTTAATACAATGTTTTACATTTCTTATAGAAGTCAAATACAATGTGTAGTGTGAAAACTGTTTTTTGTTGACCAAGAATTGAATTTGCCTGTGAAGTTTTCAAATATAATTGACCATTTAGGAAAAGATATAGGAAGTTAGTTGCAAAAGTCAAATCGACTTATTAGAAATGCAAATTTGAAAAGGCATTGATGCGGCAGATGCCAAATGGGGGTGTAAAGAGGAGGAAGATGACTTCAACACTACACTATTAGCAGTGCTAGTTTAGTACTCCTGTTTTGCTTGTGTGATTCAGTTATGAAGCAGATTCCAATTTTTGGATGCATATGAAAGTGTGTTTATGTCCAATTGACTTGTCTGTACTTCCAGTGTTCCTATCTGAAGAATGTAACTGAATTGATCCAATTGACTTTGTCTGTATTGTGTTGAGTGAATGCATTTTATTCCTGAAAGTTAACGAGTCTTAAGTTAGTTGATTTCAGTGTGTATTCATGGAGTTGAAAAGTGCAAGTACAGTGTTTAAATTGTCAACTTGGAGTTAATTGAACTGGAGTGTTGGAATGTGTATTAAAGTCTCAGTTTTGTGTATGATCTGGGAGATATTTTTGCAGACTAACACTCATTAAGGTCACAAGTCAGTAAGGTCAGAGGCCGCTGCATCAGTGGGGTCTTAGGGTGTTGTAACGATCGAGAAAATGAATGAAAACCAGCACAAAGATCAATCCGGGAATGAAAACCAGTTGAAAGACTTTGCAGATATAAGGAAACGAAAATAACTTCTCGTATTCCTTCCCTTCTAGAGATTGAAACGCTCATGTTCTTGGTTGGTGGTGAAACTACGAAGATGGCATTTCGATTTGAGAAGTTTCAAATTCGAAGCTGTCTCGAAGAGATTTGCAGCGTACACTACTTCTTGAAGAGGACGATGATGTCTGCTTTACTTGGACTGGAAGACGTCGTGGAAGTCGGACTACTGGATTTAGGCGACACAGCACGTACCGACATAACGATCGGCACAAAACTTCGTAGCCTTGGAGTCCCTGAGTTCAATTATACCAGACTAAACACCAAATCGACTCGAAAACATATCAAATATACCAGCAGATGTACTTACGGTACATTAGCTACGTTGATCGATTTAAACCAATTGTGATATTTGATCGAGGAGTTAGCTAGGGTTAATCAAATTTATCAAGAGTTCATATACATTCGAAGTGCTTACAGCTGCTTCATGTATGTACAACGAAACTCAATCCGACCTCCAGAAGAATTAATTATTCTGGGACACATCTAGCGAGCTAGGTATACTGATCATAATCAACTAGCTAAATCAGTCTCTTGATTAGATAATTAAATAAGATATAACGGTTTGCAAAGTCCGAGCACCGATCATGGCACGACCCGAAGACGAAAGCCCCAACCTGATTCTCGTGTTTGCAGACCACGAATACAGTGACCCTGGACCTTGTTCGAGCAACCTGCAGATCGAGTCATTGAGAATGATAATGTCGTTTCATACTTTGAATGTGCGCAATGAGAATGTGAGTCAGTCCGGGAGTTCAGACTCATCAGCGTCTTCTTTACGCGAGCTTACTAGCTAGACACATAAGCGAGTTCAGATCGATGCGACCTCACAGAGGTGACAATCATGTATGACGTTAGTTTGTGAGATAATGCGTTCCCGGAGTTAAAATTCCCGGTCAGTCTCAATTTTCCCGGTAAAACACTGCCCAGGAACACCGGGAAAAGTGCGACTCACCGGGAATTTCAACACCAGTAACCCATTATGAGTTTCCTGTGTTTCCTGTGGATTCAGTTGGTCAATTGTACAAAAACAGCGACCTCATGTCTGCTGAAATCTGTTGGCAACTCCCTTCCTCTAGATTACCGGCCTTCAGAACCAGTCTTCATAAAACCTGGGCACCGTCCAAGACATGTCAATTCGTGTACTACAGAGGGCAAGTCGGACGTCCTTCATGTCTAGCCATTCGGTACTGCGAATACAAGACCGTAGGAATTCAGAATCCACTCGCCATAGAACCTCTAGCTTCACTCAGAGACTTCTTGTTGGAGGTGACCAACGAATTTTGAAAACAAATATCATACTCCAGATTTTCAACTGTGTTTTGCAAACTGAGGTCATCAAATAACAAAATCCTATGCCTTAGCAACTGCTTGCATATGCTTCGGAAAGGAATATTACAAAAGAATGTGCTAAACACCGATTTTTTATGCATCCTTCACTAAGGTGTGAAAATCTTCAAAAAATTACAGAGCATGGTATGTACATGCATACCTCAATCCCAGCTAATTTTTTGGCACTAGCAAACCAATTTTTCATACCCTAAATCTAGATTGTACAGAGAAAGCTGTAACGTATCCACATCGTATATTGCTGGCAACATCCTAAAGGGGTTCATTGAACTGGAGTGTTGGAATGTGGAATTTAACACCTACATGCCTAGGGCCCTTACGGGTTTAAAAACATCATTGTTTTTGAAGTGTTATGGGTATAAATGTTACTCTGTACTAAGGTATAGAAATCTTTTTTTTTTTCTTTTTTTGAAACACATGGACGATTTCCATTGAAAGGAGAAACAATACAGTGGACCAAAGGAGAACCTCCCCAGTGAGAATTTTTACATTTTCAAACAGCTAAACGAAGTAACTACAAGGTCCCTGCTTTGGCAGGGACCAAACCAATCAACGAAGTCACTCAAATTGGTCCATCTTGGGGAGAGTCATTTTCCAACTCATCTCCAAGGTGTAGAAATCTCAACCATACAATCTTGTAGTGTATGTATTGTAGATGATGTGAATCATTTTTGGAGTCATTTGGCCAAATAGATTGCAAGATTATAATGTTTAGTGTTGAAAAAGGATGTTGAAATTTTCTTAGCAACACATTTGTAGGTGAAATCAAACTTCAAAACCTACTCAAATGAAAAAAAACTTTAAACTATAAAGTGCTTCCAAACCAACATACAAATATATTGCTGAAAAAAAATATCATTCAATTGACTCATTGTGTTTGCAAATTGGCCTTGAAATAGCAAAAAATAGCAAAAAAAAAGTTGCAATAAACACATCAAAGGTTGAACTTCCTTCTACAAAAATTCTTCTAAATCACTCATAACTTTTTGGATTGATATGAAATTTTAACCACACAAACGAAACTAACATGCTCAACTTTCCCCATTTTTTTTATTGGAAATAAACACTTCATGAAGAAAAAACAAGCCACTGAAGTTTACAATAATCCAAAAGTGTCTAGATTTTAAACTTCAAATTGCTCCTAAACATTCAAAACAACTTGGACAAACATAAAAATTTTATCACAATAATTAGACTTCAAGTAGAACATAACCCAACTAATTTTGTTGAAAACAAAAATTTGATGAAGGAGATACAAGCCCCCAAAGTTGCAGCCATCAAAATGAAGGTCAATGAGTTCAAATTGAATATATGAACTAAATTTTATCGGATGGCTTCCAAAAAATTGATAAAACTTGGATTGATCTAAAGTTTTTACCACAAAAACAAGAAGAAAATGTGCAGATTTTTCAACAAATTTTATGAAATTAGAACATTGGATGCAAAAGTTATAGCACTTCAAATTGAACTTCCAGATTATGTGAAGACACCTTTGATATTAGGGGTTAAAGTCTTAGTTTCATGTATGATGTGGAAGATATTGAAGACTAACATATAGTAGAACCTCTCTAAAGCAATAAGATTGGGATTAGGCTGACACATTAGATAAAAGAGGTTATTACATTAACCCCTAAAGGACCAAGGTGCCTTTTTTGGCAACATAGAAATTTTGGGCAGATACGTGTGACTACAAATTTCCATGTTTTTGGCCCAAATTTTAATAGAAGGTGTGGACAAGGAATATCTTTCATATGCACTAAATTTCAGGACATTTGGAAATATGAGTAAAAAGTTATGGCCTAATATGTTGTTTGTTTCTCAACTCGGGCAGTCCGGGCAGATCTGAAAAAATCACTTTTTTCAAAAATAAATATTTGAAATTGGTTTTTTAGATTGATATAAACATAGAAAGCTTTGAATCATTCCATTTTGATCAATGAGTCAAAAGTTATGAGATGTTTTAGTTTACGGGCACTTATGGATTTTCTACTCTAAAATAAACTTTGAAGTCCTTTATTTAACTCAATTTTTAATATTTTTGGAAAAAAATAAAATCATAGGGTATAGATTGTTTATTACAAAATTTCCACCATTGGGATTGGCATTTTCCAATTCCAATAATAAACTATTAACAATTTAGTATTTTGAATCATTCTCTACATCTTTGTACTTACTATTTTTTTCCTATATGTTGCACAATTCCAAATGATCTGAAAATTTTCAAGAATATAGACAACTTGACTTAAAGAATGAATCTAAAGAAGCACCACCATTTTGGAAATTTTTTCATACAAATAGGATTTTGTGAAGTGCAGCTGCCCGGTTTTTTGCAGGGCCAAAAAAAGGATTTTTGTCACTTCAAATGTTAATATCTTGCAATCTACATGGTGGAAATTTCTGAAATTTTTTCCACATCTTCTCAATGTAGATTACTACAAGATCCTACAGTTACATATGTCCAAAAATGATATTTTTCAAAAATTTGGTACTTGTATTAGAAATGGCAGTTTTTGAGGGGTTTGGGTGATAAGGTAGTCAAGGAACTTTAGGGGTTAAAGGGGCATAATCTTTGTATGTAGTTCATATTGTTAAGTTGAGACCAAAAATCAATGCGGTTTGACAAAACTTTATTGAATTAGAGAGGATTGAATTAGGGCAGTTCTACTATACTATCTAATAGATTGGAGATGTATTGAGTAAAGCATTCAGAGGCAACAATCTATTTGACATTCCAATTTTTAGTTAACAATACACATGGAATGTATTATATGGTGTTTTCTGAGATTATTCTTTGCATTCATTACTAATTATCCTATAGAATGAAGCACAACAAATATGTACTAAGTACCTCAGTTTGCATAAAGAGTGTATGGGAAATTGAGAAGCACGATATAGAATGTCTAATTTACTTAGTGTAAACAATAATAATGATGCATATAAGGATGAGCCGGTGTGATAGGATATTATTGCAAGCTCGTAGACATAGAAACATTGTCTACAAAATGAGGTAAATAATTCTTGATGTATAATTGAGAGTGTTTGCATGGAATTGTGTGAAGTATTACAAAGTGAGTGAATATTGTCTAAGGTTGACATCATAAAAAACTAGAATAACTATTGCCAAGTTCTAATATAATTATTCAATTATATTGCATCTATGGTTATTGGACTAGAATTTCTTATAAGCAAAATTACAAATACCTTACAAAAGACCATTGAGAGTTTGTTTAACTTTGGGATATGAAATCAAAATATAATTATCTTCACATAGTGACCATAGTTGCTCAACATTAGATGAATCAACATTTCCTGAAAATAATTACTACCACTAAAAAGGATTAACCCTTTACGTACTAAGAATTCATGATTTTAAGTTGTAGACTTTGATTGATCATATAGCAGAAAGTATAATCTAAATGGAAAATTTTATTATATAATCAACTTGATGAAGAACATTACATGTATTGGTTTCTATAAATAATTATTAAAATATACAAAAATCCCCATAAAAACTCTTCAAAATTGCTTAAAAAATCATGAGGCCCAATTTGGGCTTCTTAGTCTTTAAAAGGTTAAATAAGGTTCTAAGTACCTTGATTAGCATTTCAGGACTACACAATATCTTCAACATAAGTTACTTGACTTGAAGAACATACTAGAGAGGATGATTTGAGCAATCATTGTTTGTTTGGTGCTTGAGGTAAATTTATGCTGGGAATCCATGGCCATTGATAAGCTCTTATTCATATTTCCATGTATAAAAACTCGTATCCATGATTGATATTCATTGCAGTAATATGGGAAGTCTTAGATAGAGATTCACTTCCAGTAGCCATGGTATATTTTGCATATAACAGATGTAGAGCTCTCCTATGTCTGTGAATATAGTTGTGTGTTTATGTGTGTCTGTGTCCCTTTCTATTACTCTTGGATGCATGCGACCAAATACTGACAACTTCAACTGTTCACTTGTGAATATTGGGCATAAGTTACAACATATAGTAGAACCGCCCATGACCAACCAGTTAAGGAATCTGTGCATGGTCCGGAGTTGCAGAAGGCAATTTTAATTTACAACCCTGTGGACAGATAGAAATCATGGGCATTGCCAAAGTTTCATAATTTTATTCCTTAAATTCAAATTGTTATGAATTTTAGAAGCCAAAAGTTGGCCTGCTCCCATCCCCAATATATAGATTCTTCCATCACTGCTCATCTAGAGACTAATTGGGCCCTCAAATCAAAGCATATCTGTCATTACAGTAATGGCTATAAGATGGTTGGAAACTGAAAATTTAATTATTATCTGTTAGTCATCTCTCTATTGAATTTCCCATTACCTATGTATTGACCATGGGTTATGGCTGGTAATGGGTAGTTCTACCATAATTATGCAGTATTTTCTTTGTTTGTGTGCAATCGATCAAATGATAATGTTGTACCATTCAAGGTACATAAGTACCATCTTCTATTTGATTGCAAGCAAACAAACAAACAATTGCCACAGATTCAGCATTGATGAAGCCTTCAAGTGAATGAGCGTGCCCCCTATGCAGCTCAGCACTAAGGTAGGAGGTTCTAAAAGCACATAGGCTCTAAAATTGCCCACCTCTGTATATGTACAATATTTAAACATGCTACTTTTTCATTGAACCAGTTATGTACAAATAGTGTACATTTGAGGAGGTGGGCGATTTCAGAGCCCTATGCCATTTCAACTTCAAAAATTCAGAACTAATTCTACAAAACTCCAAAAAATATGAAAGGACTTGCATTACATTTCAATTCCATTTATCCTTAAAAGGAAAATTTACTGAAAAATATTTCAAGAAGTTTTACCTCCACAAATTCCAGTTTCAGCTCTTAGATGAGCACTTTATGGACCTCCTACCTTACAACACAAGATGGTCTTTTCTCCATGTGTATTTTCTGAGTGTGCTTAGGCCTACCACTGAGCTTCAAGGCTTTTTTTTTTTCATTTTTCATAAAGTGCCAAAGTGGCGATATAAATTTTATAGTGGTGTTCTTAATTTCAACATTCATCTACATATTAGATAGAAAATATTACATTAGCACATATTACATGTCTATGATTCTATTTTCATCCACAATCTGGCGATTTCATCCAAGATTTTTTTATTAACTTGAAGTTCTTTGGTGAAAAACTTCATGGTGTGATATACCATTTTTTAGCCAAATTATTATTTTTTGGTGCAATCTAGCACAAAAAAGTCAAAAAAAGAGCTTTGGTGAGCTTTTTTGTTGGGTTGTGGGAGGGACGAGGGACTCATCAACTACAAAATAGAGGACAAATTTTGCACTGCTAGACCCTATGTGTTGTTGAAAAGTACACACATAGAATGGCCATCCTTGAACAATATGTTCAGTGACTCATATGGGGAGTAATATGACCCCTAAAGGACCAGGGGTGCAAAAAACTGTGTTGCAAAAACCACTTAGTGGCCTTGTGGTCCTTTAAAGGGTGATAAGGTAACTGCACCCAAAATTGTAACCTAAAATATACAAATCATATTGATTTCATTTCAAGTGGCATTTCTAGTGGCACATGTCTTATGCAATGCGGATTGGGATATGCAGATCACAAGGGAATTAAATTGGGCAGCACTCATCAATATAACTTAGAAGCAAATTTAAAAAAAAATTCAATTCCTTTCATAGCCTACTCATCATATGTTCTGTAAGTTTGACTGCTAAGGAACAAATTCTTTGCTGCATTATAAGAACATGAAAACAATCAAACAATGACATGAATACAACATGATACAAAACAGTAGTTTGATGGTCTACAGTGGTACTGAAGAAGGATTTGTGAAAGCTTGAATGGTGTGAGATCCACTCACACAAATTTGGATAACCTGCTCTACCAACATTTGATAACAGATTGACTTAAATGATGAAGTCTCCAAATTACAACACAACAAACATTCCATGTATATGACAACACCTAAAATCCTCCAAATGAGGGTTCTAACTTTAAAAAATAAATTACAAGGTCTTGTTGGAAGTCAACTCGAATTTTGGATTTGGTCAAAATGCATCTTTTGCTCATTGTATGAGTAAATTGTAAATTTTTGAAATGCTGAAAATAGATGTATCCAACATCAACCCTAGACCTTTATGAATGGAGTTTGTACATTTCAGGCAAGAAGAGAGGGTGGGTGGGTGATTTTAGAAACAAGTCATAATTTAGTGCAATTCTCTTGATATTGCATCATCTGGATCCAAGAAGTCTCATTAGAGGTAATGCATAACCTTGTAATTACTGAAACTAGATAACTTGCATGAGTTGTATCCTCTCTTAAATTATCATTTAATAACTTCTAAACTTGCAACTAGTACATCATTGTTATACAATAGAACTTCTAAAAATAGCTAAGCCTTTTTTCCAAGGTCACCTGTTGCATCATCTCCTTATCAAAATCTCCTGGTTCATTTCCTTTGGTACCAAATTTTCAATAGCCACTTTTCTTCAACTTCAAATTTACATAGGCCACAATCTTCTTCTTTCAAAGATATGCGAGTTTTGAAACTAAACTCCAAAGTTTATTACATCAAGAAAACATGGATGAAGGAGCAAAGGCTAGCCACCAAGGTCAATCCTAAAGTGATATCCATTGTTGTCCTATCTAAGCATTCCAAACCCTTCAACGGCCAACCTTAAAGTGATACCGGTCTTGTCTAAGAACATACATTAGAAAAAATATGAACCCTCTAAGGGGCTGTGAGTCTTGGACAACAGGAAACGGTAGAGAACTGTGGCTGGAAAAAAAATTCGAAAAAAAAAAAAAAATTCCCCTGGCCAGCGAACCGCAGAGCCTCATTCACACGGGACAGTTCAATTCAAGAATTTTAAAAATATTAAAAAAATAATTAAAAAATTAATCTTAACCCCTAAAGGACCAAGGCCATTTTTCTGTCAAAAACCACTCAAAACTGCCATGTCTGCTGCGTTCACCCATAAAATCCAAAAAAATACTTTGAAGAAAATCTAACCGTTGGATCTTGTACTTTACTTGTCTCAGAACATTTGGTAAAAATTTCATGAATTTTGACCGCACAGATTGAGAGATATTAGCATTCAAAGTTGGAAAAAGAAGTTTTTTTGAACACTGGCCTGCAATTTCAGATGACTTTGACCACCTTTTGTTGAAATTTTCTGCACTATGGAATGTGAATTTAAAATTTTTTGTGTTGAAGAACTGAGTTGATATTCTAGGAAAAAAATTTCAAAAGAAAAACTCTTGATTTTCATTCTCTAAAAAATTGTTAAGTAGAAGTAGGTCCAAGATTACATGAAAAACTAAATCGTTAATAGCTCTAAGATGGGATTGAAACTCAATAATCCCAATGGTGGGATTGTTCTAGCAAACAATCTTAACTTTGTCAAACAATTTTTTTTGAAAAATTGTGAAAATTGCATTCACAAATGAATCCTATAAGTTATTTTTTCAAGAAGATGCTCATATTGCCCGAAAAACAATATTGTTCATAACTTTCACATTATTAATCCAAATGGAATGAATCAAAGCTTCAGATGTAGACAAAAATATAATATATAAGGAAAAAAAATTAAAAAATTAAATTTCAATTTTTTGTGGATTTATTTTTCTGCCCGGTGACATGAAAATTATGTTTAAGATGGCATAACTTTTGCTCCCGGGCACCAATTGAAATAAAAATTATATTCCCACGAAGCTAATCAGATTTTCTATCTTATGAGAAAGTTTCAAAAAGTTTGACTAAAAATTGAGGTCATAGGAACCTGCCCAAAATCCATTTTGTCCCCCGAGGGGACAATGGTCCTTTAGGGGTTAAAATAAATTCTAAATTACAAAATTGTGAGATCTGAAATTTTTTCTAATGTCTGCTTCAAGCAACCCAAGTATTAACCTTGGATTTGAAATGGCAAGCAGCTAAAATCTAACAATTTTATGAAAGCAACGGCTACATATCCACCTTTTATTTTTGTGCACCAATTGGTTGCCAATCCTACCAATTTTTTGTTTGGTTTTGGATCCTCCATTTTCACATTCCAATCAATTACTTTCCTAAAGAACAATTATTTTCCTAAAAAAGGCACTAACTAACAATGAATGAACCATCAGTTCTCCCTAAACGTTGTACAACTTCGAATCACAATCATTATCTAGATTACAATGTCATTTATGTAATTAGGATTGTTACTTGGATTAGATTCACTATGGGGCCAAGGGGTTGATGGTGGAAGATGTGTTTAACCAAAATCACATACTTTTTCAACATGCAAATTGCATTATTGAATGTAGAGCAATCCAATGTTATCAGTCACCTAATTTTGACATCTATTGGACCCTCCCATTTGTGTTAGTCATCCACCCATTAAGAAAATCTTCGCAACCCTATAACATCATGACAATGCACTTGAAGAGGAGGCATATCAACATTTGCTTTAGCATGGGGCTACCTACACTCTACCAATTCAATCCCAACACTCTTTGAAAATTTACAAATAATTCATTTCTTGTCAGAATGTCTTTATTATACTTGTAAATGGCTTCTCTCAAACTTCTCAATCTCTGAAAAATACATGAATTGACGAATAGCTTCTCCAAGGTAATTAGATAGCAAATTTGCTTGGTAATAGGCACATTTATTTTAACCTCTAAAGGAGTAGATTCATTGCAAAATAGTCAAACATCATCTCTAAGCTAAATTTCTCTTTTAAAATGTGTTCAATTATTAATCTTATGTTTTTACTAGTAAGACTATGAATTGTCAATCATTATAAAAAAATTCACTTTGTTTCATGAAAAATTGTAGTAGTTATAATTTTGGCGACTACAAGAGAAAATAAATTTGAAATATAGCAAATATAGTCCAGTTAATCTGAAATTATTTCAAAAGGGACAAGTAGCCATGGAGATTAGTGATAAAATTTCTCAATTAGTTGTTTTGTTTTTTACACCCAAAACACCGATGGCAATGACCTTCAAGTCAAATTTCACTATCAAGCTAAATTTATCCTATTATATAATTGATATATAGAATCTTGATATTTTTTACGTGTCAAAAATCAAATGTTACACTTAATTATAAATTTTTTGATAGAAAAACCAAATAATTGTAATCTTTTTAAGTCAAAGGTGGAAATCAAATTATAGCAATTATAATATATATTAGAATCAAATGATATTTTTATCATAAATGAAGGTTAGAATGAAAAAAATCATTTTGTAATTTAAAGTTGAAAAAAATTTTGAAAGAAGAAAAATTGAATGAAAAACACAAAATATGGTGTAATATGGATTTTGACAACTGGAACTTGCAATTGCAATACTTCTTTCAATTTTTCAATTTTTACAAAATTTAAATAGGGGATAGAATGAAAACTTGTCCAGCTTCATTTTCTTAGTTTAAAATGCATAACAATAATGTATATTTCAAAATTTACAATTAGGGTGACAAAGGCATGTCGAATTTTTGGGATGTACAAACCTTAACCCTAGACGGACATTGCAGACACTAAGTGTCCGATGGATGATTTCACCTAAGATTGTAGGATGGAAAAAAATATTTTTTTCATCTAATTTATTTATTTGGACAACACTTCAATACATTTTCAGTGAATAGCATTGCAAAGTCACTCATTTTGGTAATATTGACTTTTCTAAAGAAGAAGATGTTTAGAAAAGATATCACCTTTGTAGTATACTTAGATTATTTCTTGTTATTTTCTCATGATGTGAATTTCACCATAAAATGATATTTGAATTTGAGTCCAACTAACTAAATGAATATTATCAAGTATAGTTTCTAATCCAATTGGAAATTTTGGAAATTTTTATAGCAATTTGAACTTGGGGTCTATAACCATGACTTCTTGATTTTCTAATTTTAGAGTGACAAGGTAACTTTGGTTTATAATGTAATGTTCTACATTATAATATAAATCTATGGTGAAAATTTGAGATTTTTAAATATATTTTGTATTTGATATGAATATTCTACATTTTTTTCTTAAGAAATTCACAGTAATTTCAATTTTTTCCATAATAATTTAAAATTTTTATGACTTATAGTAGGCATATGATGTCATTTTTGAAAAATAAATACACAATTTTTCATTCATATCTAGTTGAAAAATGGTAGCTAACATAGTCATAAATAGGGATGCTTGAAATTAGTGGTCATGGGCCCATCTTTCTAGGGTTAAAGGGTTAACACTCAAGGCAAAAGAAAATGCCTCACTATTTGAAATTTCATATGGAGAAACTAAGTAAGGTAGACAGTCCATAAACTAATTGGGTTCTAAATGCATCCCCTATCTAGGAATCAACATTGACGTGGTCTTTGAGATATCTATCACTGTCATTGATGAAGTAGGTAGGCTTAACCCCTAAACGCTGTCGAGTTGAGAGGAGTGCGCTTAAAGAACACATGAAGTGTCTGGCTGCTAGTTGTAGAGCTTCGATGGAGATTCTTCTAACTTGTAGCTTCTCTTGGTCTTCGAAGTCTTCAAACTTGAATCTTCACCCGATCTTCATCCATCCTATCTTGTGGTGGATCTAAAAGGCATGGATAAGGATGTGTAATAAAAAACAAGTTTTCGGACAGGTAAAACGGGACAATAGAACACGAGCTGCCGTCCGAATGATGGGCTCCTAAACCTCAAATTCACCAGTCAACTAGTCATTAATCCAGCCTTACCAATGAAAACGACATAAGATTCAACCGTGTAGGTGATCAACCCCACTTTGTCGCCCACAACACAAAAAGAGGCTAAGTTGAATATCCACATAGCCTGCAATAGGTTTATAATGCACAATTGAATGCAACGATCCTCCTAATCCGGATTGGAACAACAATAAAAGACGGGCCTCCAAAGTTGGCCAGGAATAACAAAGCCACAACACATGGCTAGGTCCTTGGCATGTACGGCCCTTGAATCTTCAAGTCTTCATGTCTTAAACTCTTTAATTTTTCAAATCTTCAAAAGAACTCCAAAGTGCAAAAAAACATACACTAAAGAACTATTCTCCACACTAGCTATGACCTTCTTCCTAGTGCCACAGATGGCTTAAGTCTCCAAATGCTTAGTGTAATAGCATTTTAGAAAGATAACTTCACAAGAAAAACACCCTTCAAATTTCAAGTCTAATTAAACTATTGTCCAAAAGTTATTAGAGTGCAAAGTAGAAGTTTCTTAATTCCCTTGGCAACCAACTACTGCCTCTATAATCTTTTATAACTTTTAAACTACAAACCCAAATTGCAAGTGCAATAGCAATTTAGAATCCTAACACTGATATCTATAACTCGGAAAAGTTTCTTGAGAAACTAAAACTCTGTCTAAAAGTTAATGAAGAACAAAGTCTTGATTTCCTAAATTATGAAGGCAATCCACCCTCCTATCTTTCACAATTCATAACTTTTTCAATATGAGTCCAAATCAAGTAAATGAATACATTATGAATAGAAAATTTTACAAACTAAATCTTCAAAAGAAATTTTGAATTCATATAAAAAACAAACCCAGAATTGTAGCCGCCACAAGTTTCAGCCTTACTTCTCCCAAATCCCAACTTTCCTCCAAACCTTCAACTCCTCATAACTTTCTCCTCCAAGCTCCAAATCAGATGAGTGATGACTCTTTAGAAATATACTATAATTATATACACTCCCTCCAAATATAAAGACAAGTTGATAATTACTTCAAAAGTTATGACTCAAAGAAGCCTCTGCTCTTCTCAATGGAGAGCCTCAGGTTTTCTCAACTTCAAAATTCTATAAATTTTGATTCACAAGTCCAAATTCAACTTGCAAGCACAATTTGAAAATGTCACATCACAAGGAATTAGATTCCAAAGTTTCAATCCCAAAAGATCAATGCTCAATGAACTACATCAAATCGAAATTTGCCTCCTAAACCCCAACAACCAACACAATCTTTTTTTCCTTAAGATTCCCCTTCCCCCCTTTTTCTCCTCAACTAAGGTGAGAAGTGGGGGCACATTTGCCTATGCCCCTACTAAGGCCCACCTAATATTGTAACCACTTCCCCATTCACATTCACTTCAAATCGTAGTCCTTTTAAACTAAAATTCTAATCCCAATTTCACTTTCAGTAAATACAATTATCCACTGTCATTTCAATAAACACTCAAAACATAACTATAAGAACTAAAACTTAACAAATATCAACTAGAGGTAAAAAACAAAGTTCCAATCAAAGTTTCACTCCATTTGAAGAAACTTGAGAATACGTTTGACAGTAGTGACAACATATTCTGCACGCTCAACCTTTATCAAAGAGATGACAGGCCCTTCCAACCATCGTTGGTGGCCACAACTACCTTCCACAGACCGAGCCATACAAAAATATTGGTCCTTGTTCTTGCCTTCATAACTCGCCTCGAACGTCACTTCACAAGTGCCTAGTTCAACACATCTAACTTGAAGTAAGATCACCAATGCTCGAACATTAGCATCAAAATTACCGTATGATCGCCGCTCCACACGAGGTTGTTTTGGCGGTCGAGACGGTCCGGCTTCTTCTCAAGGACGTCTAAAATCTAGCAGCAAAAGAGGTTGATTTAGCAACTGTGAAAATAAAAACTCAAACTCAACGTCCAGTTGAGGCTCTTCATTTTGAGACTCAGAAAAAACCTTCTAATTCGACATTTGAACTACAAAGTAGAAAACAAACTCACTAATAAGGTTGAATGAAGATTTAAGGCAAACCCATCCACTTATACATCTTCACAGGACAACGTCACCTTTAAGCTTGTCAACCCCATAGGGTTACTATGAAGTTATTGAATAAAACATATAATAATATATTTTTACAATATGTACCGAATTACAACAAGACAACGCCCCAAAGGACCAAAAGTGTCCTCATATAGTTTCAAGTCCAATTCAAAGTATTGTAATTTTTGTATCCGATGTCCGAATTCAATAAAATGTGTTGAAAAATTTGCGCTCTCTTTTCTAGTTTGTGTGGTAAAAGTTTTATATCAATCCAAGATGAAATGATTTTTTGGAAGCCAATCAAAGTTCATAGGTTCTATTTGAGTTCACCAAACTGCATTTAATGGCTGCAACTTTGGGGGCTTGTATCTCCTTCATCTAATGTTTGTTTTCAATAAAATTTATTGAGTTTTGTTCCCTTGAAGTCTAGTTATTGTAGAAGAATTTTCATGTCAATTCAAGATGTTTTGAATGTTTGGGAGCAATTCGAAGTTCAAAATCTAGACATTTTTGAATTACAGTGAGCTTCGGTGGCTTGTTTCTTCTTCATGCAACATCTGTTCCTAATAATTTTAGGGGGGAAAGTTGTGCATACTAGTCTTTTATGTGTATCTAAAATTTCATTTCAATCCAAGAAGTTATGAGGAACTGAGAATCATTTTAGTAGAAGGAGGTTCAAGTTTTGATGTGATTTTTGCAACTTTTCTTGCTATTTTTTGACATTTCAAAGCCATTTTGCAGACACAATGAGTCAATTGAATGGTATTTTTTTCCACCAATGTCTTCGAACAATGGTTTTAAATCACTTTACAGCTCCAATTTTTTTCATTTGAGTAGGTTTAGAAATCGAATTTCACCTCCAAATGTGTTACTAGGAAAATTTTTGCATCCTTTTTCAACACTAAAACATTATAATCTTGCAATCTATTTGGCCAAATGACTCTAAATTTGATTTGTGTCATCTATAACATATACACTACAAGATTGTATGGTTGAGATTTCTATACCTAAGTGGCATTTTGATCTATAACACTTCAAAAGCAATGATGTCTTTAGACCCAAAAAACCTTGGGCTTTTAGGGGTTAAAAGGGACAGTTTACAAACCTCCTACCTTAACCTTATTCTAATCTACCACTCTTGTAGTGAGTCTCACTTCAACCCAGCATAGGGATTGAATGAAAGAACCATCAAAAACTCATACCAAGGCAAACCAATGCCGTCCCCAACTTGAATTGTAAAGGGTATGTAATTTCTTTAACATGATCCTTACAAGTTATTTCTCATAAGTGTGGCCTCGTGATTAAGGTACGTACACCCAAAAGCGCCACAAATTAGTACTGTGTATTGTTTCTATTATTGGGCTGATCAAATTTTTATATTTCCTTGTTGGCAAGAGAAAGGAGGTTCCAATGCACCAAAGAACACATCATTTGGATATTATATGCAAAAGTTATTCACAGTCAAAATCCATTTCTAAAAGCACTCTATGTAAATAGGTACATAAGTAAATTTAGAAATGTTCACCTACTGTAGATGGCGCTTTTAGACATAGGGCGATTTTGGGGGTACCCACCGTAGTACACTTTTTTGCACAATTAAGGTAAGCCATCCTATTTGTGTTACAATTTCAATTGTGGAAAAATTGTGCCACTCTAAACACATATAAGAAAGGGAAGAGGTCTATAAAGCACCCATTTAAGTGACGAAAATTAACCTCTAAATGCTCATACTGCCTTTTTTGGCAACATAGCGATTTTAGGTAGCTCACTATGGATGGAGTTTTTTTTTCTTCTTTGAAATTTTCACACAACATTTGCCCGAGGAGTAGCTTTAAGGCTCAACAATTTTCATAACTTTTGACGACATGGTTAAAAAGTTATTACATGATATGTGATTTTCATTGATCTTTAGGCAACCCAAAAATTTCTTAAAAAAACACTTTTTTAAGAAATAAAAATCTGAAATTGATTTTCTATATTCATATGTACATGGAAAGCTTTGAATCATTCCATTTTGATTTATGAGATGAAAGTTATGAGGAGTTTTAGTTTGCAGGCAATTTCAGGTTTTCTACTCTAAAATAAGCTTTGAAGTCCTTTATTTAACTCACTTTTCAATATTTTTGGAAAAAAATAAAACAATATTAGATGTAGATTTTTTATTATAAAATTACAACCATTGGGATTGGTATTTTCCAATTCCATTAATGAATTGTTAACAATTTAGTATTTTGAATCATTTTCTAGTTCATCATACTTACTTTTTTCCCTTTATATTATACAATTTCAAATGATGTGAATTTTTTCAAGCATGTAGCCAACTTGCCTTGAAGAATGAATCCAAAGAGTAACCACCATTTTGGAATTTTTTTTCATACAAATGTGGGCTTGTAAAGTGCAGCTGCCCATTTTTTTAGAGGGCCAAAAAAAGGATTTTTATCCATTCAAACACTAATAAACTAACAATCTACATGGTGGAAATTTCTGAATTTTTTCCACATCTTCTCATATCAATGTAGTACAAGATATTACGGTTACATGTGTTCAAAAATGTTTTTCTCTTAAAATTCGGTACTTGTAGTAGAAATAACCGTTTTGGAGCGTTTATGGTGAAAACATAGTTGAAAACATTTAGGGGTTAATTTGAGGAGTGAGACTTCTTGAAAAAAAATTGAGTAAATTTTCTTTGAAAGAAAAATGGAATTATCATCTAACCCATGTCATTTCATATTTTTTGAAGCTCTATGGATTTAGTTATCAATTTTTGAAGTTGAAATGTAGTGGTCACGAAAAGCATCCACTTCTAGAAATTTACACTTTTTGTACATTGCTAAGGCAATGAGTAATCAAAATGTACAAATAAAGTACATTTTGGGAGGTAGGTGCTTTTAGAACTGGAACACTTTGTATATCTTCTACATTACATAGGAGTATTAAGGGGACCAAAAAACTAAAAGGAGTGATCGTGGAAAACTATAGATGTTTGAAACATGATGTACATCCCCACGGACACTTCAATAACTATTGATGTACAATAAAGGTAGATATTTATATAGTGTGGAATGTTGATTAATTAATATGGGTCCCTGTAATACCCCTATTCAGTGTACCTTTGTACTGATCCATTTCAAAATTTGACATGTGCATGATTGGCACTTAGTAGTATAAATAATCTCAATTGAAGTGTATCACAAATTACATCTAAATGCATTTGAATAAGTTTCTGAGCATGGTTCCTATTATTTAGTTATCAAAGTTTTTGTTGTATCTTGATGGTAGTTGCAAAGGATTTTAGATTCCCTTAGAATGCATTTTTTGAAATTTGTATGAATAAATTATGAATTTTCAAAATGGGAAAAATAGGTGTACCTAAAATTCACCCTAGGCTTTCATGCATGGAGGCTTTACATTTCAGATGAGATTATAGATGGGATGGTTTTATAAACAAGTCACAAGTAGGTGTTGTTATAATTACTTTAGTGCAAGTGCAACTAATAAGTACAATTTTTTTTTGCATGACTAAAATTTCAGTTGCATTCTAGTGTGCATCTTCAAAATGTGGATCATTGATTGTTCAAAAGAGAAATGGTAATGAGAATACATGCAACCTCATTAGATTACGGGTGATTGCAAGAAACACATGTCCTTTTTTTTGTCCCCTTTGCCTTGGATAGGTGATTTTTTGCTCATACCTTTTGCCTTGTATATCCAATCTCTATCAAATTTGAAATGAAGGTACATGTATATGTAAATTAGAAAATAAATTGTGAAATTTTGAAAAATCAATTTAATATTTTAAAACTACCTCTGATTGGATGTCTACCTTCGCCATTTTTGAGGATTTAGTACTATTTTTGACACAAAAATGCAAATTTGAATGTCAAAATTGGCATATAAGGACTTCTAATACAATTACATAAGCCTTCAAAAATATTTTCTAGAAATACTAAAGTGTCCATCTTCCATATGTACTCAAAGTGCACACTACCTATGCATGTGTGCAAAGAACACATTTTTTTCCCGAAGATGTAAATGATTGAGAAGAAGCATCTTCAAATAGGAAAAATAGATTTTTTTAGGTTCTTCTCTGGAAATTTTAAAATAAAATTCCAAAGTATCTATTCTCTTGTATTTTTTGTCACTCTTTTTCTACGCATAACTTTTGGAGATAAAGTTTTCTAAGCCTACATTTTTACACACATACTATTTTGAATGCTTTACATAATGTCCATGTTTTATTTTATATATAAAATATTATTCCCAAAGTCTTAGTACTCATAGCACTAGGCTATTTAGAGACAAAAATGGTAGGAGTTTTTTATAACAACCCTTGCAGATTGCACATTCATGAATATAACATTATTGACCAACACTATTAGGGGGGCTCTTTTGCTCCCCTAGAAAGCAAGAACCCCTCCCTTTGCAACTTTCCAACCAACCTATGATTCTTTGCAGATTAACCCCTAAAGGAATTTGGTGTTTTTAGACCCAAAATTGTTTCAAAGTACACAAACCCAAAACAAGGCTAAAATATTCATCTATATTTATTCAATAAAAGATCCAACTATAAGATCCTTTAGTTACCTTGTTAGATTACACCTTCCTAAAATTTCAAAATAAGAAACCTTACAATTGCAAGATCATAACACTTGGATTTCAAAAATAAATATTTTCAACTTTTTACATATGAATAGGTTTCATCTTTCAAAATTTTACACAAAAATGCGTAGATCCTATAACTTCCAACCTTCTATAATATGTTGAAGAAATAAGTTGGAAATTTCAACAAAAAATCTTGAAAATTCACTTTTGTAAAGGACTTCAAAATTTATTTTATAGTAGATATTCTATAAATATCCGCAAACTAAAACTCCTCATAATTTTCATCATATTAATAAAAAAAATGATTCAAAGCTTCCCATGTATACATAATCTAGAAAACCACATTCCCATTTTTATTTTTTTAAATAGTAATTTTTTTGAGTTGCCCAAGGAGCAACAAAAATTACATATCATACAATAACTTTTTAAATATGTCACAAAAATTGTTGGGCTTTAATGCTACTCCTTGACCACATGTTGTATGAAAATTTAAAAGAATTTTTTTTTAATTTTGTTTGTAGTGAGTTGCCCATAATTACTATGTTGTCAAAAAATGCAGTTTGGTCCTTTAGGGATTAAACTAAATTCACTCCTAAGGATCCACATAGAGGTTATACCAATTTCCAAGGGAGAATGGTTTATGCTAGTTAACAATTTTATGAACTCATGTCTCAATGTAAATACACTTATTAAGTGAAGTTATTGGAGGACAAGACAGTACTATGTGACATAAGTTTGTACTACAATGTTAGACTTTTGATATCAAGTGTCATAATCAATATGTGTCTTACACAACCCTCTTCAAATCTTTTTGAATATCCTTGAAATGAAAAAAATGTGAATGTTCTAAAAATGCATTAGATAAATGTTGGCCTCACAAATTAGAAAAAAGTACCCCAAAGATCCACAACTAATGAGTGTGGTTTGTCAATATGTGGTGATTCATTGCATAACCTTTTTTAGATGTTTTAGTCACCGTTTCTACTAGTATTCTTTTTTTATTGAAAGGAATTGCACCACTTATTTGTCTATAAAAAATGTTAATTTTAGGTCTATTTTAAACTAAAGGTAAACTTCTATGTTCAAAAGGTATATACTTTAGGCAAAGAATGTAAAGGGGTTTGTTTACAACCCAATCACAATTAGGTATAGTATAACTTGTAAAGAACAAAAGAGCCCACTATGTGATTATGGGCTTTCTACAAATTGGGGCAAGTTATGTTAACTTAACCCCTAAATTCCCAAAGTCCCCTTACATAACTCTTGGAATTTCAAGTAGGCTTATATGATCTCAATTTTTGGCATGATTTTTTGAAACTTTTTTGAAGATAGAAAATCACATTAGGTTTTTGGAAATATAATTTTTATTTCAATTAGTACCTAGGAGCAAAATTTTTTGCCACCCTATGTCCCAAGAGCAATTTAGTGGGTAGAAAAAAATCACAAAAAATCAATATCTTTTAGTTTTAAATTTTTTCTTAAAGATTATATGTCTTTCAACATGTGAAGCTTTGATTCCTTCCATTTAGATTAGTGATGTGAAAGTTTTGGAGCTTCTTGTGATATAGGCAATCATAGAGCTTCTTGTGAAAATGATGTATTGGATTTATTTTTTAACTCAATTTTCACAATTAAAAAAAAAGTTTCACAAGGTTAAGTATGCATGTTAAAACAATCTCACCATTAGGGTTGGTCTATTTCTATTCCATCTTAACACTATTAATGATTTCATTTTCCTTCAATCTTGTACCTACTTCTACTATTTTTTTAAGAATGAAAATCAAGTAGATTCGTTTGGCCCAGCTTTCTAGTTTGTTCCTTTTTGTTTTGAAAAAAATTTAATTTTTAAAAAGTAGAAGTTGTGCTGGTTGTTGAAAATTAAAAAAATATTATACACCAAGGACTTGTTCCCATGGTTCGATGTACTTCTTCAATTCTTCCCCTTTCATTGGAATTTGTCCGTTTGATTAAAAAAAATCAAGTATTTCTTGGATTTGTTTTCCAAGCCCTCCTCTCAAATCTTCAACATAAAAATTTGTAAATTGAAAATCTATAGTGCAAAAAATTTAAGTTAAGAAGACTCAAAGTCCTATTATCTTGTCATGCAAGGAAAAAAAAATTTGTTTCATTAATATAAACAAATATCTTTCAATCTACATAGTCAAAGTTTCTAGAATTTTGTCCATACATTCTTACACTAGTCTGGTGCAAGATCCTATGTTCATAGATTAGATATGCAAAAAAAAAAATTTCAAAGTTTTTTGCTCTTTGCAATAGAAAGAATATTTTTGAGTAGTTGATGAAAAAAAGGCCAAGGGATTTTAGGGATTAATCCCTAGAGGTTTATGACTATGTTTGACCTAAAAAATACTTCAAAATTGTCATTTCTATTGCAAAGAGATACAATGGGAAAAACTACAATTTTGCATATCCAAATGCATGATCTCGCACAAGACGTATATGAGATTTTGTGGAAAAAATTTCATACACTTTGACCACGCAAATTATAGGATATTAATGCTAAGAGTGAAAAGAAAATATATTCTTGAACTGAACAATCATAAGTTTTTAGATTTTGAATCCTCTTAACTTAAATCTTTTGCACTACAAAGTTTTGAGGTTCGTATCTTTATAGTGCGGAATTGAATTTAAAACTAGGAAGACTAATTTAATAAAATAATAAATTTCATTCTTTAAAAATAATTAAGTAGAAGTAGATACAATATGGAAGGAAAAATTAAAATACTTATACTTCTAAAATAAAATTTAAACATGTCGATCTTAATGGTGGAGCTATAGTAGCAAGTAATCTACACTACACCCTATGGACCTTTTTGTTTTGAAACATTGTAAAGATTGAGCTCAAAACCAAATCCTATTGGTTATTTTTCAAGAAGATGCCTTGATTGCCTACAAAACAAGACTATTCATAACTTTTACATGACTAATAATTCAAATTAAATAAATAAAAAGCTCTTCACTTAAATGAGGAAAAATAACTTTTTGTTGTTGTTGCTTAAGTATTGTCAAGCATTTTGATCTTAGGACCACATAATTTTTTTCTAGGTAGTGACCAAAATAAAAAATTGTATTTTCCAAAAGATATTATAGTCTTGCCTCTCAAACAAAGCCTCAAAAGATTGTAATACAATTTGATACCGTAGAAACTTGTTCTAAATCCTTAAAACCAAATTCAAGAATTTGAAGCTTTAGGAAGTAATATTTGGGGGGTTCATGCATTAATTGTTTAGGTGAGCTATTAATCATCATATTTTACATTCAAAGTTTTATTTCATGTCACTTTAATAAGTAATATAAAAGTTATAATAGTTTTTCAATTTTCATCCTCATATGGGCCACTCAATACCCCCCCCCCCAAAAAAAAAGCTTTGAATCTTTCAATAGATATTAGCTACATAAAAAGCTTTGAATCTTTCTTTTCCATTAATGAGATAAAATTAAAATATGAAATTCTTTTCTTCACTCATTTTTAAAAAAATTCAAGAGAAAAAAAAATCTTTCTAGAAAAATTTTAAATTTTTTCATTTAGATTGACATTTCTTGGTCTCATGTCAAAGATATTTAGTACTTAGGATTTTTATTATTTTGTACTTCCTTCCATATAATAGTTTTTTTAAGTAGAGTATGGATTTTTCTTTTGATTAATTTATTTTTCATGTATTTTCAATTCAATTTGTGTTGTCTTAAATCCACAAGTTATAGTATACACTCTTTTTATTAAAAAAATTTAGAGAAAATATTTCACATTTAGAAAGGTCTAATTATAATTTATTTTGAAGTTTAAGGATTACTATCTTGCAAATAAGTGAAGATTTCACTCAAAAATTTTAGAAAGAAATATTTTCATATATTAACTAAAAGATTTTCTTGTTGGATTTGTTTTAAAAAATGAAGATTCAAGCCTTGCCTTGGGAGAGAGTATTTTGAAATCATATTGGGCCTTCCAACTTCATAAAATTTTAGGAGTAAATTCATCCAATTAGTGTTACAATAGGAACAAAAAGTGGTAGAAATAGGACAATTCATTGATATTTTAGCTTGATCTAATTAAAAATATTGTAACTATTGTAAATTAGTGCTATATGCAATAACTAGGATAATAAAGTAGTTACCTTATGTCCATTATAATTGTGTTGGAATATGTGAATTCTAATCACTTTTTTGTGTGTTTTTTTCCAAACATCAACTCTATCTTATCTTCTAAAGGTTCAAGACTATAATACACCAAAATCACTTGAAGGCTTTTGCAAATGCATATCCAAAGAGCTATGATGGAAAAAACTCCTTTTTTTTTATTAGATTTGCACTATAGAGTTTTTAAGGTCTAACCCCTAAGAGTTTTAGACTGTGTTTTCACTAGGGAAACCACTCCAAAATTGCCATTTCTAGTTCAAGAACCAAATTTTAGAAAAAAAAAAAAAAAAAAAAAAATTGGGACACATGTAAACACAGGCTCTTGTAGCAAGCTAGTTTGAGAACATGTGAAAAAAAATTCAGAAATTTCCACTATGTAGATTGCAAGATATTAGCGTTTGAACGGACAAAAATCTTTTTTTTGTCCTTGTAAAAAAATGGGTAGTTGCTCCTCATAAGGTCACATTTGTATGAAAAAATGTTGAAAATGGATGTGCATCTCTGAATTCTATCTTCAAGGCAAATTGGCTACATGCTTGAAAACATTTAAATCATTTGGAATTGTACAACATGTAGGAAAAAAATAGTAAGTAGAAAGAAGTAGATAATGATTCAAAATACTAAATTGTTAAGAATTTTGTTGTAGATTTGAAAAATGATAATCCCAATGGTTGTAATGTTGTAATAAAGAATTGACATCCTACGATTTTATTTTTTTCAAAAAATATTGAATATTGAATTAAAAGAAGGACTTCAAAGTTTATTTTAGGATAGAGAATCCACAACTACCCGCAAACTAAAACTCCTCATAACTTTCACTTCATTGATCAAAATGGAATGATTCAAAGCTTTCCACGTATATATAAATCTAAAAAACCAATTTCAAATTTTTATTTTTGAAAAAAGTGATTTTTTCTAATCTACTTGAGTTGCATGAGTTGGAAAAGAAACTACATATCATACAATAACTTTTTAACCATTTTTTCAAAAGTTATGAAAATGGTTGGGCCTTAATCCCTAAAGGACAGAGGCACATTTTGGGCAGGAATTGTCAAAAACTGTCACTTTTTAGGGCAACAAGAAAAAAATGAAAAGAAATTTTTTTTTCAAAATTCAACCATACAAATTTGACAATTTGTACTAGACTTCTTTGGGAACATGTGGAAATTTTTTTAGAAACTTTGACTACACAAATGAAAAGATTATAATATTTGAAGTTAGGTGAAAAAGTTTTTTTCCAACCTTGCATGACAAGGCGTGCAAACTTTAACTCCTAGGATGAGATTCTTACACTAAACACAATTATTTTTTTGACACTTGCATCTTGTCTCATGTAAGCTATACACCCACCAAATTTCAAAATCATAGGAAGAGTTTTATACATGTTGCCTGAAGCTACCGCAGTTGCCTACAAAGTTCAAGGCAACATAAGTTTTGATTTGGGCACCTAATCGGAAAAAAATAGATTTTCAAGAAGGGGGTACATAGTTACACATTATATGAAAATTACATGAACATTTGACCAAAAATGACTTTGTAGGAACCTACCCAAGATTTTTTGTGTATTTCTTGAATGGACACTTGGTCCTTTAGGGGTTAAAGCTACTCCTTGATCACATGTTGTGTGAAAATTTCAAAAAAAAAATTGAAAATTACACTTGTAGTGAGTTGCCCAAACTATTTGTAATGCCAAAAAACCATGTTTGGAACTTTAGGGGTTAAAATTTTAGGAAAAAAAATCCAAAATAAAACATAATAATTTTGTAATTGGAAATTATTGAATCGAAGTAGGTACAAGATGGAAGGTAAAATTAAATTATTAATAGTTGTAAAATGCCATACCTAACACTAAAATTGTTGTAGCAAGTAATACACTCCCTATGGGCATTTCCTTTTTGAAAAATTGAGTTCACAAAAAGATCCTCTAAGTTATTTTTTTCATAAAGATGCCTTAATTGCCCTCAAACAATGACTTTTAATAAATTTCAAATCACTAATCCGAATGGAATGAATCAAATCTTTCTAGATATATTCTATAAGAAAAAACTTAAATTTCACTAAATTTGGAATTAGTTTTTAAAATTTTCATAGCCTAGGCTTGAAAATTTTGTACTTAGGATGGTCTAATCTCTTTTCACATAAACCAAGGAAATTAAAATTACATTCTTTCAAAGCTAGAATAATCCATTAATTGCAAAAGAAATGACAAAAATGACAAAAAGAATTTGATATTAGAGGATGTTTGGAACTTATAGAAAATCTTTAAAAGCTCATTGTAGGACTTTGAACCTTTAGGGGTTCTACATGGTATATGGTTATTATATTATAGGCATGATTGGGGGGCTTCATCTATGAAATTTTGTACCCTTTATAAATGCATATGGATTTAAGTATTCAAGCCAAACATAATAGAACGACTTTCAAAAAGAATACTACAAAATTTCACCTCCAAAATACCTCTTTCGTTGATTCATTTAAAGCATTTTGTCTTGTTTTTCATAATGTATTACACAAATTTTACCAAAGCCTTTATCAATGAATATCAATATAGGAAAAACTAAACTTTTCAAAACATTCATCATCTACTAAGAGGATGGTTGAGCATTTCAAGGTAAATTTGACCCTAATCCTTGTTAATTAAGACCAAAATAGCACATTGAGATGAAGGTTCTTTCTTCATCTAAAAAAATTAGCAAGGCCAAAAAGCATTCTTTGGATGACTTTTGTATATATGCAAAGTGAAAATTTTCAATTTTCATCCATTTTTGGAAGGTTGAGTTGCTTCAACACATCTTCAAAAGATGATGTTGAAAATTCAATTATATTGTTGTTGACTTTTCTAAAAAAGAAGTTGACTAAACCTTGGATCACCTTGTAGAGTATTTTGATATCTTCTAGCTTCTCATTATTCATTAAAAATTTATCCATTGAATTATATTTTTGAATTTGAATCAAGTCTAGTTTCAACTCCAATTTTAAAATTTTAAAATTCTTAAAATCAAAGAATTTATTGCAATTTGAACTTTGGAAATATGCCCATAGTTTGTTGGTTTCCTAATCATAGAATTATGTGGAAACTTCATTTCCACCATGATGGTTTAAACCATAGTACATATATTGTGCACCATTAAAAAAATCAGACTTTTCGAGGGTATTTTGTATTTGATATGAATTTTCTTCATAGTTTTGTTAATAATTTGCAATAATTTTAAGTTTTCATTTAAAAAATTAAAAAATTAAAGACTTTAGAATGACATGTGATTTCATCTTTGAAAAATTCATAAAATAGAAGAAAAAAAATGGAAAATTATCGTTTGGGCAAACCAAATAATACATTTAACTTTAAAAATTCATTGAGGTCTTCAAATAAAACATGCCCCCTATTATGTAGTTGGTTAACCCCTAAAGTTCTTTCATGTTTAGAAGCCCAAAATAGCTTCAAAATACTAGTCTCCAAAGCAAGGCTAAAATCTTAATCCATATTTATATTTAAACAAATCCAATTGTTGGATCTTTTAGTGAACTTATAAGAGTGCACCCTCCAATTTCTTTTTAATAAGAAACCTTACCAATTTCAAGATCATGATGCTTGGGTTTCAAAGAGAAGTATTTTCAACTCTTCCCAATTGGTTAGATTTTATTTTTCAAGCATTTAACCCAAAAACATGTAGATCCCACAACTTGCAACTCTCCATAATCTGTTGAAGAAAGAAGTTGAAGATACATGTAAAAAATTTCAAAAAAGAGATTTCATATTCATCCTAGAAAAAAATAGTAAGTAGAAAAAAGTAGCGATAATGGTTTGAAATACTAAAATTATTAATATTTTAGTTATGGAATTGGAAAATTCCAATCCCAATGGTTGTACTGTTGTAATAAACAATCTACATCCAATTGTTTTAATTTTTTTTCAAAAATATTGAAAATCCAATTAAATAAAGGACTTCAAATTTTATTTTAGAGTAGAGATTCCATGATTGCAAGCAAATTGTAAAAACTCCTCACAACTTTCATCATATTAATCAAAATGGAATGATTCAAAACTTTCCATGTATATATAAATCTAGAAAACCAATTTCAATTTTTTATTTCTTATAAAAGTGATTCTTTTGAGCTTCCCATATGAAAAAGAATTTACATATCATACAATAACTTTTTAACTATGTAGTCAAAATTTACAAAAATTGTTGGGCTTTAAAGCTACTCCTTGACCACATATTGTGTGAAATTTTGAAAGAAAAAAATTTAAATTCCATTACTAGGAAGCTGCCCAAATTTTTTGTATTGTCAGAAAATGTTATTTGGTCTTTTCAGGGTTAATATTGTATTTCCAAACTTTTCCTAGCTAATTGTAAGTCTTTGATTCCAAATATGAACCCAAAATTTCCATCTATGATAAAAAAAAGAATAAATTATAGAATTTTAACTAGATGACAAAGCAAATTGGTTAGTTTTTTCTCAATAAAGTATATAGTGTGAAGGATTTCAATGTTCAAATTTGTAGGTTTGTCCTTTTCTTCCTTTCAAAATCAATGTAGGTGATAGTTTTATCCCAAACAATACCAATAAGTGGTCTACTAATTCGTCCTCTTAATGCATATTACAAGATGAACTTCCATGTTTTTGCAAAATAAACATGATAAAAATTCTTTACAAACATCATTGATAAAAATAGGCTAAGGTATACCAACCTCCTTGCTCTTCCTCTCAAAGTCACCATTCAAGGGGTGCATGTAAAAAAAATCTCCCCTACTTTGTGCTCAATTCAAGGCCTCTATTTGCAAATTTAAAATCAAAATTTCCAAAATTTTTATCATGTGTGGCAAATAAAAAATTCCCATGTTTTCCCATAAAATTAAGGACGAGTGAGTGAGGGGTCCATCGTCCCCCCCCGGCTTGCATATAAAAAAAATTATTCCTCCCTTGTAAAAAAGTTGTCACCGTAAGTAAATTCCTACCACTCACTAATAGGACAAACTAGTGGTAGAGTCTGTAAGCCATGCCCACCCCAATGGCCAGCCGGTGTAAGCCTTTCAGTCCACCTCATCTCATTTGCCCTCCTGGCCTGCCTGCCCTTTCTTGACACGTCATTACGGGACCACGAAGGCCTTCAGTGGTCACGGGGCACTAAAAATACACGTGTCAACTCCACGTCACCGTTGATTGGCTGTCCACAGACTGGGGAGACTGTGTGGGACGGTTAGGATAAGTTAAACCGGTCCATTTTTCCACCTGGACTCCCGCCAGTGAGCTGGCAATTACCGATTCCGCCATCATCAGTTTGATCGACGGTTCCGTCCAACCACAGAGAGACATCTGGCTGTTTTAGTTTTATGTTAAAATAAGAATTTGCAAAATTAACTTAACCCCTAAAGGTTTTTGACTATGTTTTCACTAAAAACGCTCCAAAACTGTCATCTCCAATACAAGTACCAAATTTTAGAAAAAATAAATTTTTGGACAAATGTAACCGTATGATCTTGTGTTTATCTGGTTTGGGAAGATGTGAAAAAAATTTCAGAAATTTCCACCGTTTGGATTTCAAGATATTAGCATTTGAAGTGACAAAAAGCCATTTTTTGGCCCTGCAAAAATCCGGGCAGATGCACTCCACAAGGTCAAATCATTATGAAAAAATGTCCAAAATGGTTGTAACTCTTTGGATTCATTCTTCAAGTCATGTTGGCTACATGCTTGAAATTTTTTGGATCATTTGGAATTGTACAACATATAGGAAAAAAATAGTAAGTTGAAAGAAGTAGAGAATGATTCAAAATACTAAAGTGTTAATAATTTATTTATGGAATTGAAAAATGCCAATCCCAATGGTTGTAATGTTGTAATAAAAAATCTACACCTCAAGTTTTTATTTTTTTCCAAAAATATTAAAAATTGAGTGAAATAAAGGTCTTCAAAGTTTATTTTAGAATATAGATTCCATTACTACCCACAAACTACCCACAACTAAAACTCTTCATAACTTTCATCTCACAAATCAAAATGGAATGATTCAAAGCTTTTCATGTATATATAAATGTAGAAAACCAATTTCAAATTTTTATTTTTAAAAAAAGTGATTTTTCAAGAAGTTTTTTTTTCTGCCCGAGCTGCCCGCCAAGCAATGAAAACAACATATTATACAATAACTTTTTAACCATGTATTCAAAAGTTATGAAAATTGTTGGGTCTTAAAGCTACTCCTCGGGAAAATGTTGTGTGGAAATTTCAAAAAAAAAAAATCAAAATTCCATCCGTAGTGAGCTGCCCGAAATCGCTATGTTGCCAAAAAACACCATTTGGTCCTTTAGGGGTTAAGGTCAAGAAGCTGCAAACTTTTTTTTAAAACGAACTGAAATGAGTTCGAAAGTGAAGCCCTTAAGACTTTTATTGACTTCTTTTTGATTTGGAAGCCAGGTCCTCTCTATCCATGGAGGTGTTGTAGGGTTGCGCCACGTGGATATTTATCATTCAGTGGATTAATTACCTCTAGAGGTAAGTTAACCTCTTAATCCCTAAGCGCTCCAACGTCCAAAAAGTGGACGACGAAATAGATTGAAACTGTTGTATCTTCTCATTACTGCTTGAATGAAAGTCATCCTAATTTTTTGAGATACTTTATCAAGTTGTTGTTCTATCCAAGGGTTGGATTTGGTGTTATTAGAGTACATATTTTTCTAAAATTACAAATGTGCAATTATGACAAGTGGTCAAATTGCATCGACTTTAGTTCAAAAATACATTTGCCAAAATGAGGTCATAGATTTGAAGATCACAAAAATTTCAAGAAATCACCATGTGAAGAAAACCTCATTTCAAATCCATTCCAACAAATTGTACTAAAAAAATGATAATATTTTGCTTGTAATCGAATTAAGAAGGAATTTTGAAATTTCCCTTTTACAATTTATAAAAAGATATTGATGATAGCATTAGTGAATCTAACCGTACGGATGGAATCTACATCTCACAATCTACAACTTTTGTTTGTATGTCAATTCCAAAATATGCTTCTAAATAGCACTTTACAATGATTTTTCTCAAATCATCAATTTTGGAGATGAGTTAAGTGTACAAACTACAAAGCTTTCTCCAAAATTGACAATTTGAGAAAAATCATTAATAAAGTGCTATTTGGAAGCATATTTTGGAATTAGGATACAAATAAAAAGGTGTAGACTGTAAATGTGTGTGTATATATATATAATTTTTGAAAAGATAATTTTCAAATTCCTTCAAAATTTGATTACAAGCAAAATATTATCATTTTTTAATACAATTTGTTGGAATGGATTTGAAATGAGGTTCTCTTGACATGGTGATTTTTTGAAATTTTTATATTTGTTAAATTTGTGACTCCAATTTTTCAAATCCAATTTTGAACTAGAGTCAATGCAATTGGGACTTAATCAACCACTTGACATACTTGTACATTTGTAATTTAAAAAAAATATGTACTCTAATAACGCCATATCCAACCATTAGATAGGACAACAACTTAATGAAGTATCTCCACAAATGAGGATGACTTTCATCCAAGAAATAATGAGAAGAAATGTCAGTTTTAATTTGTTCATTGACAAGAAATTGGATGTCAGAGCACTAAAGGGTTAAGCATTGTCTTAACCCCTAAAGGATCGAGGCACATTTTGGGCAGAAATTGTCAAAATCTGACACTTTTTAGGGCAGCAAGAAAAAAATAAAAATAAAAGTTTTTTTTTCAAAATTCAACCGTACAAATTTGAACTAGACTTCTTTGGGAATATGTAGAAAAAATTTTAGAAACTTTGACCGCACGGATTGAAAGATTATAATGTTTGAAGTTAGGTGAAAAAGTTTTTTTCCAACCTTACTCGACATGGCTTGCAAACTTTAACTCCTTCTAGAATGAGATTCTTACACTGAATAGGGTTTGTTTTTTTGACATTTTCAACTTGGATCATGTAAGCTACACACCTGCCAAATTTCAAAATCAAAGGAAGAGTTTTGCACATGCTACCTGAAGCTGCTCGAGCTTCCCGCAAAGTTCAGGACATCATAACTTTTGATCCGAGCACCCAATCAAAAAAAAAATTAGATTTTCAAGAAGGGGATACAAAGATACACTACATATCCAAATTTCATGAACATCCGACTACAAATGACTCCATAGGAGCCTACCTGAGATTTCTTGCATACGCTGAACGGAAACTTGGTCCTTTAGGGATTAGCTGGACTTTTATCAAGATCAATTAAGTCTTAAAACAAATGTAATGTGCACAATAAATTACATTTGTTTCACAGATTGGAAACTTTAAAATGGTCATTAAACATTTATTTCAAGTGCTGACGTATTGTACTTTAACATTTTCTCTTCAAGACAATATTTATTTTATTTTTATATTTTTCGAATATTTTATCTCTAAGTGGTCAAATTAAATATAATTTTTATTAATTTAGTAAAATTTATTCCTTCAAATTTTCATTGATATATTTGAAATACTTTCATGGAAGCTTCTTGAATGACTACTAATTGGATAAAGTACACTTTCAAACTATTCACTATTCATTAAGATAAGCATGCCTATTAACAAGTAGATTTGCTATTTAGGTATCTTGGAGAAGCTATTCGTCAATTCACATAATTTTTAGAAATAGAAAAGTCTAAAAGAAGCCATTTGCAAGTAAAATCAAGAAATTCCGGCAAGAAATGAATTTTTTGTGAATTTTCAAAGTTTGTTGAGACAAAATTGGTGACCAAGTATCTAGATGACATCACCACCCCTTTCTTGAGAAATAGAGTTGTTACTAACTTCAAACCTTCTACAGAATGTTTGGAATTGATTCAAGTGTTGGATTTCTTAGGCAAGTTCTTTGTTGTCACTAAAGTATGTCACATGAATGTATTGATTTTTCTCAATTTGACATAGATCAACAAAAAAATATTTTGCAATGCTAGTTCACTCTATGTACAATCACATCAACAATACTAAGGGACACAATATCAATCCCAAATTGTAGTGAAGTAGGGCCCATTCTAAGTAATTAGTTATTAGGTGAAGGACTGAAACATCCTCTACATCTAATTTTCCCAAAACTAGGGAGAAATCATTGGTTTTTTTACATTTCTAATAAATTACAAATAAATTACTTTGGGGCTTAGTCTATGCAATGGGTCAAACAAGCTTACACATTTCTACCCACTTGCAACTTCCACCAAATTAGAGAAAAAAATGCATTTTCTTTTAGTGTAGATCCTCAACATCTTCTATTGATCTATCAATATAGCAATCTAAGCATTTTATTGTCAAAAATGAAAGTAATGCAATTATATGTAGTCTAGTGTTATATTGGGAGCAAAAGTGTTCATAGTAGTATAGCAAATGATGATTTGTGATAGACCACAATCATTGCAAAGGAAGGTGGTTAAGTTTCCTAAAATTTAAATGATGCTTTATGGTAATCATTGTAGTGATACAAAGGTTCTACATCCCCCAATTAGATTAGAATAGGCTAAAGTATTGTATCCCTTTATCTACCCCACCCTCCACCCCTCCCACCTATTGTTATAATTAAGAGTTTGGGTTTTTTACTTTGGCCATCCATATTATATTATTAATTTTTCAGATTGAGTTGACCCCAAATGTAAGAATACTATCCAATTTGCAATTCTACTCTCAAATAAATTGATAATTTGGTAAACCTAAATATGTACATGATAATAGGTTCTTTGTCCTTGTTATTAGTTGAGGATCACCTCTTTTAGCCCCTCCTACTTCAAAAAAATTGGTAAAAGTATAAAATAAATAAATATGTGATAATCTTGCAATCAATATATTCAAGGTTTTAAAAAAAAATTCCACACATTCTCATAACATTCTTATACAATTTCATACCACTAAATTTTTTTTCTTGTTTATTGATTTATCTTTTTTGGAATTAATGAAAAATACATTTACTGGAGGATGATACTTGGAGCAACTACCTTCACCTAGACAGGTATTAGCCATTGAGATTTTTCACAAAGTAGCTAAAATCCTTAAGTACTCTAAAGAATAGGTCAAATGTCTTCTACATTTGGATGATACGAGTTGATTTCCGTCCTAAACATTTCTTCCCGGTTTTGCAACTTTTATTTTCAAAATGCAATTTTTTTTTTCCCTACTTCCACATGCTAACTTTGAACTAGCTGCCTCATTTTTTCCCAATCATTGTTTTGACAATCATATTAGTGGAAATCTACAGCCTTTCAACTTGGTCGGGGTGAACTACTTCCCTTGGGCTAGGGTGGATTGTGACCTCCTCATTCATCCGCATTAAGTCATTCTAGGGGTGCATGTAAAAAAAGACCCCCTATTTTGTGCTTATTTAATTTTGATTTATCTTTTGTACCTCTCCTAGCTAATTTGGGTCCTCTGATTGCAAATATGGATTCAAAATTTTCAAATTTTACCAGTGCATGGAAAATAAAAAATTTCAGCATTTTCGACGGAGGGCCCAAGCGAGGGATCAGTTCACCCCAGCCTCTTTACCTTTGGTCATAGTGTGAAGTGCCCCCAAAATTTATGCTAAAGAGGACCTCCAAGCCGGGCTCCCATTAGACCCAGTGATCCCAGAGTAGGTTTAGGGAAATTAGCCAAATGTTCATTTTTGGAAGATTTTTTTGAATTTAATATTGAGGGCATGAAGAAATTATGTAGCAACCAAGCGAAATTTAGCCAGTTTGGGGATCGCTGATTGGACCCGGTGAGCAACAGTACCGACTAGCATAGCATAGAATTAGGAAGATTTGGCAGTTGCGGCCCAAAGTTCGAGGTCCCCATTCCCCAAGCCCCACTTTAGACTGTAACTGCCCTTCTCTTCTCATCCCCGGCGGGCTTGCCAATTGGCTCTTCTACGGTCCAAACCGTCACAGTCCGGGGCCCTCCATGTCAGATTTATCCCTGACTCTAAGCAAGTGATAAGGCCGGCTCTGACAAACGAAAAACACCTACAGTACTGTACAGTAACTTAATTATTAATGGGTTCCATCGGTCCCTGGTGGCTTGATATTATTCAGTGAGTAACTTACACGTCACCAGGTGAATTATTTATCATCCGTCCCCAACTGTGAAGGCTTTTTTATTTTTTATTTTTTATTTTAAACCCGAATTAAATATATATATATATCCCGTAATTTTTTTTAATTTTTAATTTTTTACCCCTTAATTATCCTTATTTCTTTTTACCCCGTAATTATTAATTTTTAATTTTTTAAAGATTTCCGGATAATATAATTGGGTTTAGGTCTTTGGGATGCAGAGAACTGAAGAGAGGCAGTCATCCGTCTCTCCTGGGCTTTTTCTCCTCTGTGACATGTGGCAGGGGTACACTTGTACGCCTGAAAATGGACGGAGCTGGACGCCTCGCTGGCATCTCGTCCATTGCTCTCGGTTCATCTGACGGTCCACGTCACCAGAACACGGGGAAAGGAAAAAAGTGCTGGGGAGCAGGAGAGGGGGCGGGACTGGACTGCGCTGGTGGGGTGCCACGTGGAGGGATGTCCAGTCCAATGGAAAAAGCCGGCCCTAATCTACAGTGAATAGTGAAATTAGGTTGCCCCTCACTAATTTCTCGACATTTGACACTAAAGAAATATTTACAGTTAAGGTAGGAGGTCCATAAAGCGCCCATCTTAGAGCTGAAACTGAATTTTGGGGAGGTGAAAACTTATTGAAATATTTTTCAGTAAATTTTTCTTGAAAGACAAGAGGAATTGACATCTAATCCAAGTCGTTTCATATTTTTTGGAGCTTTGTAGAATTAGTTATGATTTTTTGAAGTCAAAATGGCACAAGGCTCTAAAACCACACACCTCCTGAAATATATATTGTTGGTACATCCCTGTAAAGATGAAAAAAACCCATGTACACGTAGTGTACACTTGAGGAGGTGTGCGTTTCTAGAGCTTGTGTGGATTTCGAGCCTCCTACCTTATTGTACAAGAATGAACTACTTTTGAATTTCATATCACTGTATTTGGGACTCATGAACCTCCATATGTACAAATGGAAATATTTTTAGAAATATTTGTTGACATGTAAAGTAACTTTCTTGGGATAAGGCAACCTAATTTCACTATTTAGTGTAAGTTATTGACCTTTTTCTTCTTTCTCACCAAGGTAGTATGCACTTTAATTGGTAATTACACTTGAATTAGTGACATTTCTAATAATTTAGGGGGCGGACTTCCATGTGGAGGTGGAATTAATCAAAAAAGAAGTTGCAAGTTAGAGTAGCTTTATTTTAACCCCTAAATGTCCGAGGCACCAAATTTTGGTGTCGACAATACTTTGAAGGTAGATAAACCCTAACCAAGTTTCTATTTTTAGTGGTTTATATTTTTGAAAAATTCTTTTTGAAGTCTAGTTTTAGCATCAAAAATCCGATTTTGAAAACAATTGATTATGATTTTTCTATTTGAGATATTGTGAAAGGGTGTCAATTGCAATCTTCACTTTCCGTAGTATTGGGGGCTCTTGGAAATGAACCTCAAATACACTAGATCTTGGAGAAAAAATCACTTTCAAAATTCATTTAAAAAAATTGTAGAATAGATTTTGAGCAATGGTGCTAGTATGTGAGCCCAAGAATGCAAGCTTGTCAACATTGAGCCTACATTATAGGTACCTATAATATAGATACCACGCACTATAGAAGGTGAATGTATTATAAACACCTATAATATGGGTATTTGTAACATATATACCCTATAATTATAGACGGTTTCTATAGTATATATACCTATAATATAGGTGTGTAGTATTCTAGGCTCATGGGCTTACACTCTTGTGCTCACATAATAGCAACCCTCAATTTTGAGAAGCCATAAAGTAATTAGGGTTATGCATGTTAGGTCCTTTAACCTCATATTTTTGTTGGTGATCAAATTTTTAGATTTGATATGTGAAATGAGGATCAAAAGACTTCAAATCACTTTTGTAGTTTTAACACCCTTATGATCAAACGTTATACTCTTTCAATCTAGAAGTGATATATTTTTTTTCCTAAGTGATCTCTAACATGTCTAGTTTGAATTTGTACAGTTACAAAAAAATAAAAATTGATACAACTTATCTAAATGATGGATGGATTTTTGTACAATTTAGAGCAAATTCCTAGAAGCTAAAAAATGGCCGTGGGCATTTAGGGGTAAAAAGTTGTGAATGTGCTTCTTCCACTTTTCATGGGCCTCACCCTATAATTTGCTAGCCAACATTTTGATTTTCCTTTTGCAAATATTGCATACTTCTATGAAGAATTCTCTAAAGCCAATTGTCTTTTCAACAAAGTTTGACCCAATTTTCAGATATCTCTTATCACCCATTGAAACCTTGTATGAAAGACATGTACTAGCTAAAATTAGTTTCACATGTTTTCAAATTGGAAACGAGAATGGATGTGTTTTGCATGTGATGTAAGGTTTTTCCATTGCATCTCTATCTACACACATACTCCCCTTTGTCTCAAAATAAATCCATGGTACTTCCCCTAAGTTATCTTCTTCTAAAAATTGCAATTTAATTTTGAGATAGAGGCAATAACCTAAAAATTGTGGACAAAAGTGTACATAGGAGGGTAGGAACTCTTTTGGATAGACTTAACTTCCAGCCTTACACTAACTTATCTTTTTATTTATTTATTCTTTGAAACACATGGACAATTTCCATTGATAAAGGAAATAGTACAAAGAACCTAACTTAACTTTTTGAAGATTGGACTTAACGCAGGAAACTCATAGCTGGCTTTTGCCTCATCGATTAGTAGTCCCACTAACTTAGTAAGGTTAACCCCTCAAGTTCTGAGCAATTTTTGTACTTTTTCACAAGTTTGAACTTTGATTGATAGTGCGCATAGTACATCAAACTTGTTACATGATGTCAATTGTACTTTTGAGCGTCCCCCTTTCAATATGAACATCATATTACAAAATTCATTTAGATATACTTTCGAGAATGTAGGAATACGAAGTTCTAATTTTGACCTATTGAACAGGTGAGAGGCTCAAAAATGGCTCCTTGGGCCTTGAGGGGTTAAGCCTTGTCAACAAATGCCTGGGGCTCTCAACCCAGAGTAATTTCCTTGACTAGTCTTCGGCAGACTTGATCATACTAATAATTATTCCGCATTGAACTTGCTTCTGCAAAGGCCGGTGTTGAGGGATTGGGCCACTTTGAAATCTTCAGATCAGGGAGGCACCGTCAGTTACGTCAGTTCGGCTCTTGCAAATTGACGGGGAAAGCAGTGAGATTGACTGAGTGAGTGCTGCCATTGATGATGCATTCACCGCTTGCTTGCAGCTGCTGCTTGAAGAAGCTAACCCTTGAAGGACGCTGAGAACCAAATTGAAAATGTCTCATGGAGGAATTTACCTGTAGAAATGAAGAATGCACCTATTGGTCTAATAATCGGAGAATTTTGGTGACTATCTTGATCGTGGGTGACTAGCTTGTACCTGCTACTTGAAGAAGTTAACCCTTGAAGAAGTTAACCCCTAAATGTATTTGACTATGTTTTCACCAAAAACGCTCCAAAACTGTCATCTCTAGTACAAGTACAAAATTTTAGAAAAAATACATTTTTGGACAAATATAACCGTAGGATCTTGTAGTAAGCTGGTTTGGGAAGATGTGGAAAAAATTTCAGAAATTTACACCGTTTGGATTGCAAGATATTAGTATTTGAAGTGACAAAAAAACTTTTTTTGGCCTTGCAAAAATCCGGGCAGCTGCACTTCACAAGGTCAGATTATTATGAAGAAATGTCCAAAATGGTTGTAACTCTTTGGATTCATTTTTCAAGTCATGTTGGCTATATGCTTGAAAAATTTTAGATCATTTGGAATTGTACAACATATAGGAAAAAATAGTAATAGGGAGAAGCCTTTTTGCACAATGCAATCATGTGGAAGTCATTATGTAGTAAGTTGAAAGAAGTAGAGAATGATTCAAAATACTAAATTGTTTATAATTTATTTATGGAATTGAAAAATGCCAATCCCAATGGTTAAATTGTTGTAATAAAGAATCTACACCTCACATTTTTATTTTTTTCCAAAAATATTAAAAATTGAGTGAAATAAAGGTCTTCAAAGTTTATTTTAGAGTAGAGATTCCATTACTACCCACAAACTACCCACAACTAAAAGTCTTCATAACTTCCATCTCATAAATCAAAATGGAATGATTCAAAGCTTTCCCTATATATGTAAATCAGGAAAATAAATTTCAAATTTTTATTTTAAAAAAAAGTGATTCTTAAAGAAGTTTTTTTTTTGCCCGGGCTGCTCGTTGAGCAATGAAAACAACATATCATTCAATAACTTTTTAACCATGTATTCAAAAGTTATGAAAATTATTGGGTCTTAAAGCTACTCCTCAGGCACATGTTGTGTGAAAATTTCTAAGAAAAAAAATAAAAATTCCATTCGTAGTAAGCTGCCTGAAATCGCTATGTTGCCAAAAAACACCGTTTGGTCCTTTAGGGGTTAACCCTTGAAGGACGTTGCAAACCAAATTGAAAATGTCTCATGGAAGATTTCACCTTTAGAAATGAAAAATGCACCTATTGGTTCAATAACCGGAGAATTGTGGTGACTACCTTGGTCGGAGGGGTACATCCTTACAAGAATAATCTTCAAGAAAGTGAACCCTAGAAAGACTAACACCATCTCGGTGATAGGTACTCACTCAAACATGATTCAAAACTTTTTTGGACCTATAGGTGCATTGTCGATTTTTATAGTAACAAATAAAGTGATCCATTGGACATCCATTAGCCTCTGTGTATACAACGTCGTTTCAAGGTTAATTGAACACTACAATCTACACTAAATAGAGGTATTAACCCCTAAAGGACCAACTTGTGTTTTTTGGGTGTATATAGCAATTTTGGGCACGTACGTGTGGCTAGAGATTTCCATATTTTTTACCCAAATTTCAATAGAAGGTGGGAATGAGGAATATATTTCAGATGCACTAAATCTCATGACATTTGGAAATACAAGTCAAAAGTTATGGCCTAATATGTTGTTTTTTTTTCGTAAATGGGGTAGTCTAGGCAAATTAAAAAAAACCCTCTTTTTTCAAAAACTGAAATGTTAAATTGGTTTTCTAGAGTTATATATACTTGGAAAGATTTGAATCATTTCATTTTGATCAAGGAGTCAAAAGTTATGAGGATTTTTTTGTTTGCGGGCAGTTATGGATTCTCTACTCTAAAATAAACTTCAAAGTCCTTTATCTTACTAAATTTTCAATATTTTTGGAAAAAAATAAAATCATACAATGTAGATTGATTATTATAACATTGCAACCATTGAGATTGGCATTTTTCAATTCCATAATTAAATTCTTCACAATTTTGTATTTTGAATCATTCTTTATTACTATCTACATACTATTTTTTTTCTATATGTTGTATGATTCCAAATGATCTGAAAATTTTCAAGCATGTGTCCAACTTGTCTAGGAAGAATAATCCAAAGAAGCACCACTATTTTGGACATTTTTTCATAGAAAAGTGAGCTTGTGAAGTGCAACTGCCTTGTTTCTTGCAGGGCCCCAAAAATGATTTCAGTGAATTTAAATGCTTATATCTTGCAATCCATGTGGTGGAAATTTCTGAAATTTTTACCACATGCCCTCAAGTCAGTATAATACAGGATCCTACGGTTAAACGTGTCAAAAAAAGTTTTTTTTTCAAAAGTTTGGCACTTGTACTAAAAATGGCAGTTTTGAAACATTTTTAGTGAAAACATAGTTGTAGAATTTTAGGGGTTAAGGGGACCTAAAAAATTAAAAGGATTGATTGTAGAAAATTTTAGATGTTTGAAACATGATGTACATCCCCCGGACACTTTAATAACTATGGATGTACATTAAAGGTAGATATTTGTATAGGGTGGAATGTCGATTATTTGGTATAGGTCCCTCTAATATCCCTATCAATGTAGTAGTGTAGCTGTTGTTTTTTCTACTCTGGTTGCACTTAAGTTAACTCAAGGCTTCCTTGCCGCCTCTCTTATAGAAAAGAAAAAGAAAAAGAAAAAGAAAATGGATAGTTGTTGTACCCTAAATCGAGATATTAAGGGGACCCATACTAATTAATCAACATTTCACACAATATAAATATCTACCCTTATTGTACATCAATAGTTATTGAAGTGTCCAGGGGATGTACATAATGTTTCAAACATCTACCGTTTTCCACAATCAGTCCCTTTAATTTTTTAGTCCCTTTAATTTTTTGGTCCCTTTAATACCCCTATTGGGATAGCAAGTTACCCCTAGAATGGTAGGAGGGTGACTTGCTATCCCACGCCCATGCAAAAGTATGTTAACTTACAGTGCTCAATTCCGTAACTGCACCTCCTTCTGCACTACAGTACTCGTCTGCATCGTGTCCTTTCTGCATGGGCCTCTGGAGACCAGTCATTGAGCTTCCTTACACAAAGTGCAATAAGGCCTCCTTTTATTACAAAGCAATCCCCGCCACTGTCTCCAGTACTACTATTCCTACTCCATAAAATATTCTATGGTCAGTACAAGTGAAATGAAATGAAATGTGTCCCATTCGACGGCCTTTTTCGCCCAATGAAAGGGGTGGAGATCACCAATCTCGACACTCAAAATTGTCTTGAGAGTGGCAATGACACAAAATATCGTGAATGTCAAAATATGATTTGTTGATTGTTGTAATTAATTTAGGTTAAATATTTTCTTGCCACAGACTACTACTAGAAATATTCTCAATACCAGAGTGGAAGATCTATGGATTGAAGAAACTTTAACCCTTCATAACTTTAGCATGCAGTATGCAAATGTTGCAGTCTGTTGGGCATTGTTGGAACCTCCTTGCGCTTGCAAACAAAAAAGACATGAAAAAAAATTGAACTAGTCTAATACTACTATTATGGGAGGCAACCCATTCTTGATTACCGCCCCTTTGGCAATATAGACTGTTCTCTTTCTGCATAAGAAGAGATGGTAGTGATTAATTACAACACAATTCCCCGGGCAAGTGTGGCACATTGCCATTGTTTTACAACACTCTCAATCCTTGGTGGATTTTGCAACTAGCCCTTGTGGAAAATAGGAAGGTCCACATGACTAGAGTGAGAGGAATGGAATCTTCCACTCAAAAATTCATAGTACTTATGTTATGCGAAATAAAAATCTGGAAAATTATGGAAACCTTCTTAACTCTATTTCTGCACACTGGAAAATTTTCCCCACCCAAGAAACTCGCCCTCCAGATATGTGTAACCACTTAAGTGGTTGAAAATGGGCTGCCTCCCTTACTACCTGTGAATAAGTAAAAACAAACAAACAAACAGTGAAGCTTCTGGCTGCCCCTACCATAATCCGAGTTCAAAATTAACAACTGAAGTAAACAACACAAAAAACAAAGCTTCTCTAAGCGTCCCGAACTCCAACGCAAGGTGAAACCAACTACTTGCGGTAAAATCACAGAAAAGGAGCAGTCCCCCTTCCTTGATTTGCGCTAATTGACTCTCTTTTTCAGATCCCGAGTGTGGTCCCAAAAGAGAAAATGGGGACGAAGCAGTCCGGAAAGCAGGAAGCACACACTAACATAATTTACTGCGGTTGGAGGTCGTCTGGGAGTCAATCTGAACTTTATAAAAGGAACCATCATCACCCATTCGCTCTCATTCATTCTCGTCCGCAGCCAAGCTGATTGCATGCTCACATACTTCCTTTGCTCCTTTCCTTCGTCGCCATCTCCGAGGTTCTGCATATCAATCCTTCTCCATCCCATCCTAATTCCATTGCTGGATCAGTCTGTAGCAGTAGTAGTCTCACGGCGAAGCTCCATCCAATTGGCACTTCTGGGGACACATTCGATCTTGGGTACAATCAGTTGCTGCAGTTGCAAAGAGCTTGAGAGTACCTAGGTGTGGTACGTCGCAAGTGGTTGCAGTTCTTTTCCAAGCCCAGCTTGGAGTACTTCGGGATCCACTGAGTGATCGGGTGTTGAGCCTCGGGTTGAGAATTTGTCGAATTTGACCTTGCGAGTTCGTGAGGGAGAAGGTTTCCAAGAGTCTGTGAGGGGGATATTTTTTTTTTAGTTTTATTAATTGGAGGGTGGTGGGGATTTGGTGGGATTTTGAGTGTCCTGGGGATTTGCAGTGGATTTCGTTTGCGAGTTTTGTTGGGGGAGAGATTTGGGTAACCATGAGTTCGTGACGGTTGGTTTTGGGAATTGATGCTCTGGTAGTTTGGGACTTGATACTCTGATTATTGCGCGGCGGAGAATTTTCAAGATGGGTGGTGGGAAGGTGATTGCGCTGCTCGTGGTCGTGTTGTTGTTGTTGTTGGGCTCTGTGAGCTGGAGCGATGCGCGCTCGCCGAAGGCGTTGAGGAGCTTAGGGCTGGGACACAGGATGACGTCAGTGTATGACTTCGAGGACGGGTCCGGGTTCGTGGCCAATTTGGAACTCATCCAGCGGACGGAGGTTTATGGTCCTGACATCAGCCCCCTGCAAATGGTTGTTAGGTATGTTCCTTGATGAACTTCCGTCAGTTTGATTTTGCCAATTGCGACGAATATTTCTGTTTTCTTAAATCCGTAGTGTATTTCGGAGTCGCCACTTTCATCAGGGTGTGTGCACCCAATGTTGGAAGTTGCCATCCTCCTCCTTGAGGTGGACAAAAAATTTCGACGGTGAAACCTCTGTCATGTTCACGCTTGTGATCAGAGAGTCGTCTTCGTACTGCCGTCAGTGTAGACTCGTCGCGTTATTCAGACATTGAGGGATGATGGGTTTCGAATCACCACCCCTTCATGCTTTGTGATCAGAGACTGATCTCCATGTTGTCAAGAGTATGAACTCATCCGCTTTTGTTCAAAATTGACGGAAGATGAATTCATGTTCTGTGGCTGTAGAGTTTTCTTCGTGCTTTGTGATTCTTTGAGTACTATGATACTCACTAATGGTGGGAACGGGTTGGTAAAATTGTGTGTTTCCAGGTACGACGGCGATGAACAAGTGCACGTCCACATCACGGACTCAAGGCAGACGCGCTGGGAAGTCCCGCAAGAGCTCATCCCTCGTCCCGCGATCTCCTCTCTCGCGACCCACACAAGTCCGAAGCGCCCTCTTGGGACTGATCAGCAGCAACGTCAGTTGGAGGTTTCCTACACTGTGGAGCCTTTCGGCTTCGCCATTACGCGCACCTCCAATGGCGAATGTCTGTTCAACTCCACCCCATCGGATGATGTCGCCTTCAACTCGATGGTGTTCAAGGACCAGTACCTTGAGATTTCCACTCACCTCCCTCGCAATAACTCTCTCTTCGGCATTGGCGAGAGCACTCGCCCCGACGGGCTGCGCTTGACTCGCGACCGCATGTACACTCTCTGGGCGACGGACATGGCGGCTTACACTGTGGACGTCGACCTCTACGGCGCGTACCCTTTCCATATGGACGTCCGCGAGAATGGCGCCACGCACGGCGTTCTCTTGCTCAACAGCAACGGCATGGACATTTACGTCGGGGAAGACGAGCTCACGTATCATGTGATCGGCGGCGTTTTGGATTTTTACTTCTTTTCGGGACCAACGCCGCTTGCGGTTGTTGATCAGTACACACGTCTTGTGGGGCGTCCTGTGGGCATGCCGTTCTGGAGCTTCGGTTTCCATCAATGCCGATGGGGTTACGACACGATTGATGATCTTAAGTACGTGGTGGAGCATTTTAAACAAGCCAGCATCCCGTTGGATACCATTTGGAGCGATATCGACTACATGGAAGCTTACAAGGACTTCACGTTTGATCCCGTGCGTTACGACGAAAACGAAGTTCGCGCGTTTGTTGAGGAGCTTCACGAGAATGGGCAGCACTATGTCCCCATTTTGGATCCGGGAATCAGTGTGCAATTCGATAAGTATGCAACGTTGAACCGCGGATTGGAGCAGGACATCTTTCTGAAGAACGAATTCGGGAATAACTACCTCGCGCAAGTGTGGCCGGGGCCAGTGTACTTTCCGGATTTTCTCCACCCGAATGCGACGTCGTGGTGGACCACCGAAGTCGCGGAGTTTCACAAGAAAGTCCCATTTGACGGGCTGTGGATTGACATGAACGAAGCGTCGAATTTCTGTACGGGATCCGCGTGCTCGTTTGAATTTGGTGCAACAATTCTGAAAGGAAAAGACAGTAGTAACGACAAATGTGTATTGCATTGCGTGAACGGGACTTCCAGATTCGACCATCCGCCGTACAAGATCAACCGCAATGGCTCTTACACCAGCATCGGCGACAAGACGATCGCCATGACGGTGAAGCATTGGAACGGTGCGATGGAGTACGATGCACACAATTTGTATGGGCTGTCTGAGACGATTGTCACCCAGAAGGCGCTCACGACGGTGACGAAGCAGCGGCCGTTCATTCTTTCCAGGTCGACATTTGTGGGCTCCGGCGCGCACACGGCGCACTGGACGGGGGACAACAAGGCGACCTGGGAGGATCTGAAATACTCTGTTGTGAGTATTATGAATTCCGGGATGTTTGGGGTGCCCATGGTGGGTGCGGACATTTGTGGATTTGCAGGGAATACCACCGAGGAGCTTTGCAGGCGCTGGATGCAGTTGGGTGCCTTTTATCCGTTTTCACGTAACCACGCTGCCATTGGAACCATCAACCATGAGCCGTATCTCTGGGAGTCTGTCGCAGCTTCGTCACGCTCGGCGCTTGGGTTACGTTATAAACTGTTGCCACATCTTTACACGCTCATGTTCGAGGCCACCAAGAGCGGTGCGCCCATTGCGCGCGCTCTCTTCTTCTCTTTTCCAGAAGATCTCGCCACGCTCTCCATCAACTATCAGTTTCTCCTCGGTAACAACATTTTAGTTTCCCCTGTCGTCTCTCCGGGTGTCACCACTGTTGAAGCGTACTTCCCCAAAGGCATATGGTACAACCTTTTCGATTTCTCACGAGTAAAATCTCGTGGTGAGAAGTTTACCTTACCTGCACCAGCAGATTCTATCAACGTCCACCTTCACGAAGGGCAAATCCTGCCAATGCAGGAAGCGAGGTTAACTTCGGCCGAAGTGCAGAAGACCCCATTTTCGCTTGTGGTTGCATTCGGGGAGTCTTCTTCTGCTTCCGGGAAACTGTTTCTGGACAACGGTGTGGATTTGGAGATGGATATTCGAGAAGGTTCATCGACATTTGTGCAGTACTTTGCGGACCGAGACGCGGGGAGCTTGGTGGGGCGTGTGATTGCAGGTGAGTATGCGCTTGCGCAAGGAATGGCGCTGCAGAATGTGAAGCTTCTGGGGCTGTCTAAGGCGCCGAAACGAGTGGTTGTGAATGGGGATTCAGTCGTGGAGAAGGTGAAGTTTGATGGTGAGCTTCAATCTCTGGAGATTTGGGGGTTGAATTTGCCGGTGGGGAAGGACTTTGAGATGAAGTGGGAGATGCAAGACGACGAAGAGTCTGCGAAGTGGGCGTCGCAGTGAAGATGAGGATGAGGATGCGTTGCTCACTCTACTTTGTATATAATTGTTGAGCTGCAATTTTTCTGCCGTGACGATGCGATGTGATGAAACGAAGAAATTTTCCTGCCGTGGTACATCAATCTTTGTATAATTAATTTTGCACGTAATACACATATTGATCGTTTCGTTGAGACGTGTGTTATCTCTTCCATTACTAGTAGTATAGTAGTGTAATTACTGCTGATGTTGTAGATTGGCTCGTGGAAGAGATGAGGATCATTCATATAGAATTCTCTTAGTCAAACAACAGTTTATTGGGACGAGCCCCTGCATGTGGGGTCGTTCCTTTCTTCTGTGGCCTGTGCTGCTCTGCTCTGTACTCGTGCGTTTTGAAATATAATCTAAGCAGCGGTGGCTTGTCGAATTAAAAATTTTATTCATTCCATCTTTCTCTGGCTATCTGTGTGTATCTTCTGCATGCCCCTATTTGTCTGCTATTAGAAACTGTACGCTTTCTGTCACTTTACGGTTGTGAAGATCATTTGGGATGTTCGTCAATATTGCAAGCTACCAGCTGCACTGTTTTCTTCTGTAAGGGAATTCTGGATTTCTCTGACTTTCTGAGGCTCTGGAATTCTAGATGCCTTTCTTTTCTGACATTTCTCAAATAAATAGATGGATCCTTCGTTGCAAGTTACAAGTTAGCTTAAGCACTGACTACGATTTCTCTTCTGCTAAAGTCGAGTATGTGTCTCTGATGATTCGTCTTACGCACCCCAAGTTCCATTCTGCACTTAGAATGCATGAAACTGAGATTCAGTCATTATTGAGTTAAGGTACAATAGTTCCAGCGAACTCTAAACTTCCATCCCTATTTTCTTTTCACTTCAATATTCCCATGCTCTTCATTCTTTTTGCTTCTTCTTCATCCCTATTTTCTTGACAGAAAAGTTGAGGTCAATTGACAAGCTCTAGCGCATTCTTCATGGAAACTTCATCATCTCCCATTCTTTGTCTGATTCCTTGACGAACCAACTTTCAACAACTTCACTAAACCACAGAGCAGAGTATTTTGAGCAGGCCATACAATCATGAACGAAGTAAGAACATTTTAGGTGACAATTGGTCCGGCCTAATGGAGAACACATGAGCAACAACAGCCGTTAAACTGGCTGAGGAGTTGGCATTCGACACCGTTTCGAGGGATCCCGAGGAGTTGCATCCTTTTGAAACCGTGATGTGAAGAGGGAGCTTTCAGTTACACGATCACCTTTACGATTCAGGAGTGCAAGTGAGGTTGCCCAAGTCCATACGAAGCCAGAACAAGCTTTGGTATCAATATATTGAAGTGTATGGACTGTCAGCTCACTTCACCCACCTCCAAGGCTTTTCTTGTACCCCATTCTTCAAGCTTTAACAAATTCGGAGAATTCGTGAATTTATGCGATGCAGGTTTAGATCTAGTCTTCAGAATCGGGGTTGAAACAAATCCATTACAAGCAGCTCGTGGAAGCCTCTATTTGTTGCTATCCTGTCTGCGTTGCCGTGCTTGAATGTAAGGTTTTGGAGTTCTATGCGCTTGTAGGCTTTATCTGGCATCTGCACATTCCCATTCTCGCTTGAAAACAGAGAATTTCAATAAACTCTGAATCCGCAAAGGCTGAAACCCCAAAGCCTGAAAACCCCTAATGCAGGAATAGAGTAATTTTCGCTTGACTCAGACGTCTTGCTGTTTCAGGGCTTGCAAGATCGGTTGCAAAGCCTCGCTTCTTGTCTAGGGTTGCACTAGGGTTGAATCGACACATTAGATGATTTGAAGCACAATTTGAAGAGTGTTTGTGAGGGCTCTCCAAAATGGAAAGGATTCCGAAGCTCCCCATTGGAAGTGGCGAAGGTGGTGATGGAGAAGCGGGAGGAGCAGCAGCCATGGCTTCTCGCCCGTCGCGCGCTTCTCGTATCTCAACGACAGGAGGCTCCAGAAGGGAGAGCTCCAAGCGGAGGACTGACGGAACAGGGCTTTACGAGCCCCCGTCTTACGAAGATCAGGCTCGCAAACGCATTATCGTCGAGAAGGTCACCGAGGTAAGCAAGCCTGGTGGTGGATACATTAAAATTGTACGCAATGTTACATACAACTGCATACGATTTTTTCTAATTTGGTGTGCTTTTGAGGTCCTCTTGTATGCACCCGAAATTGCGCAATAGAACCCGAAGCTGAAAACCTTGAGTTCAGCTGAATTTTACGTGGTATCAAGCAATTGATGACGCTGAGTCTGCTGATTCCTACAATGCAGATAGTTTCGGGACTTGAAATGTCGCCACGGATCTTCAAAGGATCCGGGGAAGTGGAGCCCAAGCTGTGGCAACAGGCGGCGACTTCCTTGCAGAGTCCCTTGATGAATAAACTCAAGCGAAACCTGCATGAACGCAAGCAGAAGATGAAGGTCTTCACGGCGAATCCAAAATTCGAAGACTATTTTTATGTAAGCTGAGATTTCATCCCTAGAGGGTCGCCTCGTGTATTTTTATAGCATTTTTGAGTAAGTCGTGTAGGGGGGCTCTTTTGTCCAATCTTATCTGTTTTTCGACTAGCTGTGCAGTGCTCTTCACTGATTGAACCATATGATCAATTGAATTTGTCATCTTGAAGCCGTGAATCCTTGGTCTTTAAGGGTTAACTTGAAAATGATGTTAGTAGCAATAGAATACTCTACTTGTTCTGTGCTATGTCCATTTTGGCTTCTACATTTCAGGAGGCTCTGGACTCAAACTATCACACAAGGATTGTCAAATGCTGCATTGGTCAGGTACCGAAAGGCCCTGAGTATCGGCCGATACCTTCCATGGTCGAATCAACGATGGGGAGCAAGGAGGAGGTTGTAGGTCGGGAAGTCATTCACAAAACCGCCATGGCGCAACTCAGGTGCCACCTCAATGACTTCCACAACTTTAAAATTCCCGGATAGGTCTTTTGGTAAGTCACCCTTGGCTGACATGCTCCACTCCTCCTCATCTAGACACTAACTAATCCTCACTTTTGGTTCGAAATCGGTAAACCTCTGCAGAACCAAGAACCCTAAATTGAGTTTTATTTTTTGTAGCATCTATAGGGGGACTCTTTTCTGTCCAATTTTATTCAGTCATTGACCAAAACATTCAACGCTCTTCACTGATTCTAGTGGTAATAACTTGGTCCCGTTTGAATTGCATTTTTCACAGCATGATCCATCGAATTATTCATGTTTTATGACCATTAATCCTTATTCCTATGGGGTTTAGTTATGAAGGAGAAATACATGAGTAACCCATAAGCAGATGGATTGCACTCAATCTGAGAGTAAGAGACTTTGTCTAGAGAGTCCAAGAGTCTGGGAGACTTTGTTGGAGATCTATCGAATCCCTATGTGAGCTTAGAGACTAAAGCAGATGGAATGCACTCAGAGATTCTGTGACTGTTTAACTGAGAGCGGAGACACTGAGAGACTTTTGTCTGGAAAATCTGAGAGTCTGGGAGACTTTGTTGGAGATCTATCGAATCCCTATGTGAGCTTAGAGACTAAAGCAGATGGAATGCACTCAGAGATTCTGTGACTGTTTAACTGAGAGCGGAGAGACTGAGAGACTTTTGTCTGGAAAATCTGAGAGTCTGAGAAACTTCATTGGAGATCTACCGAATGCCTGTGAGAGCTTGGAGGTTAATGCAGATGGAATGCACTCAGAAGTCCATGAGTGTATGCCTGAGAAGCTGAGACTGAGAGACTTTATCTGAAGATATAATGCCTATGTGAGCTTGGAGGCTAAAATTTTCAAGCTACGTTTTGCATTACAAGCATGACTGGCAAGACTCTTCTTCTTGTGGGGCACATTGATTGCAGAAAGCTTCAGGGGGTTTGGTCGGAACTAGGGAAACCCTACGTTTGCCTTGGTGTGCCCAATGTTAATGTCAGCCCCGATCCTCCCATGCCAGAGAAACCCTACGGCGTGGATGGCGTCGAGAAGTTGGACAACTTCGACTTCTTCCCTGCACCTCCGATCACCGAGGAGCAGCGGCAGCAGCTGCACGCTGAAGCGGAAGAGGCGTCCATGCCGCCCTCCAAGAAAAAAAGGGAGCTGCAGCTCAAGTACTCGCGCGCTGCTTCAGAGATGGACCGCATGCTCCAGAAGATGGGGCTCATGTTCTTCCATGGTGCGCTTCTTTTCGTCTTGTTTCACGTTCCATTATGCTCATTGCAGTGCTTCTAGCTGCATGCACAAATTGTATGGTGTTAGGGTTTAGGAACTTCTAGCTTCATGCACAAATTGTATGTTTAGAAGTTACTTCTGATGACCGTATCCTTGCTAACAGTATTTGTATCTCCATGCACAAATTGGATGTTGTTTAGTGTTTGGGTTACTTTTTCCTTCACCTAAGAGTCTCTGGCAGGGAAGGTAGTGTACAGTATATCTGTAGGTTTTAGTCGAACTAAATTATGGTCTGAGAGGAATCTAGGCTTAAGTTCTTCATTTTTGCAAGTTTTCTTTTTCTTCCCATCCCTACATGAAATGATTCAAAAGCAATTGCACAAAAAACATGAAGCATTGAATGATCACGCTAGTCACATCCTTGAATACTGGACAAATTTACTCTTTCAACTTACGTGAAAGTACTTCATTTATTTTGTGTAACTCCTACAATAAGCATTCATTATCCACCTAGTGGATGCCAGACTCTTAAGGGGGTAAGCATTCTCTCTAGTCACATCCTTGAACCCTCCATGACTTAATTCAACACCTTGCACAAAAATCATGAAGCGCCAAGTGATCACTCTAGTCACATCCTTGAAGACTAGACAAAACTGTGTTTTCAACATACTTGGATGTACTTCATGTGTTTCCTTTAGCTCCCGTAGCAAGCTCTTGAAACCTATCATAATCTGCCCAGTGGACGCCTGGACTCTTGGGGTTGAGACTTTCATTGGTAGATCACTGAATAGAGCTTACTGAAGAGATCACTTTAGATACTACGAGAGCCAAACTGTTTTGAGATCAAGTTGTTTTCTCATTTAATGTATTGGATGTTTTCTTATGCAATCATTCTCTTGAGAGATTGTAGTTCGCTGTTTCAGAGTTACGCCATTTCCATTTAAAGATGAGTGACTATAGTCGTTTAGTTAAGGCATGCTTACACCAAATGGCTGCCAATTGAAGGCCAATCAAGTGTTGATTGGAAGAGATGCGTTGCTGTTGGTAATAGGGGTCAGTCAAGAGGAGACGGGATCAGGTCCCTGCCGGTTTTAGTCTTCTTCACCTTCATGCATCAAATTTGGAAGCAATCGACGCTCATGTGTTTCATGTTGTGATGCTTGCGTGTATTCCAGATTCGGATCATGCAAAGTTTCCAAAGGCACCTCTGATTGCTGCAGCCAAAATCACCAATTTGATCAGGGTAATTTACAAACTCTTAGGTCCTGTCATTCCTCTTTATGTCCAAGAATTGGAACAAATACTTCCACGGGAAGGATATTGTTACTCTAGTATGAAGGACTTTTGTGATACGACTTTGTCATCTTTTATGTTTCCTGTCTTCAAAAAATTATTCTACGTGTTCAAAGGCAGGTGTAATATGGTTCGTTTGACCTCTAGGATTCAATGCTTGGTAATTACAGCAAGGTGGTAATTATATTGAGGAGATTCAAGCAGGCATGATGGTTTCTCTTTCAAGGAGAATGTCCATGCAACCTCTGGCAGGTGCGCAACCTGAATTGTACTCACATCAACAGAATTAGAAACTGATCATCTGAAATGACAAGGTATGTTTTACTTGTTGCTTTACACGTTCTTGACCAATTATTAAAATCTGGTTTTTTTCTCTCAGGGGAGCAATTTATCCTTGGAGCGGATGGTAAAGCAATACCTATATACACTGATGGGTAATCTATCTGAAATTTGCATCAGTCAATTGGCTTCTATCCATTTGCACACCTACCGTGCATATCACATTTTTGTATAGTCTGCCTTTTAACCCCCATGAATTATTCCTCGACTGATGATATAAATCATGATGCTTTGCAGACCGCCATCATCTACAGCTAAATCAACTAGTGGGGTAACTTCTCCCCAATTTCTTTTCATCTTGTCTTCCCAAAACCGCAGAATCATTATCGTCCCAAGAGTTTTGCACATTTCTAAATTTCTCTGCTGGAATCTGAGGTGGCAAGTGCGTACAGGGCACTACCCGTCCCACTTCTTCCAAGAAAGACCACGAAACAGGGACTCCCTCAGGATCACCCAAGTCAAAGAGTCACAAGGTACACACAACACTTGAAGGTTCTGCTTTCGTCTGGGATTTGAAAGTTTGAGGCGTGGAATAAAAATAGTTTTTCCATGTAGTGTGCTCATTTTATTATTCTGATTTGTGGTTCTGAGATAGTTGAATGGGTTGGATGGAATGCGGTGCTCAGAAAACCAAGACGTATCCTCCTCGAGATGATTCATTGGTAAGTTCAGCGCACTTATAACCTGAGGAGCAGATGTTCCATTCTGAAAGTGATTTGAAAAATAATCTGAAAATAGAACGTAAAGTATTTGTTATCTCTGCCTCAAGAGGAGAGAATAAGCAATGGTTTTAAATTGTAGAAAGTTCTAGTACTCAATGAGACGTGTTAAAAGAGGAATAGTCGCATGTCGGATCCATCGTTCCAAAGAACGAATATCTCATTTCCTGCAAATTGCGGCATGTGGTTCTAGGAATAGTGGCATTCTACTATTGTCATATAGGAATTTTCAATTTTTCCAATTAATGAGGATTGTATTGAGGATTATATGGAGAAAGACGCATAATAGTATAAAATTCTATTTGGGGTAGACGCTCGCAATTAGCCGTTTGGTCTATCTCCTGTTGTAGGGTGACTTTGTTTGTGCCGTAACTTAAGCAATATGGCAACTGCAGGTGTTTGGTTGGAAGAAGAAGATATTGGAATTGAGGCTTCAGTTGGAGAGAGAGCTTGAAAATAAGATTGCGGATCGTGCTGATCGTCGTGAACAATGGCGTTCTTCATCTCCATTTTCATCCGAAGTATCGTCTTTCGTTTCCGTTGCATTGAAGTGCAGTACTTACAATTGACATCACATGCTTTAGAAATAGGAAGGGGAGCCTTCTCTATTTGAGACATTCTTAGAAGTTTTCACAATTAATATATCAATTTCTGCGTTGTATTTACTCTGTCTACCATCTAACGTTTCGTTCTTGAACGTGTTCTGGCAGGTAGCAAAGAAGGTGTACAAACTACTAGACAAATCTCATGGCCAAATCATACCAAACACAACCGGCGTGTGGTATAAACTTGACCCTTTATCAAGGCATCAGGTTCTTTGCAGATCTTAGAGACATTTGTGATGGTTTTCTCCCAAGTTACAAAATCACCGTTAGAAGAGAACTTCATAGGTTTTGTCCCTGCATTACAGTTTTGGTTCCCAAATAGTTGACCAAACATTTGTCAAGAAGCCATACACTGATCAAGAGCAAAGCTTTCGTCCTGTAGTACATTTGTCAATATGCAAAAGCAAAGTTTTCCAAGAGTTGTACAATAGTGATTAGTGAATATAGTGAATTAAGAATCTTGGTGTCAGATCACTATGGAAGGTTCTTGTATTGACGATGTTGAAAACTTTGCATATGATGGAACAGGAAAGAGGCAGAGTACAATTACAATGCCACTCAAGTTCGCCATACATCAGCATGGGAGTTTAAGGTGTTTAGTATCAATAGGTTCTATGACCGTGTATGCACATTCACCGTGCATCAGCCCATGGCGGACCCATTGCTGGATGTTCTCATCTTCTTTCTAAAAGAGTGTGCACTGCTCTTCCATTACTAGATTTCGAATATGTGTCAGTTCATTCTGTTTGAATGTATGATAAGAACCATGTTAGATAGAAACAGAAAAAGAACTAGACCTACTTGTGAGGCTTAATCAATAGATATTCTTGCCTAAACTACACATAGTCTGAACATGGGTCAATTTTGAGTATTTAATTAGCACTTTTAAATTAGTGCCCTGAAATCTATATGCTCACATGCTTCAGAGTTGTCTTCCAATTGCCAACAAGATTGAACAGAAATTGGGGTAATCTTCTAATAGAAACTAGGCGGAAATGCTTATTTGGACCCATATTGATGTACATATGTTTTGGTTGAATTATTGTTAATAGAATCATTCATGCTTTTTGGTTGTGTGAAGGTGGCTTGAGAACGGAGGAAGAATGAAAAGAAGCTTGCTCGAACACCTCTGTGCAAGCTTGGCCAGACTTCCTGGTAAGATTAATTCCACACCCATCAGGTTCTGATCTCTGTATTTTTAATACACGATGTATTTTTTAATGAAAAATATGAAATATGATAGTTTTTAGTAAAAATTTAGACAGTTTGTTTTAGGAATTTGGGACAACATTGTAGAGATTCTTAGTCATGACAAGTGGGGGGAGGTCTATCTATCTATGGTTTGATTGTTCATATGGAGACCTCCCCAGAATTTATATCTTAAGTTAGGGATGCCTTTGTATGATCACTGTGACCATATGGTGACCTCAGTGTAATGATTCACTCTTTCTGATGTCTAAAAATTCTGGAAGTAATCCAATTTTTACTTAAAACCCTGTTAACTTACTCTCTTGTGGCTTTATATTGTTGTCTTCTTCTTGTTGATTGTGTCAGAGGATATTATGGTTCTGGGGCGGATGGCATGTGTGATGCCAGTGCTGCAATTCATTTGTAAGGAGCTCCACATCACGTCGACTCAGTTCAAAAACATTCTTAGAGACACACGGTTGGACAGATGCCATCTGGGATGAACTTGCTTTTGAGTTGGCACTAACTTCAAGGTAGCAAATTCACAAGCACGCATGATTGTGTGTCAATTGTCATGATTGTGTGCCAATGAGGTCTGATATGATATTTTGGTCACTCACTCATAGCATAAAACACAATTGCAGAGATTAGATGCAATTCTAATATTATATGCAAAAGGTATTGGAGCTCAGAGTTTCAATTTGATAGATCTTTCTATCAAATCCTTATCCTAATTTCAATGTCCTAGTGTTGGACACTCTGCAATATTTACCTATAGATTCATTAGGACACTCTTTGGGGTATACGGCTATACGCTCATGATTTTCTGATTCTAACTTTGTACCTGTGTGGAGTTGGCTTGTACACTGAAATAGGGGTATTAAGGGGAACCATACTAATTAATTGACATTTCACAGTATATAAATATCTACCTTTATTGTACATTACTAGTTATTGAAGTGTCCCAGGGATGTACATCATGTTTCAAACATCTATAGTTTTTCACAAGCAGTCCCTTTAATTTTTTGGTCCCTTTAATACCCCTATTCAGTGTACTAATCCTGCAGTCTTCCTTCTTATTATCAATGAGCCTATTTGGTAATAATGTGAAGCCTAGTGCATGTTACTCCAATTAATTTAAGATGAAGGTGAGTTTCAGTACACCAGCACATATTTCAGCCATGTTATCAAAATTTGGAGCAGAAAATTCTTATTTCTTCGAAGCTTAGGTTGAAACTGAGGGAGTAACTTGTGGGAAAATAAGTTAGTTAAGGATTCAGCAGCAGCCTGCGGGAACATTTCAGTTATCAAATTACCACAATTACACAACCTTGTTAATTTCCAAGAGGTAGAGCAGAAAAACATTTATCATCTTGAGACAGTAACATTGATTCATCAAAATGAAGTTTGTTCCTACTTCCTAGTTGTGTGGTTGTACTTGTTGTTCCATAAACTCTACTCCATCAAGTGGCTTCACCGATGGAAGGGCATCCTCGACAGTCCGGTGTAACTCCCACCCACCAAATATAAACTTGGCTCATATGAAATTTTATCATTGGAAGTGCATTCAAAAGTACTTTGAATAGGTACAAGAAATCTATAATTTAGACATTGGACAATGAAAAGAACCCAAATCGAAGGCACACTAAAAGACAAAAGATTATAAAGGAGTTGACAAAGTACGATTACCAGTGTAAAATTTGGCCAATATTGTGGCATTTTGGAGTGGAATTGGTCAAATTTTGCATTGGTAAGCATGTTTTGTCAACACCTTTATAATCTTTTGTCTTTTGGTGTGCTTTCGATGCAGATTATTTTCATTGGCCGAAGTCTAAGTTATATATTTATTTTACCTATCCCAAGTACTTTTGAATGCACTTCCAATGATAAAAAAATTCAAGTTCTAATTATGAAGTAGTTAAAAGATAGAGATATATTTGGGATGTATGTTTCTTGGTCCCATTGAGGATGATGCCCTAAGGCAATTGTTTGGGGGGGAAAAGTCCATTGGCATTCAAGGCTTGGTTTACACGACATTGATTTATCCTATAAGTGAAGGCACAAAATTAGTGACACTACAAAATAATTTCTTTGTGGAAATTAGTGAAATATTATAATATTTCATCTTGCACTAATCTTAGTATATTGCAAATAGTGCAAATTAGTGTCACTTACACTAATAGGATAAATTGATGCAATCCTAATTCTGTGTGACTTACACTCCATTGAACATTTTATTACTTTGGTAGATGAAATTATGCATGGTAAACAGTTTCTCAAATACATTACGAGGGGGAAAACTTTCTCATTTTCATGAAGAGTTCAAAACTAAGTTTTGAACTTTTCTTTGAAGAGGGCCATGCATGTCACGAAATGAGATTCTCAAAATAAATAAAAATTCCTAATTCAAAAGATTTTCAAAGTCCAACTTGTTTTTTTTAGGGTCAAGACATTGTAATTTCCCAAATGTCTTCACATGTCAAAGAAACAAATAGGAATTCAATGCCATTTTCATGATTGGAACTTCAAGAGACCTTATCTTACTAAATTGCACTAATCAACAAGACCCAGGCACATTCTCATTCATAGTCCTTGTCAAGGCTTAGAAGAAACAACCTTCACACCTTTGACGAAACTGTACTTAACATGTATTAGTAAAGGGATTCACCGGCAATACATTTGACCTTACCTTCATGGTGTAGCGTGTGCATTTTAGGATAAAAAGATGTATTTGAAGTGTAAGAAAACTCCACCTACGTATTTTGATAAACTCATAAATCATCAATGGGAGCAATGCACAAATTTTGTGATTTTTTGGGAAGATTTTGCAATGTAAGTATGATGAATTGTCATACACATGGAATATTTAGTTCAAAAACATCAAACACTTGGCTCATACAAGGAGAGTGGTATGTACATAGAATAAGTGCGTGGTGATTGCTTGTGGAAACAATGACTTGACAACATGTAGATGTGTCTTTTGTTCTCTAAGTGTAGCATCCAATTTTTTTGAGTGGTACTTCTTTTCTTTGAAAAAGAATATTTATTCTTTTTAGGACACGAGAACAATGAGGAAATTTTGGGTTTAAATGTTTTGTTGGTAAAAACATGTACAAAATTGTACATGTATAATTGGTCACTCTTTGACAATATTGTATCATCACTCATAGTATGCAATCATATCCTAGTACTTGAAACATTTTACACATTTTAAGAACTTTCATTGGCAATTTCCTTTAGAGTGATCTATTAGTGAGCAAATGCTACTAACAACCATAATTGTGTTAGTGAGATTTGATTTTCTAGTCACACACTAACAAATTGTGGCAAAATAGGATGAATTCCATATTATTATGTTGTTTAAATACCCTATCCATGAGATCCTATAGTCTTCACACCATAACAATACTACACACTATTTATATTATTTTTCCAAACAAATAAACACTACATTAATTCAATCATCACTCCCAAGTTCAAACCTCTGAAGTAGAAACACCCAATTCTGCCACAATCTATTTTGCACCATATACTAAGTCTTATGGAAAGACCAAAGGAGGGTGACCAAAAAAAGCCATAGGTACATTTTTCTTTCTTCAATTTACCAATAGCGCATATTCAAGAGGTGGTTGCTTTTGATGACCATTGCATTTCAACTTAAAAAATTTGTAACTAATTCCACAAACGTCTGAAAAATATAAAACAACTTGGATTAGATGCCAATTCCATTTTTCTTCCTACAAAAATTTGCTGAAAAAAATTTCATGGAGTTTAGCTTTCCAGAAAAGGCAATCAGCTCTGAAATGGTTGCTTTAAAAACAAACTACCTCACATCTCTCCAAACCACCACAAGCTTTTCGTTGGAACAACCACTGGGAGTTGAAGGGTTCTCTCGGCAACCAATTAGAATTGAAGCATCTTTTTGCTTCCAAGGTGACTATTGAAGGAGAAATTCCAATGACATGAATATGCTGGTATTCAACTTTGAAAATTCATAGAATATTATGTGAATGTCAAAAAAATACGAAACAACGTGGATTGAGTTTCTCTCAAGGAGGTGAACAATTTCACATGAAAATTTTGTCAGTTTGACAAACAAGCTATCCGGGGCAGAAAAAGTGTTGGCTTTGGCTTTAGAAATAGTGCAATGGCCAAGTCACCCAAAAGCAAATCTGCAACTTTTTATACTCTTAACGGATTTCCAATTATGGTGGGCTCAAGTGCTCAACTAACTTACCAATTAATAACCAAAGGTTAGTTACCCACTTTATATCATTAGTAAGTTGGACACCGAATTCCGCCACCCAATTCTATTCTGGGGCAAACTTTGGCGGTACTTTACGTAGAATATTTCATTGGATTAACTTCCTTCTAAACTTGGAATTAAAGTGAGATGGCCCCCTTCAAACGGTCCAATTTTCGAATTTGAAGGTCAGTGATTTTACGACTCAGAAGTTATGAAAAGTAAATGAAATTTGAAGGGAATCTGCAGTCAGCAAAAATTTCTTCATTGTTTACAGTAACTACACCTAAAATTGCACAAATAAGCAATTTAGTGTGGTTCCCATTATTCTAATGGAAATTTTTTCCTGGGATCTTGTTGGTAATCAAAAGGGGATTTTGGATTCTCTAAGAATGCATTTTGGGGACACCGTATGAATAAACTACGAATTTTCAAAGTGCTAAAAATAGGTGTTTCTGAAATCAACCATAAACTCTCGTGACTAGTGGAAGTACATTTCAGTTGCGACCGAAGCCTTGAGCAAACAATCCTACACCACTTTGTGGAATGCAAGCCTAGTCAAGAAGTGTGGCAATTTGCACTCACCATATTCTACCTTTTGTAGGAAGTGCCACTAACGGAAGGCTGCTAGCCCAACCTAACCTAGCATCAATGTCTCTTAGGATCAAGTCTCCCTCAACGACTTCATGTAAGGGCAACGATTTGGTTGATGCTACGAGGGTCTATGGTTTGGATATGCTGGGTGCAGAGGAATGCTTGGCCTCAAGCCAAATTAGATTATATGACTTGGGAAGCTATCCTTGATCATGGTAGGACGGCTTGGCATAGGACCTCAATCTTATGTGATAGATACCTGGCTAAGTTTAACAAATTCTTTAAGAAATTGGACAACACTTGGCTCCAATTACCCTTCTTCAACTCCAAGAACAACAAAGTCGTCACCTGGAACCTGAAGAAACCTACCCGTGGGTCATTCATGTAAATTAGGTTTGGCTTCTGATTCTTTGCGGCTCATGGTTTGGTTGTCTCTCTAGGGCTTGCCCTCAACTTCTTCCACCATTCGTTTTGGTTCATTTTCTAGAATAAACTCCGGTTTTTAAATATTTTTAAAATGCATTTTAGGCAATTTAAACAAGTTGCTAAAGTCATGTCCATACATATGCAATTAGCATATCTATTACTAGCAACTTCAAATTTCAATGAATTGTCATGTTCACATCGAGGAAGAGCACTCCTTCATCATGCTCTAAATTTTCATCAAAAATATTGGATGAAATAATTGGATAATTTTTCTCCGAGATGAAAATGTGAAGGATTTTGTGACAAGAGTCGTATTAGCTAGGGATGAGTGACACTGTGTACTTAATATAACAGATTATTATATTATTAGGTATACAGTGTCTCAACCCACTATCATAGTTGTTCCATCCATTTGAATGATCACATATCCATCCTTGATATTTTCATTTAAATTTTGAAAAAATACATTTGAGTTTTAAATCTAGGTTCTAGCTTAAACTAAAAAAAATACTATATTTCTAGTATATCATGAATGGGGGGGCAAATATTGTATTGTTGACACTTTGTAAATGCTCTCTTCTTTTATTTTTCAGATCTTCCTCATATAATATACAAATTTTAATTGGACAATTTCTAGGTGTGAAATTGTGATTATATATCAAAGTGTATTTAGAAATCCATTTCTTCTTCTAAGGGGATGAAATTAGAAAAAGGTTGAAGATATTATAAGATGAATAAAATAATTGTCACCAATATTCTAGATGTTTTATTTATATTCATACATTACTTGATTGCTTGATTCTTTGTTGGACATTGTTAGAAGTTAAAAGAATACTCTAAATTGTCTTCTTATGCTTTTTTGGGACACCATATGAAAATACTATGAGTTTTTTATTTTTTGAAAATATGTGTACCCCAAGAAAATTTTAGGCTCTCATGAATAGAGACTCTAAATTTTAGAAAAAAATGTACAAGGCTCAATTTTAGGAAGTGGTTAGAATTAGATGCAAATACATGGGGTTACATCTTTATATACTTTCTAAGATTATATCAATTAATCTGTTCTTCTTGGAATGGCAATTCATAACATTATGCAATGATGGACATGGATTGCCAAGAATATGGGTTCAAATCTAGGAATCATCTTTTTTTTAAACCCTAAAAGTTAGGCCAACTCATCCTTAGAGAGAACATTCAATTATTCTTAGATACTTGGGTTTTCTTGAAATTAAATGGTATCCTATTTAACTAGTGAATGATGTAATGTTGTTGGCCATATGTACCAATAATTCTTTTTTAATTTATGCTATTTTTTTGGAAGGATCATTGTTGATGGCACTTGGTGAGAAAGTTATACTCAAAGAGAGTGAGCAATATGTTGCCAAAAGGAATACAATTTTATTTGAGGAAATAGTTGGTAATATGTTATCCCTTATTTCTCTAGATGAAATCAAGAGTAAGTGTACAAATTTTTAGGACTAGATCGCTCTTTTTTTGGATGCAAATTCAAACTTATGGATGAATAATTTACATATTTCATCCATATTTTGTATATCTCATCCCTGTATACAAATGCAAACAACTTCATTACTCCAACAAAGATTGTATTAAGGTAGGAGGTTCATAAAGTGCCCATCGAAGAGCTGAAACTGAATTTTGGGGAGGTAAAACTTATTGAAATATTTTTCAGTAAATTTTTCTTGAAAGACAAGAGGAATTGACATCTAAACCAAGTTGTTTCATATTTTTTTGGAGCTTTGTAGAATTAGTTATGAATTTTTGAAGTCGAAATGGCATAGGGCTCTAAAACCGTACACCTCCTCAAACGTACAGTGTTGGTACATCCCTGTAAGGATGAAAAAACCCCATGTATACACAGTGTACATTTGAGGAGGTGTGCAGTTTTAAAGCCTGTGCGGATTTTGAGCCTCCTACCTTATTCTACATTATGCTAAAAAAATTAGAAAAATTATGTAAGTTAGCTTCACTATGGAGCAATCAATGGCCCTTGACGAGAGGCCCCAAACATTGCATTGTAAGGTGGGTACACCCCAAATCACACCTTGCCTAAAAACCACCAGCACCACTCCATGCACATCTCCAAAATCAGTACGCACATACATGGAAGAAACAATTCACCCATAACCTCTATCCCCCCAAACTTTGTCCCTTCATAACTTTTGCATACAATATCCAAATGCCTTGTCCTTTGGTGTGTTGGAACCACCTTTCACTTGCCAACAAGAAAATATGAAAAATTTCACCAGTCTAATAATATTAATAACTACATGCAGTAGCACAAAGTGGCCGTTAGGGGGGTATATACCCAACTAGCCACCTTTTTTTTCATCCATGAAATTTTATTTTTTAAAATAGTTTTCCTTTTTCTTTTGCACAAAAAATAAAAAAGACTGGTTGTAAGTGGTACTCCCTCCTTCTGTCTGTCCCTCCCCGAATGGGCCAGTGGAGGAGATGATTGGGGATTTAGTGAGCAAGGCTCTGCTGCCACTGAGATGCTGCTGCTGCTCGTGCTGCTGCTGCTTGAATGTACTTGGTTGGTTGGTTTGTATGCTCGCTCCCTGCCACTCCCTGTTCAATGTTATGTGAAGGTGGGTACACCCAAAAGTGCCACAAATTGGTAAGGTACAAATTGGTAAGGTAGGAGGTCCATAAAGCACTCATCTAAGAGCTGAAACCAGAATTTGGGGAGGTACAACTTCTTGAAATATTTTTCAGTAATTTTTTCTTGAAAGACAAATGGAATTTGCATCTAAGGTAGGAAGCTCTTGAAGTGTCCGGGTTCTAATTGCAAATCCTATCTAGGAATGAATGACATATTATTTGAAATATCTATTACTGTCGAAGATGAGTTAGGTAGGCTTAAATGGACACTTCAAGAGCATCCTACCTTAACCCAAGTCGTTTCATATTTTTGGAGTTTTGTAGAGTTACTTTTGAATTTTTGAAGTTGAAATGGCATAGGGCTCTAAAATTGCCCACCTCCTCAAATGTACATTAGTTGTACATCATTGGTACAATGAAAAAGTAACATGTTCAAATAGTGTACATTTATAGAGGTGGGCGATTTAACCCCTAAAGGACCAAACAATGTTTTTTGGCAACATAGCGATTTCGGGCAACTCACTACGGATGGAATTTTTATTTTTTTTCTTTGAAATTTTCACACAACATGTGCCCGAGGAGTAGCTTCAAGACCCAACAATTTTCATGACTTTTGAATACATGGTTAAAAAGTTATTGTATGATATGTTGTTTTCATTGCTCGGTGGACAGCTCGGGTAGCAAAAAAAACTTTTTTTAAAATCACTTTTTTTTTAAATAAAAATTTGAAATTTATTTTCCTGATTTTTATATACATGGAAAGCTTTGAATCATTCCATTTTGATTAATGAGATGAAAGTTATGAAGAGTTTTAGTTGTGGGTAGTTTGTGGGTAATAGTGAAATCTCTACTCTAAAATAAACTTTGAAGACCTTTATTTCACTCAATTTTTAATATTTTTGGAAAAAAATAAAAACTTGAGGTGTAGATTGTTTATTACAACAATTTAACCATTGGGATTGGCATTTTTCAATTCCATAAATAAATGATTAACAATTTAGTATTCTGAATCATTCTCTACTTCTTTCAACTTACTATTTTTTTCCTATATGTTGTACAATTCCAAATGATCTAAAATTTTTCAAGCATGTAGCCAACATGACCTGAAGAATGAATCCAACGAGTTACAACCATTTTGGACATTTTTTCATAATGATCTGACCTTGTGGAGTGCATCTGCCCGGATTTTCGCAGGGACAAAAAATGACTTTTTGTCACTTCAAATGCTAATATCTTACAATCCAAACGGTGGAAATTTCTGAAATGTTTTCCGCATCTTCTCAAACCAGATCACTACAAGATCCTACGGTTACATTTGTCCAAAAATGTATTTTTTCTAAAATTTGGTACTTGTACTAGAGATGACAATTTTGGAGTGTTTTTGGTGAAAACATAGTCAAATACATTTAGGGGTTAAGAGCTTGTGGGCTTTTAGAACCTCCTACCTTATTGTGTCTAGTTACTATCATGGCTTTTTTTTTCATTTTTTATGAAGTGCCAAAGTGGCAATATTAAATGTTATAGTAATGCTCCAAATTACAACATTCATCCACATATTGGATGTATAACATGGTTTTCATCCACAATTTGGCAATTTCATCTAAGATTTTTTTAATTCAAAGTTGTTTGGCAATTTTATCCAAGTTTCTTGACATTTTTTTCGGCATTTTTCGGCCAAATTATTTTTTCTAGTGCAATTTAGCACCAAAAAGCCAAAAATAAAGCCTTGGCTACTACTTTTAGGTTGTTCAGAATTTCATATTGTCTTGTTGGTAAGTGAAAGGAGGTTCCACTGTACCATGCCATTTGGATACAATATGCATAAGTTATGGAGGATCAAAGTTTGTTTCTAATAGCATTTCTTCCATATAGGTACATAATTGGTTTTGGAGATGTACACAATCTGAAGATGGTGGTTTAAGGTCATATGCCATTTGGGGGGTGTCTACCATAATTAGTGTGGCTTGGTTGTTCCCATTCTCTCGGACAAGCTTATAGTTGTATGACGAGCTTCTTGCAGAGGTCCAATCAAGGGTGAATGTAAAAAAAAGCCCCTATTTTGTGCCAAAAAAACTTTAATGGTAACTCCTTCTGAATCAAAATTGGGGTCTCTGATTGCAACTATGAACTCAAATTTTGCGAAAAACAATTTGCGCAGCAAATAAAAGGTTCCTGCGTTTTCCCCAGGGATAAAATACGGGGGCAAAACTGCCTCCACAGGAGTCTCGTCATACAACTATAAGCTCGACCCCGTTCTCTCCCCTCTCATAAATATTTATTTAGCCTTCTGGTTCCAGTCGGGCCCTCTTTCTGACACAAAATCATTAGGAAACAGGCTTGCATCCCCTGTCTGAGCTCATCTGGGCTCATCTTTCAATTCCCTTCTGGACAGGCTTTTGCCGCACCTCTGCAGTCTGCAAGGGCGTACATAATATTATACGTACAGCCACCTACGATTTGGTACGCTTTGTTTGTCCGTCACTCTGTCACTGGGGAAATTGGAAATTGGAACATGATGGACGCAACGCGACGCGCACTTGGGACACGCAGGTGCAGGTACGTGGGATGATGTACTGGACACGTAGAAAACTCACCTTGCAATCACCACCGATGCCAACCTTAAGTGCATTGTCAACCGCCGGTGGCCTGAGAAGGAGGTTCATACTGCTAACATGGGGGTGAGGGCACTAATTAAATAAGGTATGTGCACCTAAAATTGACATTCTCCTCATTACAACACCTACGTAGAACAGTCGAAGATTTCAAGCTTGGATTTTTGGACAGGTGTAGATAGGCACTATAACAAAACATGGTTAAAAAAACGCAATTAGAAGAGTGTCACTTTTAGGTGCACATATCTTACTCTTAGTGTTTGCAAAGGAATTGGGGGAGCATTGCCACCCCTATCCCATATAAGGTAGGCAAGCCTATGATTATCACCTTGATTTGGAATTTGAAAATCTTGGGGCGAACTAGAAGAGGGGCAAGTATTTTTTTTAAAGTTTTGTGCTTGTTTCACAAATCAAACCCTAGTGGCATTGTAATTTTCCAATTAAAATTGTAATTTATGTGAATTTTTGAGTTGGTATGCCCTGAAATTACAAAACTACACCTAGAGTGGAGTCATAAACGTCCCATAAACAACCCATAACTACCTTTCTATGTATTTATTGGCATGTAAGTATTCTCCAAGAAAGGATTGACATAAAACCCCATTTGGGCATTAATGCATTGATTTTGTCAAAAAATAAATGGATTTGGATATTGTTATAGACAGAATTGGATTCGTCTACTTTATTGGTTCAAGATGGCAAGGGTAAAGGTTGACCTCCTTAGCACACACCATCTTGGAGTTGGAACCTAATTTTTTGTAGTATATAACAATGTCAAATGCAATCCCTAAAAACTTCATTGTCCATAAGCAATCACCCATACTAAGTGTCTTTCCTAGTCACTAGGCCTGTTAGCTACGTATATAGAGTTTGCCAAGTGGGCGATGCCATGGAGATTTAGCCCCACTCTCCCTAGTGACAATGCTCCAAGTATGATAAGAGACCCTATTTGCGTCATAATTCAAAAGCTACCTTGATTTGCACCACTATATTTGGGTACTTTACATTTGAAATGTTTTCAAATGTTTTATATCGACATATAGCATAGTGACCATGAAGTGGCGCAAATAGGGGTTCTTACCTTATGTGGCAATATAAGGTAGGAGGATCACCAAAATACGAGCATATTCCCAAAAGCAAGCCATAAAGAAACTAGAAAAAAGTAGATGTTTGTTGCACTCTCTTCAAAGTGTGAATATTAAAAATAGTGTGTGGTTATAGAAAATCTACCAATTCAACTTTGACCTCTTATAACTCTTGCATATTATAATATTATAAAAAATTGTTTCTAATTTTCATCCAACTTTAATGTAATCTTTTTGTGTAATTAAAAAATGATGGCTTCTTGATACTCAATAATACTTTGCTCCATTGAAGGTGATTGTACCTCAAGATTCAAGCTTTGTAGTTTCTATACCCTCATTTGTAGTAATTTTGTAGATCAAATATGATATTCTTTTAACCCTTTAATTTTTTTTGTAACAAAGTTGGAAAATACTACCAAAACTATTTTTAAAATAGGTCTTTCTAGAGAAGTACTAAAAAACAAAGTTTACTCGTTTTTTAGAATTTGTAATTGTAGGATTTTCTTATTGACTACTATCAAGGTCACATAAAAAAATTGAGGGGTTGAGGACAATGTAAATGTGAGACCATATACAATATGTAAATTTTAGCAAAATATTTTTTTCATAATTACACGGGTCTTTGACAACTTGGATTTGCCATACTTTCAAAAGCATATAGTATATGTGAAGGCCATTAGTAAAGGATTAACTATGATTAGAGAAATCTAAAGGGATCTTTTTGTTTCTAGAAGACATATAAATTTATGTACAAGATTGTACATGAACCTTGTAACAAAAATGAAATATGAATTAGTATCATATTACGGTAATAGGGAAAGTAAATATGAAGAATATATCCCAAAAAAGAATAGGAGAATTCTCAACAACTAGAAATATCACAATGGACAAATACTATCTTTGGAGATATTTTATATAACATCCATAGATTCCATCATAGAATCTTTTAATTGTGCATATTTTGAGAGTTGGGATACTATAAATTTATTAGTTCTATTTCATTTCATTTTGGTTGATTCCTACATAAGATGGGCCCAATCAAACCTTTGTTGATGTAAAAGATGACCAAAGTATCCGTATTTGATCTTCATACCAAACTTTGCCATTGCTCAAAATAGTGATGACTCTTGCTATTGGGCTTCACCTCTTTCATTTATTTAGGGAACACAATTGTGATTTTAGCCAATTATGATAAATTTTATATGTTGTTGGTTTATTTCAAACTTGTTATTTCTAAATTTTTTGATAAAAATACACAAATTAATTTTCAAACTTCTAATTATTGTTATGAATCCAACTACGTGTTTATTTTTTGTAAGAATGTACAAGACAAAAAGTGATTGATGATTGATTTTCAATATTCACCAATGTGCCTTGTGCCATTGCCACAATCAAAATAGAAGTAAAAGTATTTTTCTAATTTTTTTGTTCATAAAAACTTTGAAATTCAATAACTTTTACATTGTAGATCCAAACACCAGGAAACAAGCCCGTGCATGCCTCCTTGCCGAGGGCTTTTCAACGGTACTAAGAACGTGACCAAGAGATGCACGGTCTAGGAGATCTCAATGTAACAAACAAACAAACAAACTATCCTAAGGTATGGATACATAAACAAATAACATACATATTCATCTAGTCAATGATTGCAATAAATGCATAGTTGATCACCATCAATGGTGACAACCCATCCTTTCATTATCATCAAATGATAAAACCATTACAGTTTGTCAACACTTAGCCTATAAATTTTTAAATTTGTTTTAAGGAGACACATCCATTTCCATCCCACCCAAGTGTGTCTTCATGTACCAATGTAGTACATTATAGAAAACAGATATACACCAATAATACACAAGGAATAATTCTTAATTGGACCAAAATAGGTAGGTCTACCCCTAAGGTAAACTACCCCATTCCAATCCATACTCCCATTATGGACATCTAGAAAAAGCCCTATTCTAGATTGTTTGCATTAGACAAAAAGAAAATAAGAATGAAAGAAATAATTGTTTACTTTAGGGAGTTAATTGCACAAAATGAAGATAACATGTGCCTATAATGGGTAGAATCTATGCCTTAATTACATACTCTCATCAATTCACTCTAAGTTAGCCTCAAATCAATGCAAATCAATTCATTATAGTGATAGAAATTAGTAGTTGGTATTGAAGTCCTTACGGACTAGGGTTTGATTTTTAATTTTTGGAGGCGTTGAAGTGACAATTAACAAGAAAATGATGCAGCCAAATATTTTAGTATTCATCTCTTTCTCTCTCAATATATATTTTTTCTTGAAACACATGGACAATTTCCATTGAAAAGGCGGTTCATCTATATTTTGGATAGAACTAAAATTGCATCCACATATTTAGATGAGTTTCATTTAAAATTGGCAACTTTGTCCCAATTCTTTTCAAAAATTGAAACAACTTTGCATCATCATCCAATTTTTCTTCAAATTTTTCCTTGAGTTTTGATGCTTTCCAATTCTTTTTGGGTGCTTTCAAGCATTCTGATGCCTAAAGAAAGACATTATTATGGACTGGATCGGACACAAGTTGGTAGAAGCCCTACAGTAGCTGTTTTTTTGACAATAACAATGATAAGCATGTCTACGGTTTGGAATGGGATACTCAAGGCAACACTCTTTTATTGGTTTTAAAAAAATCATATAATGTCCATTTTTTTTCCCAATTGTATCATTGTTTCCTATTGCTTGTCTACCACTGAAATTTAAATTTATTCTGCTTGTAATGAGGGTAGTTTACCCAATATCAAGTCTCAAATTTTCAAAAAAATTGAACAATGAGGGGGGCAGTTCCCTTCCCTCCCAATTGTCAGTGTTCAATTAGTATCTGAGTTCTGCACACAACCATTTTCCAAAGTCACTAAATAATGCATCAAATTGGCAGAGAATTGAACAAACAGGCAGACTGACTTAACTTAACTTAAGTACGTCAATCACAAGTTTGAAATCTTGTCACAAGACTCCGGGTTTAAAAATTAAAAAAAAAATCTTGTCACAACCTGTTAGTTTTAAAAAATCTGAAAATCTGAAAATTTAGCTGAAATAGTAAATATCGTTGCCCAGGTCTCATCCTTCTGGTTCTGTGTACTCTTTCCCCTTTCAATGGAAAATGTCCATGTGTTTCAAAAATAAATTAAATTAAAAACAAAATCTTTTCACATTCCAGCAGAAAACATTAACTTAGAACATGACAAATAACATTAGTCCACCAATCCAAGGCCCCCAAAGTATTACTTTAAACCCATACTTCCACTATTTCAATCCACATGAGATGATATTCTTCGTACACACAACATGGGTAGAATAAGCTTATATTAATTAGTGTAGACATTATATTGATTATTGTGCAAAGGGGGCGGTGCACAGTTTCCCACAAAATGTAGTTAAGATACACCCTGACCCCCCATTCAATGGAAATCGTCCATGTATTTCAAAAAAAAAGATACACTGTGGCTTTCAAACATATTATATGCTCTTTCAGGTGCTCTGTTCTCTTCAATTGTCCAGCCTCTTTTGGCTTGGCCACTTTGTACTGTGACTTTTTTAATGCAATGGATTCCCATTTGTTTCAAAAACAAAAACAAAAACAAACATATTATATCCTCCAGGGGTTTTGCCGTCGGCTTTCCACCGTTTGTTCTTGAAAAATTCTTGGAATAAACTCTGGGTTTAAAAAACAAACATATTATATGCTGTGGGTCACTGGAAAAAAATAAAAAAGAGCCCAAGTGGCTGTATTTGAAGGTACTATGAAGATAAGGGAAGGGAAAGTCACCCTATTGGCTCCTCAAATTCTGATGAGATCATTTGGCCGGATGGTTGGAGAAATATCAAATATCTTTTAGTTTTAGAATGGGGAACCAATATACAAAGTAATAAGAAGTGGAATCATAATTTTTTCACAACTCCAGGGCTTGGCCCTCATCTTTCTGCCATTTGTTCTTGGTTTTCTTCTTGGAATAAACTCGGGGTTTAAAAAAAAAAAATTCACAATGTTGTGTCATATTTATGGGATTTTGAAGCAATTTGTCCTGAAGTTCATGAGCAAGTGTCAATAGGTCATTCATGTAATTGTCAGATTTGGTCATCAATAATGGTCATCTTACTCACTTGAAATGGTCATAATTTTCTCCATCATCTCCTTGGAACGACCCCAATTCTGGGACCCCATAGAAGGCTAGAACACACACAGTGTATTTTTGGATCCAAGTTACCACAGAAATTCCACAGGGTTAGGACCATATGGCACACCCTTAGAGGCTTAGCCTTATGGCTTATTTGGATCCCATGCAATAGCCTAGTCTTTAACCAGGAACGTTGGCCACTAGTTAGGATTCATGGGACTTTATGGGATGGCCTACTAGATTCAGGTAGGGCAGCCTTCATCAAAGCGCAACAGAAAGTTCGTAATCGTCCCCAACTCGCTAGAAGGGTATGGTCGAGCTTTGATGAGATTTGGACCCAGTCCCCGGTGTTAGCTACTAGGGTAGGGGATACAGTGGTGTGGAACAGGTTTGCGCCTGTCCCATGTCAATTCTCTTGATGCTCTTTTTTTTCTCTCCCCTGTTTGTCCAGCCTTTGGCTTGGCTGTTGTTTTTGTGGTGTTTCTGCAACGGATAATCGTCCGTTCGCTTCAAAAAAAGAAAAGAAAAGAAAAGAAATGGTCATAATTGTGGTTTGAATGATCACAATGAGAGGTCCCCCATTGTTGTTGTTGTTGCATTGGAAGACTATAATACTAGTAAGAAAGTCACAAAAACCTACTTAAACTTTGAATTTTTGTTGTTAGTTGGAAAATTGGAACCCTTTGTGAAAAATTGGAACATATTACAATACACAAGACATACTTTACTTGTTGCTTAGTTCTCATAAAATAATAATAATAATAATAATAATAATAATAATAATAATAATAATAATAATAATAATAATTTGATTGCTTTTAGTTTTTTGAAGTCCATTTTTAAGAAAAGAGTCACACTGATTCTTTTCCTACTTAGGTGAAATAAAATAAAACCTTCTCTAGAAAGACCCAGCGGATTTTTTTTCATTTTCAGATAACAGTCAGAGAGGACCAGCAAAGCAGCCTAAATTACAACCCGCAGGGAAGATTGAAAACGAGCAGGAGCACCGAATTGGGAACACTAAATCAATTAAAGAGACCCATCTGAAAAATATCAAATTTTGAAGATCTAACTTCAAAATTGCACAAAATTTGACTGAATTTTACATTTTTTCAAGAAAAGAATTGAGTGATTGTTGGGCAAACAAATATTAATTTGAACATGATATTTTGTTGTACAAGATTAATAATGACTTTTGTATACAAATTTTTGTAAGTTATAAAAATATCAACCATATGTAAGTTGTAGTGAAATTATGACTTGTACATAAGTTTTAAGGTAAAAGAGACCATTTAGGACCAAACAGGGGGGTTTGCCCTCTTATCATTTCTGAACTTTTTGTTCCAAGAGAAAGTCAACTGATAGAAATGGCAAGAGCAGTTGAAACTATATTTTTTCGAGAGTGTGAATTTGTTATGAATTTTTGAAGTGTTCAACCCATCACAACCTAAAAGAATCTGTAGACTACCCCAAAATCAATAAAAATTGATCCCATAACACTCATCTTACTCACCTATTGCAGTCACAATATTTTTTAACACTAAAGACTTGAAAAAGGCACTTCCTACAATGAACTAACACTAAAAAACTGAAAGTTCCTATTGTAGTCATTGAATACTCCATTTCAATTAGCTAAGACATTGAATGTGGCCCAAATCTCAACACCTAAAAGAATAACATCATGGGGACATTCTTAGGAGTCTACAATGGGTAAAAGGTCCATAATGGGTTGTTTTACCTTACTAGATTTCTTCTCCCCTTCCTCCTTTCCCCTATAATTCCTCATTCATAACAACAACGGAAACTTGGGTTATCTAGACTAGGAAAATGACTACAAGTAGATCCACTAGTGGTCAAATTCATCATGTAGGTCTTCTTTGGTGTCATTTTTCTAGTGCATCCAACCCAAGTTTGTATTAGTGCAACATTGTGGTATATGGTAATATAAACATTAAAAAAACCTTTTGGTTTCTTGGTTGAAACAAATACCAAAAAAACAACTTCATTGCACAAACAAAATTGCACGTTCCATTGACACCAAGTTGACACTGCCCAAAAAGTATTTGACAAAGAGACAACTTGAAGTGAAATTAGATTTAGATTAGGTCATGAATTTTGACAAGATGTGCATTGAAAGTGAATCTTTTGTAAAGTAGAACAACGCAATGCCAATTAATCACCCAATATTGACATTTAGTGGCCCCTCTCATTACCACAATCTCAGCAACCCTTTTCCATCATGATTATGCACTTAGGGAGGGGGACATGTGAATGTATGGTTTAGGCATGGGTCTACCCATGCTTCACCAATTTAGTCCCAAGAAACTTTGAAAAATTACAAAAAATTCATTTTGTTTCGGAATGTCTTGATTCTACTTGCAAATACCTTCTCTCAAACTTCCCAATCTCTGAAAAATATGGGAGTTCAAAAATTGCTTCTCCAAAGTACCCAGATTGCAAATCTAGGTGGTCATCAGCTGATGTACCTTACCTTATAAAGATCATTGCAAGTCCGTTTTCATTTGTTTCAAAAAAATAAGATCATTGCAAGACGCATGAAACACTTGTTGATAGAATGAAGTATGGTTACCATTTATTTTTGTAAATTTAAAAAAAAAAAAATGAAGTACCTAAGTAGTAAGTACCTGTTCAGTTTCCTTGATAATTACGCTATTCGAGAGTTCAATGAACACCCGTCACTGCTGGCTTCTGGCCTAAGAAACCAACTTGATGAAATTGATTGTACAGATTGACTTACGGAAACTTAACTTATGTCTTAACTTAGCTGCAGTCTGTGTCAAGCAATGTTTGTAAGGTAGGGACATCCCAAAGGGTGACTATTTCTGGCACATCATAGTTTACTATTATTGGACTAGTCAAAAAAATTATATTTTTCTTGTTACCAACCAAAAGAGGATTATTATAAATCTTTTGTTTTGATGTTCTGTGCAAAACTTATAAAGTGGTCCAGTTTTTTTGATAGATGATCTAAAATTGTTTTATTCTTTAGTGGAGGTAGATATTGTTTACTCAAATGTACAATAAGTGAAGATCATGGCACTTTTGGGGTGGTGACACATTTCAGTATCCCTACCTTAAGTATCCCAAGACACAAATGCATTCTCAATTTGCAAGATAACAATGATTCCAGTACCATTTAATCCCTAAGTGCTCAATCTTTGATACTCCAAGATGAATTTTCTACTAGTGTAGATTGCGTAAGACATACAATTTCAAGTTTTCAAACTATGTCAAGGACATTTTTTTGAAACCTAGAGTTTATTCCAAGAAAGTAACCAAGAACAAACGGTGGAAAGCTGAGGGTAGTGCTCTGGAGAGAGAAAAAACCCAACCAAACACACAACCAAGAGTCACCATTTTACACAAAAGGCACCATAAGTGGGTTTCCTAAGATGTTGGGTGACAACTCTATCTTGTCTAGAGCCAAAGAATCAATTCCTAAGCCAAGTATTATTGAATTTCCACAAGAACTTGTTGGAGCTACCAGGGAACTTCTCACACAAGATGGAGGTCATGTGCCAAGCCATCCACCTATAGTCAAGAGTTGCCTCCCAAATAAGTTGTTCAAGCTTCACCTGGGACTATGCATCTTGATTGAACCCCCATGCATTCCTTACCTAGTCAGCTCAAATAAGTGACCAAATTGAAGCACTGTACCTTGATTTTTTGGGAAGGCTTGAGCCCAATAGACATTGCTACTAGGTGAGTGTGGTAGGTCCCATCTGTCCTATGTTAAGGACATTGTTGTGTCTTTTTACAATGTGCCATTTCATATGTATGTTTTTTCTCATATTGGTTCTCAAATTATTTTTCTTACAATTTAGCGATGTTGATTTTCAAAACTCCTCTTTGAAATTATTCTATAGTCCCCCCCCCCCTAAATGCAAGTATGTTCCATATTAGTATTTAAATTTCTTGATTCAAAAAAAAAAATCTTCAAACACTAATTCACTAGTAAACAAATAATATAAAATTGAAGGTGAATTTACATTGTAACTCATTACCAAAATTTCTTTTTGAAAACCACATATCCATTATACTCAAGTAATTTTAGAAGGAGTTGTCAAATTTTAGTTTCATATTCTTTCACTAGTTATTGGTTAGAAAAACCATTGATCCAAACACTTGAGTATGACCTATTTGTCATAGCTCATATTGTATAATTATTTGAAAGTCGTCGCTATATATTTTTTTATTAGATGACCTTTACATTTTGGGAAGTTTGGACTCCAACAACTACCCTTAAGAGTAAAGTATAAGTGTGATGAAGACCCTCATGGGAACTCAAAAATTAATTCAAGTGCAACTTCATATTACAAAAATGTTCAATAAATAATGCTTAGAAGCCAACTAAACATTTTATATGTAATGTTTGATCTTGAAAACTCAATGTCATGCTTGAATAGACCAAACTTGAAGCCCCAAGCTTGATCAAGATTTTCATACTAGACATTGTTCTACCAAGGTAAACCATCCTATGATAGGCAAAATGATTGGTTTGCCTTACTCACATTTTTGAAATTTTGAATTTTTTTTCCATATAAAGAAAAATATGAGGAATAAAAAGAGCAATTGAAATTTTATTTTTTTGTCAAAGTATAAATTTGTTATAAATTTTTGAAATGTGCTTCCTACTTAGCCCAAAACCATCTCTAGACTACTTCCAAACCATCATAAAGTATATCCATCATGGTCATCAGACTGCTTAAAGCAATAACAATATTTCCTAACATGGATGCAATATTTTCTAACATAGGCATGATATAAAGGAATACAAAAGTTAGTTCTTGTAATAAATTTACACTAGAAAGGTGGAAGTTCCCAAATCAATCACTAATAACTCCATCACCATCACCCAAAGCATTGATTTTGGCCATTAATCTACTTCGTGAAATCCTAATCTCATTTTCTAGATAAAGTCTGTTATAGATTGATATAAGAATGTAATGGGTGTTTTTGTAGGTGTCTACATTAGAGAGTTGGCATGTTATGGGCTGATTTACCTTATGCCATCAGACAAAGAGTGGGTCTTAAAGCTTAGTCTATTTGAGATAAAACTAAGGTAGCAGGCTCGAAATTCGCACAAGCTCTAAAACCGCCCACCTCTTCAAATGTACACTACGTGTACATGGTTTTTTTTCATCTTTACAGGGATGTACCAACAGTGTACATTTGAGGAGGTGGGCGATTTTAGAGCCCTATACCATTTCAACTTCAAAAACTCATAACTAATTCTACAAAGCTCCAAAAAATATGAAACGACTTGGGTTAGATGTCAATTTCTCTTGTTTTTCAAGAAAAATTTACTGAAAAATATTTCAATAAGTTTCACCTCCCCAAAATTCAGTTTTAGCTCTTAGATGGGCACTTTATGAACCTCCTACCTTAGATATTTCTTTCAAGAGTGCTTCCAAAATTTGAACGAAAATATATTAAGGATGAAAATGTGATGAAATCATGAAAAACTGTTGTGACACCACGTACTTGCTATAATAAATGAAGTCCCAAATCCGTAGAGGTTTGTTAAAAGAGTGAGTAAAGTATTGTTTTTAGAGTGATAATGAATGTTGTAATAATTTTCATTGCAAAGTGAGTAACCAATTGGAATCAGACTCAGGACATAAGTATTCAATTCCATGGGAATGGTAAGAGAGTGGACCAAGATTGGGACGAGGGAGAGCAAAATCGTGACTGGAAGGGGACCGTATTGTGTACCACATCGTAAGCACATGTTTCAATGCAACTTGACAAATTTCAAGCCAGATTTGTACTTCAGGCAGGGGGAAGACTTCCATTCACTTCCCTAAATTCACGACAAAAACAGAACTTCTGGCCCTTTGGGGCTTTTAATTGACTCTGTTCTTTTTCAAAGAAAACAAAAACAAAAACAAAAACACTAAAAGCAGAACTTCACTTTGATTCAGAGAATTTTTGGGTTGCCAAATCCTTCCTCTTTTCTCCTGCCCCAACTTCTCGATTTTGTTAATACAAGGTGTTCTTTTCGAGATTATACTAAATTTATTGTGAAATTCAAAGTTGTGTGATGTTTGATTGTTTAATATTGCATTATTCATTTGGTGTGTTTTACACTATGTTTGAGATTCCGAGTCTTGTTTTGTCTTCAAAATATGATTGAAAGTGAGTTGGGAAGCAAAACTTAGAGAGCTAGCCTACATGTACACTAGTTTTATGTCTCAAGTTCCAATTTTGTCAAAAAAAAATATGGTTATATGACAAACATTTTGGACGTTTTGGCATTGGAAAATTAGGACTTGGAGTATTGAAATTAGACAAAATGGAGACATAGTTGGACCATTGGGTCTATTTCTCGTATGAATTATGAAAAGATAGAAGAATACCAACTAAAGTTCTCCTCAAGTATTCATTTCGCACACAATAATGCTACCTTCTATTGAGTTCTAACTAAAAGTGTAAAATAATTTATTTATTTTTTACTTTTGACACATTTTGGGGCACATGTGACTCATTGCAATGTGGCTTTTAAGCTAAGAAGCTGCAAATCCCACTATTTATGTTTTTTTTTTAAACAAATGGATAATCCCATTGAATTAAGGAATAGTACACAAAACCAGAGGATGGACCTGGGCAAGAGTTTTTACATTTTTAGAGTGCGAAACCTTGAAACCAACCTGGCACTAAGACAAACTCTAAGTGAATGCGCCCATTTTTGGGATGGACCCACTCCCACTCTTTATGTTTTGAATGGCACCAAGGAAGTGGAACTTGGTCATATAATACATCATATTCTGTATTAGTTATATGCATGCCAAATTTTTGAAGTAAAAGAGAAATTCTCTATAGCAGAATTTGCCCAAAGTTACCCACATTGCCCCCGAAAAAATCGAGTCCACATAACTTCTGATTTGGGCATCCCATTGACAAACTCTTTTTATTCTTGCAAAAGGGGTACATGTCCATACCTTGTGTGTCAAAACTTCAGAAAGATCCCCATTCAAAATCTTCATAGGGCCCCGGCCAAATCTCCAATTGTTCGTCGACTCAGTGGGACAATTGTCCTTTAGAGATGGATTCCCTTCACTTTCATATTTGGGCATTCTTGTGGCTTAGGTGTACATTTGAAGATTATTTCTAATTTTTTTTTAAACAAATGAATGGAGTTCCATAGCAAAGGGATAAAATACTGAAGATTCATTTTAGATTTTACCAGATTTCTGATCTCAAAATCATCCATTTAGTTGCAAGCAACTTCGAATAAATTCTAACTCTCATGTGATCATGAGAGTCCGAGATAAAGTTAAGTTACTGGCAATGGTTACTACCGCTTTTTTTTTTGTCATCTCTGTGGCCAACAACATGGCATTTCATAAAAGACAGCAGAGGAAGAAATATAACTTAACTATGCAGTGTCCTTCAGTTGCAACAACCTGATGGAACCGGCAACTTATTAGGGTTCTCTTGTTATGAATATGACAAAAGGGTAAGGACACAGAACATTTCTACAATTCGGTGCTTTGTGGGGGAAATGATGAATGATAACCATGTAATGGAGAAGCATCCCAAAGCATCCCAAACCAACAGTGTACCCAATTGTGACAATTTTTAGGCACAATAAACATTCTAGAATGTAAATCTAGGTAGATCATAGATAGCTTATCATTTGGTCAATAAATAATAAGTTGTGCATAATTTATCTAGATTTAAGTTTTAGAATGACTACCATGTCTAGAAATTGTCACAATTGGATACATGGTTGGTTTAGGATACTTCTCCCTTATCAAATTGGTTTTTGATTTAACCCCTAAATGCCCAAGCCTTTCCAAGTGTATTTTGACTGTGAAAAAAGAGCATGGACTTATAGTTATCCCCAATGAAATTTTTTTTTTTTTTTTTTTTTTCTTCAAAATTTAACCATATGGATGTCTAAAGAGCTTGCTTATTAGTATGCACACCAATTTTGAGTGCGAAATTGCATAGAAGTTGTGAGATTATAACAAGAGAAATGCACATTTTTCTATTTGTAGTATGTTGCCCCTCCCCACAATGTTTCAGAAATTTGCATATAAGAGTTGGGGTGGGGGTGGGGATTGGAGGTGACATGACCAACTAAAAATTGTGTTAGCACACTAAAATGCACTTCCCAAAACCTTGAGTTCAAATGAAGAGCTATCAAACTCATTCCACAATCTCCCTTGCAATTGTTGAAATGCAATTTTTTTTATAAAAAGAAATCACAATTGACTCCAAATCAACATTTTCATGTTTAAATTTTCAATGGTGAAAATGATGAAAACACTGGACCCTTTCATTGGGACCATTTTCAAAGCAAATGGATAAGTACAATTTTTTTAATTTCAAATCAAGTGAAATTGGTAAGCTTTGCTCAAAGCCAAGAAATCAAGTAAAATTGGGAAGCTTTACACTTCTACTAAGATACATAAATGCCTTTTAGGACCTCTCGAAAATCAAGTATTTACCTTTTTTGGTGAAAAATAAAAAAATTTCAGTAATTAACCATGAAACTACCTATGAAAATTTTTTAACTAGTTACAAGAATTTAACTACCCATCCCAAAATTAGCTTGAAGTTTTAGATCAGCCATATATGGTTGATTGGGCAATTGGGGGATAAGGTGCCCCCTCCAAACCACCCCTTTTCTAATGTGTTTAATTGCTATTATAATACTAAGGTGGAGTCACCCATAAGCAATTCTTGAAGTGATTCTATTCATGATCTAAAGCAAGGCAATGCAAATTTTCCATGCGTACAAAGATAGAAATAATGGAAATGCAATTTTTTGGGTAATTTTATTTGTGGATTTGAAATTACTATAAAATTTGGAAACCTAAACTTGGTCTGAATCCATTACTAATGTCTAGAGTGTTCTATAATTGTTCATTCAAAGATTCCTTCCTAAAACTGATGTGTCATGATGGGGCTCAAAGAACTCATAGTTAGAAACCAAGAATTGATGGTCGAAAATCAATTCCACCCTTTGTTAAATTTACAATACTCTATAGATTGCCAATGGGGTCTTGGTTGGGAACAGGTGGCTCTATTTTAGTCAAATTTTCATAATTTCTTTTCGGGAAGTAAAAAGAAGTTCCAATGAACCAAATAATAGGGCATTTGGATCCTAGATGCAAAATTTATGAAGAGATCATTTTTTTTGGTAGAGGTTTTGAAATTGTTTCTTCTATATAGGTACGTATTAATTTTGGAGATGTATCCAAAGTGATAATGACATTTTGGGGTCTATGGTGCATATGAAGGTGTCCACCTTAGGTTGAAATTTCTCATTACTATGGTTCATCTTCTTAGTGAGGGAATAAAATTAGTGTTTGTGTAGAAAAAATCGGTGAGAACCAACACAATTATTATAAAATAATATTTTAGTTAACACAAATTAAAATATTTTCATGAACAATGCAACTTTGGTAAATTTAGTGTCATAGGTACAAATAGGATAAATTAGTGTTGTGGGTGTCAACATAGGAAATTGGCTTGGAAGATGACTAGAGTGAACTCTACAAAAGTAGAGAGGAGACTTTATACTAGTTAAAATATGATTTGCCCGGACTAGGAAAATAACCATAAAAAGACCTACATTTAAGGTAACTACACTTCAATGCTTCCAAATAAGCACTTGAATATTGCTCATAATATTAGATTGCCTAATTTCTTGTTGGATCTTGTAGGAAGTGAAATGGGTATTTTTAATTCTCTTCTTAAATTTTTTTGGACACCTTATGAAAAAACTATGAATTTTGCTTTGAAAATAGGTGTATCCCCATGCAAACCTAGTCTCTCATGAATTAGAGATATAAAGGACTAGACAATGCTTAAGAGTGGGGGGCTCATGAGCATCATGGGACATAATGTCAAGTCTAAGAGTTCATCACTTATGTCCGTACTTGTACTTTTCGTAAATATGAAGGTATAGAAAGAGGGTCTTCGTTATGAATCATAATACTTTTTTGACTATCCAATGGAATGGTGACGAATCTACTTTAAAATTGGACTTGATAATATGTCTTTGTAAGAATTTGTAGAAATTGGTTTCACAAAGGGATCACAAATAGGTGTAGTTACCTTAGTCTAGATTGTCATGTAAGTCTTTTTGGCAACCATTTCCTTGGTCTTCACATACCATATTTCCAGTAGCATTAAAACCCAAGGCAAACTCTTCTCAATCAACAATATAAGGTAGAAGCACCAATTGTCAACCCCGCCTACTATCCAAGATGTAGGGTGCGCTATTTCCAACCTTAGACTAAAATTCAAGATTGGAATGTGTTTTTTTGTCCTTTTCAAGGTTGATAGTAGGGTAGGCGACCCATTCTCGATCACCACCCCATTCTAGCAACGTAAGGTGGAGTAATTTCGATCAAGAGGTGATTACAATGATTAATGCTAGCACAGTTCTTGGCACAATTGTGGTGCATTATGATTGGCTACAAGACTCTCAATATTACAACCAAACATTGGTTGGAAATAAGAAGGTATATATGATCAATATGGGTGGAGTAGAATCTTCAGTCCCAAAAAATTATAGTAATTATGTTTTGAGAAATAAAAATCTGAAAAATTATGGAAATCTTATGAACTCTAGTTTTGCACATGGGAAAAATTTCCCATTGTTTGAAATCTCCCTTGCAAATACATGTATATGCTTAAGTGGTCAGAAATGGGTTGCCTCCCCTATACTATACAGCTGCGAAGGGCTTTGAGGCCCTTGTAGGATTAACATCGCCTTCTCAAGGTTGATGCTCGCCCCACCAATCACTGAAAAAGTGACCATAAGTTAGTATTCAAAAACACGTTACAGTTTCCTCCATTTTTGCACCAAAACTGAATTAAAAAAAAAATCTTTGGACTAGGGCTGTCTACCACGTAATTACTCACACAGGGCACACTTGGGCTTATCTTATAGGGACACAAATATTAAGCACTATTCCTACTACAGTACCTCATTGTTTTTGTGATAACATCATACCTGAGACAATAATAAGGTGGGACGGTAATAATTCGAGGTAATAATGATCGAAGGTAGTTCGGTGATAGTAAGGTGAACGAGCCCATTACTGCCACCCTTCTCAATTCATCCCTCATGTACTTGTGGTGTACATTTCCTTTCTAAAATGTAAAGTATGGATACATGAGGGTGGAATTGAGAAGGGTGATGGTAATAGGCTGGTTCACTTTAGTGTTGTTTGTGTCCCTTTTCAGAGGATTGATACCATTTGTCTTGCAGGACGCTAAATCCTGCAAACGAAGTGGGCCCCGTAGGGGCATTTTGTGTTTTACCTGGGGATAAAAGTAAAAACTGCCCCCTATTTTGAACCGTGTCTAGGATATGTTCTAGACCTTCCAAGCTAATTTAGGGTCTCTGATTGCAAATATGAATTCGGAATTTGCAAAAAAAATAATGTGCAAAAAATAAGAAATTCCTACGTTTTTCCCATGGTAAATCTGGTCCTGCGGGGGCCCACTTCGTTTGTAGGATTTAGTGTCCTCCATTTGTCTTACCTATACCCAAATACCAATATCCATGTACAATATTTGTATCCATACATAATGTCTATATATGCCTATGCAAGTAGAACCTCTCTTAGTGCATGGTGCTATGACCAATAATCCCAAATTGAATAAATTTTGGCTTGGTTGCTACTTAATTTTTTTCATGCCCTCAATGTTTAATTCAAAAACATCTTCCAGAGAGACCATATTTAACTTTCCATCTTGAATTGCGTGCAAGCCCCCCATTGTTTGCAAACTCCCTTATTACATATTATGCACTAAGAGAAGTTTTACATGTATCCATATCTGTATCAACCTTTCATTGTATCAATGTGTCAACATATACCATATATCTAGGGGGGTTGTAAAATTTTTTTTATAAGAGATTTGTGGGTGGTGGTGGTGTTAATTTTATTTGAATATTTGGAGGGCAGGTAGGTTGTTTCTTTTTAGGAGATAGCAAGAGATAGTAGTACAAAGTTGGAAATTCAAATGAGAAGGTAATACAAATTGAAGAGAAAAATCCAAAAGCCAGAATAGGACCCCAGTTTTTTTCATTCAGATTATTGATTACAAACTATGTGCAGGTTATGAGAGATTGAGTATCTTGTGACACAATGGCAAATGCCATAACTCACAACAAATTTAGTGCTGTCCAAAGGTTTAACACCTCAAGGCCCAAGGAGCCTGTTTTGGGCCTCTCATGTGTTTAACATGTCAAAAATATATAACCTCATTTTCCTACATTCTTTTAAGTATATTTAAAGTGAATTTCATGTTATGATGTTCACATTGAACAGAGAAGTTCAAAAGTACAATTGACATCATATAATAAGCTTAATGTAAAATGCATACTGTCAATCAAAATTCAAACTTGTGAAAAAGTACAGAAATTGCTTGGGCCTTGAGGGGTTACTTATAGACATGATAAGTCACATTACCAATTTTATCCCAAGACCCAATTCTATACTTAAAAAAGAAATCACCGCAAACTTCATTCAACAATTTTCTTTTTCTTTTTCTTTTTTCTAGTTCAGTGTTAGATTCCATTGTAAGAATTATTATTTTTTTAATCAAACCCCCTATAGATTTACATGAAATGTATTCTAATCCCTGCCGACTTGTGAACTGCAGGACATATTTCCCAGATATAGAAGAAACACCACCACATGGGGTACTGAGTACTGACTTTAACTTATCAGTAAGTTAATATGTTCCAACGTTTTTATTATAATTTCGGTTGCATTAATTTTCAGTTGCCCCCGCCCTTTCCCTTTCTTTGTCCATTTCTATTTATTCCACCTGTCCTACAATTGAACCCCGACTTCGCTGCATCTGACTACCACCAGAGTTGTCATGCGGGTAGGGGGTGGTGCGCATGGCAACAATGCCAACAACAACCACAATAACATGACCACTTATGAAACATAATTGATGGTGGCAAGCTGTGCGTCCGCGGGGCTCTGCAACTGTGAAATAAAACGCAAAATAACCCCCTTTCAAAAAAATAAAAATAAAAATATATATAACCCCCCCCAAAACCCAGAATGGAAATTAAAAAAAAAAAACTTAAGAAAAAAGTAATGACACCCTTGTTCTTCCCCTCATAACACCCCCCTGTGCACCTCATCAAGACGCCCCCGCCTTTCTTCACCGACTGACAGAATACATCCAAAAAGAAATCATCCACCCATCAATTCGTCGTCGTTGTCGTCGTCGTCGAGGTCGAAGCTCCCCTTGGCTATGGCGGGACTCCGGCTATGGCCGCGCACAAGCAACGGAGAGTGCGGCGCGGCGAAGTTTGCGATTGCTGGTGCGCTCACTCGCTCGTTCGCACTCTCCACCTTTCTTCTCTCACCTTTTTCGAATGATCATTTTTGGCCTATTTTTTGAATTTTGAAAGGCGTCTTTGTGCAGAGGGATTGGAAGGCGAAGCTTGAGCTCGAGCTCGTGCATGCGGAGTTCATGATCGTTCGTTTTGGTTTGATGAGATTGGCGTGGCGATGGCAGAGCGGCTGTTGTGGAAGCTTGGGCTCATGAGTTCGGCGTTGGCTGTGGAGTTGGAGGACTGGAAGGATGGATTGATCGATTCTCTTGGTGCCTTGGCCTGTTTAGTCTATTAAAGCTAGGGTTTCAGGATTGAAAGGCAAGAAACGGAAGTGCTGGTCGAAGGTTTGGAGATGGAACGGCAGGATTGGAGTTCTTGGTTGAATTTCGTGTAGAGTTTGGAGTGGTCTCGTTTTTGTTTTGTTTTCTTTTTTCCCGGGTGCTTCTTTGGTGGTGTGGAAGTGTTCTTCGGGGCGTTTAGTTTTTGAGGAATTCTGGGGAACAGGTGTTGATTGTTTCCACCGGCAGTTTGATTGTTTCCGCAATAGTTGATACTTTGTTCTCAAGCAACGGCCTCCAGTTTTCGATTTTGAGATTTAGTACTGTTTTATAATCTTTTTTAGTTTCAAGAATGGAGTGGCTCGGGGAAACGCGGTAGTGGAGTGTTTCTGAGAGGTGATTGGCAATGACTTCGGTAGCGCAAATTGCTTTTCAGTGCAGGATTTAATGTTTGTGCTTCAAATTTCAATTTGTGGTCGATTCTGTGGAAAATGGGTTCGTTCGTAGCCGAGGCAGGAACAGACGTTTCAGTAGGACGGGAGAAGGTGAAGAGCTCTGAAGACAATTTCAAAAGTCATACTGCTGGTGAGCAGGGTGTTACAAGCCCTCCTGTGCCTGGTCCGCAGGACGGAAAGAACCCTAACGCGCTTAAGTCTCTGAGATCCGCGGATGGTCAGAAAGTCGACGAGAATCAGGTTCCTTTGAAGGGTGATTGGGGCTGTACTGAACCTGGGGAGCCGGATTACGTGCAGAAGTGCAATGGAAATCCCGACTCCCAAATTTACGAGAATGGAGACGGCGACTTGCCGTCTTTTTCTATCAGGAGATTACGGAGGTTGCCAGTTCGATTTAATTCTGATCAGCTGCCTAGTGCGGTAGTCTCTGCAGTGGATCGAAATCAGGCAGACGATGATAGGGGAGAAAAGCTAGCTGTGAGCAAAGGCGACGAGAACATTAGACCGAGGCAGGCTCTTCACGACCCCAGTGCCGTGGATGCTGCACATTCTAGTGGTGATTCAATAGGGGTTCCCGAACAGGTGCAGAGTTCGTTCGACTCTAGCAGAAGCAAAGAGTCCACTTCCGAACGTTTACTGAATGGTCTGGAAGAGCGTGCAAACCAAGTCGGTGCTTCTGGTGTTCGAAACGGAGAGATCGAGAGCAGGAGTCCCGAGTTAGAGAATGGGAAGCTTGCAATTGAAGAACCAGAGTTTCGGAATCCAGGCAGTGGTGCTGATCAATCAGTTGGACGAGTGAATGGCGAGGTTCCGTTGGAAAGGGAGGGACAGGGAGGAAACGTTTTGGGTCCGGAGATTTCTGAAAAAAAGAAAGATGTAGCTTCTGAGCATGCGTCAGATAGCTCAAACCCATTAGAAGGAGAGGGCGGAAGCAGATTGCCTCAATCTCACGAGTCACATGTCTCAAGTCCTAATCCTGAAGTTGGGCATGTTGCTCCTGGAGATGTCTTGGACTTGTCACCTGAGACTTCGGGTTTATCATCAGGAGTACGTCATGTGTCTGACAAGCACAGTTTAAAGGTTGAACCGCCAGCCCCTGTTGTAGAGGACCCGAATCGAGGTAATATCTAATTCGTTTTTGTTGTCTGCATTTTCTAGGAGACGGTATTTCCTTTACTGCTTGTCATATTGTAGACAAGAGGCTTTGCATCTACTCTTCTGTATTTTAAATCTTGTGATTTAATGAGCTGTGGTAATATGTTGTATTAATATTAGAATTAATTCGACAGATTTTAATGGGAAAGTTCGAGAGGACGTAAATTCGGGAGCATCAATCAAGCCTGCAGAGTTGCCCTCCCCTGGTATAGTACAAATTCTCCCCCCTGTTATGGGGAGCAGATTTGGGAGTCCAGGAGAGACAACGGATGAAGAGACGGATTCACCGCGGAGCAGCGAGGGCTTTGCGTACCCAGATTCAGATGCAATGATGCTTCCATACTCAGGACAAATCATGTACCCTTCACGTATTACTTCTGCACAGTCATCGAATGGACCAAGTATACTTCAATATTCGGGAAGCATGTCGTTGCGGTCTGACAGCAGCACAACAAGCAACCGGTCTTTTGCTTTTCCAATGTAAGGAGGTAACTAGATGGAGCTCTTGAGATTATGTGGTGTTTGTTGAGTCTCCATCAATTAATTGTGCACACATAACATTCACTATATCGAGTTTCTATATTTCAAAAACTTTGTTGCTTGTCGATCGTGTTATTTTTACCTTCTTTGAAATCGTAGATGGAGGCTGCACAGCAGTCTGTTGCTTGCTAACCCTCAGCTACCCTGTGGAAGAGCTCCTCTTCTTGTGATTTTCCCAAGCCTGGTCTCTTCAGCGAATGAAGCTGACCGATTTTTTTCTTATACGCAGTCTGGCACCTCCAGAATGGAATAGCAGCCCGGCTCGAATGGCTAAAGCTCAACCTCGACGAAAAAATCGATTTGATGGCTGTTGTTTCTTCAGATTAAATCGGTCACGTTACAAGTATTAGGTAATTTTTAATATTCCCTCGAACTCAAGAGATATCGCATTCTTTGTCTTACGTGCTTGCTCCTTCCAATACGGTTTACAAGCCTGAACTTCTTGTGGGTTTTGATTTGACCTTGCTACTGAAATTTATGGTACGCTTTACTTGAAACTTTAGGATCACCTGAAAATGAGAGCACTGAGGTTGCATTCCAAAAGGCCTAATTGGTGAAGCAAGAAATGAGTTGCTGGAGTGTTTGTGATTCTGTGTCGAGCAGATTGCTTCTGACTAAAAGTTTGGACACGCTTTGGGGTGGATGCAGCTACGTCTAATCTAAATAGTGTCTTTTTTTTGTTTTGGTGTACAGGGTTTATTTTGGAAGTCTACTATCTAGCGACCTTGCCTTCCTCTGAATGCCGACAAGCAATAAAGTTGGTAATAATGTCTATCTCAAGCAAAACCCTATGACATTGTATTTGATGTAGTGACGTAGTGTAGATTTTGATTCCTCTTCAAACACGCCATATTTTAATGAATAATGTAAGTGTTAAAAATAGTAAGATCATGTCAAAAATCTAAGGAAATCGTTCAAAATATCTACGCGACTTAATAGTATAGAGCATCCATTGCTATGCTTCATGATCTTCCTCGAAGCTTCCTGAACAATTACCAATACGACTTTTCAAAACATTCATCATTGGTTGAACATTTGTGACGAATTGCGGTGCGTCTGAAAAATTATTTTGTATTGCAGGTCTGGGATTCTGCGTGTCTAAATCGTTTGCTGGTGTTTGCCAAACTAATTTGGAGACGTTTTGCACCAGGTCTTAGCTTCTGCATGTGTCGTATGACGTGTGTATTTTTGGAGATGAACACTGGGGAACGGAGGAGCTGCTCAGGACTAGTTTGGGGTTGCTCTGCAAAAGAGTACTTACGAGAAAACATTCTGCATTCTTTTGTTAACGTGTTTGGTAGAGATTACCATCACAGAAATACATATCTGGGCTTGAGACTTTGAGTGCATTCCTAGATTGTTTATAAGGGCGCATATCTGTCCACACTTTTCTCACGGATTCAAATTATGTAATAAAGCGGATATCTTGCTTTCAAAATGTTTTGGTTGAATGCCATGTTTAATTTACTAAAAGTTACTAAGTAGGGATGAATAATCTTGCTTACGTAGTAGTGGCAGTGGAGGTGTTTTCATGATATAATCAAGTGAGTTAAGTTTTTCTTAATAGATGGTCTCACTCTAGGGGCAGGGACTTCCAAACAGACTTTCATTGTTGAATACAACATATAGTGTATTTGTGCAAATCTTGCAAGTTTCATTGTTGCACCCAACATTATTAAGCACATATAGTAAACTTGTGAATCACTGCACAGATAAAATCCGAATCCTTCGCCACTCATACAGAGAATTGCATGTTTTGTAATTCCAAGTGATTATTAAATGTCATGTCAAGATTCACATGTGAAAAATAAAATGTAAAAATATTTTTTCAAATAAAATGTTAAAAATTCCGTGCAACTCTTGACTACACAATGTGCGGTTATTGGGCAGTGATACAAAATTTTGTTCTTATCACAATTGAATTGGTAGTTGCATTGTGTGATTGGAATGGCAATGGTTGTTATGTGGTTTTTGGATGTGTGCAGTAAATAGTAAATGTTAAGTTTATTCTACCTGCAATTTTATTTTGTCAACTTGGTTGCTGATTTTGTTGCAAATGTCTTAATGGTTAACGTACCTTTTGAGTCACATAATCATGCAAACAAGGACAAGTTTGAGTCTAATTCATCCGAGGATAACAAGATTATCATGTTGAAGTCAATTCCTTACCTCCAGAGATAAAGATCCCTTAGCTCTAGAGATAAAATAACTTTGAATTCTTTACCTCCGAAGACAAAAAGAGTATCAAGCTAACTTTGAATTTTGAACTTCCAAATAGATTATTTCCAAATATGAAATGATTTTGAAGTCAAGCAACCAATTGTAACTACAAGCATGGACACGACCAATGATTTTAATATTCAGTCTAGTACAGAAGCAAAACCATAGTAACAATGAGAAAAACAAAAGGCTCAAAGTGTGTAAAAAAAGGCACGGAGTATTAACCCCTAAATACCCAAGGCACCAAATTCTGGTGTTTCGGAAACTTTGAAGTTAAGTAGAACCCAACCAAATTGCTGCTATTATTATTAGTTTATATTTTTGGAGAACTCTTTTTGAAGTCCAGTTTTAGGATCAAAAAGCTGATCTTAAAAATGAAGGATTATGATTTTTCTATTCAAGATTTTGTGCAAGGATGCCCATAGCAATCTTGACCTCCCGTAGTGTTGAGGGCTCTCAGAAATGAGCCTCAAATACACTAGATCTTGGAGGAATAATCAAATTATAAATTCATTTAAAAAAATCATAGAATAAATTTTGAAAAACCATAAATTGATTGGGGTTGTGCATGCTGAGCCCTATAACCTCATATTTTTTTAGTGACCAACTTTTTAGAGTTGACGTACAAAAAGAGAATTGAAAAATTTTCATACTTTTAACACCCTCATGGTCAAACATTATAATCTTTCAATCTGTAAGTGATATTGTTATGTTTTCTTTTCCTATGTGATCTCTAACATGTCTAGTTTGAATTTGTATGGTTACAATTCCAAAAAAATTGGTGTAACTTATGAAAATGTTGACTTTTTGGTCAATTTAGAGCAAATATCAAGAAGCTCCAAACAGGCCTTGGGCATTTAGGGGTTAAAAACTCAGAAGGGAAATAATCCAAAAGTAGGTAAAAATACCCCACAAAATGTTCAAAGAGGTACACAATGGATTCAAAAAGATATTCCCTTGAAAGGGGCAAAATGCCCAATACAGGTCTCGAACCTGTGACCTTCGCGTTATTAGCACGACGCTCTAACCAGCTGAGCTAATTAGGCAACCATGGAAACCACAACTGCTTGGTGACCATCAGCATCAGAGTACGCTATATATAAAAAAGAATCTATTCCTGACCTCACCATGATTCTTAAAAAAGTGGGAAATCCTCCAGATACACTACTAGTCCCTGTAACTAGTGTTTACAAAGAGATTCGCGTTGGAGAAAGCCCCGAGACAGTAGATGCTGTCCAACTTAAAAACACAATGCTCGTTTCTAAATGGTGACTTTCAGAGGGCGCTAAGCCTTAAGCTCAGCATGAGTATACAGAAAGTATTGCAATCATTCCCGAATCCATTTGCAGTTATCACAGTGTTCATGCTAGGAAGAATCATAAGTAAGATTATTGGTATCAGAAAAACAAGCCCGTTTGAACCAATCATAATCAGCCTGGAAACCCCTCATCTCTTCTTCGAAAAATGTCTACCCCCAAACCAAATCTGCAATATAGTTGACAGAATAAAAGCTATTTATCACACCCCTAGTTGCGGGATTGAGGGATTCCAAGCGCAGAACTCAAAGTACCAGCTAAATACATTCTACATCTAAACAGCGTTAAACAAAAAAATCTCACAAGCCTCAGGGTGCTTCCTCAAATGGCGACGAACCAGAACCCTCGGCGCTATCCACTTGATACTCAATCGCCTCTTTGAACACTTCGGTGTTCTTAAAGTCACTGGCCCCAAAGTTGTATGATCGCACTGCCACAAGACAGGCTACTATCTGCAATCAACCAAAAACTAAACCGTTAGGAACCTCTGGACTGGTCTGTGGTACCAACAACTCATCTTATCAGAAACTTGGGTAACTTTCAATGACCAAGTGGTGTAAGCATGTCCATGACTAAATGGAAATGGAGTTGGCTACTGTCCCTTCAATATAGTCTACCACCTCCGACTTTGAATGATTACATAAGAAATCATCCAATACATTGAGTGAAGAAACAACTTGATTTCAAGAGTGATCTTGTAGTAACCAAAGTGAGCTCTCCAGTGAGCTCTATTGAGAGACCTTGCAATGAGAGCACACTCCTATTTATTCGTTGGAATGATTAAAGTAACGGAACGAGATCCTCTACCTTCATACCCAAATCAAAGTCTAAGAACGATGACCACAGAAAATTCGGGCGTTTGGGTTCTCGTTATAGTGAATTTGTCTGGAGTAGTGAGTCGGTAAATTCACTCCATGCAGACCATAAGCAACCACTCTATTCAACCACGGTCTGAATTTCTTAAGGATGCGGTAAGTACTCCCCAATTCTCTACTAGCATCAAGCTAAGATGAGATTCTGGTAAAAACACCAGAATGCAAAACCCTACCAGATTAAATTGCAGATAAAACTCCCGCTATTCCAATTTTCTGGAAAACTTCGCCCTCAGTTTCTCTCGGAGGGGCAGCTTTTAGATAAAAACTCAACAATCAGTGAATAATCCACGAATCGATCTGTAATCTAGACGTAGTCCTTAACCCCTATAGGCCCAAATAGCCCAAAGTACACGCTTCCATGTCTATAGGAATTGGATTAAATATATTAAGAAGCTTCAAGAAAGGTAATCAATGTATTAGTAGAAAGAACAAAATATGCACGCCAATAATGAACGATGAAAATATATTCTGGAAATTACTCTCTTTCGAGTACTAGCTTCTGAAACGGGCTCTCTAATTTTTACATTCTACAAACACAAGACATCTGAGCAACTTCAGATAACCGAATGCAGCGAACGTCAGGATTACTACCACAACAGCACATTTCTGTACTCCCCAAATACAGCATATCCACCAATTACGCTCCAAAGCTAGACAACATCCAATTCCTTCCACCACCCCAAACCCTAACATACCAAAAATTCAAACAGACGAAAGCAGCGAACAGCATAATAACTACCACAACGGCAAATTACTGTACTCCCAAAATTCTCCACATCAACCAATTACGTTCAAAATCCCCGACAATATCCAATTCTTTCCAAATCCCACCAAACCCTAACGTACCGAGACGGCGACGCCGAACGCCCACATGTACTGCACCGTAAACCCGAGCGGTTCCCAGGTCTCGCCCTCCCAAAAATCAGGCGTGGTACCCTCCAGTTTGGCGCAGGCCTCCTCGTAGGCCTTGAGCTCCGCAGGCGACATCTCGGGTTCCGCAGGCGTGGCCGTGACGCTCTTGCGCTCGGCGGGGACATTGCGAGCGAACGCGACGTGAAGACACCCCAACTGGCGACTGGATTGTTGCGTGTGATGGGGTCTGAGTGGCGCGAACGACGCGGGAGGTGGTGCAGCAGAAGCAAAAGCGGTTTGGGAAGTGGAAGTGGAGAGTAAGCGGGCCATCCCCGTTGATGCAGCAACGGTGGCCATGGTTGCCATAGCTCCAAGAATTGGTGCAACGAGGTGCAAGGAAGACGAAGGGATGAGAATGGCTGGGGGCTGGGCGGAGAGAGGAGGGCGGGTGCAAAACCCCGGCCCGCCTCAACTGAACCCTGACGAACTCTGTTCATCCGGACGCACTCTGTTCATCCATGATATCTACATATCCGTAGCGGGATCCTGACGGTCTATCCACTTCTCTGTCTGAAATCTTCGCAGTTCTATATCAAGGATCAGTCCAGGTACACTACAGTACCCGGAAGGCAGGTTCAACATTCTATGCTGAATAATTATTTAACCCTAGAAGGGCCTGAAAGCCATTTGCGGCTGTATAGTATATTATGTATTTGGTGGTATTTGAGCAGGAAAATATTGACCAAATACATTTCAGTGCAAAGTAAATTAATGATCATGATAGTACATAATTAAAAATGTATCATAACTCATCTATTAAACCATAATTGAAGAGTTATAAAGCTAAATATAGGTCGTATAGAAGACCCCAAGGGCCTTTCAAGGGTTAACTAGGGGTAAGCATGACCATCCATGTTTGAATTTCTTGTTCTTAACCCTTGAGCACCCATAGGCCAAAATCTTGCCTCCCAGAATTTAATAAGGACCAAAATGACTTTGGATTTTGACGTACTGCCCCCCCAATACAAGGGAATTAGGATAGGGGGAGTGATGTTGCAAAGTGGTTTTGAAGCAAATCATTGTTGTACAACAAGTATGGGGATTGATACATGAATAAGGGCTATAGTAAAATGCGCTTTTCCAGAATTTTGCACAATGGAGCGTGACCGGGACCACCGGTAGCGGCCATGATTTGGTGCCATATACATTCAGCCTCAGCCTCATTGCAAAGGCATTTCCAAATGGAGGGGGTGGGGGAATGAGTGCAATTCCTTCACTTCCGTGCTTCATTTTTGTTTTATGTAGTGCACAACCATAAAACAAGGAGTGGAGACTGCAATATGTACTCAATTGTAGAGAGTGGGAGAGCACTTTAGGGTTATGTGGAGTAATGTGGAGTTGCCAAGGTGACTACAATAGTGGCCAACTTCTAGAGCTTGTGAGTGTACCACACCACCCATCATCGCCAGAAGTGTAGTAGAGGTTTCATAGAGTCTTCACGAGAGTTTGAAATGGCGGAAGTACTTGAAGTTGAGCAGCCTGGCCCTCTACTATGGGTGCCGGAGCATGAACAAAGGGTGTTAATTAGTTCCATAATTGGCAGACATTGGAGCTTCATTGGCAGCTTAGGCAATTGAGTGCTACAATGCAACACCATTGCAAGTAGCAAGGGTGCAATCCTACTTGTATGATGAATTCCTCCTAGGCCTCATTGAGCTTGTAGTGCAACACACCTAGTCTCCGAATCCATACGGGAATTTGTGGTGCTACAAATTTTGCCAGTACCGCTTGAAATCCTTCAATGTGAATGAGTAGATCTCTGAAAGGCATCCCAATGGACTGTTAGTTGTTGTGAACGAATTCATCCACACCAAGTGGTAGTTGACTATGAATGAAGGTGAGATGAACGGATTTGTTGTAGGGTGTGGATGGGGAGGTGGTGAGTGAAGAAGATGAATTGAGCACCCCCGGGATCATGGCCATCAACGTAGAAGAGCAGCCCTATACTCAACTCCAAGGACAAATTGATTCTTGCGAATTCGATCCAACAACTCATGAGGTAACTCGTAGGGGCGATAAATTCACCATAACTTTTCTACCAATTGGGGATGTAGTTAGGGCAACGGTCTTGGGGTTAGGGGTGGAGGAACCCATGCAAAGGAGGGCATGAGGGGGTCAAGCTAATATGAATAGCCTTGCCTTCAATTTTGATGTCAACCAAGTGGCAGGAGGGTTGGACTTGAACTTGCACCTCAAAGATTCCAATGGGAAAAACTTAGATGCATGAGCAACAAGTTCGAAGGTGGGAGCTACAGATGGAACTTGGCTAGTGAAAGAGGGTGTACAAGGGTGACGACAAGGGGTAGATACAGGATCTACTGGAAAGGGGACACCGCACTAGGAATGAGGGCACAACCAAGAGTTCAATAGTGGCTAAGTATGCAGAGCAAGGTGTGACAAGGCTATGGCTACGAGTAGTGGACTGGATGACCAAGTATGCGAGATACAGGGTGAGAATGAAAATGGCATAGTGGACCTCCTACGTCCATAGTGGTTGCCACTACATATTCAACCTACGATGAGGTTGCCTCACTACCTAAGACAAACACGCCCATTACCTAAGTCAATGTGTAGTCTTGGAGCACAGTCTTGGGGCTCTCTGTTGTCCTCCTCTCCCAATTCAACATTAGGGCACCATTGATGACAATATGTCAATTTGGAACAGTGAATCTATATGGGTCATTTTTTTAACACCATCATTTTTTCAATGCTTGGGAATGGGTTTAGGATTAGTAGATGTGATTCATTGGAGGGATGAAACATTATCATCCACTTCTAATTTTGTTGATGGAGAAAGTGTGGGTACATAGGGCAGTGGCCTTGTGGAGTGAAGGTGTTCCATTCACAGGTGGCATTAGATCAAATTATAGTAGAAGGCAGTTTGTAATTTGAGGATTCTAGGGTTTAGGTTGTATCATAGACAATTAGAAACAATAGCTGTTGATTCTATGCCATTGGTGAATTCTTGTACCACACCTACCTGGCATTTTTGGCAATATAACTCATATCATTCTGTCATTTCTATGTGGCTCAAATTCCATGTCATGGTTTCTGAATTTAGTGGTTGTCATTACTATGATGCTTAATGGGTACATATGCTTCTTTGCCTTAAATTGGCCTACTTCAAGAGGGGTTTTATTGATTCAATCATTATGCTTCTAGCTTGCCTCCAAATGTCATTGAAATTGATGTGAATTGTGCGATATATTATCGTGATGAATTATGTCATGGATTCTGAGGTTTGTGGTGTGTGGAGGTGGTGTCTCTTATAATAAATGGAATCATTGTGATTGTCATGACAAATTGCATCATTAATTGGGTTCTTTTCTAAGCTTCTTCTTTGTTGTTTGATTTGGTGATGCTCAACTTTAGTGTTGGAATTCTGAGTTTCGAACTATACAAGTGGAAAATCAGTTTTGCAGTGACTTCCTCATTTTCTTCTTAGTTTGGCTTCCTTGTTGTTCTCCCAAACTACTCTGTCTATTTGTTGCTACCTTACAGTCATGGTTAATGGCAGAGAGTGCACACGACACTCCATGAATCCTAAAAAGGGCACATTCTAAACCTACCTTTCTAGGGCAGCTTTGTCTTGTAATCTTTGGGACTCTCAAAGGTCCTCTACCTTTTGCTTTCCAATGGGATGTTCAATCTCGATAGTTGAAGTAGAGTCCCTAAAGTCCCTCTTGAATTGTTGTGAATTCCTTCCTTCCAATGTTTGCAATTTATAGAAATTCCTCATAGTCCCTGATTTGGGTGGGATGTGTCAATTAGGGAAGGGGGTGGTGACCGATAGTCCCCAATGATGAGAGGCTTGCAAAATAACTTTGTAGCCTTAGTTCATATACAATAGTGGTTGTTGCAAGACAACGATCAAAGGAAACATGATGTTGGCTAGGGCACCAATGAGCACTTGTTGTGCCTAGAAGGGCCCTTAGGGTATATCTCCATGCAGTTGTTGCTATTTGTAGTGTGAGTGCTGCTTATGGTCTAGGGATACAATCCTACAAACTGGGAAGGTCTATAAGACTTCATGGGGGAACTACAATAGTATTGGCAAGAGAAAAGAATATCATTCTACTTTATTGTGTTTAAAAGGAGCATTGGTGGTAGAAAGGTCTACATGGAAGAGTGTCACACTGTGGAGGTCGGAGTAGTAGCCACTAGAGATGCCTAGACCGTTGGTCCATCGAGGTGTACGGAAGTGGGATCTAATGATTTTGAGGTACCAAAGTTCCCAACATAGAAATTGGACAACAACCTCATGGAGCCTATGCAACCACAACAGAGGGACCCATTGGACACGATAACTATAGAGACAACAACAACTCAATCTAGTGTTGGAATTGAAGACAATTCAGAGTCAAAGTGGAGGGCTGATTGGTGGGACTTTATAAGTGAGGCCTCTTCTCTGGATTATTTTGATTCCAATGCAACTTTCAGGTAGGGTAGGGTCAATCTCTAGGTAAGATTTTCCTTTTCCACATAAATTCTAAGAATGAATAGTTGCACTTCATTTCCACACAAAAGGATACTTTGTCATCCATTAGACACTAAACATTTGTGTCAATGTTTATGGGTTAATCTTATAAGGACACAAGCCCCTATAACCAAGGTAGTTACTAAAATTCTTTGATTATTGGACCAATAGATGCATTCTCTTTTTCTACAGATAACAATGAAGTCATCCATTGGACCACTCTAGCCCGTAGCATCCTTACTAGGTTAACCCCTAAATGCCCAAGGCCTTTTTTTAGCTTCTTGGAATTTGTTCTAAATTGAACAAAAAGTCAACATTTTGATACATTTTATCCAAAAAAATTGAATTGTAACTTTACAAATTCAAATTAGACATGTTAGAGATTACATAGGAAAAGAAAACACAACAATATTACTTATGGATTGAAAGATTATATTGATGTTTGATCATAAGGGTGTTAAAATTGTGAAAGTGATTTTGAAGTCTTCCAATCTTCTTTTCACATGTCAAAATTAAAAAGTTGGTTATCAAAAAAAGATGAGTTTAATTGAGGGATAAACATGCATAACCCCAATCAATTTACAACTTCTCAAAATCTACTCTACAATTTTTTGAAATGAATTTCTAATGTGATTTTTTTTCAAAGTTCTAGTGTATTTGAGGCTCATTTCCAAGATACCTCAATACTAGAAAATCAAGATTTGCAATGGACACCCTTGTGCAAAATCTTAAATAGAAAAATCATAATCATTTATTTTCAAAATTGGATTTTGGATGCTAAATGAAACTTCTAAGGGAATTTTTGAAAAATATAAAATAGTAAAAATAGTAACTTGGTTAGGTTTTATTTAACTTCAAAGTATTGTTGACACTAGAATTTGGTCTATGGGCATTTAGGGGTTAAGGACTTATAAATCATGATTGTACAAAAAAGATTTTGATTTCCTTTTTTTACAAGGGTGAGACCTATGCTTCTCTAGTTGTCATTAGATTGTGTGAAAAATTGATGCTTTCCTATCATCCCCAATATGCAAGTTGAATAAGGATGAATTCATAAGTGATTTAGAATGAAAAGCCTGAAGGAGGGACCAAATAGAAGGTGATATTTCATGAGTTTTAGGTTAATTGCAATGAATAGGAATAGATTTGCCCTTTATGTTGGAACTCAAAGGCATGCATTTTGACAATTTATGTGTTTGGTTGATACATGCTTGCAAATGAGTGACTTGTCAACTCATGAAGAATACAAAATATATAACTACTCCAAATTGGTAGCAAAGAAGATATGACAACCAATTCATTGCACTTTGGTCAATGACATTCACCTCAACATACACAATATCAAAACTAACTCCTACAAATCTCACTAAGTTAGTCTACCTCTTCAATCTTTGTTCACTTTTTTGATGGGAGTTTTACAAGTCAATCCTAGCAAAAATTCTTTGATGTAAATATCATTGACAAAATTTGTCAAAAATTTAGAATATTTTGACAATATTTTGTAATATTTTTTTTGTCCATATCAAAAAAATATGTTTTTGCAAAATTAATTTCCAAAATTTTTTTTATCCCTTTTTAGAATGATTTTTTGTTGACCTTGACAACCAAGAATTAATCTTACTTTGCAGAGGGTGAAATTAGTGTCATCTAAATATTAGTGTCATAGTAAACAATCATCTTTACAGAGATTAATGTTTGTAGAATAATATTTCATTATGTACTAATTCAAAATTATAGTGTGAATTTTGGCACATTAGCCTCTAAAGATATAGAGTGTTCTCCAAAATTGAAAATTTGAGAAAAATCCTCATAAAATACTACTCCCTATGTCCTAAAATGATCTCCTATTGGCCTTAATCTAGAACATTTTGTCCAATAGGATGATCATTTTAAGAGAAGGGGTATTTGGAAGAATATTTTGAAATTAATATACAAATAAAAGTTGTAGATTTCGAGTTTTAGATCCATATAGTTAGGTTCACCATTGCTATGACCAATATCTTTTTATAAATTTTGAAAGGAAAATTTCAAAAATTCTTGTAGATTTGATTACAAGCAAAACATTATCATTTTTTGAATAGTTTTTTTTTAAATGGATTTGAAATGAGATTCTCTCAACACCATGATTTTCTAAAATTTTTATGTTCTATAAATCTATGACCTCATTTTTGCAAATTTAGTTTTAAACTAGAACCAATGCAATTGACTTGGTTCAAGCACTTGATCCAATGTGGTCAACCATTTGTAATTTTAGTAATACCAAATCCAACCATTAGATAAGACAACAATTTGATAAAATATCTCTACAAATTAGGATGACTTCCATTCAAACAACAATGAGAAAGAAACATGAGTTTCAATTTGTTCATCATCTAAAAATTGGACATTGGAGCCCTAAAGGTTTAATATCACTCACATTATTCTAACACATATTTGTCGACACAAGAATTTACCCTAATACTAGTAGTGTATGTGACACTAATTTATCAAAAGCTACTCTTTGTAGTAGACACTCAACTTAAAGAAAAATTGACTCACTCCATGAGGGCTCAAAGTTTGTTGACCTTGTCAAAATCAGACAATGCAATGTTGCAATCCACACTAATTAGTGTGTGGAATTTTTTCTTAACATTGTCATTAAATGGTCTACGACTCTTTTGTACAGTCAAAGTTTTGTTTTCAGAAAAAGATTTATTTCCAATTTTGGTCAATGCACTAGAAAATGTTTTAATTGTCTATGGTTTGTAATTAGTAAAAATAACATGACATCCTATATAAAATGAAACGGATAATATCTCATGGTCTATTAGGCTTTGCAATGAAATAAATTCAATGGGAAGATTCCACCGGATCTGCCCATATCAAAACTCAACGCAATCTGTCAAGGTTCAAGTATGACCTTTCGCCTATACCCAAGCATAAACAACATCCATGAAGCTCTTGAATCTTGCCCACAATTTTACCTCTGCAACTGCATGAACATGAAGGAAAGATGCAGCTAATTCAATTTTGCACAATTGGCGAAGAGAATTCCTCTCTGAACTACGGTAGCGATCATTTTATTGAGGACGCTTGCCCACAAGAATATGACTTACCCCGACGACACCAGCCTTCTGATCAGCTAAAGAGAGAAGACTAGAGCGATAGCCAAGCTCTTGCGATGCCTGGTTCCTGTCCAACTCAACCACCACTTTACAAAGCGAGTGCAGTCGACTAGTCCAACTATCAAAATCATAGCTACTCCAGTCTGCCGTTCGTGCCAGGAGTAGAAAATCATCAGTTGTAATTACTGCTCTTAGCCACTGGGATCTAGGATATGTCAGACAGGGAACTCCTATCCCTGACTTTTGTATAGGCAAACTTTCACATTCTGCTTGCATCTCTGCAGTATTATCTGTATGATTGATTACTTCCGACGAATTTTCATGTATATCTTGCTTGGAAGTCACTGTCTTAGGCAATGACGCCACACGGCTATTTCTAAGAGTTTCAGCACTAAACTTGAGCTCCCCTATTTCGTATTTTTTCAGTACTACAGCAGTTGGTAAAGGATTACTTTTATCAGTTATATGAACACTCGCATTTCCAGAATTACTAAGGTTAGGAAAAACATACCCGTTTTTAGCAGCTACTGCATTCTTTAAATTCTCAGGAGTATAACTATAAGTATCATAAACGATTCCAGTACATGAAGGCGATCCAACTGCAAATTGAATTTTGCCAACACAACATGGAGAAACAACGTAACCTGCCCGCCATCTGAGAGCTTGCATAAGCGCAAGATCAGTAGCATGTCCGCAAGCATGGAGGGCCACACACGCATCAAATGGCTCCATGTAGTCTTCAATCTGACCCTGTCAGTTGGTTCATTGAGCACAAATCAAGATACGGACATTGCAATGAAATTTGGCTGGGGACCGGACTAAAGAAGACAATTATAAGACCTTGAATAGACTGATCGATAAACTCCCTCAATGCTGATGTACCGTTTCGGTTGTGCAACATGAATTACCATTCTCGATATCAAACTTTGAAGAGTTTGCAATGGCAGGCACTAAAATAAAATGTATCAGAAGACGAACGACGATATTATTGCATACGCCCAACCTTCTGTGATCGCATTCCCTTGAGTGGGATAAATGCGCTTCTCTCATATGTGTACGCAACTTGACATGAGGAATTTGACCAATAAGAAATGTAAAGAACATGAAGATTCTGAAAATATGAAGGGAATGAGCATTTAATGGAGTGTCGTTAGAGAAGTTTCAATGCACGGCAACTTCAGATGCAGCAAGGCTGCTTACACACCTCCCAGGTAGAAAGATTGGTCAACAGTGCTGTTTGAGCTCGCAGGTCAAGCAGCCTTAAGCTCTCCTGTTTGTAGTCCACGCATACGAAGGTGAATTCTTTGAACAGACAAGCGAGAGGAAGTGAAAGAGCGCCTGAACCACTCCCAAAATCCACTACCACAGAACCTGCGCAGACAAAAATATTTTCAATTCAGTGGGAAAAAAAAAGTGGCAAACCTCTCGACTTGGCTCAAATCGTAAGGTAGACATACTAAACCATTAGGGACTTGATCCCATACTAACTCCTGTTACCAACAGCAACTCGCCTCATCCAATACAGTCGGTTGGCTTCAAGTAGCGAGTTAGGTGCAAGCATGGCTTTGGCTAAATGTCTAAATGTCTAAGGCCGCAGATCTTTGAATGCAAATGGAGTTGTCTACTGTCCCATCAATACTGTCCACAACCTCCCACTTTTAATGACTGCATAAGGAATCAGCATGCATCGAGCGATAAACATTTGATCTCAAGAGTTCGACTCTTCTACCCAAACTGACCCCTCCACATCTCTATACTGATTTTTAAATAAAAACACACTCCTAAATCTTGGTTAATATGCTTAAAATGACGGCAAGAGTATCCTCAACCTTAAAATGATCTCAAAATCAAATCTCAAAACCGTATCCCAAACCCTAAACCTCTGTCACCAATAACCACGAACTTCAAAAAACAAACTTCCAACTATTGAAAGATACCTGCGGGAAGGTTGAGCAACTTCAGAGCCGTTGCAATGCTCTCCACCTGCGATCTCTTCCTCTCTCCGCGAGCTAACTTGCCCTCCTCACTACCGTGGTCATGGCAACAATCCCCTTCACCACGAGCCTCTTCACGACGCGAGCTTCTCCGTTCCGTGGGAGAAACTCGTTTCTTATATCCAAATCCTCGCAACGGATCTGCACAGGCAGGAATGACATTCCAATCTACCCTGAGAATTTCCTCTTCTCCAAGCTCAGACACGGCAGAGAGGGGCCACCTCACGTCCACAGGAAGCTCCTGCGAACTCCCTTTTTCTTCATCTTCTTCTTCTTCTAATTCTGTCTTCCGATTGCCGTGATGCCGAAACTCAACCTCCAGACCCGGTAACGCCGGGATTTGTCGAAGGATGGAAACAATGTGCGACCGTTGTAGTGATTCTTTCGAAGGGCCTCCTTGCTCTCTGAATTTCTGTTGCCGGCTCTTCTTCTTCCGGGGTTCTTCACGTTCAGTACTGCTGTCCTCTCCGGCAGACTTGGTTTTGGACAGCAGGAAATCGTCTAAGACTTGTTCGAAATGCCAGCAGAAGGCCAGGTGCGTGCTGGAGTGCACCATCGTGGGGGACTCGGGCCATCGTTTCACATGGCGTCCACTCCGCTATCAAACCCTAATGGAGGCTTACACTCACATCCTCCACCATAGCCTTGCTTTGCTGTGTACCGGCAGTCTAAATTCTGCACTTGCTTGTGTGCACAAAAGTTGCGAAGCAGGAGACCGAACTCGGTGAGGGGAAAACTGCAATTCTATTAAGCAAATTAGCTTTTTGAGATTGGGGTCAATGGAACTGGTATATTTTTTATGCACAATTTTGTCATTGAAATCAAAGTTTTGTAATTTGAAATTTGAATCTCTTAAGACTGGTCCAAGGGTTCGCATATTTTGCTTATATCTTTATCAATATATACAATTTATCTCAATTTCATCATAAAAAGATGTGGTTTTATAAAAGTCAAGCATTGGTTTGGATGAACAAGAAATTTTGTGGTAAAAAAAGCTCCTTGGAATCCCTTTGTTCACCGTCCAAAATTGAGATGTTATAGTGCTAAGTGGCCATAAGAATTGGATTCAAAGTGGGAATTTTTAAGGCCATTTTGATTAAAGCCTGCTTTCTTTGTCTTCAATAATGCAAATAGGCCAAAAAGATAAAAAGATGCGAAGTTTAGTTCGAAATAAAAAATATAGATTGTTTATTGCTTTCCATTTTCTAGGCACAAAGCATGCCTGATTGACTCTACGTTTTGATGCACCTAGTGCAACTACAATCACCCCAACCTTACATAAGAGACAAAAAAAATCAAAATTCTACATGGAAGTGTGTAGTAGTTGTAAGAGGAAAATTAAAATTGTTGGTTGGCAAAATTTTCAAAGGAAGCTCTTGAAAAGTAGGAAAGGCAAGTTTCCAACTTTTTGAAAACTATTTATAACATTGGAGTTGAATGTTTCGATTGTTTTTAGTTTGACAACAAGGCAAAACTACTTCTAAATGTAGTTTCTCCCTATTCACATAGAAGTGAGGCATCATGAAACTTAGCAAAAGTAATTTCAATTCCAAAAACTTTGAATTTTTTTTCCGATTCTCACAAAGCATGGAAGTTTGCTCTAAGATTTTAATCCAATAAGTGAGGACTTCAAGGACTAGAAAGATTCCAATAAATGATTTTTAAATAAATATATAGGGTCAGAGAATGCAATTATTAATCAAAGAATTTGATAATTCTTGGCTAACTACTTTAGTGATAGAGTTGTATCCCCTTCCATGATTAACCCTTAAATGACGCCAAGAATGTTTTGTGTTAAACGTATGACATAAAATCTTCATATATAGGACACAAATGCAATTGTTCATCCTTGGAATTTTGTGCAAAAAGAAAAGATCTTGCTCAATAGTTTGACCTCCAATGAGTATTTTTTTTTAAAGTAGATGATGTCACATAGTACCAAAAGGGATGATTTCCACGGGCACTAGCTTGACATTTAAGAATTAAAAGGTGACTAAAAGGTTTTGATTTTGAGTGCTTTCCAACATTGGAATAAAAAGACCAATAAGAGAACAAAAAGATTAGTAGATATTAGCCCTTCTTTTTTTGGCAAAATTGGGCTAGATTGCACCATTCAAAAAGTCAAAATAATCAAGCGAAAATACAGTAAAGAAAAAAAAAATTTGAGAAATTCGCTTGCTGGATGCCTAGGGTTCAAAAATTGCGGCCGGAAAGCCCCACTTGCCGCTCTAGCGGTCGCCAGGGTTTTTCCCCACGTAGCATTTGAAATTCAGACATTGGCGCCAGGTTGTTAAAGTCCCGCCCCTTGCATTGCCTGGTGCACTGGGCTTTGACTAAAGATATTGCTAGTGGTGTCCAAGCTGTTTCATTGTCCGTCGCTAGAAGGGTGTAACGCATTGAAAATAGCATCGCCAGATTTTGCACAAGGACTTCCACTACTTCACCCTCCTTCATTTCTACTACTCCTCAAATTATTGCTTTCTTCTTCCACTCCACTATACTCCTTCTCCACTCCTTTTCAAATTATTGCTTTCTTCTTCTACTTCATTGTACTCCTTCTCCACTAGCCCAAAGTTAATTGTCTTTGTGTTTGAACTGTACCCAATGGATCTCTTGCATTTGGTGCCATTGTGTTCTTTCATTGCTTTGCAGCGCAGCTTAGACGTTATAGAGTCTGGGAGTAATTGTGGCCACTCCGCTTCCATTCCTTGTCATCATGAGTGTTATCAAAGGAGGGTGAGAGTCTGCAAGCGATGTTGTTATATTTTAGGGTATGTGGACAACAATTTCAATATCCATCTTCTACTCTCTTTTGTTGCAATGAGCTCCAAATTACAGTACATTTGTTTTGCATTGGGTTTGGTTTGTGAGTTGTGCTTTTGGTTCTTTATTTTATGCATGACGCCATGGTTTGACAGAGGGTCACCAATGGTGGTTGTTAATGTTTTTCTTGTTTTCTAGCACTGCTATGGTTTAACACATGTCGCCAATAGCAACTGCAACCTAACTATTCTTTTCCTTCCTCACATTCTCCGAGTCCCTTATCCACTATCTATTCTATAGGAATCGTATATGTTTCTAGCAATGGGTGACAATCGAGACTTGATGCAAATGGAAGAGAACGAAGGCCAAGCCAATGCAACAACAGATTGCCAAGAAGTTCTCATGGAAGACACCAATGCCATGTTGAAGAAAGTGCCCTCCGAGGTCGCTACAACCAAGGAAGATTGTGTAGCTACGCGGAAGGCGGAGAAGGCAGCAACGAAGCAGCGTTGGCAATTGAAAGGCAAGGCTGCCTGCCCGGAAGACAGCAAGGCCCGTTGCAATGTGCAAGAGGCTGCATCAATAGCGAAGTTTTTTACACGCTCCCGAAATTCTTTGAACCCACAACCCCTCATCTTGGGTAGCACGCGATCAAAGCCGATGTCAACTATACAGTCTATTACAGACACCGATTCTCTATAGATTGTGTCTTTAGACACAGTCCCTTTGGGATCTCTGCCTCCCCTGAAATTACATGATGGCAGTAGCAACAGTGGCCAATCTAGGCTTGGAGATGAATCACTCGAAGCTCGCCTTTAGCTACGAGTTGATTTGGTGGAGATCTTAGATGGAGAAGAAGACATTGAGTCAAATGATGACTTCCAGTAGGTGCCTGCACCAAAGAAATCCCAAACCAACTATGATTGCACTCGACGTTTTCAAAACAAATGGGCTACAAAGTTGGTTTGGGTTGAACCCATCCAAGGAAGTGATGGGAAGGTGCACCTCGTGAAGTATATAGTTTGTTCGACTTTTGAAAAAAACCCAAAGATCCTTGGTTTGAAGTGGGATACATCGACAAAACATGAAGGGCGAGGAAAAGCTACTTTCGACATGCCTAAGTACAATGTCAAGGCTAGAGAATGGTATGTATCAAGGACCAATAGACACCAAATTAATTTGCGCCATTTTGTTGCGAGACAACCTACTTCAATTCTGCAGCAAGTGAATATGAGCACTTCCTCATCCAAGTCAAAGAAAATTGTGTGATTCAGCACATTGTATCAAATTTTGCCCTTTGGTCGTCTAGTGGTGGAGTATGAGGAGAGACAAGGGCTCTATGCCTTCCTTAATGTCCTGAATCTCCCTCGTATGTACTAGTCAAATACCTCTGGGTGGAACATGGTGAACTTTCTGTATCAGCAAGTGAAAATCTCTATTAGGAAGAAAATTACAGCTGCAAATTTTGTGGCTCTTACATGCGATGAAGTGACCTCTGTAGACAATGGCAACTGGCTTTGCATTCATGCTTACATTGTGGAGAACTATGTGCAGATTCCGCATTTGATCTCTTTGCAGCATTTAGTGGATGGCTCTGGCACAGACAATTTCGTAGTACTCATTGTGAGGACACTGGAGAGTGGGGGTGATCTCACTCATGATGAAATTTCAAGGAGTTTGTTATGCTTTGGTGCAGATGGCATTTCCACATTTCAAGGAGCAAGAACTGGAATTACAATTCGGATACAATCAAAGTTTGCGCCGTTTTGCATGGGTGTGCACTACATTGCACCTTGTAGCGAAGTCGTTGTCTATGTTGCTTATATTTGCAATCATTGAACAAGTCATCTGAAAGACGCATGCATATTTTAGCAAGAATCCAAAACACTTGTCAAAGTACCAAAAGCTTGCAAAGGTAATGGAGACGAAGGGACTGAAGCCTCTACTTCAAGTAACAACAAGATGGGTCTCTTTGTTGGAGCCACTACGAAGGCTGCTTGCTGAATATTGAATTCTATTGGCTAAGATGAAGGCTAACGCACCAAAGAACAACGAAGCTTAAGTAAAGTTCTCCTGTCTCTTCTGTAGAGTTCTGTCGAGCAAGCACAATAGGTTTTGTACCTGTCTCTCCTCATTTTGGCTTAGGACTAGGTTCTATTCATCCTTTAGATTTGCGAACCACAACTTAACTTCCTATGAGTTGTGGTTTGAATACAATAGGGAAATTCTTGATTTTGCCTTCATCTTCTTCTTGTGTCATGACATTGTGCTAGCTCTGGGTTTTATGCTTTGTAATTGTTGATCTAGGTTGTTTGATTTTTGCATAGCCTTCATGATTGTAAACCGTTTTGAACAAGGTTGCTTGAAAGTTGACTTCACAATTTGGTATTTCCTTACAGAAATGCTTAGGGTTCATGCTAGATCCATACGCACTTTGTAGCATGACGGCACTCATGCCATTGCTTGAAACTATGGATCTGTTGGTGACGTTCACACGAAAAAGGGACGTTTACATCTACGATTTTGTAGCTGCTCTAAAAATAGTAGAAGGCCAATTGTATACTTTTTACGTCAACAATCGCACTGCATTTGTGACAGACGAGTTTTGGGCGTTTAAAAACATTTTGGACTACTCCTACAACCAAATTCACATGCAATGGGTCTTGGACCTCAATAACGGATATGCCCAGCTTGTATTTGTAGCTAATGGCGAGAAGATCTGGGCAGTCCATGACAACGCACCTATGGAGCGGGAAGTGTTGGAATCTCTAGTATTTGTTGTCAAAAATGAGTGTACATGTAGGACTAAAGCTTTTTAAATTACTCTTTTTTCTTTAGTTAGTAGGCAACAAACATGGTGAGAGTTTGTAGGAAATCTTGTAAATAGATGATGTTCTTGGTTACATTTGAGTACATGACTTGTTTATCATGTTCATTTGATTACATGACTTGTTTCAATCTAGCATGCTCATGACAATTTTTTAATGATTATTGTTTTTCCCTTTCCTGTTTGAGCATTGTATTCTTGTTCATACGTTTTTGGCTTGTTTTTTAACATGACTAGGTCTCTTTGTTGTGTACAGGGGCAACAAGACAGTTGCTAAGGGAGTTGGAGTCCTGCTTCCCTTTCCATGCTATTATGGACTCCTCAAAGTTATATACCCGTAGTATTGGCTTTAGGTTGAGGCTAAAGAATACTTTCCTAAGCACTTGGCTACCTTGATGTTATATTATTGTGAGCCCAAGCTCGTAGAAGCGGACAAGAAGCGTTTGGTCCCACCTGTCCTAGACCGGCATAGCCTTGAGACTCAACAAGGTTTGTTCAAGTTGGCCATGCTCAACAATTCCAAGAAGCACCTGGAGTCCCCGTTTGACTTGAATCCATTGACCCGTCTTTGATGGCCATATTCGTTATATTGAGACTTTTGTCAGATTTTGAGACAAAGTACTAGTTATTGGAAAATTCATTTAAAAAAATAGTAATTGAAATCAAAAATAAATAATTCACAAATAGTAATCCTATAATGAAATTCTAAAAGTTGGTGTTGTTACTTATTTACAAAAAAATACTAGTAAAGAGATAAAACGGTTTATCCTCGAGTCGAGGATAAAAATGAGACTGTGAAAGGTCTCAATATAATGAATATGGCCTTTTTGGCGTTATTTGGACACATGTACAATTTTGAAGGTTAAAGCCTTTCCTAAGTTTTACAAATTGGCTGAGGTTGCTATTGTGCATGTTCTAGGGTCTATAGAGGATGAGCGTTGTTTCAATTCTCTTTCCTTCTTGAAGAACAAGCTCCAAAATTCCTTGGACATGCATTTGGAGTGCATCGTTGGAATGTACTCCTAGAAAATTTTCACTTTGGAAAACTTTCCCTATGACGATGCTTACAATGAATGGGCAGCTGGAGCTGATCGACAATATGGACTATGAGCTTAGTAGTATTAGCTAGTGTAGACTTACATCCAAGCTTGTTGTAGGGCTCTCTATAGAGTGGATGGGCCCTTGCATGGCCCCTTGTTTCCATTCACACTGTTTTCCGATGACTTTTTATGATTTCATTTTATTTTAATTTGTGCATTGCCTTTCTTTCTATACTTGTTTTGGGATGTAGAGCCTAAATTCATCCTTAGCACAGAATGAAGGTGCCTGCCTGTCTTTATTGCAAATCTTAGAAGTGCCAGAAGACCTTATGTGTCTTAGACAATTTCACCATTTCTGCATTTTTTTAATTTTGCCAAGTGCCAGAGTTTTCCACCGCTTTGAAGGTAATAGTGCCAGTTACATAAGCTATGGAACTCAATATTGCTAGCAAAATTCATGAATGAAAGGTGAGTACTCGCCATGTGGGCACCGAAAATAACTACCACCAGAGCTAGTCTGGCTCCGTCAGAAAAACCAAAAAAAAGGGTTGGTAGATATGTTGGCTTCCATCTTTCAATTTAATTTTAACAAAGGAAGATGAGTGCATCTCCATCATTAGAAGCATGAAGATGAATTTTTAATCTTGAAAACCATCATTTGGTTCCTTGAAGTGAAGTGACAACTTCCAATGCTAGAAGACTTGTTAAAAATGTCAATGCAATTCGTGGCAAGTTTTGTCCAAGATGAAAGTACATCACTTTAAAGTCACTATCCACTTTAAAGATGCAAACTTGTTGTTCTTGAAAATTTAACAAAACCACACACCCCAAAAAATGAGAGCCATCAGATATTTTTAAGAAAAATCCCCCCCCTTTTTGATCTGCCTTTGATCTTGGAAAATAAAAAATACAGATTTGGATACAAAATATGGGTTTGAGATATGGATATGGATATGGAAAACAGATATGGACAAAAGTACAAACAAAATACATATACTCACATATCCCATATTGTTTGCAACTACCTAGCTCCCTTGGAATTACAAATAGGAGGAGGGGGTAGTAGATGAATAAAAAAATTTAATCATAAATAGAGAGGGGGGTGGGTTAATAAATATTTAAAACAACAACTAAATGGGAGTCTTTTGAGTGAATGGAGGGGGGTTGCATCAATTGAAATGCACCTCATTCCTCACTATCCACTCAAAAGACAGACCTCACTATGTGTTCATTCACACCAAGGAGAAATGTTTCAAGTAGAGAATTGAGAATAATTTAATAACCCCCACTTTGAATGAGAGTTGACACTAGAGGGAAAATTGAATAGATAGTTGTTTTGACCCCTCCATCTTATTGTACATTTACACCAAGGGGATGAAAAAGTGAGGTGTAAATTTTAATCTTATAGGATTCAAAAAGGGTTTAAACTGATTTATTTCGTATTAAGAAAAATATTTCTTTAAAGGTTGGAAGTTTGTTTACACAAATGGAGAAACATATTTTTAAAGAGCAAGCATGGGAAATACATCTCAAAGGGCACATATATCGTCATTGATTAGTAGTAGTTTTAATATTGACTTAGAAATAAATATAAGCAATTTTCAGCGTGCTTTCATTAAATTAATTTGAATGGAATAAAAAGGTCATCATATCAATTCAAAAATGAAGATAAATTAGAATATAATAATAAAATTTTCATTGATATATTCAAAACATTCTAGCAATAAAATAAAATGTCATGTTAACCCCTAAAGGTTTTTGACTATGTTTTCACCAAAAACGCTCCAAAACTGCCATTTCTAGTACAAGAACCAAATTTTAGAAAAAAAACATTTTTGGACACATGTAACCGTAGGATCTTGTAGTAAGCTGGTTTGAGAACATGTGAAAAAATTTTCAAAAATTTCCACCGTGTAGATTGCAAAATATTAGCATTTGAATTGACAAAAATCCTTTTTTTGTCCCTGTGAAAAACCGGGCAGCTGCTCTTCACAAGGTCATATTTGTATGAAAAAATGTCCAAAATAGATGTGTCTCGTTTAATTCATTATTCAAGGCAAATTAGCTACATGCTTGAAAAATTTCAGATCATTTGGAATTGTACAACATATAGGAAAAAAATAGTAAGTAGAAAGGAGTAGATAATGATTGAAAATACTAAATTGTTAAGAATTTTGTTATGGATTTGAAAATTGACAATCCCAATGGTTGTAATGTTATAATAATCAATCTCCATCCTATGATTTTATTTTTTTCAAAAAATATTGAAAATTGAGTAAAATGAAGGACTTCAAAGTTTATTTTAGAGTAGAGAATTCATAACTGCCCGTAAACTAAAACTCCTCATAACTTTCACCTCATTGATCAAAATGGAATGATTCAAAGTTTTCCACATATACAAAAATCTAGAAAATCAATTTCAAATTTTTAATTTTGAAAAAAGTAATTTTTTTTATCTACCCGAGCTGCCCGAGTTGGGAAAGAAACTACATATCATACAATAACTTTTTAACCATGTAGCCAAAACTTATGAAAATTGTTGGGCCTTAAAGCTACTCCTCGACCACATGTTGTATCAAAATTTCAAAGAAAAAAATAGAAAATTCGGCTTGTAGTGAGTTGCCCAAAATATCTATAATGCCAAAAAACCATGTTCGGGACTTTAGGGGTTAACACATGTTTTAGTGCAAAACTTTCATAAACCCAAATCCTTAAACCACTCTTAAATTTCAAACAACAATAAAATATCTATTCTACATGATTTTTCAAAATTTTCAAGTAGAGTAGAAACAAGATTGAAGAAGGTTCATTTTGCTAGTTTTGATCAAAAGTTAAAATAGCCATTTTAAATGTCCAAATTCAAAAATACCATACATAAATTCAAAAAATATATAATATGATTTGAACTTAGTTTATTGATATGGATATACTATTAGCAAAGTTGTACACAAAAAAATGATTGAAAATCATATATCTTTCATTAAGAATAATAATTGTTTGATCACTCAAGAGACACTTTTGGCTCCTACAATTCCTTATAAAATTAAGGTGAAGATTTGTCTCTTTACAAGAAATACCTTATTGTTTAGTTTGAAATATTAAAACTACAAAGTTTTAAATATCTTCTCCTCCCTTCCATAGTGAATGTATCCATGTGGTATATCTATGCCAAAGGATGAATATAAAACTCAAGAAATAAAGTTTTCAAACTCAATGTTGAAGTCTATAGCATTGTAAGAAATCTAGCCCAAAATTTTGAAGTCAAAGGATTTAGTTCAAAATAACTATCTAACTATTTATTCCTTGAACCGATTACACTTTTTGATATGGGCATCCATTTGAAGAAATAAATATATTTTCAAGAAAGAGGTACATATCTACCTTAATACCTAGGTCAATTTTTTTTAACCCCCCGTTCGAAATCTACTTCATAGAAACCTATTCAAGTTTCATTTGGATTCTTCATGGCCAATTTGTCCTTCATAAATTCAATTCTTGTTATCCTACAAGAGTTACTTACAAGAGCTGCTTACAAATGAACTTTAAACCTTAACAAACACCATTTAACCCTTGAATGTCAACAATGATGTTTTGTGTTTGATGGATGACTTTATTGTTCATTGTAGAAAAATAGAATGCACCTATTGGTCCAATAATCGGAGCTATTTTGCTAACTTCCTTGATCTTGGAGACTACGTCCTCTAAGGGTTAAATGGGATCCTAGGTCACAATTGCAGTCTTCTTTGTAAGTGACCTCTAAGCTTATCCCTTACCAAGTATAAAATATTCCCCTCTCACGGTGAACGACTACTCCGTGAGAAGTGGGCCATTGGCCGAGGACTTCACTTCGAAGTGGCCGCTTCTCCAGATCCTCAGTCCTCACCACTCCCCCCTGATTGAGGCGGTGCTCTCTCCTCTGAAGCCCAACTTAGCAGTGCATGCACCAAGCCCCATCCTGCTCGTCGCTAGCGCTGGGCTCCGCCGCAGCCGTGCGATAGAAAGCGTCCGCCACCTGGGGCTCCCTCGCGGCCGCTCCCTCCCCATCCAGCCAAGTGGGGCGCCCAGCACTCGCTCCCCTTCCTTCCATCTCTTCCCCACCACTCCGCGCAACCCACCTCACCCGGCTGGGGAGCTTTCCCCCCCACACTCACATGCCTTCCCCCCCTCCCTCCCCCGTCCGATCGAACTCCCCTGCGCCACTTCCCAGCGTCCGATCCCATCGCCACTTGGCAACCCGCCCTATAACAACCCTGCATGCCCCCAAACATTCCCAAACAGAACTCACTCATCAATTGCACTCTTCTAGCTCACTTGCGATATCGATCGATCAATTCTGCTGTTTGCTTCATACACTTTGTTGTGCTCGATTCGAAGCTCGATTTTTTGGATCCCCATTTGGAAGTCATGGCTGCCATGATGAGCACTGCTTCTATGGTCGTCGCCCCGAACGCAGCGCAGTTGGCTTCAGGAAGCTCTGCGGCGTTCAACAATGGAGGCGTGAGGACCAACCTGGTGATGTCGCGGAGGTCTGCGAGGCCAATGACTGTCCGAGTTATGGCTGACGACAGGGTACGTAAACATGCAGGGGTTCCGACGCTTGGTTGAGGCCGGCTTCTCCTGATCGAGGTCTTGGTTTGCATTGGATGTCATAGTGTGCGTTCTGTTGTAGGTGTTTTAAGTTTCTTTGAATGTTTTGGAATAGGAAGTGAGGGATGGTAGATGTGGTGTAGCATTGTGGGTATGGTGTCCGGTACGGTGGTTTTCGATCGCGGGGGTGCTGTTTTTCTTAAAGTGCAGTGATGTAGAAACGGGGAGTTTTGTGGGTTTCAGGTTCGGGCTACTTGGGTGACTGGATTTATTTACAGTGGTTATTTGATGAGTTCGCATTCATGTTTTTGATGAATGTTTGTGACGATTGTCGTGCATGCATGATGCAGAACTTGGGTGATAAGCTCAAGAGTGCGGTGTCGGGCGCTAAGGACGAGACCTTGAGCAAGGTGGAGGATATTAAGAGTTCCACTGGGGAGTTGAATCCGGCCAAGGCGAAGGCTGCCGAGGAGAACAACCCCGACGGCACCAACGTCATTGTAGGGAACCTTTCTTGCTTGCTTGTTATAACGCTGATTGTTTTCAAATTTGCATGTATATCGATCTGTGCCAGATTTAAACAACTCTTAAATCGTCTGATCAAACTCACGTAGTAGATATTGGGTTTCAGTACACGAAGTCAATCATATATTGCAACAGAGAATGTTTTCAGGATTCTAGGAGAGGATGATAACTGTTGCTGCTGGAATTAATGGAACCTTGTAAATGAAATGACCTTGGAACTAGCTTCACTGATTTGTACAATTAATGAAAGGGGAATATTAGCGTCACCTATAAAATTAGTATCACCACAATTTTTATGTATGTGGGAAATTGTTCGATGTAGAAATAATTTAACCTGCACTAGTTGAATATAGTGTGACTTTGGTATATAAGTGGTACATGCACTGTTAGGACAATTTCAATGTAAAGGTTTGCAATTCGAAGCCCTTCTAAACCTAGTATGGATGCATGGTCTGTTGCAGGACAAGTTGAAAGACGCAGGCAGGACGTTGAAGAGCAAGACCAATGATGTGGTGGAATACGGGATTAAAAGGAACTCGCCCGATGTGGCAGACAATGTGACGGAGAAGAACATCAAGGAACAGAGCGAGTACACCAAAGGCCTTTAAATGAAGCAATGAATCCTGCTGAGGAAAGCACTGATTTAGAGTGTGCTGTAGTCGATCAATGGAGTGTATATTAACATCGAACGTGTGTTGTAGTGTGAAATACCCACCCTGCTATGCTAGCCTAGCTTGCTGAGGAGTATGCGTTTTGGATTTGTCGATATTTCTGTATCGGATGATTTTCTTGTAAATGCAATGGCCGCTATGTGATTAGCGTATCATTTGTAAAACAAAGTTGCTATTTGAGTGGATTGAATTGATATTGGTGTGATGAATTTTCATATATGAAATTTGCAACGAAATTCTGAACATTTGCTTAAAATAGAATTAAGTGATGGAGGATTTTATTTGAATTTTGTTACTTTATCCATTTGAACTAACACACGGAAGATGATTATAGAGAAATGTGTAGATGTGTAGATTTTTTGTAAGCAAAGTTGTAAAATTGAAGTTTTCATCAGTCTGACTTGTTTATCAATTTCTTATCCAAATTCAAGATGTAGGGTTGTAGTCTACACAGAATGTTAGTAAAATTTGCCAGACTTGTCTATTCAGACAAGTTCAGAAAGCTTTATTAACTACGATAAGCTTTATTAGCATACGGAAGATGTGATTTTAGGGATTTGTAAACCGGTGAAGAATTAGTGGCAGCAAAGTCGAAGAGGTTATGTTGAGATCAAATGTCCATCAGTCTTCCAGTTCTTATCCTACTTCAAGGTGCATGATTGTAGTCCACATGAATTACCAATATAGAATGGTCCAAATTTTCTAAAATTACAGCGTTCAAGAGCAGAAAATTCTGTTTTAACTAGCATTGACCTCTAAATCTAATTCCATTCAGCTCTCTGAAAATCATGACATTCTAAGTATTATAAGCACCTTAGGAAGACGGGGGTTCCTTCTACAGTATCCGGCAACCATGTTACGCACAGCCTATTGTGCCATTCAAAGAATTTTGCACAACATAGAATACCATTTGAATTTTCTGTCTTGCATAGTATACATTCAATTCTAACGCAATCCCGAATGAAGCAGACCAAATTTCAGTCTCAGAAAACCAAGTCTCTATTTTTGGTGAATTGTTTCATTTAATATCCATAATTTCACTTAATAATTGGTTGAAAAACATCGGTGATGAATTTTAAAAATTTGATTGCAATCCCTAACATACTGGGTGTCCCCCAAGTGCAGGTATAGGTGGCAAGGCCTGAGTGCATACAAAATCTAAATTAAGACTTCAGAAGATATCCTGAAAGAGATACCTTCCGATCTTGTGGTCTTGTGCAGGCCTTCATTAACTTATAATTGTTATGTTGCATTCAAGATGAAAGGAGCCTTGATTCATGGAAAGCGAAGGACTTCCTGCCTTGTAGTTCAAGTACGTGATGATTACCTTCTTCAATATTTTCCATTTTAACGAAAGATATTATCAATAGACAATCCCTATCCTTGAAAAGATCAGCGACCATAAACGTTTTAGGCAAGTCACTCATTCACAAATTGTTCATGTATGAAGCTAGAGATGCGGCGTTGGTAGAAGAGGTTAAGTAATTTGAAGATAGAAGATGGGGATGACGACCATGGCTGAACAGTTTTGAGTAGCTAATCCTCTACTTTATGCTTGCAAATTAAAATCCTCTTACCATCTGGCATTTTATAATACAAACTGCCACACTCCAATTTTCTATCTCAGATCCTTTGTCCAAGGATTAATATATAAACGGTGAATGGAGCAGTGATTTCATCGGTAAAATTAGTTGATAGAAGCTTCTGATAATCAGCGGCGGAAACTTTTGGCAGGCTTGTTGTCGCAACATTGCGCTGCTGTGTCTTGCGTACGAATGAAATTGTATGCCAGCATTCCTGTGATGGAGCCGATTATTGGGCCTGCGAAGTACACCCACAAGGCTCGGTAGTTCCCGGAGGCAACAGCTGGGCCTAACGACCTGGCTGGGTTCATTGATGCCCCTGATATTGGCCTGTCATTCACAGATTCAAAGAAGTTTTGTTTCATAAAAAGATAACATGAAAAATGTTCAAACAGTTTGCGGATAGTGAATTCTGACTTCAAATTTTCAAAACAGGTGTCGTAAGCCCTCGCTAACTCGCTGCATATTGGGGACAAAAAAACGGACTTCGAAGGCACTCGATTTCACTTTCACAACTTGACATGATGTGGAAGTTGTTCAATTAGTAGATGTGTATACAACAGGAGAGATACTGAAAATTTACAGAGAATGTGCAATTCGAGAGATTGTGTGAACTAGAAAGTGATATTCATTCTGTTCTGTTATGAGAATATTTTCGTTCAATTCTTGAACATCTTCTCTGCAACAGAGAATAGATGTGCTTAGGGTCGACTGGAATACTGAAGCAAGGAATGAATGCAAATGGAGAGAGGTAGTTTGCTTACCCGGCCATGAGAGCATTCAAGGCGACTGCAGATCCTACAGCTATTCCAGCCAATTCTCCACACTGCAATCACACAAAAACCCAGGGGTGAAATTTACAAAACCCCACTCGAAGGACACTACACAATTGTATTAACCCTACTAATTGATTTTTTCGGAATCTGTCATTTCTCACCAAATTTTAGAGAATGGATGCACCCAGTTCAAAACTCACTCTATACTTTCATTATTACACTATGTTGTATCACAAGAAGTTGCATACAAATGTGATGATAAGGAGTTCAATATGTGGGAAATAAGTTCTTGACTACCCCTCCTCCCTCTTGCGAGCCCAAGTACTTCTATGAAGTTATTTTTTCATGCCAACGCTACAGTGCCACGATTGTTACAAAACTGCATTGACAATCGATGAAATGCATTCTGAGAACTTAAATTGTAGATCAAAATCGTACATATGTGTGGGTTTTAAGATTTGTAGATGATAAAACAACAAGTTAAGAAAAAAGAAAATGAAAAATGCTGAATTAAGGTATGTACACCCATAATCAACACTGCTTGAAATGCGATACCTACATTTGGACCAAAAATCGTCACAAAAACGTAGACAGTACTTAAAAAATTCATCAGTCATTCATACGGTATCTAAACAATGCAAGTTAAAGTGTGTTGGAATCCCCTTCATCTGCCAATAAGATCCAGTAAAAATAATTTATGTTTAATGATAGTAAATCAGTTCAGTTGAAATTAAAATTGGTGACGATTAGATGTGCGCATACCATAAGTGGTGTAAAGTATGAATTCATTAAATCTCGTTTCTGTACTCCCTCCTGCAGTCTAGCTCAAAATACAAAAATGTTCTCTAAATGGGTAAGCAACTAACTGTAGACAATGAAACAAGAAAGTAAACAAGAAGGGAGAGTCTTACTGCGCGTGTATCGGTGGCAACAGCAGCCACAACGAACATTAAAATGAAGGTGATGACGATCTCCAGCAGGAATGACTGCAAGTCACTCCCAGCAGGAAGGGTGGCCCCTTCGTAAGCTGCTGGATGCAGAATCCACCGCAATGCGAACGCCGCAGTTATAGATCCCCCACATTGGGCGGCAATGTACAATGGAACCTGGGGATACATTTCACTCATATAGAAGATCAGTTCGTGATGTTTACTAATCACTAGCAGATTATTCTCAAATGTTGGCAACAAGAAATCTCAGTTCATCTGCTAAAAAGAAACTTAAAAGAAATGAACAAGCTCATCAGAAAGGATTCAAAAAGCAAGGTCTAAAACGATTCTATTCCACCTAAATATACATATTCCAGACGCCATAACCCCAAGTACGTCTTTTCTTTTTTTTGAAACAAATGAAACCAACCCTAAGTACTAAACTCTCTCTTCAGTCCATTGATCTGCCCCAAATAAACCTAAAAAACAAGCTCATTTCTCTCGAATGACACACTCATTGATTTCTCACCCTGCATGTTGAGCACCAATTTGACAGCAAAGCAATCAAAGAGCATGAAAACGACTCTATAAATACCCCGCCGTTCCTAAACCCCAAAGTACATACTCCGTATATGTTTTCTTTGTTGAAACAAATGACACCCACCCCAAACAACACACTCATTGGTTGTCAAAACCTTACGATTCTACACCAACTGTACATTCCAAACTCCATAACCCCAAGTACATATATGTTTCCTTTTTTGAAACATAGTAATGTAACCCCACCCCAATTCAAGTCCTCATTGAACGCCATTTCCACACACAACACAATTCTTCCTTCTTACAATGGCATACACTTGATCTTCACTTGCATTTGAGGTGAAGTTGAAGAGGACTGGTTTGGGCTCAAATACCTGTGTCCAAGGAAAATGGCGTGCGACTGCAAACGCGAGCGTGACTGCGGGATTCATGTGTGCACCAGATATGTGCCCCACGGCGTGGATCATAATGGTGATCACCAGGCCGAAGACCAGAGAGATCCCCACGGGCGTCACTTTGCCGTGACTGATTTCGTTCACCATGGCCGCACCGCATCCCGTGAACACCAGAATGAACGTGCTGATCACTTCCGCCACCACCTGATCCAGACGTACACACAACACAACACTAGACTGAGTACTAAGCATTCAATTCTCAAAGGGACGCCATAGCCGCAAGCTCGGTCGCTGCACAGGAGAAGAATCCAAAATGTCCATATAATTATGGAGTTTTTGTAGAGTTTCGTAGGCAAAGTCCAGGGATGATATCGAGAATGGGATGCGCTGGGCCTAGCAAGAGGCTCCCAATTGTGGAAAATTGTACGTGCTCAGCCAAGCAAGCAACCCACGATCCCTGGCTGTGATCGAATGATAGGATTCAGACTGTTGGCATTTGTTGGGAGGTGTGAGTCAGTAACGAGTGTCAGTTAGAAAATTGATTTGCTCAGTCACACGGAGTTTGGAAGGTGGTTTCGATTTTTTCATAAAGAAGTGTCCCTTTCGAAGATAGGCTATTTGTCCATACTAATTAAGTGCGCTACTTCGAATTCCTGCAGCCCCAGATTACAGTGGTCTACTATCACGATATATAGAAAAGAGTGACCTAGCTAGTGAATTGTGAGTGGGGATTGTAGCGCAGGAGATATCCAGTATGAAAAGTGGACAAATACCCTTCAATTCATTCTGTGGCTAAAGAAACTGGACCAATAACCTTTTGTGTCCAAATTCCATTCCTAATTAATGTATCCGCGCTAGAGTGACCTAGCTAATACAGCTATCACGGTGCGCAAAGAACAGATTTCAGCTATGGAATTGCTAATTGCTAAAATTAATTCAGACTGAACTATAGAGAGCAGGAGCGCATCGATATATCCCGTACCTTTTGCACCGTTGGTGTCCGTAACGAAAGCCAAGCTTTGTATCGCTTAGTGTCCTGTTGGGAAGATTTGACCTGCGCATCAAGAGCACCATCTCCGCCATGACTTGGACTTGGCTCCTGCAACACCTTGTTGCCTGCTCGTGGATACTCGTCCTCGGAAACAGACACAGTACTGCCGGGCATGCGGATTTTAATCTCCGCCATGCTTGGCTCCAACTAATTTAGAGATAGTCACGTTTATAAGAGACAGTAACCTCCGAATTTAGAGGCAGTTAGAGACAGTCACCTCAATCAGGCTCCCTGTCAGATAGCCGTGTGAGCTATCTGATGTCCCGAATCTGCAATAAAGAGTCACTTTTCATGAGTGCTCAGAGGAGCTCCCAACCTGCAGAGTAAAAAATACTGTGGAATTGTTAGAAATCTATTAGTATAAATCTAGTAGCCCATTTTTGCCTACAACTTACAAGTCTCTTCACTTAATGTACGTACGTTTCACCCCGGAGCGAACACATAGCGTCAATTAGTCTACTGGAACTAGTTGAGAGATGTCTGTACTGCTTGATTAAGAAGTTGGCTTAGTTCAGAAGTTGACGCTAATTCCTGATAACTAACTTGCACTAATTTTCCACTCAAATACATCACTAACCACCCGGATTTGGGATACGTAGATTATTTAACTGTGCGTTCGAATGAAGTGCTGAATCTTCGGGTATTTACCAAGTGAACAAGCTAGAGTTTCAAAGCAGAAAGAAGCGATTGGTAACAAGCTAAAGTTCGATACGAAAAACGTGGTCTATTTTTAATTTTGCACGAGAAGGTGAGATATAGTCCTAGTACCGCGTACGTGCGCAAGACGTCCTCCATCGAACTCCTAGTTATATTGGCGATTGCTTTGAAACTCACAGGATCAAATTTAAAACTGAACTTCAACTCTTCAATCAAACATATATATGGAGGCTGTGGCGTAGCTAGAATAGGATCGACGATCAGCTATATAATTTTGCACCCTGTCGAGAATACGACGGATGCACTCGATCACCAAATCGTCAAATTAACTGCACATGATTCTAAGGCAAAAAACGGCATCGGCGCAGTACAGGAGTTTGCTCTTCTATAAAACTATTAAAAAATATATGCCTGCGCTAGCTACCATGTCAGTACTGCTGTCGCTGGAGTTGGTGGGCCGCTTCTACATGTAATTAAAGCAGCCTGGCTCCTGGCTCATGTCAGAGGCTGAATCGCAAGTTGCAAGTTGATCACACACCGATATAACTTACTCACAGTTGAACTTGAAGCAAATCACGATTAATTACTTCAATTGAAGAGTTTTCCTTTGGTATTGCTAGAGCGATATCTAATGACCAAAAATTATTAATTTCAACCAGCCAATTATTTGAAGGATCGAAAGTAGACTTCAATGTCCACTCAATTAGTTTCACAGTGACACCAGAAAGGTTCAAATCGGATCATCTTTCCCAAAGACAATTCTCGTACCCCGTCTCACATAGAGTATTGCAATGACCCAACTACATGTGTTCAAGTGTATATTACGAGTAATTAAGTCGATGTTTAGGATTAGTTGGTAAGCTAGCATACGAAATTGTTGGATTTCTGCTGCAGTTTCGGGAACTTTCGTCGCTTGGAATGATGACTGCTTCCTCGTTGACTCGGGTAAGGTTCCGAGATCAAGTGGTCATAAATTGAGAGGTAGAGAGAGTTCAACTGGGTGATATATCAGTTGGAGATTTTAGTTAACTTAGGAGGCAACCCATTCCTGATCACCGCTCCATTCTGGCACCTTAGGGTGAAGTAATTTCAATCAAGAGGTGATTAATATGATTATTTAATACTAGCACACTTCCCACCGTAGCTGTGGTCCATTATGATTGGGTACAAGACTCTCAATATTGCAATCAACCCTGGTTGGATTTTGCAAGGAGCCCTTGGTCAGAAATAAGGTCTATATGGCCAATATGGGTGGAACAGAATCTTCAGCTGAAAAATTATAGTAATTCTGTTCTGAGAAATAAAAATCTGAAAAATTACGGAAACCTTATGAACTTTCACTTATTTCTGCACATAGGAAAATTTCTGCACTATTGAAAAACCCCTTGCAGATACGTGCATCTGCTTCAAGTGATCAGAAATGGGTTGCCTCCCGTAGCTAGTGGGCATGCACATAAACTTACAGTACAGAACGACCGCCAACGTGAGAGTATGTCGTCAGTGAAAAATGAACTTCAGTGAACGATTGATTCAGAAACTCACTGTAAGTTTAACGAGTTTAATGCTTGAGGGTTCTTCAATCTATAATATGATATGTTTCGGGACCGGAGCTTCAACGGAGCTGCTGGACGCTGCATGCGGTGGAAGTTTGGGTCCCTCATTGATGATGAAGCCTGCACAGCCTGACCAATTTCAATGATTTCATTCATTTTGGATTCAGTACTCGGATTTTGTACATTGGTCCTCTCCTGCTGACATATTGCTCCACTTGTGGCCTCAGTCTTTAATTTCAAGATCCCTTTCAAGACCCTGCGTGGCCACTCCATCTCTGATCGCTGCCTTCGAAAAACGTCGCAAACTTGCAGACAGTCTCTCTCCTGCATGCTCTGACACTGAATTGAAGCTTAGAGCATGGAGTAAAAGATCAACTTCCCGTGTGTGGCAGACACATGCTTCTGTTCACACTTCGCAGACTCAGTAAGTTGTCGATTTTTGGCAAATTTGCAATAATTCTGTTATGTCTGATGAAAAGTTTATTTAAAATTTTAAAATCATCTAAGTTTAGTACGTTTCAATTTTCACAAACCACAAAAAAAATGTAAGATTGTATGACAGCATGACTGCGTGTGTGATAAGACTGTCTTTCGTTTCCCACACTTCGTTCAATTCAAAATAAGTGCTTTTGTTTTTATCAAATAGGATATGCAATTTTGCCACTAGTGACTCGATATATCAAGATTATCACCCATTTCCGACCACTTAAGGTAGGAGGCTTGAAATCCGCGTAGGCTCTAAAACCACCCACCTCTTGAAATGTACATATTTTGTACATGTTGCTTTTTCATCTTTATAGGGATGTAGTAACGATGTAAATTTGAAAAGGTGGGTAGTTTTAGAGCCCTATGCCATTTTGACTTCAAAAATTCATAACTAATTCTACAAAGTTACAAAAAAATATGAAACAACTTGGGTTAGATGCCAATTCCACTTGTCTTTTAGGAAAAATTTACTGAAAAATATTTCAAGAAGTTTCACCTCCCCAAAATTCAGTTTCAGCTCTTAGATGGGCACTTCAGTATGGACCTCCTACATCCAATTTAGCCTATTGCTCTGGCATGGGGAAGATTGACAAAAAATTTCCCCCACATAGAATGAGAAATAGATTTCACAAAGATTTCATAATTTTTTATATTCTTTTTTCCTCAAAAACAAAATTACCATGAATCATTTTCATGAAGATTCTATATGTCCCATTCTTGATGTGTAGGCAAATCTATTTCCAACCATAGTTTGGTTAAAAAACCAATGTAAGTGATTGTTGTGACTTTCAATGCACATGTTGTGATCATTATATGCTTTCAATGTACATATCTTGGACATTTTTGCTACTTCTGCTGGTCCTGCTCTACATGAGCTGTCACCTACACCACAGCTGATCGAAAATTCCGCAGCCTAACCTGCTGCGAATGGGAGGCTGTTCGGAAATGGTTGATCTTCTTTCAATTAGTACGTGCACTTGAACTGCACTTCATTGCTGCCTTTCAGCATTTTTTTGTGGCACGTGAGAGAATACAGTACAGGTGATTGAGCTCCTCAATTTCGTGGTGTGACGTAGAGTGAGACTTGGCCACATATGCATCATCATTACAATGGAATCATTCGAAAAGGAAGAATGACTTCCAAGCATGCTTCAGTTGGGGAGACTAAATTCATTCCTGATATTGGCTATATGTGTCCAACAGATATGCTCAGAACCCAAACAAAGAGCGAAAAGAGAAAATCACGCAAAATGCGTGCAAAGTTCATGAGTTGCAAGAAATCAATCCCTAGAACTGCAAGCGAACAAGACAACATGCAAAACATAATTGAATTTTACTTAAAGGTGCACAGAACATGTGTGCGAATCAAGTACAAAACAAAACCAATCAACAACATATCATGACACTGTCTCATAGGAATATTGGTCGATATACATTAGTGGGATTATCTTGCCAAATTTCACCAGCAAGAGTGTCTTCCAAGCGATGAAAGAACAAAGCCTTAACATGGGATCAACCCTTGTATGTCCAACCACACTAAGTATATAGCCATAACCATCCATATCTTATATTCTAATTTATTAAAGTGTTACAAGGACAAATGATCACACCAAAAGATACAGAACAACATCACTCTTCAAAAAGCAATTTAAAAGTTGAATCATAGTAAATCATAGGGATCCAATCAAGTCTCTCTATTTTGGAAAATAATATAAGATTCTCTTATCAATATCTTACACACATAGGTAAGGAATTTAAGGAAACAAACTTTTGGTTTGTTGTAACATAAGAAAGTGGATGAGCTCTTTTGAATCAAACAGCAATTACAACAATAGCCTATGTCTATGATTTGTCTTAGAATTAGTAGCCTATGCCTTCTTAAAAACTAGTTGAGAACATCAGGATAGTCCCCAAGTACTCAAATTCCATATTGAACAATATTGACCTTCACAAGTGTTGATTCCAATGTTGATTATAGGGCATACACCAATAAAAATTTAAACCTTCACAACTTTTGCATACAGTATCCAATAACACAGGCTACGGTGACTTGACATCCTGTTTCATGTGTTAACAAGAACACCAGAAATGTTGACAAGTCCAGTGATAGGAACTATTTAGAAAAGTGGCGACTGTGGGTGTCCCTACCTTAAGCCTAGGAGCTTCGACCAAGAGCGCTCCTGATTAGTGTGCCCATCCAGGTTTTTTTGCTCTTCAGGTTCTTGACGTGCCCTCTCAAAGCTTCCAAGGCATGAGGAGTTCCGGCCTGTGAGCACCATAAGGCAAACAAAACAAAGAACAGTTGCATAATTTAGAATGCCCTGACGACAGTAACTCAATTCAATAGAGCCTTAACCAAATTCTATAGGAGAATTACAACGAAGGCAGGCAAGTACACCGGGTGCAACTGATCTGTACGATATGCAATACGACCAGAACATGGAGGTTCATGCCTAAGCTACTTTCAAAGCAAATCTAGTCTCTGTAGTAACTTTTGAGTCTATTTTTCTTAGAGAAAACTGCCATAAGACACTGCACTAATTTGTCCTAATAGTGAGGGTGCAACATTAGGGTCACCTACAAAAACTTATTTTTGTGGAAGTTGGTACAGTAAAATCAGATTTCAACTTGCACTAATTCAAAATACTGCAACATTGGTAGATTAGTGTCACACGCACTAATAGCACTCATAGCACTGTAGTGCACCCAAGCGGAGGCTCCCAAGCCATGGTCCTTCCAGTTGAGTGGAGGTGGCAACCAAAAATTGAATATGGAAATCAAGGTTATATCTTATAATGTTGTTCTTTTTTAATGTCATGCAATCCTTTAGAGAACCTTGATTGAGCATGATTGAACAAGATTCAACCATTGAGATTATGAACCAAGTAACATGAACCTCATTGTTGAATTACCATTCTTCAACACTCTTGTGGCTTGACAAGTTATTTTCCATAACGAGGCCCTACTTTCAAGTCATCAAGTCCTTTCTTGTCTTCTAATTTACATCTTCCCTCTCCTCAAGACTACCGCTCAAAAAGAGATGAGTAAACGGTCGGGAACCGAAATAAACCAATAAAAATTTCCCTAGAACAAGCTACATTTTATGTTTTCAATAGCAAAGAGACTGAATTGACTCTCTGAAATAGAAGGAATAGAAAACTATCCTGTGGAAGCTGCTCCGAGAAAACGAAAATCTACAATTTTCCGGTAGTTGGAATTCTCAAATCAAATGAGGGCGCAAATAACAAACATATTGATTACCTCCACAATATAGACGTCAATGCCCATGGCAGCGATTGACGCAGCTTCGGCAATTTTGGTGGACATGCCTCCAGTTGTGTCGTGAGCCGCAACGGTTGTTTGAACTGCACTCACAGTAAAAGGTCACAATCTGTCAGTATATCAGGCGAAACCGAAGTTCTAGTAAAACAAAGAGCGTTGTTACTAGCTTAGCATCAAATAAGAGTGTCCTAAAAATCATACCTCCACTCTTGCTGTTTACTCCAAAAGGGGGATCCACAATAGTCCAACTGGAGTCTTCAAATACCACTGTTACAATGTACCGTGAAATATCAAGAAGGTAAATACAAAATACCGTGGGGAAGTGATGACTTAAAGGTAGAAAAGCAGATATGACTAAATGGTCAAAAACTCAAGCCTAGAATCGAATAAAAGTAGGAATACGCATAGGAAGGAAACAATAAAATACATGAAATAGCACAAGAAGTAGATCAGGTAACTACAGTTCGAGGTGTACTCAGAGACACAGAGGGCGTCTAATCAATGGACGCACCAATTTCTCTCAACAGAGTTGCGTCTGGTTCTTCAGGAGAACGATCGAACACACCAGGCACGTTGGTCTTCAGATTCTTGTAAAGGACTGAACCCCAAAAATGTTCAAATGAACTTTAAAGCCGACCAATCGACAGTGTAGAAACGTCAGAAGAAAATATCAAGAATAATTAGCAGGATACCAAAAATACAACGAAGGTGGGCTTCACAACTTGAGCAAGTCGTCTCACGATAACGTCTCCACTGAGGATTGTACAACCCTGTAGAACAAACAAGATACAAAACCAGTCCACATTAGAAGATAAGGATAAACAACACAGTAGCGAGGAATCCCTTAACCCCCCAGTGCCACCAAAAATATTGAAAGTCCAATTTGGAAGCTAATTATCAATTATAGTAATTCCAAAAAATATTCCTATCATTAAAAAATATAGGCATGATTTCTTCTTCCTAGTGATAGAATTTTTCACCTTCTTTGATGGTTCCTAAGTGATTAATTCGAACTCCTATACATATGGAAGCGTCAGTCCACTTTTGGCCATTGAAGCACATCAGAGTTGAAATAAATCTGCTAAATACTCACCAGAGTATTATCGAGAACTGCATCTCCATGCAATACCTGCACCCCAGGGTGTAGAATATGGGTGAAATTTTTGACGAATGGCAGAAAATCAAACCCTTGTCCACTAACTGGCTACTGTTTCCAAGCATGGAAACTTCAAATTTTATGCAGAAATCCACAATATTTACTTCTGATCTAGAAAAAGAAGAAGACGAAGAGGAAGACAAATTGGTAAAATTCTGTGAGAAAGCAAGTTTTGAAGGGGAAGACATACAGGTACAAATCCAGCATCTACTGCTCGCTGGACCTCCAAAACATTGTCCCGTTTCAACTGTAAGCACACAGCACACGTACATTAGACAATTTGAAGCGGCCCTCCGTGCCATGGGGCTTCTCAGAGGACAGGTCTCGTTCTATAGAGATAATATAACAATGGGCATTGCAATATAATGATCAGACAAGATCAATCAGCTATGAGGAATGATCCCATATCACCGCAGGATTTTTCACTTAATGAATACATAAAAGTACCACTTTGTTCTGAGTGGACCAGCCAGCAGCAAACGGAGGCACTCCAACAGCAGGAATACCCTCTGAATCACAAACGCAATATACAATGTGTATTAAAGTTTGCGTAGTGCTTGACTAGTATTGCATGTGTTGTTGCCACAACCACGACGGTCCAACCTGTGCTAAATCTTTGATCTCATAGATCCAAATTGTGTGAATCTCCTTCTTTGTCTATTTCTCCAATTTTCTGTACTTTCTAATGACAAAAGTATTTTGAAATTCAATATCATTCCGCTAAGCAAGTCGGAATTTTGGGAAACCTTCGATGTGCACCCGCAATACAAGAGCTTTCCTACAATACTAGGGACATCCCCTTTTACCTCCAATCACAGGTACCTACGATGCGATGTAAAAACAAAACAATCAACTGCGTTAGTATATGAATCCTTCGGAAAAGCATGCCATGAACAAGTACTGCAAGCTCTTACCTAAAGCTAAGGATCGTACAACCTCCTGATTCAGCTTGCTCACCTGCATGTTATCAGGAAGAGTGAATAAAAATGCGCTCTAATCACAACCTAGAGAGCGTAACGAGAAAGTCAAAGACTGTTACAGGGAACTCAGAACAGAGCACTCACAGAAATGCGAGTGGCAACAAAGCCAGCCTTCACAAGGGGATTCTTCAGCTCGCCTTTGTTCACTCCCGACTTACTAGCTTGAAAGTGACCATATGAACCTGCTCCAATCATTCAAAAAAGGCTCAGCCCATGCAAAGCAAGTGAAACAGAACAACATCGAACATAATAGGCGTCAATTTCATCGATCAAACCTTCAAGTGGCCTGCGGTTCAGGGTTACACCTACAGAATTTCATTCGGAGGATCAAACCCTAAAGAACCAAGAATGGGCCTCGTGAATTTCTAACCGCTTTTGAGAAGGTCATATGGTGACTTTCTACTGTCCACTTTTAATAATATTTCGACCAACACATGCAATGTTTCTTCACTAATTCTGGTGATACAAAATTTATCCCCAACTGAATTATTCTTTTTCACATTTACACATGTTCGAACCATGAATCCTTGGTCCTTAAACATGAAGAAAGACGGGCACTCACCAACCTGCTCCGTGAACAATGATGAAAGCGTTTGGAAACTCCAAGTTTTGTCCACTACAGTTGGGCACCAGATCCGCAATGACGCCACCCTCTTCCTTCCTGCTCCAATCCATCGACACAGTTGCGAAAGGCAGTCCCATGGCTTCTTTCAAATGCAATGTGGTGGCCGCTAAGACGGGCTCATTGACTGTCTCCAGTTCTTCTTTCCTAGTGATCGCTGCCCCACCTGTGATAGAATCAGAAGAGTACACAGCATCTAAGGAAGAGACTCCATTAACTCTACAGTACATCAGAGGCTCCATTGACCATAAAGGTGAGCTTCGATTTGTGCTAAGCGTGAGAATACTTCATCTATTGACCTCTAGTTTTTTACATTTTGGTTTTTGTAGCTTAACACAAAATCAATGTGCTAAATTTCAGATGGTGCCAGGTTCTAGATTGGTGAAGAGAAAGGTTCCAAGTTTACATGTATGGGGGAATGGAACCACTCCCTTACTGTCTGCGAATGGAGACTTTACATTGCAGTCATGTTTATTCGTCTGATTCCATCAACAATTTCAACCGAAGTTTGATTATAACAGGGCACAAGGGGGACTCACCGAGCTTGACAATGCAGCGGACATGGCGATGGGAAGATTGGGCCACCAGAGATGGAAACTGAGCAGCAAGAGCTTGTATAGCGTGTGAAGAAGTAGTCGTTGTCGGCGATGGTGGCGTCGGCGAAGTACTCGTCGGTGTCGCCGCCATGGTTTCTCGGATTCTCTCTCTCTCGCTCAAAATTTGAACCCTGCCTCGGAAACTCCGCCGCGCATACAATGCCAATCTTCCGCCTCGATCACACAACAAACTGAAATCAAAATTCGGATGGTTCCCGAATACGATTAAGCTCTTTGAGCAGGCTCCGTCAATGCAACTGAAAGTAAGCCTGCCTGCCTGTCTGCCTGCAAATCGGTACTTTGGGGAGCTTCGGGAAGAGGGAGGACGCTCTGTTCTTGCTGGAGTGGAGGGAGTGCCGAAGCGCGGAATCAGGGGTAGTTTCTCCTATTCCCACACAATATTTCCATTATCTCTGAAATGTACAAGTGCACTTTCATTCAGTGGTAGTGCAGGTCCGGTCCAATACCCGGCTGTGCATTTGTCGGCAGTGAGTCTCGTAATATTGATAACTGGGCGGGTGCGTTTTAGGGTTTTCTGGGCAACGATTTGTAAAGCATTGAGATCAATTTAATTTGCTTGTGTTCTGTGGATTGATCGACTTTGCGGTTGAAGTTTTTCTGCGATCTGTTTTGCATTTGTGCTTTGTAGCGAAGGGTAGAAGAGATGGCGCCGAGTACGTTGCAGAAGTTGAAGAATCAGTGGGCCGCTGAAACGAGAGATGAGGAGAAGCTCGCCACGCATTTGGTACTGCTGCCTTCTTTTCTTGTTGCGGATTCTACATATGAACCTCCATGTGTTTATTTCTCGGTCGATAATTAATTTTGTGCGTTGGTCAAGAGTTGAGATGGCGAATTCTTATGCATATTTCTGAGCCTGAATTGCCGGTCACGAAAATCCGATCCTCTCGAGTCAACATTGAAACAATCTGGACGTCATAAACGCGGAATGCAATACTTCCATTATTGTTGATTGTGTATTGACAGTAACTGTTAAACAAGATTGAAATCACGGTGAAATCCATATTTAAAGAGATATTAATTTTGTCTTACCCTATGTCCTTAGTTCATTGAATCAAAGTAACATTGATAATTGCAACTTCAATATTAAATTGATTTAATATGGATTCTATATTGATTAGTGATGGTTTAATATTGAGTCAGGATTGGCCTCCACATGTACCGATTCAATATTGTTTTACTGTTCTACTCACGTACCTGGGCTTACTAAGGTAGCGATTGTGTACGTCTATATCGAGGTAGATGCCTGTTTAGGTTTTACATAGCATTGGTATGGTGAACAATCTTTTGGGTATATTCAAATAGTCATTCGAGTATGGTTCTGATCAGACTTGTAGGCAATGTAAAGATGGTTCCAGTGCATTTTAGCATGTATCTTTTGGTTACTTTATGTATAAACTATGAGTTTTCAAAGTGCTGGTTATTTCCGAAGTACTTTGTATCAACGGTAGGTTCCTTTGTTCCGTAGGGGTCACTTTTAGCTGAAGGTTGCTATTAGTTGTAAACTACCTTGGGTCTTGGATAATGTTGTCTTTACCTTGATGCTGGAGCTAAATGAAGGATTTGAAACTGATTTTGAACCTCATGATTGATGCAGAGACTTCTGCGAGCAGTAGCTATGTTTGCAGGGTCTGTGATGTTGATGCGAAATTTTGGTGAATTGATGGCAATTTAGGGCACAATGAGCATGCTAGCGTTCAGTCTCTGGCCCTTTTGGATTAGTAGTAGCGTGAGAAGAGTAGGCTTGTATCATGTGGTTGATAATTCATTGGGTCTGTACATGGCTTTGACATATGAATGTCTACTTAGAGAGAATCAACATAGTGATCAGGACTTGACATTTTTGGGTTGTTTTCCGTACTTGAACCAGAATTATTCACAGTAAAATGTGATATGTGTCTGATAGATGACACACATATTTTACTATCAATTTGCATGTGAAGATGGCATGGCAAACTTTTATATGCAATTCCTATTACAATGTATGGTGGAATATCGATCTACTCACAAAATACACTTCCTTGTGCTTTGCTTATCACATTTTTTACTTCAATGTATTGGAAATTCATTGCATGTAGTAGATTTGAAGTGCTCTTGAATTGTTGAAGCCTCTTATTGAATAGGCACAACTCATTTTCGATCTCTACCTCATACTAGCTAACCCAAAAGCAATGACTCTTAATGGAGTAGGTATGGTTGACATAGAACATCATGATGTCTTTACTAGAAGTCATTTGCCAAAAACTAGCTATGTGGCCAATCACATTCGATCTTTGATTCTTAACTTATGCCAAAATTTTGTTTGTATTTTAGAGTTGGCTTACTTTTATGAATCCCATCCATTAGAGTGAATTTGTGGAAGTGACCTCTGCTTCATGAGCCACATTACATGTCAAATTTCTTCCTAGAATTTTTGACAGAGGACAAGAAACTAGGGTGCAATGCATCAAGGAAACAAATGCCAACAACTTGGACAATTGCCCTTGTTGCAAGTCCTTGTGAATTATCATCTCATATTTTTTTATTCCACAAAATTTATTCTTTTTGCTCTATACATCAATTTTTTTCTTTTGGTAGTAATTCAAGACATGGGAACTTCTCCTTGTAGCCGACTAGAAGTTGAAACCAATTTTGTTTATTACCATTTCTAGTTTTTTTTAGCTTATGTAGTTGAATGTCACCTTTTTTGCACTTTGCAACACATCAATATATAATGAAAAATGATGTTTCAATGTGCTTGGAATGCCCATCTACCCTTCCCAAGACTTGACGTTCATACTTGCTTGACATGCATTATGGGTTGCATCCAACGTGGCAACCATAAACAAGTGACCATAACGGAGTTTGAAGAAGTGAGGTGTTGTTGGTGACGGTTATTGAAACCGTTTAGGGTGTGAGGTGTTGCATGTTGTTGACGGTTATTGCCTCCGTTCCAAGAACCACTAGAGTCTTTCAAAGTGGGCATGTCTTTGCAATTTGGTTGTTGTGATGATTGTGGGATTCTCACAAGAAAAACAGTTGTCAATAGAATAGCAACAACAATTTTTTCCAGACTCTTCTAACATTGTAGAAAGGATTGTTTCTCATCGCTTCAAGAGGCAACAATTGTAATAGTTTTGGTACTCACCCTACCATGGATTCAAACAACGAGATGATTACTCAGGAGTCCTCAAATCCTATCACTACAAATGCAAGTGGTTCCCAAATTGTTAGCATTGATCCCAAAGAAGAGAGGACTTCTACCGAATTAAGTGTTGTGACTAATTTTAAGCCTACAAATACTCTTCTTGCAAACAAACTTGATGTAGGTGATGCCAATTTTATTACGGCAATGCCTGTGATTCAAAATTTGGCAGACGTGGTTGAGGTTATGTCTGTTGTTGTGAATGAATCTGAGCAAGGGCTACAACCTCTTGATGGAGATCATTCCAAAACAAATGTGAGTGAACAACCAAATGACCACATCATGGTTGAGGCTAGCATCGAGGCAATTGAGGATGGAACAAAGAAGAATGAGTCTAGAAAGATGGATATCGATTTTGATGTGCAACAAGAAGTGGCCACTGCGAGCATTGAGGGCAGCAATGATCAAGGCAACAACAATATGGGTGGTGTGGAGATTGAGTCCTTCCTCGTTGGTAGCCCATTGCCTTGATTTCTTGGAACTAAATACTCTCAATCTCTTGATGCTCACGTTCTGAAATATTCTCCCACACTTGTCACATTGTTGCACTCTTATCACACATTCAAATTTTGGTATAATGTTGGAACCCTAGGTGGTAAGACCAATGAAATTTGGGAATAGTATTGATCCCCAAGCTTGCAATTGATGTGATAAGTTACAAGATATTCATTTTGTGGATTTAAGCATTCTAACTATTATGTAGGAGGGTTCTTTAATTTGAGGATCTATATAGAGATTGTTGGAGACCTCACTTTGCATACTAAAGGTGCCTCTTGAGATCAATTTTTTTTATCACTACATGTGATTTTATTATGCAATTATTCAAAGTGAGGTTGTAGTTCACAATTGAAGGAAAGTAGGAAAGTAGACAATTCCATTTCTATTTGATGATTAGTGGCCATAGACATTTAGCCAAGTCATGCTTTGGCAACTTCATAATTGACGGTCAAGCTTTTGCATTGCAAGAGATGAGTTGTTTTTGATAATAAAAGTCATTATTAGGTTCCTTAGAATTGTAATATCTACTACATTAGTGCAATAGCTTTGCAATTACTCACCTCCACCAACTTGGCATATATTGACATTGGTTCTAGGGGACAATGAGAAGTTGGAATTAGAGGAGCATGGAGGGGAGAACGAGCCTGAGACTGAGGGGGCAGATTATATTTCAATGGAGGAACATCAAACTTTGCCCATTTCTGAGAGACGCAAGCACAAGCGGCTAGAGGTTTTTGTGGGTGGGCTAGATAAAGAGACCACGGAGGAGGACCTTTCCTCTGTGTTTAAGAAAGTGGGTGATGTCGTGGAGGTGCGGTTGATGAAGAATCCTCAAACAGGCAAGAACAAAGGCTATGCATTTATTCGATTTGCCTCAGTTGCCTTGGCCAAGAAGGCTGCTCTAGAAATGGAGCGTGTCCAAGTAAGTTACCATGCTTCAACTCTATGCAATTCTTGTAGCGATAGATACTTGCTAAGATTATGTATATTATATGTACAAAAGTTATCAAGGATCAAAATTTCTTCATAGATATTACAAAATGGTTCCTTGGATAATAAGTACAAAACTTATAGATGAAGTGGTGGTTTGGGGATGTCCTTAGAATTCAAGTCTCAAATTTAATTATAGGAGATCATATTTATGATTGAAATCACTAACCATTTCTAGGATTGTAAGTCATCTTTTTTTAGGCCTAATGCCATCCATAATTATGAAGCCCTAATAGGCAATGCAAAGATAATCTCTGATTTTACTTTAGCAAAAAACACTCAATTAACATGGTGTGTACAACACATCCACAATCAAAAATTTCAAACATGAGCATAAGAGTGCACATCAATTGATGTAAACACTAAGCACAAACTAAATCTTCTACAAGAATTATTGGTTACTAAAAATGTGGGTTATTGGTCACTTAGTTAAACACAATGTTTACCTCAAAATGAAATGAGGCACCAGGGATTGCACTCGTAGTCTAGACCTATATGACCTAGAGAATAGATCAATATCCAATAGGCTCTTCATCACACTAAATATACTTCTTCCTTTTTGGATATTATACATTAGTAAAATTTGTGATAATTCTCTCTTCAATTTATTTTATGTAGATTCGAGGCCGTTCTTGTGGTGTTTCACCAAGTGAGGAGAATGATACATTGTTTCTTGGTAACATCAACAAGTCTTGGAAGAAAGAAATGGTGAGTATTCCAATTTTTAGTCTTTCAAGACACTTCCTACAACCTTATGTTTTCAAGCCAAGTGTTGTAAACATTAGTGTAATGATTGATTGAATAAACATGTATCACAATCATGCCACATTTGAACTACTTCTAGACTTTTTAAAGTCCAAAATTAATAATGATCATCGGGAGAAAAAAAAATGACCATCGAGGGATTATCCAAAACATCTAAAGATCTATACAAACATCGTGGGATCCCACGATGTTATTATTTGGAAATCTCCCGATGTTTTGTTTAGAATTCATTGAATAGTCCAAAAGTAGTTAAATGTGGCATAATCTTCCAAAATATGATTATTATTCTTATTGAAGTTAACATATTCATGCATCCAAACTAGGTATTGGATGCGTTGAAGAGCTTTGGTATTGAAAATGTTGAAGATATTACATTGATGGAGGATCCTCAACTGGAAGGTGTAAACCGTGGGTTTGCATTCATTGAATTTAATACACACAAAGAAGCTTTGAGTGCTTTCTGTCGACTTCAACAATCAGATGCAATTTTTGGAACAGATCGTTCAGGAAAGGTTGCATGGGCACAACCATTAAATGAACCTGATGAAGATACCATGTCTCAAGTATGCATATGAACCTACTTATATGAATAAAAATTTCAATCAAATGTTATAAGATCATGGAAAAGAAATAGAATATCATGATGAAATATTCAATATGCAACTTTGTAGTATTATATAAATTTGTGTAAATTTCATCCTTAATTGTCAATGCAGGTGAAATCTGTTTTTGTGGATGGGATGCCTCCATCATGGGATGAAGAAAAGGTCAAAGAAAATTTTAGCAAATATGGTGCAATTGAGCGTATTGTTTTGGCCCGCAACATGTTATCTGCAAAACGAAAAGATTTTGGATTTGTAAACTATATAGATCGAGATGCAGCTTTAGCATGCATTGAGGCTTTAAACAATAGTGAAATCAATGAAGGGGATATAAAGGTAAAAAAATCATATTGTATGTATGTGTGTAATTGTTTCTTCATCTTATTGTTTGATTCTAATATTATAATGGATTCATTTTGTTTTTTTGAAATTTTTCTAACTTTCTTGTTTTAATTAGATGAAAGTCAAAGTAATGCTTGCAAAGCCACAAACCAAAAACAAACCTATTAAAGGAGGAACACGTGGAGGATATTCTTCTAGCTTTAGAAGTGATCACAGATTGGGAATGGGAATGGAAGGGGGAATGGGAATTGGAGGGGGGATGGGAGTAGGAGGAAGAATGGGAATGGGATTAGGAATGGGGATGGGAATGGGAATGGGAATTCCAAGAGGAATGGAACTTATTCCTTATGATGGTAAGATTTTGTATTTAGAAATATACAAGTATTAATTTTTCATTGTACTAATGATTTTTTTGAAATTATTTTGATTTTTGTAATATTTATATCATTTACAACAAATCAAGAAATTTTGTAATTTTGTGATTATTTATTATATTTATTAATTTCATTTTGATTGTGTAGTATTATCAAGTTGGGGTAACATTCCTCGTTTTGATAGCCAATTAAGATTTGGAGGTCTACGGGATCAAAAGTATGGCTTGTCAAACATACAAAGACAAGAGAAAAAATCCAAAAGAGGTGGAAAACGAAACAATGAAGAATTGGATGCAAAATCTCAAGCCCTTCAAAGAAAGAAAGATAAACAAACAACAAATGCTGAAAAGAAAGAAAGAAAATCCGATGGTACCAAACTTGTACAAGAACCACCTCAAAATGGAGACTCCATTCCTCTAAGTTTATGTGATTTAGGAAATAATGAACAACCCATCTCACATGTTCTTGATGTTGTATCCAAGCCTTCTCTTGATAAATTTGAATGTGCAATGTGTGGATTTGGTTTTGATTCACTTGATGAAAATGAATTACATAAAAAAACCAAAGTACATAAGCTAATTGAAGGATTACGACAAGATCAAAAGTTGAACAATAAAACACCATTGTCATTACTTCATGAATATGCTTCACGGCATCATTGTGAAGTAGACTATGAAACCGAAGCAGAAACCAATGGCCCGTTTGGAGTTACTGCAGTGATTGGTGATTCGATTGGAGGAGCAAGTGGTGCTCCCAAGAAAGGATTTGGTGTTGGTCGCAACAAGGCAAGAGCAAAGCAAATGGCAGCTGCTAATGCATTAGAAAAAATTATGGAAACTGTTTCTGAGTCTGAATTTTTAAAGCCTGGACAATCAAGGCAACGATTTGGTGATCGTGAACGCTCTAATCGCAAAGGAAAAGGTGGAAATGCGGGAGGAGGGAGTAGCGGTATGAGTGGAGGGGGAGGAAATCGAAATTCTCGGGGAAGATCAAATGTAGATTGGAGACCTATGCAAGGTGGCCTCAACAATTCATTCTTGGGACTTCCAAATATTGGTGGAGGAACTCGTGGTGGAAGTGGAAAGAATAAACGTTACAATTCAAATGATTCTTTTGTAAGAAACGGTAAGAATAGTAATTTCATTAGCAATCCAAATGCTATTCCCTTAAATGGATATAATGAATTTTCACGGACTACAACACAAAGGGGTTTAGGAGAAAGATTTGGTGGACGTGGTGGAGCATTGAATCCTTCATTTCAAGGTCCTCGGGGAGGAGGAATAACAACTCCAAACTCAGAAACATATGCAGAGCGCTATGATAGAATTCAAGGTGGACGAGGCTATGGAAATCTAGGATTTGGTGGAAGAGATTTTATAGGAGGGATTGGAATTGGGAGTGAAACTTTTAATGGTCGTGATTTAGCTGAGAGTGCTTTTGGAAATAAAAATCTTCCACCTCCTCCTCCACTCTTAAATTTTAATACTTGTGATATACCTCCAATTGGATTTGTTGGAGCAAATCGTGACTATGAAACTTCAGGAATGAAACGCCCATTTCTTCAAATGGTAATTTGTTTATGTTAATTGAAATTTCAGAAGTATAAATATCATTCAAATAAATTCATAATTATTCAAAATTTAAATAAATGAAAACTATTGTGTTATAATATTTTCAAATATATGTTCTTTTAGCCAATTTGATTATCAATTTGATCAATTTTGGTGCAAAAGGAAGAAGAAACTAGATTTGCGGATGCTCAAAGAACTCTTCCTCGCCAACGATTGGATGTTCCTGAACAAATTTCTATTCAATCAAATACAAATGCTCAGGCATTTGGAATACAACCGTTGTTTCCAGAAGCCCAAAGGTATGAAAAAATGTTTATTTCATTCAATATCCGATTATTTCTTTCTCTAAAAATTATTTGTTGCCCATTATCATTTTCTACCAAGAACCATTAAATAAAGATCATGGTTTAATAATTAGCTTGTGTAAATAAAATATTGAGATAGAATTTTTTTTAATAAAACCATAAAATCTTATGTTTTTATTAAGATATAAAAACTTGTGCTTTGTACTATTCTTTTATTTTTTTAATGGTGTCCCTAATTTGAGATACAAATCCTTAAAAAAGTGTATAAATCCTATATTTAAAGGTGATTGCAAAAATTACTTATCCTAATTCTTGTCACACATCTTAGGCATTTGAATTTCTTGCTATAATTTTTGCTTCATATATCCAAATGACTTAAGATTTTTAGGGTATGTATTCATGAATAATTTACATCTTTTTTAATTTTAATTTTTCATAAACGCCCTCCAATTGGGTGTCAAATTTTTCAATTTAGAGATTTTAAGTACAAATTTTAGGCCAAAATATCAAATTTAGATTGAAAAATTGAAATATGTAGTCAACTTTTAGAATTACAAAGATATCAAAGATATTTTTACAAATAAAAAATATTGATTTTGTGCATCATATGCATCATGTGCTCTTGTATTGTATGCTCGGTGTGGAGATTATTTTATTAAAATATAAAGATTTGATTAGAAGTCCCTTGAATCTAGAAATATGAAAAATATTTTATTTATTTATTTATGAAAAAAATGTGTTTATAAAAAAAGCATTGAAATTTTCATTTATTTATCTTTATCCATAACTACTAGAGGGTTTTTTCAACTTGAATTTTAGAGAATTTTTTAATTTCAGTGGTATATTAAATTTTTTAGTATTTTATCCTACATTCTTCTAAAGGCTCTTTGAAATCCCTATGTTAGTCCAAATGCACCAAAATCATTAAGGATTTTTTGCAACCCCCTTTGAACTATAGATTTTTAATCTTCATATATAGTTTATTTTATAGTTTATAAATTGGATATAAATGTGGATGTAGATCATCTATTGTACGTCCTCAAGAAACACAATTTAATACATATGCACAACCACAATCTCAAGGACTTCATATGGGTCACAATATAGTGCAATCTTCACATATTCCAACTCAACATGGAAATATGTCTGTTGCAATGGTAGGAGTTCCTACTCTTACTCCTCCTCCAAGTGGAACTCCATATTCGATTTATGATGCAGCTCCTCAAACAAATCCTTCATTGACTTCTAATGGTATGAATTATTTTCTACATTGATCTATTACATATATTATAAATCACATTCCTTGAGTTTTTTCTCGATGTTATATAAATGTAACCAATATCAAGAAAATCATGAAAATAATCATAATTATTATTATATGAAGATTAATTTTTATGATGATAAGTAAATTCAAATTATTATATTAAATGATTATTATATGTTAAATTTCACCATTATACAAATTTAATTTGATTAATCATGTAAAAATTCAATTTATAGTTTAATTAGTCAAATATATATTTTGAAACTTCATTCTTTTTGCATATATTGTTCTACAGGATATACAAATATGAATCAAGATTATATGGTCAATACTTCATCAATTCCAGAGGTAAATGTATAATATAGGTGTTTTCAATATGTCAAGTGTATATAAACTAATGCAAAAGTATGTAGAATTGTTTGCTTCCCATTTCCACTAAGTAGGTTTCTTTTGAAGTGTTATTGATATGCCAATATAAACATAAACCATCATTGTAGAATATTTTCAATACTACATATGCCATGACAATTTTCAATAGCCAAATATGTAGATTATTACCTTAATATAAACACCTTGTTTAGATTGTAGTCATTTTTTTCTTGATTTTTTAATAATTGAAAATGAATTGCAAACACAAATTTGAGCCTCAAATATAAAGTTCTTCACAATAAAAATGTTTCTTCTAGAAGTATTTATAAATTCAAAAAAATTCATGTATTTATCCTTTTAATAGAATTCTAAAAGTATCAAATTTTATGAGTTTGAATTAAATTGTCATAGTAGTCTTGATTCATGTCTTTGAGCACTACATTTGTCAAATTCATAGGACGATTTCATTGATCAAGTAGATAGATATGGTACCCTATTCTATGATTTAGTAGAAAACTATAATTGTTAATTTTGAAAACATTAGTTAGCATCACTAGCCTAATAGAATCTAACATTGAAACTACGTTTGACATTCAACCTAATAAACTTTGAAAACCTGGTTTTATGAATGTAATTTTTCCTATTGATCTAAAAATTGTAGTACAAATTAGAATCATCTTAGAAATTATAGTATCATGTATAAGATTCTTTGCCTTAACAACTATACATCTTTGTTTAGATTTCTCAAGGGAACACGTATCCAACTCAAGTTGCATACAATGCGCCCTATGGAATTATACAACAGACCATCCCTTCACAAGCTATTGGAAGCTTCACGCCCATACAAAACTCAGTTCAACAACAATCATTTTATTGATGTTGCAAGACTAGTTTGTGCTTCATTAATTCCCAGGTATTTCTTGATTACTAGAAGAAAAAAAAAATTATACAACCAAATTCATATGCTAAAATAAAAAATGAATTCACACATTATTTTTTGCCTTCTAGTTTGATGCAAACATCAAACTTTTTTTTTAAACAAAATAATTTAACATTAAAAATGATATAAAAATTGCTTTAATTTACATTTAAATGAATTACTTAAGAATAATATTTGAATGAAAATTGAATACCTCCACAAATTTGGGTTCATTCCAATGTCAAATTTGACTCAGAAAAGCAGAGTCTAACCATTGGCAAATGTTTGTGCAAAAATAGAGATCAAAATTTGAAATTTGAGACTGTTGCTGTGGAATATTATACAGATGAATAAAATTCATGATGAATTATGGTGAAAGAAACAACTAAAAAGACATGAATTATTCAATTTGACAAAGTTCACATTTGTTCTATAAGTGCTTTGTTATCTTGTGCCACATGCAAAGTAATTGGTTGTAGCATGTAATGCTTGCAAAACATTGCACAATTACAATATTCTACATTGGAGGCCAAGGCATGGATAGAAAAGCCATTAGACTCATACATTAGTGAATAACAAAAACAATATTTGATGAATTACAAAAACAATGTTTTATTTGGAAAAAGTACAAATTTTTTTATCATACTTTAGTAGTGGCAAATTTTAAGTTTTTTCTATTGAAGTTTAGAAAAGTAATTCTAAGTTTCATTGCAAAGTCCATTGGATTCTAAAGAGAATAATTCTAGAGAAAAGACTATTATCTTCAAATTTAATATATTAAACGTTGTATCAATTGAAATCATTAGAAAAATGTAGTTTAAAAAAAAAATGATATTGATTTCAAATTTTCTATTTATATTCATTTTGCAATGTATCTTTAGAAATTGATATAAGATTTTGGCTCTTATTGAAAAATTATATTAAAATGATTTGTAGTGAAATTTAAAATGCAAATACAAAATATAAATCTAGAATAGGAAAATACAATATGAAAAATCTAGTGCTATTTTTGTGTATTTAGAATACTACTTTAGAAAAATTTAGTACTTGAATATTGAAATATTTATATTTGTTGCTTGACCTTTTTTGAAGTTTGTATCTTTGCTAGCTTTGCGCCTAGTTCGGAGGGCATTTGACTATGAGGTGTCATTCATCTCTAAAATGGATCTATCATTTTTTCAAAAAAACATACAATAAAATATCTCTAATTCATATCATTTCTCCATAAAAAAAAAGATTGTGAATATTCTAAATGAAATACATTCAATACAATGAAAATAATAACCAATAATGAACCCAAAACTATTATTCCAATATAAAAATATAAGATTATTTCAAAAATAAATTAATGAAAATTGATGAATTCACAAATGCAAAGTATCAAATAATACTTTTACCACTTGATAATTTTCTTCATCATATATTGTTACAAAAAATGTGATTTAAATGGTCATTCTATAATTAGTGTTCTTAATTAGAATACCAAAATAAGAATCAAATTATTTTATTTTTATTAAAAAATTTCATTTTAATAACTGTAATATTTTTATCTTTATATTTACCAACTTATCTTGATATTAGAAATCATTTATTAGAGTTTTATTAATTTTTGATCAATTCGATTTAAAATTGATATCATTATTGGTTTAAATATTATTTTATTTATCTTAATTAAGAAGATATAGATTATATATATATAAACATAAAAAATAAAAATTGAAGATATTATGTAATAATCTCAAAATAAATGAACATAAGTTTGAGCATATTTTCAATGATAAGTTTTTTTGAACAAGCAATAAAAACAAGTCAATGGTAATATGTTGTTATTAAATGGTAATTTTTTTTCTGTATTTACTATGAAAAAAAATCAATAGTGCTCATTATATTGAAATTTGAATCATCTTTAAAGACTAAAGATCTCTTGACAATAAAAAATTTCTAAAATGGCTTGAATCACAATCTTCAAGATTGTTGGAGCCCACAATTATTATGTGGGAATATTCAATATATAATCTAATATCTTGCATACCATTTTTTATTTCATACAAGGCAAGTAGAATAATCTTGATAAAAAAAAATGAAACTATCAATTTGTGAAAGTTTATGTACTTTGTGGATTTTTCAAAGACATTCAATATCAAATTCAAATATAAAAAGTATATTCCAAATTAAAATTTGATTTTTCATTTCATAAATAATATTATATTTTTTAAAATCACCAATTATAATTTATTGAACCTTGTCTTTGCTCAAAACATTATCTAGTGTCTTTTTCTAATAGTAATATATGATTTGTATTAATTAAATAATATGAAATTAAAAATAACAAACAAAACTTGTGGTCTTATTTTTTAGATTTTTTTTCAAAGCGTTGCATCTATGTACATGAATATAAACTTACAAATTGATAAAAAATAATTAAGTTAATGAATTTTAATTACTTTAGTAGACCACAAATAACTTAATTACAAAAGTATCATTCATTTCTTTTCAAGTGCAAAGATATATCAATATATTTTTTATTAAATTCATAGAATTTGATCCTTCTAAAATTAATAAAACTTTCATAAAAAAATAGTAATTAATAATTTATTAATAAATTTGAAAGTATCAAAAATGAACTATTTATCCAAAAAGATAAAATAAAAATTATTGTGTATTTGTATTATAGGTTATTTTTTAGTATTTTTTCAAAATTTTGATTAAATTTTGAAGGATATCCAATAATAATTTCTAACAACAAACAATTCTATATGAACACCTCAAGCTTCATGATGCAAAAAGTTGTATTACATCTTTGCATCTCATGCATTCTACTATACATGTTTCTTAAGCAGGATGTATTTTTCAAGAATCTTTATTTAATGTTCAAGCAAGTGAAGTTCAAATGGAAATTTCAAGTTTTGCTGACATTTGCACTTGACATAAGATAATAACAAGTAAGTGTCCTAATTCCTCTATACTAACTTTATATAATTGATTGATGAGGCTACAAGTGTAATTCCTAATCGCCCTACTAATTTCCATATTGAGCACTCATGCACAGAGTTCAACATTTCAAAACATCTATGTATCATGAGAAAATGTAGAATCATGGCAATGATGATAATTAATCTTATCAAAGTGATAATTAAAATTACTAATTAAATTCTAATATTTTGTAGCCATGAAGTAGTAGAATTCCAAATTGTCAAATTCTTGAAAGTTTCTTAGATTAAAAATTTCATAGATATTTACTAAACATGAGTCTCAATACAATTTCATTATATAGACTTCTTTTATTCAATCGTTCATAAGTTCAAAATAAATAGCAATTCTTACATTTATTGGTGGATGTCAAATAATTTTTTTTTGAAATTGTGAAAAATATGAAATATGATGAAAAGTATTCAATAAAAACCTATGCAATTTTCTGATTTTAAAGATTTTAGTTTGAATTAAAAGTAAAAAACATGGGAAATATTGTATCAAATAATTCTTTTCGTAAAAACTTTGTAATTATTCAGGAAAGAATAATAATTATGCAAATTTTCTTGAAATGGTTAATTAATATATATTTCTCACAATTTTATAAAAGCATGGAAGATTGGAAGTAGTCTTCCAATCATTATTAATCATCAAGCTCAAGTATTTGTTTTGTGGTGAATATCAACCTTGAGACAATATTCATTAGGGCCCTCATTATGTATGGTTATTTGCCTTGAAAACTTGTTAACTAAAAAAATTGGTTGAAATTTATGTTAAGAAAACTAACCAAGAATTTTTTCAAAATAATTTTAAAAGGTTTGTAAGAGAAGAAAGGATACAATTTGTAAGACCAATGGAAATTAAACATTTTCTTGTTCTAGATTTATGTTTAATGGTCAACATTTGACATAATTATTTATAGCATTGGCAAAAAAACATTATCCATTGTGCATGAATCTTTACTTAAATCATACAATGTTGGAGTTTGGATGTTATAAAAGCAATGCTTTTGGAGAACCAAAATTGTCAAAAATAAACTTTTTGCTTAATGAATGTCAACTAAAATTCAACCTCATGTGTTTGTGACAATAATATATCCACTTTGTCTTGAAATAAACTATTTGAACTTAGAATTTTTTTCAAATTTGTAAAACATACAACTAAATTTTCCATCAAGATACAAATTGAGTAGGTAAAGCTTGCAAAAGCTTAGTGTTAGGGATAATATGATCAAAACAAGTAAAAAAATACAAACAATTTACTCATCTTTTAGCTTTTAACCTTTGAGCATCCCACGTCCCCAAATATTGCCTCCAAGAATCAATTTTTCTGAAAAAGAAGGTCCAAATTACCAATGTACTAGCTCCAAAGACATACAAGGTATGAGGGGGGTACTTCAATGATTGCCCTAGAGTGGGTGATCGTGCGTCTGGACATTGTACATCCAAGTGAGTGGATAGTCAAGTATTGCTAGATACAAGAAGTAAATTGATTGTAGACTGTGCCTAAGACTTGTCAACAAGGGCCACCAGTCTCTAGTTTTCCATGCGGTGTCCAATCCGCAACTTCAGAGCTCCAAAAAAGTGATGTGTAGATGTTAGATGATTCTAAAAATTGGTAGGAAGCTAGATACAAACTTTTTGCAAATCCTGCCAAAATTTCAACTCTAAGAGATGCCTCTTTACCATGCATTTGGATCCCCAAAGTCCACCCTCCCCCTTAAATTTCATCCCATTGCCAATAGTCAACACATGTTTGACTACTTTAATCACTCCAATCATACGGTGAAATATTATGAAAACTTCCTACATGCTATGCATCGCAATTCTTTCCCTATTTTAGCAATGAAGTCTCCCAGATCTAATTTTTCAAACCACAACGCCCAATTTTGTAGATTGTGGTCCTTTAAGGCCTTCTGGTCAGGAATTTGGTTGGGGTGCTTAGGGATTAATAGCTTTCATGAATTATTGCTTCACTAGTAGTATTTATAGTCAAGTACTAAGAAGTGTCTATGTGAATTATAAATTTGTGTTGACTTTGACATTCTTACATCATAGAAAATACAAATGTCACCTAAATATTGTTTCTCATTTGGTTTTCTACTTGTCAGAGAGTTTCAAATATCTATCTTATTTAAGTGCTTTCTACATTCCTCAATGTCAAAAGCATTGGAAAGTACTTCAATAATTACCACCCACTCATTTCCGCAAAATTGACTTGTTCCTTCAAATTATTTTTTAAATGTTTTTTTCGAACATTGCTTATTGTCTTGACTTTTCCAAATTCACTTTCTCATGAAACATAAAGTTATATTTATTGCCAAACTTGAAAACTCCATTTTTCCCTTACATTCATTTTTAAAATAATTTTATTATTCTATAACATATTCCAATGTTATTCCACCTCTCACTAATGCAAAATGATAATTCATCATCAAAATGTTGCAAAACCATTTAAAAAGGATAGACTTGATTTTTTAATAAGAAAATAATTTTTTTTAAATTATATATGTGAATAATTTCTGTGAATCTCAAATGATATTATCTACATGAATTATTAATCAAGCCTAATATATGTTGAAATATAAGTATATATTATGCAATTTTTTATATGAAAATATTCATTAATATTTAGACTTAAATAAAATTCGTTTGAGTCTAGACCTCATGTAAGTATACTTAATCAACTTTTTCAATATGTAGTCCTCTAAAACCAAGCTAATTTTCATCTCCAATAATATACTCTCAGTTTGTGTTTTAAAGCCTTCAATGAAAAAATATAAAAACAAGGTTTAGAGAGAATGATTTGAAAGGTTTTTTCCTACCCTCTCTAGACTTTGTCTATGAATTTTTCTTGGTGGCTCCAAATAAAAAATTAATTAAAGAAATGGATAGTTCAATTGAATTCCAACATTTTTAAGGTGATTTAAAAAAATAAAAAATGATTTAGGTAATTGAGGTCTAAAATTTTGCTAGTTACACAACTAGTGAGTGTTTATTATGATTCACTCCCACCTTGCTTCAAATTATCCTGCATCATTTGAAGATGGGCTACAAACAATGAACTTCACTATAAAAATGTCCTCTCTTCTCTAACTTTCACAATATATAAATGATTTACATTTCTTTCATTTTACTAATGAAAATTTTTATAGGAGATTGTGCATATATTGGGATGATATTTGACTCATTTCATTTTTATATATTTCAACATTGTTTGACTTCATTTTCACTTGATTTTAGCTACTTTACACATTGATTCCCAATAAAATGGATTTACTCTATTTTAGATTTTTTTTGGACTTGTTCCTTAATAATAGTTTCTGAAGGGGGAAGGTTCTTTAAATTTCAACAATGTGAAGATGTCTTATAAGATGCAATTCCAAAGGATAGTTATATACTTACATTATAAATTAATAAATTTTATATTATGCATTTTGACATAAATATCATATTTGCAACTTTGAAGATTTCAAGTGTTATTCTCATTGACAATAAACTCTAGTATTTTGATTATAAAATTGATTATTAATGAAATGTAAAGGGATTTTGTATGAAAATTGTAGCAAAGGTCATTACAATTGTTGGGATGTGAAATTTTGCAAAACTTTAGTATCAGATTTTTTATATTATATAACAAACATAGTCTATTTAAAAAATTATTTTTGGAAATAATTAAAATATACTTTCATCATTTTGATTTTTAGAATATTTATAAAAAGAATAAGTTTGAAAAATTATGAAAAAAACTTATAGTAATCAATGAAATTCTAAAACTTCAAATGAATTAACAAATAATATATAGGCTTTTGAAATTCCAATAATCAATTAAGATATGTGTATTAGTGCAAATATGGATTTGAAAATGACCTTTGAAATATAAATATCTACAATTACAATTTGTAATAAAACAAAAAAATTATGAAAAATGTCATATAATGGAAGGAGCCCTTGATTAATTCAAACTTCAAATGTATATAATTAAAAAAAAATTAATATATGAGTATTTTATTCATAAATAGATAACAACTTTAAACATTGATTTATACATTTTAAGCATTGAATAGGTATGTAAGTAATATATACTATTTTAGGTGTGATATTTTTAAGATCAATTTCATCTCTTAGATAAAAACAAAATTTATAATCATTGTTACAAACTAAATTTATCACAATTGTTTTAGTTTTTATTGATTAAATCATTAAATAATTAACTAATTACCTACACTAAATGGAGGTATTAAGGGGACCAAAGAATTGAAGGGAGTGATTGTGGAAAACTATATATGTTTGAAACATGATGATTGTACATCCCATGGACACTTCAAAATCTATTGATGTATAATAAAGGTAGATATTTATAGAGCGTCAAATGTCAATTATTTGTATAGGTCCCCTTAATACCTCTATTCAGTGTAGTTTAATGGAATTTTTGCTTTGCTTGAGTTCTTTAGTTTTCTTTGATATTTTTACAATTTTAAGCACCTTTCAAGAAGAAAAAAAATGGAAGATTGTGTCATTGGTAAATTTAAGGTCAAATAACGTGAATTTTTGTGGTGAATGACATTTTCAATCTAGCATAAAAATCACCAATTCAAATGATAGACTAGAATTTAATGTTAAAAGAAAATCATGATACTAAATACAAAAATCATAAATGTTGTATCTTTATTACATTCATAAATTACTCATCAATTTTACTATCACTTGATGACATATCATTTTTTTTAGTATTTTTGAAACATTTGATTGAATTAATAGATGATTAAGTAAATAAACTTAAATCCATTTCATAAACATAAAATTTGACTTAATTAATTCTACAAATAATATTTTAAATACAATTCAATATAGCATAAATATTAGAATAATTGATTACTTCAGCAATTAAATTTTTCTGAGAATATTACTTCTAAGTTAAGAGGAATAAATAATGAATTCAAGAAAAATTACATAATAATAAGTTATACGAATTTAAACTCAAAATATGATATTTTAAGATTTATATGATTAATTTCAAAACGAATTAATCTTCATTGAGTTTTTTTTAAATGTTGTACACAAAAATTTACTTGTTTATCTTAAAATTGATGGTAATTCTGAATTTTTTTTTCTTTCATTTCTGAGTATAATTCCATTGTATAATTTTGTAATTGAACTAAGAATTAACATAAAATATATTATTTAAAAAAATTCAAATGACACACTTTCTACCTTTGGTTTTGATTGTGACCATGATTGTAAATTTGTAATAGAGCACTCTTCATTAAAATTGATAATATCTTGAATGAAACAAATAGCCCTCCATACAATTATTTGGCAATAAAAATAATAATATACGTAATTTAAAAAAAAAAATTAGGCTTAAGAATGTATATAGATTTGAAATTAATATTAACATATGTGACTAAGTTATAGTCAATTTCATTTTGTAAAAATATTATCTTCATTGTCTTAACTTTATTCATTGGTAATGTACCAAATCAATGTGGGCACTTAACAAAAGAAAAGACTAAAAGTAAGCTAGTTTAATATACATGTTAATTTAAGTGTATTGCTAAGAATTTAAGACTTACTTTCGAGGGAGCTCTTAGGACCTTTTTCATCTTCTTAATGCTAAATGATTTTGTTGGACTTTTAAATTTTTATTTGGGATGATTTTGATTCTATTGGATGTATGAAGTACAAGAACATCATCTATCAAAAGCTAAGTTCTCATGAGTACTTTTAAGCAACAAAAAAAGGGAAATAATGACACCTTTGTAGGTGAAGACTACAAAATTGCCTTCCATCCATATTCAAGGCAAAATTGGATTGGAGCAAGAAAGACAATGTTGAAATTAAGCCATTTCACTTCCTCAATTTAATGCAATTGAATTTAAGTGAACAAAGCATTGTTTAACCCAAGCAAAGAAGACAATGCAAACAAAAAAACCTTGAATGAAGATGGGCAAGGCATTATTGTTAGGCTAGGCAACAATATTTTGAATGTTAATGTTAGCATCACTAAAAATCTTGCCTTGTACAATACATTTTATATTGTATCATCCATTTAGCACAAAAACCTCCTTCAAAGCCATGAAGGCTACAACGAAGGTCTCCAAAGCAAAGAAGTAAAAATACTTCAATGCATTTAATCTTGGGAAAGGCACTAAATGTGAAGTAAATAACCTAGTTGTGTGCAAAGGGTACATAATTGTGGGATATAAAATAAGACATATATTTTGAGTATATTGCACAAAAAGAAACCGTTTAGAATTTTTTTAAATACTCCAAAGTATTCTCTAAATCATAAATTTAAGGGTTGTTTTGGAACTAATTCACTTGATAAGTAGTCCCTTTTCAATAAAATGGACTCTACAATTGCTTTCATCCAAATTATAAGATTTTTGCCCCATTCCTTCTATTAGAATATAATACATTACAATAGCTTCTATTTGTAGATTAGCAATAATTGAAGGTATTTTTTAAGTCGATAGATGGACACATCATAAAAGTCACTATATGAATGCACTGTAAATCTTACTATAGTTACATCATTATAAAAATCTAATATTTATATGATTTTAGTATAGAAACAAAACGAAAACGAAATTTGCTTTAATCCTAAAATCTTCTTCTTATTAATGTGTATAAAAATATTTAATTACAATGACAAATGAAGGTTATTTTAGTATTGTTGCGATGTCTTTTAAATCATACCTATAAGTTGCAAAAAGAAGGAAACTATGAATCATGACTAAAATTGAGGTTTCTCCAGCTAACTAAAAACTTTTGTAACGTAAATTCTCAATACACTCCTTTCTTTTTGTCACAAGAATTTTAGCAAATTACTTCTCAATAGACTTTGGTTATTCAAATTCCCAATTTGAATTCTTCCTTCTTAAAGCTTTGCAAAATGTCAATTTGGTACCCATCTACCTTTTTATGATCTCTTCATCAAAAGAAGCTCTAAATTCAAGCCTTGTTTGTCTTGAATTGAATGATCAATGTTGTGAATAATTATGCTTGCTAGTATGATGAATATATTGGTGTCACATTGATTGTATAGACTTTTTTGAATCTCTCACCTACTTCAAAGTAATTCAAATTCTCTCTCAACAACCTAGGAGTTTTTTTAGGTTTTAGATATCATCATCGCATTCAATTGTTGAAAGTTCAAATTTTTCTTAAAATTGGAAGACTTTTAATTAGTTTAGCACCTTAGATACAACAAATGCAAACAATGTTTCTAGAGTGGCGATGTTTTTGGTAGGCTTGAACTAAGTGGAGTTTGGTAAAGAGGAGGAACTGGCACCATTATTGGATGGTCTCCAGATTCAAGTTCTGGGCTAGTTGTTTTTTCATACAAAAAACACATATATTGGAAATTGTCTTTGTCATTGTTCCATTTGCAAGTTTTATGGAACACTACAGATAAAGAAATTTTTCTTCCATTGTTAACAACAAATCATAAGTAAACAATATGATGCTCAAACTTAATCCTTGAAGGACATTGCAAGCCTATCACATATTTTGAAATTCAAAACTTGAGTTTTCTCATAGTTCTTGATTTTAAATATTTTAAAGCTCAACTAAGAAAATGTATCTCCAATAATCTACTTTTTATTTCATTTTATTTTATTTTTCAAAATTATCAAAATTATCATTTTTTTGACACTTTGAAGGGAGCATCTTGAAAGCTCAAAATACACTACTTTCGGGACTATTTTTGAACTTTAATTTTTATCAAGTTTTTTAGAGTGTGAGCTCAACAAGTACACCAATTACATCATGATGTTTCTCACTATTATTTCCATTTTTCTTAAATATTTCATACTAATTTAAGCATTTGTATATTTTCTTGACAATTCATACTATAATTTTACAAATATATATTTATAAATCATATAAAATTTAATTTGGTATTTTTATTATGAAGAGATGAGAATAAATTTTAGACATATTACTATATGTGAAAAATATCAAATTTTTGAGATTTGTGTTTTAATGTAGAAATCTATTGAAATTTTACCAAGCCTAGCTATAAAATGCTTTAAGGATTGAACATATTGGATATTTGAAATTTTATAATATCTATACAAGGCCTAAAAATAATGCATTAATGGTTATATTTTTTTTCAAATCCCTTAGGACTTGTGAATAAACAATATTCTTCTAATTATGTATATTCTACAAGGTGTTAATTATGCAGTCTCGTTGGTTCCTTGAGCAATTAACATTGATGATATTCCATTTTAAACAAATTCCAAATTCTAACTTATGAAATTGCTCATTTTTTTTTGTTGTGAATATCTAATTGATTTTTTTCTAAGGGGCTAGTCTTCATATGTGTGAGCCTCGTATTTAGCACCTACACCTCATAATTCTTTTTGTTGCTTTTCCACATTTTTAGTGATTTAGTCTAATTTATAGTTGAAAATACCAAAAAAGGGTGTTTACATCATGTTTGGTAGAAGTCCATACAAATACAATGTGTTAGTCCTAAAAATTTAAAAAGTGTCTTAAGCACTACCAATTCCAATTTCAAGTGTTCAAATTAGGTATTAAGAATAGCAAACAGGGGTTTAGAATAGTTTAGGCCTTGATGGCAAGGATAGTCAAAAACACCTAATATGGGTTATAATACTAATAATAGAATAAACCTCCAAGTGAAAGTGATAGAACCTTAGATTATAGGAATTAGAGGGTCAAGGTGGGAATGATCTCCCTAAGTCTTAGAAGTCGATTGGATGACCCACGTAGATGTCACCATCCAATTTGCAAAGAATTGGGATAATCACTTTTCATTCCTCCTTTGTAAAATCCACAAGTCCAAAGATCATGTGAACAAAGAGTAGAAAGAGGTACTTTTAACTTATAAACATGCAAGGAGTTCGACAACAAAGTCAGTCCAAAAAGATTCTCTAGTACTGAAATGATTCTTCCTTGGAGGAATTAAATTGATAGGTGTTAATTTAACACCTTTAGGATAAAGTGCAATGTAGACAAGGTAATTCTTGCTTATCATTTTGGGGGATTCCTAAAAGCTACCCAAAAAATTTCATAATTTTCTGGATTGTAGAAGATGACTCCATGGGAAGTCAATTGCATTTATTGGCATTTGGAAATTCATAGAAATTATCCTAGTAGCATTAAAACTCCACTAAAAATCAAGGTAGTGTGTTTTAGCATAAGTGAGCACCTGGAAAAATTTCAAGACATTCCGTCACTGACAAGTACTAGAATCGGCAGCGACAACAACTTTTAACAAAATTTCAAAACATTCAACGAATTGACCTATGTACCAAGAGCATACAGTGGTCGAATGAAGTCAACTAGGGCTCTTTTCTTACTTTATTGAAGCTTCTAAATAACCTTGGCTAGTCAAACCTTCAAAAAAATCAAACTCTAAGTTTTGGATTTTTCACTTTTTTCACTGGTTTGCAAATCGCTAGCTTTCACTTGTGAAATGGCCCAAGAGTAGGGGGTATAGAATTCTCTAGACTAACTTTGGTTGTTCTAGGGTGGTAACGCAATTCGTTTGTGATTTGGATTTTTTCTTCAAAAGTTAAAGTATTGGACCAACGTACAAGGTACAAGTCAAAGGATTAGGATGAAAATTGAATTACCATTAGGCTTGCTTGGAATGCACTCCAAGGCTTATTGGAGTAGTCTCCAAGGACTGGGGGAGTGGACTGTGAGGCCTAAAAACCATAAAAGTGGCCTCCCTTCCCCTCACCTACATCCCTTTTTCTTGTTTCAGATTCAACCAACCAGTGGTTGCCCCTTTATTTTATTTTATTGCTTGACCGACTCGAGGCCAAGCCCCTTTCTTATTTATTGTACCAACTCTTGGCACCCTTGCTGTTCTAAGTTCTTGCCATTCAAGCTATATCTTGTGTTTTCTCTTTATGTTTTGAGTGTTGACTAATATATCTTGAGTTTTTGAAGCTTTTTTGAAGGACATAGAGATCCTTTTAAGTATCGACTTCATACTTTCATATTTTGAGTGGTTTAATCTCTCAAATTCCTTGTTTTCTTTTATTATTGAGTATCATACTATTCCTAAAAATGTTCAAGCCGAATTTCTAGTGATGCCATTAGTTAGAAACTCTTAGAGTTTGCTTTAAGTCTATATTGTGATCTTACACTAGCTCTTTTAGTAGGATTTGACAAATATTGGTAGAAAATTCCCCTAGAGTCTTGATGCATAGAATCCATGGTCCAATATGGTGGGATTCGGTGTCATTTGGAAAAGTTTTGGTTGGAACAAAACTCTCGGAGTTCGGTTATTAACTAATCTTTTTTATATTTGTCTTAGAATTTGGTGTTCATCCATTGTAGGGCAAAGCTATTGCTTCTTGCCTAATTTTCAAAGTCCGGTTACTATCTAATCTTCTTGATATTTCTCTTAGAATTTGGTGCTAATCCACCATATGGCAAAGCTATTGCTCACTGCCAAATTTTCAAAGTCTAGAATCATCTACATCTAACTCTTTATCATCCTGATAGCAAAGTTTTGATTTACAAACTTGTGTTGAATTCATGAGAGAATTGATTGATATTTTATTTTTAAGTTATTAGGATAATTTTTGAAGTTACTAAGACAATTACTAGGATGAAAGTAGAAATAAATAGAAAAATTACTTAAAATATTATTGTAGTAATTTTTGAAATTATTGGAAAAAATTATTGTGGTAATTTTAGAAATTACTAAGAAAAGGTTGTTGAGACAATTCTAGACATTATTAGAGAAAGTTATTGTGGTAAATTTAGAAGTTACTAGAAGAAGTTACCATGGTAAGTTCAAAAGTTACTAAAAGAAGTTATTGTGGTAATTTTTAGAGTTATTGGGAAAAAATATTGTGATAAGGTTTAAAATCATTAGGATCATTATTGTGGTAGGTTGAGAATTAAGATTATTAAGTCAGAAGATATGAACAGATGAAGTTAATACATTAGTTTAGAAGCCAAACTTTATCCATGTATAACTTCTTGTAGGAGTGTCCGTTTTAGACATATTTTAGCTTTTTGGAAAGAGCATTAGGTGCTCTACTAACTAATTTAGTTAAATCTTTGATTAGTTTATCTGATCTTTAGTGGACTAGAGTTTTGGCTACTTTGGCCCAAATTGGATTGTGTTATTAACCATTTCATATTTCTTTAGTTAGGTTTTGCATTTAAATATTTCAAAAACTAAGAAAAAAGACAAGGTTGTTTGTTGCTTGGAAGGCACAACTAGATAACGCTATACATCCATAGGATATTTCATTGAGAAGCCACTAGAATCCGTTGTGTACATTCTAGCTCAAGGGTGAAGTTAGAATCACTTACTATGTGCATTGGGTTTTTCAATTGTAAGACTTGTAAAAATGTACATGGATTTTTGAATTTTGTAAATAAAATATGCACTAAGTGCTCAATTACAATGCTTGCTCTACTAATATGCTCAAATCATTTCACAATTTTATGTACTTTTGTCACAATGAGTACCAAAATTTATATCCAAAATATTAAGTTGTTAGTTATCATATTAGATTCTTTGCCAATCATACTTGCCCTAAGAAATTTCCTAATCTAGATTCATATTGCCCTACACAAACCAAAACATTACTTCTCTCCTAAAACTACTTACAAGTCAAAACAAATTTTGAGAGATTTGAACATATAAAATGAGGAATTAGATATTGTTTTTCTCTTCCTCAAATTATTTATAAGAGTATGGAAACAAAAAAACTTCTAAGGAATTTAATTTTTATCAATATCACATCTCCAAATCTTCCGACTTTTTTTCTTGCAATCTTCTTTCCAATAACACAATGAATCAATTTAGAATCCATGAAAGGAAATAAACATAATGAAATGCATAAATAATAACACTCATAAATGCTCTACATTTTAAAAAATAATCAATATTATACAAAACTTTGTCATTTTTAAACACAAAAATTCAAATGCTTATATTATGTGATCAATATTATGGGCCAATGTTGTAAAGGAACACTCAGTTTGTTATGTATAAATACAAGTAACTATGCATATGTGAATCTAATTTCTGCAACATACAAACAAAACTAGCAACCTCTTTTAAGGTCTATACTAACATACCATGTGTCATTGCCACATCTAAAATAAAAGTAAAAGTTTTTTTTTCTAATTCATCAAATCTTCAAAATTCAATAATGTCACACTATAGGCCCAAATGCCACGAAACATAGTCCGTGCACCCCTCCTTGAAATACTTTTTAACCTTTCCAGTATTTAACATAATATGGTACAGACATTGAAATACTTTTCAACCTTTCCAGTATTTTACATAATATGGTACAGACATTGAAATACCTTTCCCAGTATTTTGCATAATATGGTACAGACATTGATATACTTTTCAACCCTTTCATTATTTTAAATAATTTGAGAGCCATTTTGGACACTTCGGTAATGTCGTACCAAAGTTACAATACCGTTCTACCATCCTACTTCGCTTCAAAAGGAACTCTCCTACAATTATTTCGACCAAAGTTACAGTACAGCCCTCAGTCCTACTTTTGGAAAGGAACTGTCTCCTGCAATAATTCAGATAATTTTGACAATATACACATTCGCATGACAGTTCAGGCTCCAAACATGGTCACAGGGTCAGTCCTCCATTTCTTATTTGCATGGTTACCAGTCCAACTCCAGGGTAGATACAACTGAGAAGAAACTTAAAGAAAAAAAGAAAAATAACTTTTAAACATATTATAATCTGAGTTCAAATGCACATCGCCTTAAGTCATCTAATGATATACTGGTAATACTGCTATGGGCCAACTTAATACTGGAATGATTTGAACGAATAGCACAAGTGGGGCAAACAAGTAGCCCACCATCAAAATCAATAACCACATATTTAGCGTAGACGATTTCCTGCACTTTTGCGGTCGCGCTCACTGGAAAAATTAAGTAATTTAAGATGTCCTAGCGATGCGTTCCAGAAAAATAAGAATCTCAAAAGAATGCACCATACAGCAGTGTTGCCAAGTCGGAACATCAAGCAAAAAATAGACCACACCTCGTCTTACATGAGTATGCACTACCACTCCAGCATACGTCAAAGAAAAATCAATGAAAGCTCCTACACTGTCGATTTCAAAAAACCGTACCCGAGCGTCGCAGGTCTCTTAAGAAAATGTGGATATCCAACCGGTGGCTAAGAGACAAGTCAAATGACAAACATCCGCCGATGCTCACCAATCTCCCAGTAGAGTAAGCAGGGGCTCTCGCTCATCTGCCTCCTGATAAAGACAGACGTTGCTGGAAACACAAAGTGCCACGACCCTCCCACCGCTCCCTGGCCCACCTCACAAATTTCCATCTTAACAACCCCACGGTAGTCGTCACCCACAATTGCATGACCATCTCGGCCACTGACCCACCAGAACACAGCACCACAGCATCACACGCGTACCAACACAATATTTCCACTGTCCTAAATTTACAAGATGACGAACCTGCCCAAACCAATCATTTCATTCGGAATGCCCACCAATTAAGTGTCAATCCTTGCTAACCACCTACATCGGGGTTCACTTCCCCGAAACCAGTTTCTCAGCTGCACAAAACAGCTTCCCACCAATACAAAGAACCAAGGAGACCAAGGCGAACGGACTTACAATACTACTACTATATACGCGAGTGAAGGCCATGGAACCAGTTCTGATCTCCCACAGCAGGCCAAATAACCTACAGAACGCGCACCATAAAGGAGCGTGCCCACCACATCCTGCTATGCCGTTGGGCTGCAACTCCGTGCAAGGACGTCAGAAAACGCTCCATCTAGCCTCCGGGACCGGAAGGAACCTACTGCTCTTTCCAGATGCGTCCCGTTACTCTCAGCTTCAGCTCCTTTCGGTCACCGCCCGAGAAAAACAGGGCCATGTTCCTTTGGATGATCAGCCCGTCGTGACTGTCGCGCACCTTGCGGTGACTGTCGCGGATGCTGCGAGGAACCCCTTGCCAAATCAGTTTCCGCCCGTTCGCCCCCACCTCCAAGCTGTAGCTGAAGTTCTTCGCCTCGTTGTCGTCCCCCATAAACCGCAAAAAAGCCATATACACGGGGGCCATGCCCAGCTGGAAAGCCTCGAAATGAAGACAAAAATGCTGCCCAAAACAATTAAACACCTGCACCCACACCGACCCAGCCCGATTCACATCGTTCCATGAGTTCCATGCCCAACATCCCACTACTTCCATCTCCCGCCTCCAAACCCCGAAATAACTCACTTTCGCTTTCACCCTCTTACCCTCCTTGCAAACGGAACCTGACAAGACAGCAACCCCGCTATCATACAGACGACGCACACGCTAGTGACAGATCCGAAAAAACATCCGAAAAAACAGACGCATTAAAAAACAATGGGACCTCACAATCTCGATCACTTTGCTTTCCACCACAAACAATAACTCGCAACCACCACCTCACTTTGGCCCTAGCCATGCCTTCCTCAACGACCACTCCCCATTCCCACCCACTAAGGAATACATCCCGACAAAGAAAACAAAGCGCACCGTTAACATCCACGTCGCGTTCTCCACTTCCTGCGGATTCGACTTCACGTAGCGGTGGTTGAAAGTGGATCCATTGTGCATGTCTACTTTGTGCTCGTCTCGAAGGTGAGCCACCAGCCATGCGATGTCGCCCGTCACCGAGCACTCCGACCCTGCGTATGGACAATTGTAGGGCCGGTACGTGCACTGCGCTTCGTGTTTCAGCTTGCTGTAGTAAGGAAAGATGTCCGGGCACCCCAGGTTCTGATGCCTGCACGGCAGCTCGAGCGACTCGGCCACCTTCTCCAGCGCCAGACACCGGATATTGCCCAACTCGTATCTGCAAGTCGGACACCGGTTGTGTACCCTTTGCTTGCAGTTGGAACACAATGTGTGTCCGTTCGGGCACTGCATTCAAAACATTCCACCGAAAGTCACACCCCTCAGTATAGCCTCATGCAACTCCCTACCCAAACCATCCGTGTGCACTTCCATGCACACAAACACGCAACCTCCAATTCCATTAAACCGAACTTTCATCTCTTAAAAACGAAATCCTCCGGACGCCACTCAAAAACGACAGGACTGTCAGTCGCGCGAGCGCAAGCAACCGATTCCATTCAAGCCAAATCAAATAGGGCTGTGAAAGCGGATTTAGCCACGCTGCCAAGCTCTGCAATTACAGGACTCCACCTTTCGACACACGTATGACCAAATTATGTGCAATAACAGCACCCAAATTCCACACTACCATCCGCGTCGTCCCATGACCAATCAAACCGCGCACGCATGCGCCACCATTTCGGGCATGGCTCACAGCCATCTCTCCCTCAAAACTGGACTACTATGCCCGGGTGTGATCAGTGGCGAATTGATATCTACGACCCAGCAAATTCGGATGAATAACCTGGTGAATAGGCGGATACATCGAGTTCGTGCACACCGGGCACTCCAGAAGCTCGTGGACGCTGCTTGAAGGCGTCCCCGCTACTTTCCGAGTCACCATCAACGTGCTTTTCGGGACGGCCCCCGACTCTGTCTCGGACTCCGTGCTCGAAGGAGTGTCCCCTTCCCGAATTGGTGACTCCGGGATCTCCATCTTCACATTCGACGGAGCCATTCCGATCCTAACTAAGCTACGTGGAAAAATTCCGTAAGATCCACTCACGTTTCTACCCCAGAATGCCTGATTCCCCTAATTCGTGTTCCTAATTTCCCGGCTTCTGAGCGGCCTGCAGTTCAGAACATTGAAGTCGATGAATTCGTCGTCGCTACCTACCTCAAAGACGCACAATCAAGCGTCAGCATCCACCCATCAAAACCTACAACCGACATCTCCCTAGTCCAGTGCCTCTTACTCACTGCATTCCAACTAGTAATTGCCAGTCGTATTCCTGTCGCCACGGACACCAACATTGTGGGACGGAGCTCTCCTCCCCATCAAAAACCAGATCCCATCCGATCCTAAATGAATATGTATGCACTCAGATTCCACTCGCACATCCACAGAAATTCCAAGTCACAAACTCGGGCCATGTCGACTACTTTTCACCCAGACACATGTACTGGACTATGCAAGAAGCGCCCCACGACTCTTCTCTTCTCTTTTCTTCTCTTCTATACACCCCGCCACGACCACTAGCAATCTACAATTCAAGACCCGCCTCAACAGCTTCTGACACCTGTACGACGGGTTTCCAGAACAGGGGATGCTCCTTCAACTTCTTTTCCGACCTTTCTAAACAGCTCCCCCTCACCCACTGCCGAACACCATTCCAGATTTCAAACTCCGAGCCACTGCCAACGATACGAACTCGCAGAGAAAGCCCGCCGGACAAAGTCACACATCCTTGTGAATGTCGAGCTAATTCCAATACCACTTCTCTGCGACAATCCAGCCGACTGACCCCACCAAGTCAGTCTCCCACTAGCACGACGACGACACCTCCGAACATCGCTCCGTCAATCCTCGTAGCTCCCAACACCCCAAAGAGCTTCGAACTGCAACCCTAAGTTACGTCAAGGCCGCCAAACACGCAAACCCCGTTCTCCACACCACGATCCGTCTCCGAGAACTTACCGTCAACAACGCGTCCCTGTGTGGAACTTTGTGGGGGGGTTTCGATGCCTCCCGAAACCCTAACCCCAGCTCTTACGCGAATGTGGCTGTGCTTTTCACGGAAACAATAGGCCGCGGAGATCTGAGCAAGCGCCGGAGGCAGCGGCCACGCCCCGCAATAACATTATGATGAACTAACTAAGCTCGGGGAACTGGAGAGAAAGCTCCCGGGGACATCGCGGCAGGCCTGCGACGCGGGTTAGAACTTGAATCGCTGTGGCTATGGCGACGCGGACACTGTCGCCGGTGCGATGGTGATGCAACGGGAGAGAGGGGAGGGCCAATGCTGGCATAAAGCAGAGCGCGGGGATGGGTGACCGCGTCCCGTATGGGAGAGGAAGAGGCCAGCTTGTTGCGTCCACGGTCTCCTTTTCTTTAAACCTGCAAGGACGGGCCCATGATCGCGGATCACCATCCTCACTCTGTTTGCTGCCATTTTGCAACTATAGATGAATGAAATTTTTAATTTGTTTTTCAGAAATGAAATCACAAGTCTCTCAGGAATCCTAAAAATTTCAATGTTTTTAAGAAAATTTGAAATTAATGCTCATTTTTTAAGAAAAAAAAGGAAGAAAATTCAAATCAAATATAAAATATGCTCAAAAAATCTGAAATTTTCACCATAGGAATATATATATATAATATGGTAGAGCCAAGGTTATCTTTTCATTTTAAAATTAGAAAATCAACAAATCATGGTCATAGGTCCAAGTTCAAAGTGCAATAAAATATTTAATTTAAAAAAAAAAATTCTAGTTGGAATAGAAACTACACTTAGTAAACTTCATTTCATTAGTTGGGCTCAAATTCAAAAAATACCATTTTTATGGCTAGTATTCATATCAAGAGTGTTGAGCAAGAAGTGGCCAAAATATACTTCAAAGGTGATTTGTAGATTAAACACTCTTCTTCTTTTGAAAAGACAATAATACAATAGTGAATTGAAGGAATATCTAATAACATTCACTTAAAATGCAGTCAAGTAACTCTTTCCTCTGAAATTGGATGAAAAAATGTTTTTTTATCCTGTAACCCTTCATGAAATCATCCAAAGGACACAAATCATTGAAAATTCTACCTTTGAATGGGATTACCTTTGTTTCTTTTATCACTCCTACCTTCTCTCTAATTGTCCAATAGTGTATGAGAAATGATAGTTTTGCATATTAATTAAGGAATGAACACTACAAGAGAAAGGGGTGTTTAAAATGAGCTTTTAATATAGTCCTAGACATAAAATTATAAGTAATGACCTTGAAGTAGATTTTGAGTGAAAATTTACTAGAAATACATGTGTTTCTAGTAAAATTTTATTGGAAATCTCCTAGAAGGTCATTATTTAAAATCTTATGTCTAGGGCTATACTTAAAAACTCACTAAAAACACCCCTTTCTCTTGTAGTGGAACCAAAGTTTCTTCTTTCAAACCTATAAGTATCTTCTTCCTCAAGATTGCTTTAGAATTAACCTTAAAAGGACTAGACCTATGACCAAGGTAGTGAGCCCAAATTGATTTGATTTGTAGACAAATTGTTTCCTTTTTATCATAGTGTATTCTTTGTTTCTATAGTAATCTAGTAGCTATTTGGTCTTTGCAGCTTTTGAAGGTTATTTTCTATTAGTCTTGGACTCTCTATACTATGAAGTAAATCTATTGTTCTTAAATTGCACATTTAAATGTCGATTCTTCTTCAAGTTTCCTTTAAAGCAATAGGTGAGTGGAATGTCTTAATTTTGACTAAGGAGGAATTTTCGGAAATAAATTATGTCATTCTGAGGGTGTTTTTTCACATAAAACAATCTTTTTTTGTTGTCAACTATTCATTTTTCATCTTCCTTGACTTTTGAATTCTACAAGGCTAATTTCTATCTTATTATCATTTTTCTTAGAATGATTGATAAACTTGACCAAATCTAGTCAAAAGGCATGGATTGAGTACTCTAGAGATGATTCTACATCACTTAGGACACTATAACTTCTATATTTAGGTAGCATGGTCATGTTCAAAGTTGATTTAGGCTAATCTAGCGCATTTGTGAGTGCACTAAAGGTATGGGCTTTGATTTATTTTATATTATCTTAAATTCATCTTACATTGCACCTAAAACATCTAATATTTTTTGAACTATCACATCCAAATATACTTGGGTATTTAAAGCTCATCACTAGAATGAAAATCTCAAATTCATAGGTACTTCGTCTCAATACCTAACACTCTTTTTATAGATTTTTGAACCATGAACCTTGCATTTGTTTGCTAAATATTGAAAAAAATGATGAGTCCAAAGTTACAACTTAGGGACTTGCACTCCTTTAATTTGAAAGCTTCACTTTTTTTCTCCCACACATTTTTGTCTGCACTTTTAGAAACTTCTACCTTTTGTTCTACAAGCTCTGCATTTTAAGAAAAGTTAAAAAGGAAAATAGGAGGGAAAAAAGAAGAGTTACCATTGACTTTGGAGGTTTAGGACCCCTTCTCCTTCCACTTTCTCCTCTTATTTCTAAATCACTTTACAAATCCATTTTTTGCTCTCACACAAATTTCATATTTAGATAAAAAGGCCTCAAGATTCTTGTTCCCTCAATTTCCTTGCACATCAATAAATCCATTATTCTCTCCACTCAAACATCATTGCCTTTTATCCACAGATTTCTTCACAATTGTACTAGAAGATACACTACAAATAAATTCCACAACGCATTCATGCTTATCAATATTTACATTTGGCACATAGAAAACTAAATATTTTTTTTACATATAGTAAAGTCAACACTCTATGAAAATATTATATACATCATCATTTCCTATTACTATAGCCATGAGATTCTTAACAATGGATTTTAAACAAGATTTTGAACAATAAAATTGTGAGGATCATAGTTTGTTTTATTTATTCCATGATATATCTTATATCAATGATACTAGTATGTGAGTATAGAAATATAAGTGTATGATTGAGCCTTTAGCCCAAGAGTAAGTAGATACCCTACAAATATTGAAGGTGCTTATAGCTTAAATATCTAAAATAAAGATATTTATAATATAGTAACGTAGTTACACTATAATCATAGAAGGTGTTTTAAAACACGTATAACGTAGGTGTCTAGACTCTTAGGCTCACGTAATAGCAACCCTTGCTCCAAACCTTGAATTATGTTATATTTTGTTTTAAAATATGATTAAATAATTTCTACAAAAGTTAATTTGTAATAACACTCTTTTTCTAAAATTGTAAACATATATGCCATCATTATTTTAGAAGAGAATGGTGCTCTTTATTAAAGAAAAATATGTTAGTAATTCAGTATCTTATCTTTAGATACTACCTACTTTAATGATTTAAATGGTGTAAGGTTCGAACTTAATATACCATTTAATTTTTTTTGAAAATATTCCTCCCACCCTCCTAGAGTTGTTAGGTTTTCTCTTTATGAAATGGATGGGCTTCTTGGTAACATTTGACTAATTTTTATATAATAATATTAGGCCTTAAACTCATTTTAATCTTAGATATTAGATTTGGAATTAGGTTCTACTATATAGGGGTGGTAGGATGACTTGACTCATACTATTTTTCATATTAGTTGACAATATATGTATAATGCTCAACTATATGAAGGTTTCACATAGCTTAGCCGTGTCAAATAGTAGATGGTGGCTTGTAATTTAAATGAATGGTCCTAATTCAATCCTAATTTGAATTATGTTCAATCACTTGAACAAGTGTTGGTAAAAGAGCATTTTGGCTTGACTAGTACTATTTCCTTCATCGGATGCCATGTAAAAGCCATGTTAGAACTATGTCAATTATTGGATGATGGTTTGTAGTTTAAAATATATGAACCTAGTTTGATCAGAGGTAGTAGTGATTAAATATGATTGAACCACTCAAGAGTCAAGACAAGTGTTGGAACCAAGTTGTTGTACTTGATCAATATACTATTTTTTCATTGGTTGCCCATACATGTATTGAGCCTCACTATAACATCTAATATGGTTTAACATCACATGGTTGGTTCATACCATGTTATTGGTTCTTACAAATTGTTTGGAGTTGATTGTAGGTATTTTTAGACAAAAATTTAGAGATGACCTCTTTTTCTTCACAAGTTCCATATGATTTACAATTTGTTGAGACTATTTGGTATGTTGTTCATTTGATTATGTGATGTTATGAGCTTGTTTTAATTTTATGCTTATTGTGATTGTGATAACAAACTTTTGTATGTTGAAGGCACCTTACATGCAATAACTAACCTCAACATTTGATGTTGGATGTCATAGGTGAAGGTGAGGTCCACAATTTCTGGAAATATTTTATTATTGTAGCATTCTCCAAGTCTTTGAAGGCATATCATTTTTAGAAATTCAAATCATTGTTATTATGCATAGCATTTGATGTTGATTAGTTTATAGAAACATGCCATCTTGGCTAATTGTTTTAGTTACTACATAATTGTTCTATACCAATTTGGAGATGACTTCTATTTGATTTTATTATTTATTTATTTTTATTAAGATAAACAAGTTGTGAGTTGTACTTGGTATAATAGATTTGATGTAAATAATAAGATTGATTTGATGTAAGATTTGATATAATTTTGGACTTGATGTGAATGGCTTCTACCTTGTATGTATCCTATTTTGTAAAATGTTGATTTGATAATGTTTTTTTTAAATTGATAGGGAATGTCTTGTAAGATAATATGTTTTAAGAGGATGTCTTTCCCACCTACTTGAGTTCCCTAAACTATCATGCAACCTTCATGCAAACTACGAACCTTTTAATAGACATTCATCAATAATTAATGTCTTTTAAATATGGTTCACACAATATTTGTTATTGTTTTTGTTAAATGAAGTTATCATTTAGTTTGTGTATACAGTAAGGATTTAGGATTGAAATTGTTGAATTGAATGTTTTAGTGGAGGAGGCTTACAAAGCCAAGCCCCTTCTTTCTAATTTTTGTCCACAACTCTTTGAGACCTAAATATAACATGGATGCAAATGCAAGGGTAGATACATACACATAAATTGTTGTCAGATTTGGGAGGGGGGTATGGAAGTGTTTAAGTATTTACTCTCATAGACTACAATACAATGTGTTATTTCTTCACAAGGATTTGCCAAACAAAATGAAGAAAATATAAAGTTAGTTGTAGATGAGGTATCTTTAGCCCACCATAGTGTGTTATTGCAATCACAATAGAAAAAACAACTAGCAAAGCTCAAAGCATCACACAAGAAAATGCACAACAAATCATAGTCAAAAAAATTGTGACCATATCATCTATAGTCTCCCTACTTCAAATACCAAGAATTATTTTTAAGCAAAAGAAGAACTAACCAACAAACCAACTTGTGCAAGCTCCAAAGAAATTTCAAACTTTAATTTATACTTTACCATCCATGGCATGGTTCAACCATAGTTCAATATAACCTATGCCATGGGCACCGAGGAACTGTGCCTTGGACTTCAAGAAATTATGCTTTAGACCCCCCAAAAATATTCCCTAGGCTCCAAGGAGTTAGAATTGGTCACATTGAATAAACTTGTTCCAAGAAGTAATCCAAATTGATAGATTCAAAACTCCACCACCCATAGTTGATTTAGGATCACTCATACAAACTAATAACCACATGTCACTAATATGACTTAGAAGAATCTATAATGCCATAGACATGTCTGGAATGACAACTAATGAGGGAGAAGAAACTAGTCAAGTCAAATAACCTTGTATCAAACTCTATCCGATATAGATGATCCTAATTCAAATCTCATATCACATGAATAAATTAAGACCTACTATATAAATTATTATAAACATCCATTTCTATAGTACGGTTGAGCCATGTGATGTAAAATCACCTCTTATTATGGTTGGATTTAAAATAAATAATGACATCCAAATATGAAAAAGGTCAAATCACATGGATTTTGTGCAATTGGCCTCTAGGTTGAAAGTGGCCCTAAAATTTCAGCCCCTCTCTCCCTTTATCACAAGTGTTTTTGAATTGGCCCAGCTTCTTGGCCTCAAGGCCTTTACATATGGGAGAATTGACCCCGTTATAATCTTATTTCAATGCGTAGTTGAGGCCAGCCTTTAACCCGAAAGGGGCTGAAATTTCGTGCAATTGGCTTGAAGAGGAATTGACCTAGCCTTTAAGTGTACAACGGCCCTAAATTGCCTCAAATAATAAAGGGTCCAACCACCTCATAATCAAATATTTTCTGCAAAGGGGTATAAATCCACCTTCACCTTTGTCAAAAATAAAAATAAAAAACAAAAATGTAACAAGAATGAGGGTTTGAAATTTAGGGTTTTCTACCTCTACCCAAGATAGTGTCCCTTGGTAAATATACTATGATCCTTAACTAAGAGGGCACACAAGATTGATTTTAAAACAAAGAGAGACATTTTAATGTTTTAATGTTTTAATGTTTTAAACCCTAAAGTGCAAGAACTAGCTTACAATAAATTGACAAGTACCTTAAAACAACTATAAGGATGTTGACATCATATTAAACGCTTTGAGCATAATAGAACGGTAAATCTCTTTTATTGTCAAATTTGTTGAATTGATAATTGTTTGGCACTTGGTCCATGGAAGTAATAGGAATATTTAAATTCATGAAGAGTATTGCAATTCTCCTCATAAAATCAAATGTAGCATATTTGGTCACTTCTTGTATAATTTTCAACATTTATAAAGAATAGATCCAAAAAAGATTTTCCATCACCCACTCTTGCTATGGTGATAGAAATTGAGATGCCCTATGATTGTTGATTAGACATAAATCACCAATATAATAGAAAAAAACTGATACAAAATTCAGATTTTGCTAAAAAATACAGAAATTGCGTTGGCTTCAATGTAGTTTTTGTGTTTTTTAGCATAAAACTGACCTTTGCGTCAGCTGAATTTTTTTAAATCAACGTTGTTTTCTACTAGTATAAGGCCTTCAAAATATTTGTGCATTTAGCCATTTATGAAGGTCTAACAAGCATTGCTCATCTAGAGTACATCAATTCCTAGGATGAATAGATGATTGTAGTCCATTTGGTAGTTTAGCATATACTGTTTATATTTCCGAATCCACTCTACTACAAATTTTTGGAGTGGCTCAAGGATAAGAATTGAAGTTTTGCTTAAAACCTAAATGAATTAGGGATTTCATTACCAAAAAGAGGTTGTCCTTTCCTTCTAGTGAAATGAATTCATAACATCTAGTGACATTAGCAACAAAGATGTTTGAAGTAGATTCCAATACATGAAGAACAACATCTACAACCAAATTAATCAATCAAAATAAAGATATATCTACATGAAAAAAATACTTGCAAAAATAGGGCCAAATTGCCAAAACTTCAGTGAATCCGACATTAGCATAGTAGCAATAGTTAATAAAAGAGCAATTCTATAGTGTGAAGTGTGAAAGGCATTGGTGAGCCACCTAAACTTGCCTTCTTGTTGCTTGAAGGTTGCCACAAGATATGACAAAGCTTCATATTCCATTGCCATTTCAAGTAAGAATGCTTGTAAATAATCACTAAACTTGAATAGAACATGGGAACGTAGGAATTAGGTACCATCCTCCATATGTGGCCAAAAATCAAGATTAGAAAGTCTTTTTGCTAACATTAGCTAAATGTGATAGATATATGAATTTTTTTTAAATAATAATTTTTAATGGTCTTAACTAAACTAAAATATAATAGATTCCTTGTAATCCAAACAATCTTGTTCTCACTACAAGAAAAAACAATATCCAAACCAACATGAAAATGAATTGGTATATGTTGGTTATTTTTGTTGGTTAGGATGCTTTGATTTGGACAATAATCAATACAACTATATTGATTTTATTTTGTGATGTGAGAAAAATTTTAATTAAAAAATATCCACCATCTAAAGAGCTACATAAAAAAAATGCCACATGAACAAGGTTGCCACATTAATCGATCCACCACATAGATAGGCCTAGAAAATTTAATTAAGATTTAATCTTAGAAAGGTTAGCACCATATTAAAAGGAGATCAATAAATACTTCACAATTGAACTTTGAGTGATAGGAAAAAGACAAGCTCTTTATACAAGTGGGGTGGTAGGAGGTAGAACAATCTAAATGGGATATGTTTGATTAGGATGAGTAGGAACTCAACCACTCATAGTTAAGTTAAAACTAGTAAATATACTCTTATTAAAATTTTAGACCTCAATGAGGCATAGAACAATAACTTAAAAAAAATTAAATTGTGAATAGGTGAGAAATCGAACCAAATTTTATCTCCAAAAATCCTTGACATTTCAAGCCTCTAATCAAGAGTTATGGGCAATTTTCAAAGAGGAAGTTTTAAATTGTCAAAGAAAAAGTCCCTTCCAATCCCTCTCTAAAATTTGCCCATAACTTTTGATTGGAGGCTTGAAATGTCAAAAAGATTTTTGGAGATAAAATTTGGTTCGATTTCTCACCTTTTTGTAGTTTCATTTAAAAAAAAGTTATTCTACTATGCCAAAATGAGGTCCAAAATTCTACTTAGAGTGTATTTAATGGATTGTTGAATCAAAGAAATAAATTTTGTTTTTGATCACAATCAATGCATTTTAGTTTATTGCTATTTTTTTCAAGAAATGTAATGGCCAGATCAACACGAAATTCCTTTTTTTTGCACAATCAACACAAATTAATTCATCTTGTGTTAATTAGGGCCCCTTTTTGTAGTGTTTTCACTACTACGATTGAAAAGAGGTCTTTACCAAAAAAATATAATTCAAATTTATTTACACATTGTGCAGCCTTCAAGCAATTCACAATAGTGTCGAGTAACCAAATTAGGGTATCATTAATTAAAATATCAAGATCAATCAAAACTGAAATTTTGGTCAATTGCTCATATATATGCCTTTGAAATTGTACTAACACACAAGTTTATTTTTGTAAATTTCAAAAGAGTGTGATGGAATCTAAGTTGCATTGCTACTTGTCGGAATTGAATGATCTATAAAACATTAACATTCATGACTCAAACACATATGTCATATGAACGTAGTACGAAACTTCTTGTTGTATTTGAGGATTGAAAAATTTATGAAACCTCTTCACTTGGAGTTATACACATCTACTATTAATATCAAGTAGTTTTAAGAAAAATTCTTGGTTGATTTGTACAATATAGTAGTTATATTATCATGATATCACCAATTTCATGTATAGAATCAACAAAACTCTTAAAATAAAAAGCTATAATATTCCTTTAAAAACATTTTGAATGCTGATTCATTCTAAAATTCAAAACTAATACTTAAAAATAATGAATCCTACATGTTTGTGTTTTACATTCCTAATTAAAATGTGGCATCCCAATAGATTGAGTGATTGATACTTTGGTAATCAATCTTGTATGCAAGCTATATGATCAACAATTATTAAATCAACAAAACATTCAAACTATCTTAGAGTCTAAAAAAAAGGTATGGGTTATCCTCAAAGTTGAAGATATGGCTTTTGATTGGTGACACGCTCTATTTACGTTCTGTAGGTTTATCCAAATTATTTTTTAATTAGTGATCAATGCATGGTTGGAAAGAGTCGCAACAGATGACACAGAAAAACTCGATTACAACCTATGCTCAACAAAGATTGAACCACGACGTCTACGATTTGTGTTATCACTTCTATTACCGAGTAGAGAAGTTTGCCTCGGGAAATCATGGGGATTTTGGCTATGACTATAAATGACTCAAGAAAAAAAGACATAGTCAAGTACAAATCTTGAGTTTCAATTGTTGAATCTTCTACACTTTTGTGAAACTACTCTCTGCACTAGTAGAAAAATCAACATCCAATTTAACAGAAAAGTGTTGATTTTTTTTTGTTGATTTAGTTGCATTGATCATCAACAAAAATCAACACAAAAGTATTGATTCATCTGTTGATTAGATCAAATCTAGAAATTAGAAATTATTATTTTTTCACAAATTAAAAAAAATAAAAATTGTTGTTGCCCAAAATATCCGAGTAAGAAAAGCAATTTCAGCCACTACCCAAATTAGCCTAGGATTTGCATGCAACTACTTGAATGCACTCACCCAGTATCAAATCCAAGACCTTATAAATAGCAGAACTATACCTCTACCACCACACCACTTTTCATACTCAAAATGTTAATTCCTAAACATTTTGTTACTTATCCATTTACATTTTTTGTTTGTTAGGTTCAATAGATTTTGGAGGTCATTTTGACATAGCAAATTAACTTTTTTCAAAAACCTTTGAACTAAGAAAAATTGGGGAATGATATTAACTTTCATTTCCAAATTTTTTTTAGATTTTGAGTCTCCAATCAAAAGTTATGGACAAAATTCAAAGTGGGTGTTTGAAAATGTGAATAAACATTCCCTTTCAACCTCTCTCTAAACTTTGCCCATAACTTTTGATTGGAGGCTCAAAATCTTAAACATATTTTTGGAGATAAAAGTTGACTTCATCCTCCAACTTTTCTTAGATAAAAGTTTTTTGAAAAACATTATTCTATTATGTCCAAATGAACGCCAAAGTCTGTTGAATTAAAAAATCACTAAATTGTAAATGTTTAAGATCAAAAAAAATATTTTCATTGTAATAGAATTTCAATCTTTTAAAAAAAATTTAAACATGCATTGCCCAAATGAAGAAATTTTATTTCAAATGCTTGAAAGTTAAAAATTGTATGCTTGTATGTGTTTTAAATCTTGGGATTATATTAATAATCTAGTTGAGAATATGTATGAAGAATTTTTAACCAATTAATTGAATCTAATTGTCATGGTTGTCCAAACTACTTATAATTCAAAAGAAAAGATCTTTTCAGATAAAATTTTTTAATCACAACTTGAATTAATTGGATTGAAATTTTTGGGGCATTACACTTGAAGTGAAATACAACTTTGGTAAAAATTTCACAAAAGATGTATCTAACAAATATTGTATTGAAAAGGACCTACTCCAAAGTTAAAAATAGCTTTAAATTATACATAAAGATTTTAAGGCTTCATTAATTATTCAACTTCAATGTGCATACCTTGCCCTACTAGTATATTATAAGAGCTTTCTAAAATACTCAAAAATTATTGGGAATGTGCTAAGAAGAATCCAAAGATTCTAAAATATTCTAAAATATTTCAAAAGAAGTTATAACTTTCATAAGATTTCATCACATTCCATTAAATCCCAAAAAGATTTCAAAAGATTCCACAAAAATTCTAAAAACAACAAAATTTTGTTGATTTGGTCATTGTACTATTCCAATCAACAAAAAGCAAGAGATGATTCTTTTGATTTTTACAAACAGTCATTACAATGCCCCAAATATCAGAAAACCACTAAAATCAATTGATTTTCTATTGATTTAGACAAGATTTTCTACTAGTGGTGTAGACCTATCATGTTTTGACTCTAAAGTGGTTTGCAGATTAAAGTAGGGATACGAAACCATGAGATATTAGACAAGTAAAACTGGCAACATACTTTGAGATACTATCAATAAATATGACTCTTAAACTTTTCAATTCATGATTTGTTGATCATCAATTCAACTTCATTGTAAAAGCAAAGCAAATTTTGATCAAGTGAATAAGGAACCCCATTTTATCTCCATGATACAAAATAAGGCTAAATAATGGTATAATCCATGCCACCCACAATAATAAAGTTTTCAAAGAAAAAAAGTCACAACCGCAATACACAAATTTTCAATTTTTCAAACTCTTCTACTTTTCAAACTCCATCTCTTTGGTCGAATTTGGATTTAATATTGTTATTGCATTGAAAGCTCAAATAAGATGGGTAATAATTCCCTAGAAAGCTAATACAAATTTTTCTACCTTCTTTAAATTTTAAAACACTCTAATATTTTGTCCAATTTTTATAGCCACTTAAAATTTCAACACTCAAAATTGAGGGTAGTAGACTCTTTCTCACTTCAACACTGACAATTCACTTAAAAAACCTCTCAATTGAACAAATGATAACTTCATAGATAGCCAACAAAATTTCCCACTTTCTCAAATTTTCATAGCAAACTAAAGATTTGTTTGTTTTTTATGGTTAGTGAAAGTCTTTGCCCTTCTATATAAGAGGCAACAAACCTTCCTCCAATCAAACAAGCACAAATCTTGAATGTTGTTGAGTTGGAAACAAAATAAGACAACAAACTTGTAGCAACACCAAACATGCAAGAGAGAAAACTTAATTTGTTTAAAGACACATGAGAGTATATACAAAAGGAGAGAAAAGATGAATAATTCTCATCTCTTGTTGGTCTATAGGATTATCATCCCTAATCCTTGTTAACTAAGATGATTAAGAGAGCGCCTTAAGATAATATTATTTCTTAATACTCTTTCTCGCTTGACATAGTAAAAATAAAATAAAATATGAAAATTGAATTAAAGTAGTCGAAGAAAGTGATAAAATTGACTAAATGTCAAATTCAGTTGTCAAGTTATGGACATGGTTGATTGATTGGTACGTCGATAATTAATTGACTAGTCTAGGATTCAAAACTTGTTGGCCTCGTTGATTGGTTCAAGTAACCTACGACTAGACATGCTAGTGAGGCAAAATTATATAGTCGACTCACTATCCTACCCTTGAGCTACAACAAGATGCACTGCATTTGAAGATCGTTAACGAGCTCTAGCATTGATTACTAAACCGTAGTTTACATCACAATCCCATCTTTTTCTATGCAATATTCTATGTGATAAATTTTGTGATCTAATAAGATTACAATTGCTGACTCATTAAAACCTTATCTAAAAAAACCTTGATTATAATTAAGGACAGAACCACAAATGAAGGAAAAATAGTATAACACCTTTATCAATCCATTTTCATGGTAAAACCCAATGGGAAAGATCCATGAAAAGATATCAAAGGCTTTTACAATTTGTATAATAAAAAAAATCTATTGAATCTCTTGCTTCAAAATATTAAGCCGTTGCTTACCAACGTCATGAATAAGTTGATGGTGGATACATAATGGAAAAACATTGGTAAAAAAATCACCGAGATTATTTGATGATACAATTTCTTGAATTCAAGTGCTCAGTTGGTGATTAAATTGTAGGTAAAACTAAAATATTTTAGATCAATATGTTTAGTTTTTTTTTTTAATAAAATCCACTTGCATTTGTGCAACATAAGTACTATTATCTTCATATAAGGTAGTTGGAGAATCATCATATTACAATCTACACTTTGTTCAAATAAATTTATTCATTGATCTTAACTAGATTCATTCTCGAGATACTTTATTCAAAACAATAATTTTTGCACAATTCGATAATGTTGTAGTTGTTGTTTATTTTATCGATTTCTAAGATATTATAACTCCATGTTATAAAAAAACATAGCATGTTCAAGATTTGAATGTTGCAAGGTCAAATTCATAGCAAACATCAACATATCCGATTAATGTGGGATCTATTAATCGAATATAATATAATTCCAAATCTTTAGTTCCTTTCAAATAACGTAAAATGTGTTTGATGTCATTCCAATGTCGTAGTGAAGGACGAATACTATGCCTCGCAAGGACACTAATTGAGAGTGCAATATTAAGCCTTGTATATACAGTTAGATATAAAAATGCTCTGATCACAATGAGGTATGGATATTGTTCACTCAATGGTTCCTCTTCTTCCTTGCAAGGGCAATAATGATTATCACTTTTGTTGCTACAACCAACCATAGATGTAGAAAATGGATAGGCATCTATCATATTGAATCTTTTCATGATTCAGATAATATAAGTCATTTGTAAAAGAAAAATACTACCATCTTTCAAGTGAAGAACTTGTAGACCAATGCAGAAGGTAGTTTTGCCAAGAAATTTTATCTCAAACTCATGAGTAAGAAGTTGAGCAGTTAGAATACATGTAGATGTAGTATTTACAAGATTCAAATCATCAACATATACTATAATGATAATAAATCCATGTGCATCTTATTTGATAAAAAGACATAGAAGTAAATGATCATTTATAAAGTGATGTTAGATAAGAAAATGCATTAGTCGTTGATACCACATGCGTCAAGATTGCTTAAGACCATATAATATCTATTGTAATTTAATATCATGACATTTATCTTAAAAAATTGTAGTTGAACATATATTTTGAGACCAAGCAGGACTTTCATATAATATGAAAAAATGTTGAGTGATCTACAGAAATAAGTAGTTACTACATTTATAAGTTGCATCTGAAAAATAGCATGTACTACCATTTCAAGAAAATATTAGAAAGTTGTAGAATTCATAACTAGTGGATATGTGAAATCATAATCAATACCAAATTTGTGAGAAACTTTGAACAATCAAGCGAATTTTGTAACAAATAATCTAGCCTTTTCCATTATATTTGCACACAAATATTAACTTGTATCTAAGAGATTGAGAAGTGAAATTGTTTACAATAGGTCCAAAAACTTGTTTCTTAATACAAAAAGGCATATTCCTTCTCGATAGCAATTTTCCACTATAGCCAATTAAAGCAATGCATCGCTTTTTCAATAGTGTTTGGTTCGAGATCATCTTTCTTTCAAAAAAGATGTTCAACAATCATATAAATAAATGATTCATTAATTTCAATATTTGCTCTATCTCATATATCACTAATTCCACAATATATTATAGATAATTTATCATTCAACTACAACTTTGTATACTCCTAAGTAGGAACTGTTTTTTCAAGAATGTTAATAGTATCAAATATGGATGGATAGTCTGATATAGGTGATTCCATAAAGTTTCCAGAAGTTGTTAAAAGTATAAAAGGATTAATAGCATTAGTTATTACTTTGTATTTGCTTGGTTATTTATCTGGTCCACAAGTTTGTTTACCCATTGGTTGAAGAATTGGAGTGACAATAATGTGTAGTGTTGAAACGTAAGCAAGAATATTTTGAGCTTCATTCAATAGAGTTTTGATAATTTTTGTAATATCATTGAATCCATCAAGTGTTTGATCCACAATCTTTTGCTAATACAAAATTTTATCAATCTAAATTCCAACCAAAGATGTTCTAATATCAAGATTTAATATAAATGTCTTAGGTACCTTGAATATAAAGCTTATTAAAGTTTGTGGAATTGATACATTTCCTTTTAAAGATGGAAATATGTCTTCTTCAAATCTATAGTTATCAAAATAGGCACGAAATAATGTACGAGTAGATGAATTGATGTAACAAATGATGCTTGGAGAATTAAAACCAACATAAATGCTTTCTTGAAGATAAGCTCTAATAGTACGATGTTGATGTTCTGGGATTGGAACCCATATACAACACTCGAAAATACGTAAATAGTATATATTGGAAACACATCCCGAAATAAGCTCTTGTAAAAAAACAATCTCCACAAATGAAAGACGAAGTTGAACTAGACTTACAACGTGGAAGACTATATGTTTCCACATAGATGGATGCAAACTTGCATGAAAAAGTAAGGGTCTCGTATTAAGTTGGCTTCATTTGATAAAAGACTTGGCCAATCCATTTTAAATATGTTGATATGCAACTAAATATCTCAAATCAATTCTTGTTGTAGTGCAATAATCTTCAAAGGATCTTGACCGAAATTCTTGAGCATTATCCATACGTGGTGTTTTGATTGGATAATCAAGAAAATAAGCCTTGAAATGGATCATCATTAAAAATAAATTGGCAAAAGCCAAATTTCTTGTTCAGAGTGATGAGACATGTGATTGTTGATCTAATGCATCAACTAGAACTAAAAAACATCTAAATGATCCAAATATGGGGGTTATTGAACATAAATATCACCATGTAGTTTGGAAAGCATTGGTGGTAATTCATGAGGAAGCTTTTACAAAGATGATTTGACAATTAATTTGCTTTGCATGCGTGCTTGACATAATATTATATAATTGATATCTGCTAATTGTAAATTATAACCAACAATATATGGAAGAATTTTGCGAAATGAAGTAGAGTCTGGATGACCCAATCTTCCATGCCAAATAAAAACTTCATTATCTTTAGAAGATAAAACAAAACAAAATACAACAGGTGCTCGGATTGAAATCCGATATAAACCATTTACTGCATCAAAGATTTTTTCTAATATTTTATTATTTTGTCCAAAAATTAGAGCCTCTTGCCTATCTAAAATTGTAGTCGAGAGGTGATTACTATTGGTGCATACATCTCGATAGCTAATTAAGCTGTGAGGAGTAGAGGGCAAAAATATAACACACAAGTATGTAATGGTGTTGTCCTCAAGCAATATCACCTTTGTTGGTCCCTTCTTGAAACAAAAGACAATCGATTCAGCCATGATTATTAAATTTCTGGTTTGTTAAGTTGAAAGATTCTTTGCATCAAAAAATTGTTTATCTCGCATGATTGTATGTATAGTTGCAGAGTTAAGGAACGTATTACAAGACTCATTCGTTGAGGTGTCACCAACAACATACATTTTCAAGGGGTCAACTCCAAATGGATCCATGGATGCATTTATAGTATAGGCCTCTCGCGTTCGAGCTTGTAGCTTTTTATTTTCTTACATTAATTTTATAAAATAGTCTAATGTCCAGTAAGCATTTGTCAGATGGCCCATTGTACTACATTTGTGGTAAAAACGCGTTTTTGACAAGCATTTACTATGATAGTGAGTAGAAGAAGCAGTATTCCTCCATTGTGCCAGTTGGTTGTCACGACTATAGCTACTCGAGTGTTTGTTGCGATATTTTCTATATTTATGTGACTTAGATTTAGGATTAGAAACCTTGGTAACATGAGACTTAGAACCTATAGTTCTAATAGACTAGGCTTCTAAATTTCGTATAAGAAGTTCATTTTATTTTTCAGTAAGAAATTATAGAGACATGAGATCTGAGTGATTTTCAAATTTTATATTTTTGTATTGTTATGCAAGTACAATAGCTACTGGTGAAAATATAGAGAGTTTTCTTAATCATTTCCTACTTGGTATTAGATTAACCACATAATCTTAGTTGAAATATAATGCGGTACAGTTCATTATTGAAAGCAACAAGTGTTGAAAAATTCAACAAAGTAAATGAATCTAATCATGAAGGGCTCTCAAAAAGAAGATTGTTTTTTAGTGATCAAAGTGAGATTTGAACTTCTGCCAAAGCTCATTTGTTTTTTCAAATTTCAAATATGGATATTGCAAAGAACGAACAAGATGACGACAAAGCAAAAACAAAGTTTTTCAGGAAATAGCGATAAAAATAGAGGCTCTTACAATAGAGGATTGGTAAAAAAAATACAATTTAATAAGTGCTCCGCAAATGTATACGCTTTTGCAATTTTTGTCCATAATAAGTAGTTATTTCCATCAGCTACTGGTTGTGAAAATAGAAGAGGCCAAAGTCATAGTGGTTCAATAGTAATAGTAACCATCAAAACTATGGTTGATGTAGCAACAAAAGAGGTCGATGTAGCCATAATAGAAGAACAAAAGAGAATATAGAAATGTTTAAGATGGAAATTAGGATTTGAAATTAGAATTTCAAGTAAAATAAACGATATAGATGAAATCTCAAAATAAAAAATGAAAATAAAATAAAGATAAAAACGGATTAAAGATAAAGATGAGATTGTAAAAGATAGAAAGAAAATAAAATTATAAAAGTAATATAAAGGTAAAAGTAAAAATAAAGTGCATTTTCTAGAACATCCTCTAGAATAAGCAATAATCTAATTTTGTCTATTCATAAAGAATCAAACTTTTAAATCATAATAGATCTAATTGTAGCTCATAATCAAATAATATAATCGTGTTGTCCAAGAACTTCTACATATTTTTCTTATCAAAAGTCATAATGCCAAAAAAATACCACAAATGTGCAATTTGCAAGATGTATGACTGGTATTTGTTCATATAAAGCATAAGTATTACCAAGTATATACCTTGAAAGACTACCTATTCTTTAAAAGCAAGTACAAAACTTTCCATTGTCTTATCCTTTCTAAGTGTAGTGAAACAAAAGTAAATAACATCGTATGAAAAGGTAATCAAAGAGATTTTTTGAAAGGTATCAAAAATTCCTCCAAGAGGTTGTGGACCTCACCTGTACCCATCCCAAAAACCACACAAGAAAGTAAGGTTAGTGAGATGCAACGGGTGTCTTCACCCACAAACATATGTTATTGCTTTCACAAGGAGCAAAAAATTATACCAACAATTTTAAAATAAGCATCACACAAGCCAAAGTAACCACTTGATTGCGCGTAGGGTACTGTGAAAAAGTCGTCATATTTCCTAGTTTTGACTTCCCATAAACTACTCAATAGAGAAAGTAGTACCAAACATCAATTAGCAAAACAGTTACAAAGGAATTGTAGTAAAACTCCAAAAGCTTCAATCAACAGCAATAGGTCAAAATAACATTAGAAAAGCTAAGGGCAAAACTAAACACAAGGTATTTTAAAACTAGAAATATTATATTGCAGTAGTACAAAATATTAAAAGCAAGTTTCAAAAAACTTGATTCTCGCATGTGTAGACCTTAGTTCACTCAAATGGTCGATAGTATCAATGAGTTAGTATATTGGTTCAACCACCAATGTGGTTGTTAAATTAAAATGACCAATACTCCATTGAAATCGAAAGGTCATGACAACTAAAGTTCATATACCTCATATGTCATAGCATCTATGACATTTGTTCAAAAATCCTCCTAATCACATACAGATGGTAGGTAGGGAATATGTACTAAATTTCAACAGAATGAGAAGAACTTAAATTCTGTAATCATTCAAAAGAATAAGTATTTAATTTGTTATGATCATATTATACTTATGCATCATCTACCTTAGAAAGGAGTAGAACTGCATTGCTTATAGTATAAATTCAGTCACTACAACTAAGTAAAGAAATCTAAAAAAAAGTAAAAATAAAAGTAAAGATTAAAAAAAAGGTGTATTCGATACTTCCTTGATCAATTTAGAGTAGATTCTATTTCCCTTTCGTCAGTCCTACTCGTATTTGGAATTAAGAATCAATTTTGTTTTTAGAACCAAAGCTTATTCTCATTAAACCATACACAAATGCATAAGTCCTAATACTCAACAATATCTTTATACTTGAATAGAGTGAACTTGCTCTTTTTAAAGAAACAAGTACTGTCTCAAATAGTTTTGATAGACATGGTAATCAAACATAGCTACCTTCAGTCATTTTGTTGTAAAACAGAGAATTGATTCATCAATTTTTTGTAAAAGTATTACACTCAAAGTATAATCTAATCAATCAATTTGATCCATTAGTAACCTCAATATGTGTAATTGGCATATTACTGTAATCAATCACTGGTCCCGTGAGGGATATAATGAGCAAGCAAAACAACAATTTGGAACAGAAAGAATAACCATCAGTTTGAAAATCTCAATATATACATCATTTAAAAGGTTTCTCCAACAAAAAGCCTCAAATTGAAAGTCTAGGCAAAGTAAATTGGTGAAACATAAGTGCATCATGCGCCATAACCATAGCTTGAAATTTTTGAAAAAATCTCCAAGAGGTGGTAACCCTCACCTGTATCCATGTCAAATAACAAATCGTTAGTGTGCCATACGACGTATACAAGGTGTCTACAGGTTATCACTACTTGTTATTGTAAAATCACCTGGAGAGATATTCAATCCAACCTTAGAAAATCAAAGTAATTTCAAATTTTAAAGAGTTGGAAACAAAATACTACAGAACAATAAATCAATGTAACACCTATTGGCCGTTGTTTTGGGATCCGAGTACCATGACTGTAAGCTACTATCTGAATCAATTGTGCAATCCTTCAAGATAGCAAAACACTAATCTCGCCTTGTGACTACAAACAAAAAACAAAGCTTATTTTAGTAGCTAGTGTTTTTAGCACAGTCTGAAATAGACAAGGCAATATGCCAAAGTGGAGTCATGGCGAACTCCAACATGCAGTGGTTTACCAACCTTTAATTGCTAGTATTCATCTTTGAACATGGCAAATTAAGGTACATGGCCTGAAGTGCCATCAAATCCTTTTTTAAGGAGATTATTCAGAGTAAAGTTAGAGAACCCTGGAAATTCTACAACTTCCTACCAGCTTGTTAGAATTTGGTAATCAACTTATGAATTGATTGATTTAATTAAGGCTAATCCTACGAAGGTGAGAAGTAGAGATGGAGCTTATCATGGTCTCATGTCCTCAAAATAATGAGATAAAAACTCATCTTTATAAAAAGAGTTTTTTTGAAACTATATCTATATTTATAACAAATCAACCAAACAAGTTTATATGTTATGAATATCTTGTGAGACAATAGTAGATTGATAAAATCTTTAGGTATAAACCCTGAAATTTAAATCTAAAAAAAAAAATTTTATTTAAAAAAAATGCAAGGAGGCAAGGGGATGCAACCGAAGAGGGTTTCATAGGGCAATGGGAGGTGGAAGGGTTTGGAAGCTGGTTAGGATATGTGAAGGGAGTGATGGGAGGGAGGCGGAAGGGTATAGAGTAGGGAGGGAGAACAAGTGTCAAGCAAGAAAGGGAGTTGGTCGGAACAAAGCAATGGAGATTCAGAGTACAGAGGGGTTGCAAAACTCTTCCAAAACAAAATCTAAAACGGATTTTCAAAGTCAATACTTGAGCCTTAAAAAAAATTCAAAGAGTGTATTGATAATGTGTTGTAATAGAAACAAAACCAGACAACAAACTTGTGGCAACACCAAACATGAAAGAGAAAAAAAACTTAGTTTGTTCAAAGAAACATGAGAGTATATACAAAGGAAGAGAGAAGATGAATAGTTCTCTTCTCCTATTGGTCTATAGAATTATGTATCATCCCTAATCCTAGTTGACTAAGATGACTAGGAGAGCGCCTTAAGATAACATTATTTCTTATCAAATGCCAACTCCAATTCAAGTAAAAAAAGACTTTTAGGGATCACAACACCAAAATGTACAATTCATTGAGTTTTTTAATGCAAAACTCCTCATACATTGTAAGATCTCTCTTTCTCACATTTGGTCTCCAAAACTCTCTCACCAAACTCAAATTTCTCACTACTCAAACCCCTCAAGTAACTTTCCAAGGTATTTTTTAGATATGAAAAGCCATGTAAACTAGCCCATACGTCCTCATTAATATAGGTAGGCCTCTAAACCTTCTCTCAATGGTTTATTTTTATTTTCCGAACTATTTTACAAAACTTAAACAAGAAAGGCAAAATAGTCATTACCTTCCAATTATGCAACAAAATCCAATCAATACTAATACTTGTAAAATTTTCATAAGAGTAAAATAAAATAAGAAAATTGATATGAATGAAGATTAAAAGATCAAATGGGAAAGGGACTAGTCGACAAAGGTGATATAACTGGGACTAAAAAACAAATTCAATTGCCAATTGAAGTCATAGATTTGGTCAGTTGATTTGATATGTTGGTGTTTTACTAACTGGTTTGAGCTTCAATTCTTTTCAAGCTTGTCGACTAGTTTGGATAACCCATTGCTTGACATCACTAATGAGGTAGGAATGAACAATCAATCCTCTATCTCACCTTTGAGCTATGATAGAATGCAGAGCACTCCAAAATCATTAACAAGCTCCTGCATTGATCCCTAAACCATGGTTTTTACCATGACCCCACATTTTTCTCCATTCACTTTACTATTTGATTTTCCACCAACTATCTGCTTATTTAAATCCAAATCAAATCAATATAAACATATATTTTTATATGATGCAACATTTATCATTACAACATTTCGATTTTTAACATTTGAATGTTGTTGGAATATTTTAGATTGTTACACCTCAAAAAGATGAGGATTACTATTAATCTGAGGTCGCTTATTAGTCGACTTAAGGATTTATAACGATAAAATTGTTAGATTTTAGTAATCTTTCCAAGTTAACATTGTATTCATTAATTTGAGAAAATTCCTAGATAATAAGAGTACTAGTAAGTGATTATTATTTATTTCTATGCTACAAATTTATACATTTATAGTTAGAAGTAACATTTATATACAATACAAAAGTTATACATTCATAGTCAAAAATACCATTTGTATGTACATTGAAGTCCATATGAATAGAAGAGCAATGAGAAATTAATGAAATCCATCTATTTACAATAATTTTGCAAGATGTCATATATTTTGGATTATCTCTCAATTTACAAGATGCCTAATTTTATTCTTTGTCTACAAAATTAGAATGAGCTTAGCATCCAAAAGCATGGTTGTTCAGCTGAACAACTCGACAACATGACGAACACAATGTCCAACACGTCTAGTAGACCCCCTTGTCCGTCTAATAAAGTCAACTTTAAGGTTGACTTTCAAATAAAGCACTTTCTATTTTCAATCTTGACATATTTGAGTTTCGTTTTATTGAAGTGTCTCAATTTAATAATCACTTATTACATTCTTAATTATGGATCATAAATAAAATGAGATTTCAAATTATCTCTGCTATTAGGATAAGGCCTTATTCATCAAAATTGTCATGTATACATGACACTCGTCTTGTACGACACACGACATCAGACGAACAACTCGACACTCGAACCCCAAAATGTTTTCGACAAAACAACCCTATCCAAAAGTGGAATCTCTATATAAAATATAACCATGAAATATTTAATATGTATAACATATTATTTAATCCATAAAATTCCTACAACTGTAAATACAATCATGTGTGAGATCTATTCATGAATTCTATTATTGCTTTCTAGATCTCTGATCTTCAACTGTATTTCATATGTTTTTTCAAAGTTCGGCAAAGATCATTTAGTGTTTACATCCTTAACGACATCTTTTTCTATATGCTCCAAAGGCCACAAGTAAAATATAAGAGTGGATCATGACGGAATTTGGATGGGTAATGATCTTATATATATATTCAACAAGGTGATTGAGGTTGAACTTGCACTTCAAATTTAATTAAGCATTCATCATTCTCTAAATTGATAGGTGGCAAAAGTATTGGAATGGACCTAATGCTTATATATTTTAGTCTATGTAACCCACTTAAGATCTATAAAAAAAAAGAGTATAAGAAAAAATTAGAATTGCAATGATACATGTTCCAGTATTCCAACATCTACATATATTAGTAGAAAACTGCGTTGCAATCATCAAAATTCAGTTGACTTGTTTTTGTGTTTTTTGCCAAAAAATAGGAAATTTGCTTTGACAGCAACACAGTTTTCAAGGATATGAACAATGAAACTAGTCAATTTATGTAATTTCAAAAAAACTCGAGTCGAGTTAAACAATCATCTATTCACATGACAAGCATGATAAAAATTCCATTGAACAACTCATCTCCAGCCAAATATCGTACCAACAAAAACAAAGCATAAATACGAAGGAATATTATATGACATTAGAAATGATTGGATTGATCTTTAATGTGCATCTAAGATTCCTTTGTGATATTTATGAGTGTATTATTGCCTTGTGTGAGCCTCATAGTTAGCACCTAAGCCTCGAGATTTTTTTTTTCCACTTTTGCTCATCTTTAGTTTAAATTATAGTGGATAATATAAAAAAGAGTGTTTACATCATGTTTGATAGAAATTTTACAAATGTAGTGCATTAGTCCTAAAAGATTGGAGAGTGCCTTCAGCACTTCTATTTCCTACTTTTAATGTTAAATTAGGTGTTTAGCATAACAAATAGAACTTAAAGAGTAGTTTAGGCCTTATTGACAAAGTAGTCAAAACACTTAATTTTGATTACAATGGACTAAACTTCTAGGCAACAATGATAGAAACTTAAATTATAAGAGTTAGAAGGTCAAGATGAAAATTGTCTTCCTAAGTCCTAGAAATACATTTGGATGACCCACATAAAGATCACCATCCAATTTACAAGAATTTTGAAAAGTCATTTTTCACGCTTTGTCAGTAAATTCGACAAGTCCAAAAATTATGCAATCGAAGGATGTGGAAAAAGATGTTTATAACTTAAAGACATGCTAAAAGCTCGACAACAAAGTCAGTTCGTGAAGATACCCTACTACAAAAATGATTCCTCTACAGAGGATTTAAATTGATAGGTGTTTATTTAATACCTTTAGCAAAAAATACAAAGTAGACATGAAAATTTGCTTTTAAGTGTTTGGGGGCTTTCTAGAAGCTACACAAAATGTTCTACAATTTTTTAAATTGCAAAAGATGATTCCATAGGAAGTCAACCTCATTTATTGACATTGGAAAATTCATAGAAATCACACATGTACCAATAAAGTCTCACTAAAAATCAGGATAGTGTATTTTTGCATGAATAAGCGCCTAGATAAATTTCAAGACATTTTAATACTAACAAGTACCAGAACTGGTGGTGGCAACAACTTTTAATGAAGTTTCAAAATATTTGATAAATTGGTTCACTTGGTTAATACTCCAAGAGTATACAATGTTCAAATGAAGTTAATTGGGACTCTTAATTTGCTTTTTTCAACCTCTTAAGCAATCTTGGCTAGTCAAAATCTTGAAAAAAAAACCCTCCAAGTTCTAGATTTTTCAACTCTTTCACTGGTTTGCAAATTGCTAATTTTTGGTTGCAAAATGAATTAGAAGTAGAGGAGAGGAGTTTGAGCAGAGAAATTTGGATATTTTGAAAACAAGGAAGCAATTCATTTAGCATTTGGAGCATTTCTCTAATTCTTCAAAAGCTAAATAGATCACAATAGTAGGGTAGAATTTTTATTAGTTAATTTTTATTTTTTCCTAGGAATATTTGGTAGGTAATTTGAGGGAAGAGGAGACCTTGGAAACGTACAAAAAGCCTCATTTCTTCTCACTTTGCACCCCTTTTCTTCATTTGAAGAACCTTTTCTTGTTTTTCTACTCAACCAACTTTCACCCATATTGTTGGATTTTTTGTTGATTTGCTAAAAAAATTCTTGCTTTTAATTCATCTTGAACATTTGATCTTTGATTTCAAAGTTCTTTTGTGTTTAGAACTTGATGCAAAGGACCTTAAGGGCCCTTTGTTCTAGCTTATTTTCTTGTTGATGAGTTTAAGTGTTTTGAGCTAACTTCTATTGATTTCTTGAGTTTTGGGGGCTTTGATACTAACTCCTCCTAGTGAGCTTTTTGGTGAGGGATTTTGCAACATCTTATTGAAACAAATTCCCTTGAAGTTTAGAGTACAAAGTAATTATCATTTGGAGTTGTACCACAAAATACTAACCATTTTCTATTGAGCTTTTTCGTGTAGGATTTTGCAACATTTTATTGAAGAAAATCTCCTTGAAGCCTAGAGGTAGAGAATACATACATGGTCCAAGTACATTTTTTTGAAGTTATTCAGAAAGTTGAGTGGGAACCAACTTCCAAAGTTTGATTATTAAATAGTCACAAGTCTATGTGTCTTACATCATACTAATCCATACAATGAAGCCAATGCTTTAAATTAATTTCTATAAGGTTTAATTTGGGATTAATACCCCATCCCAGTGGTTTTTTTTTGGTTTGACAACAAATGGCTTTGTGGCCTTTCTCTAATGAAAGTATTGAGTTCTCTGGCCCCTTCATTATTTTTAGCTGAAATTGAAGGTGGCTACTACATAAACAATTTTGAAGCTTAGTGGCTATATTTTTTCTAATTATGAAGGAACAAATGGCATTAATGGGCTATTGTAAGGAGTTAAAATAGGCAATGACTTTGAGAATTTCATTGTGACATTGGCAATGGTAATATTTTTCAAAGTACTTAGAAGGCTATAAGAATAGAAAAAGAGAGTGCAATTGGGCTTCATCAATAGCAAGCTTCATTGAATAAAAAAGTTGTCTAGGCATATTCCAAAACCATGCATGGATGATGAAAATAGAAAGGCCACTTTTCAAACTCCAATCTAAATAACTCAATAGTAACTTAATCATCATGCAAGGATGATCATTGCACTACTAAGAGGAACTACTCCTAGACAATGCTAGATAGGAAAACTTACTACCCTATAATACCATAGCGGTGCTGCTCAGCTGAGCGAACCCACTGCTGAAAACATTCTTCATATGGGAAGTTCTTGATCATGTACATTTGTTGTGCTTTTATACCAACCACCACTCCCAAATTGGCATCCAACCTATTTTGAATTCGCTCCTTCAAAAATGACAAGGAAGAAAAGCAACGTTCATCCTCAACTGAACCAAGCATATGGATCATGGCAATCTCTACAAGTTTCACATACTCACTAAAGCTTTTGGCAAGGGCTAAATTTGCATCCAAACACCTCCAAAGCTTTGTAAGTGGATTCACCAAAAATGGTGGTTCCATAGTTGCCATGGAATTTGAAAGCATAGCCAACTTAAACTTGGGCTGCTACAACTCCAACTGAGTGCAATCCAGAATAGGTGGCACAAATTTGTTGCCCTCTTTTTCAAGAATCCATCTAGGCTCACTGAAATTTTTCTTGATCACATCAAGGTGCTTGTGGAAGCTAGCTTCACAGTTTCCTTGTAACCAGTATTGTGGATAGACCACACCAAGTGCATCCATGAGTCCATGGGCTAGAAATCTAGATTTTAGTTCATCAATGAGTTGATGTGTTGCACCTTCAAAAAATACAACAGTAGTCAAAATCCACAATTTAGCCAAAAAAATTCAACAATAGACTAAATCTACAACTTAGCCACAAAAATACAGTAGTACACTAAATTTGCAACTTAGCCATAAAAATACAGTTGTACACTAAATCCACAACTTAGCCCAAGAAAAATTCAGGAATAGACAAAATCCACAACTCAGGCATAAAAATCAGTAGTAGACTAAATCTACAATTTAGCCAAAAAAATACAATTGTACACTAAATCCAAAATTTAGCCAATAATATACAATAATAACATACCATTACACTCATCTTTCACCATACTCACAATTTGTGCAAAAGATTTACGGGTCACAAATTGTCCTTCATGTACAACAAATATAATTTGGATTCTTGAGACAAAATTCAACTGTGAGTTCTGTCCATCAATATTCAAATCCATGGGCATGAACACCCACTTCATGTGGATTTGCTCATGAGAGCAATCCAAAAGTTGTTTAAAGGACCAAAACTCCTCAGTGGCAAAGGCATGTTCAATGTCTAAATATAACTTGAACAAGTGACCTTGCCAAACTTGTTGGGTAGCCACAAAATCTGAAATGTACACATTTCGTTTTGGGGCAAAGATGACCAGATTATCGATGCTCTCCAAAAGTGGCAAGAGGCATGTCATGCCTAGCACAACGTAAGGGTCAATGAGTTTTTCCAAAACACCCTTAGCCTTTGTTCTCACATGTTTCTGCATCCCAAAGCACAAGATATAGTTAGTACTAATCTGAGAAATGCAAAAGATAATTTCAAGTTCTTACTATGAAAAATTCAACAATAACAAGAACTCCATAACTTAGCAACAAACAATTCAACAGTAAGGCAAATTCCACAATTGAACCCAAAAAATCAGCAAGAAGCTAAACTGTACAGTTTAACCCAAAAATTTCAGCAGTGAGGCAAATTCCATAACTTACCAAAAATTTTAGCAATAAGCTAAACTCTACACTTTAATCAAATAATTTCAGCAAGAAGGCAAATTACACAACTTACCAAAAATTTCAGCAATAAGCTAAACTCTATAGTTTAATCAAATAAATTCAGTTGTAAAGCAAATCACACAACTTATCAAAAACTTCTACATGATTCAAAAAAGCACATCAAAGACAATGCCTTATTGTTTCTTTGTTGTTTGTGGAATCCACATTCATCTTGGCCACAACTGAACGATATTCACTTAAAAGCCTCCTGAGGAGATCAATCAAAGACACCCAACGTGTGGGTACATTCTTTAATAACTTCAAGCTTTTTGTCTCCATCATGACTGCAAGGCTATGGAATTTAGCATACTTCTTGGGGCTGCAACCAAAGTAGTTGTGTGTCACTTGCAACAAATCCTCAATGGCAAACATTATCTCCAAAGAAGACAATGTCTTGAAGGCCAAATTGCACCTATGTGCCATGCAATGAACACCTTGAGCAAAAGGGGCATAGTTGGTTTGAATTTGCTTTGTTACTTCACTTCTCTGGCCTTGGAAAGTAGCTACTCCATCATCACTAAAACACATGAGCTTGGCTGCAATGGCTTCTCCAGACAATTCAGCTTTAACACTCAAAGCTGAAATGATGATAGAGGTTAGATTATCTGCTGAAGCCCCATCAACCTCAAGTTTTTGCAACAAGATCAATACAGGGACACAGGTCCAATTTTGCATGACATAACAATGGACAACAATGTAGCTGCGGTTATCCACAACACTTGTTTCATCAACAGTTATGGCAATATACTGGGCAACTCCAATAATGGCCTTCATTTGGACCACATATGAGATGCCATTATCCAACCAGCCCCATCAGTCCAATGCATCTTTGGTAAATCAAAGACTGCAAGCAACTCATACAAGTCAAGTTTGGAGGTGAACTCAACTATTGGCCTCCCATCACTTAAAATGTGAAACAAAATGGCCATCTATACCCGTTTTTTCCTAGAATCAATAGTGTTGTTACTGTTGATTTGTTGTAACACTCTAGTGGGTCGTTTGGCAACATATAATAACATATTTTTTTTATGCTTTGTCCTTTTTTCATGGGTTTGTAGTGTATAAAGTTTAGGACCCATCAAGTATGGCTTCTTTCCCATTTCAGTGCACACACGACAACACACCATGTGTAGTACCCCATCAAAAGCTAAAACCATCTTAGCCCAAGGACACTTAGCTGACCACTCCATTTGAAATTTGTGGGACAAGTCATAGTTCTTCTTTGAGCGCTTGGGGGGCGAAGGAATTTCGAAGTCATCATCACTAGATGCTTCCTCACTCTCAAATGGCACATGGAAGTTGTGCAATGTAGCAAAATCAAGGTTGTCTTCAGAAACAGTGAAGGTAGAATCATCACTAGATACAAAGACTGTTGCTAGAATAGATCTCAAGATAACCATGGAAGCTGAATTGGTCATTGAAGCCTCACAAGAATCATGAATTGTGTCAATAGACACAAGAGCTTCATGCATGGGTGGAACAAAATTCGAATTGAAAGAAATAATTTGATTTGCCAAGGGAGTACTCAATTCTTGCCCTGCTTCATTTGCCATGACCCCCAAAGCATTGCCATTGTCTGGATTACAAGAGGCCAAAAAATATGTTTGCATTGTTCTCTTCTTCCATGCCTTTTCATGTCTAGTTTCCTCGATCAGTCAACCGCTTTGTAGTGCTCTCCGGGCAATCACTTCCTTTTCTTTTTTAATTCTAAGTATCCTCTTCTCCCTAACTGCTACAGCTTTCTTCAATGCAATTGCATTCGCCGTAGCAGCTAATCCCAAGTTTGCAGGAGTAGAAGCTTCCATCTTTGACCACAATGCCGTGATTAAGGATCCCTAAACAAAAAAATACTGATCAAGAACAAAAAGATGGAAGACTACACAAGAAACTAAAGATATAGAGCTACAATATGCAAGAGAAGAAACATCATTCAATCAGAAGTTGGCTAGATTACTTGAGACAAATAGCTACCTTATAGGACAAGACTACACAATTACAGATTGTTCAACCGGGTACTTCAAGCTCATATCGACTTCAGACCTTCAGTCTCTACATTGTGGTGCTCTCTGATGTCTAAACTCAAAAGTGAACCTTCTCTCACAACTTGCAATGCCCCCATGAAAGCTGAATTCAACAATGACAAACAAAAAGAATGTCACAACTAACAAGTTACAGCTTCTTCCAAAGCTTCCAAAGTTCCCATTCAACCGACTCCCCTTGCAAGCTAAGGTACAACAAACCCAAATTGCCAAACCCAAAAAACACTAAGCTGCACCAAAGTTGCAAATTGCCCACTCACATTGCAACAAACAAACAACCATTCCAAGTTTGCAACGTTCTTCATCCTATGATTGTACGTTACATTGCTGCCACCTCAGCTACCTCAATATGTAATGACAAACTAAGGAAGAACAATTAGACTACAGCCACCTCAAACCTTCAATAAAAATTCAAATCTTCAAGAATAATTACACTACAGTTGCAGTAGCTGCCTCAAACCTTATGAAATTAAATCCTGAAATTGAAGGCAAGAAATATTGAGAATGTACTACAATATTGCCATCTCCCTCAACTATGAATGAATGTTGGCGATAAGGATTAAGCAACGATTGCCTAACTAAAATTGAACTACTATATGTCTGTACACTACATTGAAGAGATGCATCTTAACAATTGCGATTCCTACAAACTAAAGAAGGGAAACCAAAAAAAATTTGCCCAAAAGTTGGTTGGACTTCCACTTGCTTTGTCTACTGACTTTCTCCATTTGCTCCACCATCCTATTGACCTGCACAACCTACTAACCTGTGCCACCTCCATTGCACCCTCTCCACCCACCCACCAGCCACACACCCTCACTGAGCCCTCCAGCCCTCTCCAATCTCCACCTGCCTACAACCCATCGCTCCCCCGGCCACCCTCAGTCCCTAATTATGCCCTCCGACGGTCTTCCTTTTGCCCTCCCCTTCCCCAATCCCCACCTGTCTTCCCCCTCCCTAATCTCCAACTACCCTCCACCCTCCCCTTCTCCAATCCCCACCTGCCTTCCCCCTTCCCAATCCTCAATTGCCCTCCACCCTCCCCAATCCCCAACTGCCCTCCACCCTCTCCTTCCCCAATCCCCACCTACCGAGCTTCCCCCTCCCCAATCCCCACCTACCCACTGGCCACCCCAACTACGCCACCTCTACCTACCCATTGCACCTCCAACTTGGGCCCTAAAACCCCAAATTAATTGTTGCAGCCTTGTAGGCAACAGTTATTGCAAAGCCCAAGACTCCAAATTAAACAGCACTACCAATCTGCCACCATGGCCAAATCCTGCCTATGAAATTTCAAAAAACATAGTAATGCCTTAGACGACACTAGTACCAGTGCCAACATTGATAATTTGGCTACTCACCTACTTGCATTGAAGAAATCTTGGCATCGTTATCAAATCAAGAAAGATGGATAAGGCTTTTCGAAGATATGCCCATGAGAGCCACTGGGCAACAGTAGCAACGAATATCAGTCATTGCTAGGCTTTAAATGTATACTAAAATCAAGAATTATCACCACTCTGGCATAACCTCCATTTACTGTGTTGCTTTCACATGTGGATGCTGGCACTAGTCTTTTCATTGAAGTGAGATTTATGAACCCCTATGGCTACGCACATGGAGAGGTAATTGCACTCTGGCTTTTTGGTAGTCATTTACCCCTCTTTTTTTTCTATAGGCTTGAAGCTGACCTTTTTTTTTTGAGGCAATTGGGCATTTAATTGCGTAAAAAAAAAACCCTGCTCCATCTAGCAAAACTTTGTTTGTATGACGATTTTAAGCATTATTTCTTTCTAAGTGGATTTCCTACAAAGAAGCTAAAAATTCCTCATGTAATTTGTCTTAAGTTTTTTGAAATAAACTACAAGGAAAATCTAGTAGCTAAAACCAATCAATTAGTCCCAATTAGGCAGTTTTTAGTAGTTGAAAGTCAACTAATCGGTCCCAACCAACATTATTAGAAAAAACCATAATCAAAACACCATAATTGGAACTAAAAAGTGTTTTTTGGTTTTGTTGTTTCAATCGCATTACCATGGTAAAAAATTATACTCAAATTTGTTGTTCAATTATGTTGATTTTAATTATTTTATTTTTTAAATATTTATAAAATGCCACATCAACACTATGAAATTGCTATGTTAACAACACACCCGTCTGCCATATTAGCATTGTAGGAACCACTACATCAACATTTGTTGACACCAAAGTTTGAATCCAAGACCTCACCTCTAAAAACCAAAATTTTCAACCAATATACTATGGTTAAATTCACATGTGCACATTTGAATAACAAATTGTTATTTATAAAATTTATAAAATTTCTATTGATTTGTTCAAAAAAAATTTGAAATATTGAAAACAACAGATATTTATCAATGTCTTCACAAAATTCTATTAAATTGATTAAGTAGCAACCGCTAGTGCCCAAAACAACTAAAAATTATTGATTTCTAGTTGTTTTGGTCACAACTTTCTATAAATGCAATCAATTCTCAACCACTAGAAACCAAATAGCCAAGCCCTTGTCATCTTCTATAAGAAACCCTCTTTTTTACCAACATTAGAATAAAATAAAGTATGCTACATACGACATCACCATGATGGAGACAATGAGGATTACTGGGGGGCAATTGTGTGCAATTAGTAAGAAAATGTGCACATGTCGGAGGTATAACAAGGTTTTATTGTAATAAATTTTCATGTTCTAAAGAACCCTTGGATCCACATGGATCGCCTTTTGCAGCATTGTTGACAACATGATTTTGCCATGTTGGTAAGGGATTCACATTTCACCTGGGATAATTTTGCAAAAGTGACAATGGATTCAAATAAAAAACAAATCATGTGTAAAAAAGACAAGGGAAGGGCATTCATTTGGATTTTCCTAGAAATAAGTTGCTAATGTGGATGGTAAAGCATCAAAGCCAAAAACATTACTTGCTATCTGAGATGTATTACCCACGCTAGAAACATTTCAGTAAAAACTTCATGACTTGTCCCGATTCAATGTTGTTGAAAACATGGTTTTGTTGATAACAACCAAAGGTAGTATTATTTCGCATGATCCTTCGATTAATGCAATTGTTTCTAAAATATGATTTCATGATGTCCCAAATAGTTGAACTTGAAAAAACGTTTTTCTAGATGGTTCAATGCAATCATGAAGACAAATAGTATCATTTACTTTTTGCATCTATATTGGTAAATTTGATGCACAAGTATCCACCATATCCTCAAACTTGGTAGCACAACCAAACACCTTCTTTTATCTTGACCTTGTTGAGGAGGCACATTGTGACGTCTATTGAATTATGTCCTTCAACTGCATTTCTAAACAATATGTGCTCCCAAAACACGTTACTCTTGCTTTTTCCATCATTTATTGGTAGATTTCTCTTGTTAATCCATCTATATAATGTTCAATATTTTGATGTCCCATAATGCAGCAAGCACATTGCACTCTCAACATCTAAGGCTGTCTTATATGAATGAATAAGAGTTTTTTGGTAGCCAGTACAACAATGTCTGGCTTAATATGAATGAATAGCCTACATCATTTTCTCTAAGCAAAAAATTAGCAGAGCAATTCAAAATTGTTAAGAAATTTAGGATTCATATACAAGAAAATATCCCTTCTGATTAAAGAGCACATCTCTCTAAGCATGATTGTTGACATTTTTTGTAGAAGATTTCGTGAGTACATCACACTCGAGCGGCTCTTTGTATTTCAATCATAAACAGAATGACAACATTACATAAATCACTACAAGTAATCTCTTTATGAAGTTAGGATGTTGTTGCATAGACTAGTATTAGTGTATTTGAAACCTTGTGAACTCAAATAGATTCACATGTAATAACCACATGCTTCTCTTGCTCGCTTTTCCAAAACTTTTGTTCATGCATTTTCACATTATATCATAACCTCTTTCTAGTAGTGTTACACTCTAAGCATACATTGTCATTGAGCTCCCACATACATCTTTACTTCCCACTATTTTTACAAGTAGAGAGGTTGAGGATTTTGTTGACACAAAAAAATGATCACTTCTACAACAAATGCCAACATTGACCTCTCAAACATAATTCCATTAGCAAAGAAAAGGTAGAAAATATGACACTTTTCCATGAGCTTCAAACAACATGTTCTTTGACACATATTTAGAAAACATGCTGATTGTGAGGTATGTCCATTCAAATTTAAGGGCATTTTGGACATGCCAAAAGGAACGGATTTTTTGTGGCATCTACACCAACTATGCACACATCACCAAAAACATAGTTTTATGTTTTTCATCCTATCACAAGAAACAAGGTTTTTTCTAATGATTGGAATCACTTAGTCTTGTCTCAAATCTTAATGGGCAAATACTCTTCAACAAGGTTTCAATGGTCAGAACCAATTAGTCAAGTCTCAATGGTCGGAATCAATAGTCGGTACTAGATAAACATGTCAAAGCTACGCAAGGGGTTACTAGATTGAAATAGGGTAACTAGAATTTTCACATATATACATCAAAAGAAAAATAAACATTAGGAGAATGCCATTATGTCCCAAATTTTGATTTTTTATGTGAAATTCTTTATATCTAATGCAAAAACTAAAAAAAAAAAAAGAAGAACCAAGAAGATGAATTTTTTTGAAAATTTCTAGAGTGAGAATAGGCTGAAAATCAATGAGTATTGATTTAAATTCACAATTGGTGAATAAGCCAGGGAGTGAGTTGTTGAAAATTCCAAAATTAGATTTAATGACCTAGTTGTATACTAACCCACTAATTTAAATTCACTAATTGAACCAAACTATCTCACTTATTCACTCAACTAAATTCAAACAATTGGATTCAATAATTGAGTGTAAATTACATTGATTAAAAAGTCAACTCACTAAATAGAGAGTTGCTGATAATTGTTGGATCGCAAGCCATGATGTGTTGGAGTAAGGTTTGGCCCAAAACTCTATTGCAAATCTTTGAACTATGTGTATGCTCACATACTAGATACACACTCCAAATTTTCAAAGGTGTTATGAAGTTGGATGTTTTGCAATTCCATATCTAAATTGTAGAAGTAAGAAGTCAAGGTTGTAGGATTATCAACCATTAGTTAATAGTTGACTTTCTTAACTATAGTTATTTTTTTATTAGAAGAAAAACAAAAAGCAAGTAGAAGAATATTTTGATTTTTGGACTTCTAGCATTTAGTTAGTAATAGGAAAAAATCAAACAAGCTTGTTTAGAGTATTGTTTGACTCTAGAAGCCATATAACAAATAGTTATTAGATTAGATTTGGGTGGAAAAACATCTTGAAATAAAAAGAAAAATTAGGAAAAAATATAAAAAAGAAAAAAGAAATTTGGAACAAGAAAGGAGTTATGACTCCTTTAACCATGACACAACATTCAAATACAACCTCAAAATATAACAAAAATATGAATAGAAGTTTGAGGCGGTTGCAACGAGGTGGTGATTATGGTGCATGATGATGGGGCCACCAAATCCTTAGGGTTTGGGATTAGTCTTTAAATGTATATTCCCAATTGCTCATTTTCACAAAAAAAATATTAGATTAAAGTCAAAACAATAGCAGTAGAAGTTAAAACTTAGATTCAAACCATTGGGATCATTGGAAAAGTAGGATTTGAATTCAAAAATAGTTAGATAACCTCTGTAGCTTTCTATAAAGATATTAAACATGAAAATAGATTAAAACTCCAAAAGTTACATTTGGATGAAAAGTAGTCTTAGAAGTAGATGAAAAATTAGGAAGTCATCCAAAGAATCAAGAAAAAAAATTAAAATTTACGATAAAAGTAGAAGTAAAAAGTAAAAAGAAAAGTCCATTTTGAAAGGAAAAATAAAGAAAATTGATAGATAGAGTTTGATGAACTAGTTGATGATTGAACTTCATTCATGAATAACTTTTGCTCGAATAGTCAAAAGCTTAAGTGTTGGAACTTTTAGTAATGGTAAATTTAAGTAATTTCACTTTAAAATACTTAGATCTAAAATAGCAAAAGTGATTAAAAGTTAGATAACATAATGAAAACTTTAAGACATCAAAAAGAATATATTGAAGGAAATTAAAGAACAATTTAGGGATAGAATCAATTTAGGATATGATCTAAATTTATAATTTGTTATTCTTCAATTCAAAATTTCAATTTAATACAGCCAACTTAATGATGAAAAATCAATGCAAAAATTTTATTCAATGTTTTTTAATTATTTTTTCATTAATTATTCAATAATTGAATAATTGAATACTTAAAATATTGTAATCTATACAAGATTCATAAATTATACAAAATCAAAATCACTTTTTTTTTAATTTATTAAATATACCATTTTTTTACATCAATAATAAATATAAATTGTTCATAATTTTCATAAGACTAAAATTTGTAGAATCACAAAATTTGTTGATAAATTGTGTATTTAATTTCTTAGAATTGAAATTTAATCAAATTATTTTAGTAAAAAGTTTCGAATTTTATTTTTGGATTAACTTTTTGTAAGTCTAAATGAATTTAAAATACATTCACTACATTTTAAATTTTTGGTTATATATTATTATTATATCTTATTAATGTCATTACATAAATCACATATAATTTTTTTTAAATTATTTTATTTTTATTTATTTTATTTTTTCCCTGTTTATTAGGCCATCGTTCTTAGCTGTTTGAGAATTGACAGCCTTCTTTAGACTGCAAACTTTTCCTCATGATAGTTTGAATTTTGAAGTTTTAAAAATTGGTTAATAATAGGAAAAGGTTAAACAAGCATGTCTTAAGTTTGCTTGACTTTTTAAACCATTTAGCAAATAGTTATTAGATTGGATTGGATTGGGTTGGAAAAAACTTGAAAGAAAAAGAAAAAATTAGAAAGAATTATAGAAAAAGAAAAAAGAATTTTGGAACAAAGAAGGATGGAGTTAGAACTCCTTTAGCCACAACGTGACATTCAAATATGACTTTGAAAGTTACGACAAAAATATGAATAGAGGTTGAAGGCAGTTGCAATGATGTTATGATTATAGCACACAAAGATGTGATTATTGAATCTGTTGGGCTTGAGGTTAGTATTTTAATTTCTTTTTTCTATTTGTTCATTTTCACAAAAACATATATTAGATTAAAATCAAAACAACAGAATGAGAAGTTAGAAATTAAGGTCAGACCATCAAGTTCATTAGGAAATTTAGATTTAGATTTTAAAGTAGTTAGAAAATCTTAGTAGCTTTCCAAAAATATATTACATATAAGAATTAAATCAAAACTCCAAAAGTTACACTTGGATGAAAAATAGTCTTAGAAGTGGATGAAAAAATCATTCAAAAGAATTAAAAAGGAAATATTAGGATCTAGGGTAGAAGTAGAAATCAAACCCAAAAAGAAAAGTCAATTTGAAAATAAAAGTAGAAGAAATTGATGGATGAAGTTTGATGAACCGATTGATAGTCAAACTTCATTTGTACATAATCTTTGCTCCAAAAGTCAAAAGTCTAAGTAGTTAACCTTTTTAGAAAGGTAAAGTTAGGAACTTTTATTTAAAAATACTTTAGACCTGTAAATAACAAGTAGGGATAAAAGTTTAAAAAAGTAGTTAAAACTTCAAAAAATCAAAAGGAATCTTTTGAAGGTAACATTAGAAGAATTCTAAAATTTGCAAAAGGCCATTTCAGTTTTAGTTTTGGCACCCCCGCGGTGCAAATACAAAACAAATTTAAAAAATATTTTTTTAATAAAAAAATTCTTTTTGAAATAAAAAATAAAAAAAGAATTTTCTATTCACCAGTCTGACGTGGCATTAATAGTGCCCTATCAAATTTCTAAAAAGAAAAGATTTTTTTTCCACTGTAATTGCACCACTGCCCTATAGACTCACAACCTTTTGCAAAGTTCAAAATTCTTCTAATGCTGAGGAACAATATAGAGATTGAATCAAAGAGAGTTAGAGAGAATATTCTTAGGTTTCTAAAACTACATTAACCTTAGTAATTAGATAATTAGTATTGAAGAAGTTAAAATAAGATGAGGTTTTGATTAAAATTAAGGTGAATTTGGATGAAAGTCAACTAGAGTTGACCAAATCAAATGATAATCAGAACTTAGATAGAAGATTAAATTAAATACCCAAGAAATCTACATCCAATTTCAATAGCTAGAATAGGAGAAATAGATGGATGAAGTTTTAGAGATTGATGTAGACATCAAACTTCATCCATTAATAACTTTTAGGGAATTAGTCTCATCATAGTGAACTTTCTCATTTTGGAAAGGGAAGAAAAAGCCCTACAACTTAGTCTATTTAAACTCTTTGCTTGACTACCTTCCATTGGTCTTTGGTTTTGGTTGCCATAGCCTAAACTAACCATAATTACTAATTTGTTTGGCTTAGTTAGCATTTAATTGCAACCAGGAAGTAACAACAACAAGGAAGATTAATTGCTTGGAAGGTATAAATGGACCACGCGTATTAGACATCCATTAGAATTTTCACTCCGACAAGACACTAAAAATCCAGTTGTGTTTGCGTTATTCCAAGGGTGGGAATAAAGCACCCATAAGATGTAAGACTTAAAAGAAAAGAAAAACTCAAAGTCCAAAGTGACAATTTAGGGGCTTACAAGTTGAATTGAGCTAATCCAAGCATATTCAACTAGGCATCCAAGCCCATGGAAATGAATGCAAACCTATCCAAATTGCATTGAAGATTGTCCAAATCTATCCATTTCATCCAAATTTGTTTCAAAACCTATTAATTCTCCTTGAATTCCATCCTATATCATCTTAATTCAATCTAAATCTAGAAAAGATATCTAAATAAGATATATGAAATTTACAATAATTTGCAAAATAATGCAAAAAATCAATCTAAACAACAACATATTATTAAGAAAAAATTTAGACTTTAGGAGTAATAAAAAAAATAAGTATATACTATGGGAGTGTGGAATCATTTCTAGAGTACTATGGTTTTTCTTTCAAAGAATTGCTGACAAAGGTGTTGTGAAAGAAGGCCAATGGGTAAATTGCAAGCACTTGAATTATATTTTTCAATGATATTTAGCCTTGATGTAGAAGTTGATCTTTTCACTCATGCTCATAATTTTATCTTCAAAAAAACTAACCATATTATTAAAAGTGTCTTGTTGAGGTAACAAAGTAGTTTATAGTTGTATTCTAATTGTAGCTTCCTATAAGTATTAATTATAGAGGTTATCCATTTTTTCATCTCATGTTCTATGATTACATACTATACTAAGACTAAAAGTGTGACTATTTGATTTATGTATTCTTTGGTATATCTACTTTGTATATGATTGCTCTGTTGTATTTCTTCTTGAGTAAGGTAGAAGTATTTCATAGTTGAAGGACCTTTTATGTAAAAAAAAGATAACAATATACAAGATAAAATATACTTAGATGAATAAAACTATAATAACACATTCAATTATACCATTCATTCTTGTTATTGTCCCAATTATAGGACACAACAAAAGTTGTTGACCTAGAGACAAAGAGAAAGAAGTGGTCACAATTGAGTTGTGTAGAGATTATAATAATTTGGGTGATCAATTTGTAGAAAATGGAAAAGAAAGGCACGTCTTCTAGAGAAAAATTATTTGAAAATGAATAATATTTCCCCCCCCCCCCTCCCCCCCAAAAAAAGAAATGGATTAGAATGTAAAGCAAATCTAGTATTTTTTTCACTTAAAAAAATGAAAAAAAAAACCTCTTAAATTCATACACATTTTCAAACAAAAGAGAATAAAAAGCCAAAATGAACCAAATGGGATCCTACAAAATTTTATATAGATAGATATATAGATAGATACTTTGATTTTTTTAAATTCAATTTTTGATATTATCATTTAGAACATCTTCAAAAAAAATTCACTATTCCTTTCATTTGGACCCTATCCAAAATTTAATCCTACCTCATCCCTTTATTGTATAAGATTGCATTTTTAAAATAAAATTTTCAATACTTCTCAGATTGAAATTTTGAAAATCCAAAAATGAAAAAAATTATGTCAACTTATTACTCTACAAGTGCCTACTTTACAAAATATTGAGAGTTATTCCACACTACCAAGAATTCACCATTAAAAACTTGAAGAAGACACATTCTATCCACTTTGTTCTTAAGGGGTTATGAGATTATAATTTCTTTTAAATTATAAAATATAATTATAATTTGACTAATAAGTCATTTTATTAAAATACAAGTTCAATCAATCACTACAAAATTTAAACAAATATTTTGAAATTCAATATTTTTCACTCCCCAAAGGAATTCATTGACACCATTACAAAGCCCTTCTATTATAATTTCTATAGTTCTAGATATAAAATCTTTCATAGTGATTCCTTGGTTGTTGCTTGTATTGAAGGAATATACAAGCTCTAAGGTAGCACACACATTAGAGGAAAAATGAACTCTTTGAAGGGCTGCTAGAAAGTCCTCAAAGGACTCCAAAGATTACATTTTATTTTGCACTTCCATTAATTTTTCCTATTGTTGCTCACTTTATGTTGGGCTGTCAGATGATTGTCAATGTATAGGGTGGTTCAAAATCCAAGTATTGGAGGTATGTTCTAATTCTAAGGAACTTTCACCTTGATTATTAAACACCTTGTATCTTAGGTTTAGGATTCATTATTAAACACCTTGTACTCTAATGCACATTGCACTTTGACCAAGTCATCAAAAAAATGTCTAAAATAAAGTCTAGTTGAGGTTAAGGCACCCATTACTAACCAATGCCCTATTGGCAATCAATAGATGTCTGAATTTCAAGAGAGGTTATGACTCATTTCTATTTTTCAAAAAATGACACATGTCCTACATCTTGTGGGCCATGGCATGTTTGGGTCAAAAAAACACTATGACACATGTTCTTCATCTTGAGTTACTCTAAAAGAGGGTTTTTGGATGACTATAGACATTGGACATAAATCTAAACCAACTTTTGGCTTTCAAAATTCATTGTAATTTTGGTTCATGCTATAAAAATTACCAAAGTTTTGCAATTTCCATCATTTCTATCATTGCACCTCTGAAAATATTTGCTTTGCCTTGCACTACTTCAAATCATATCCAAAATTTACTTATTTGATTGATTCTCAATGCCTTCACCTTACCATCTACAATCAAGAAATTTTTTGATGGCCATGTGAAAAACTTCTTTCATTGACATTTGTGAAGATGAAGGGTAAAGTAGTCATTTTATAATGAAATCAATTGTCTATCATGAATCCTCAAATGATATGGGATAATCTGAAGATGAGAGCTTGACATTGTTAAATGTAGAAATTTTGCTCAAAGTATAATTTTAGACTTCATTTTGGCATAGTGAAATAATTTTTCAAAAAACTCTAAGCTAGATTAATGTGGAAAATCGATATAACTTTCATCTTCAAAAAAACATTTGTGATTTTGAGACTTTAATCAAAAGTTATGGATAAATTTCAAAGAGGGTTTGGAAGGGATGGAAATTTTTAACTTTTTCAAATATCCTATCTAAATTTTGTTCTACTTCTAATGCACCCTCATTATTAAGTCATGACTTCACCTTTGCAAAAGTTAGACAAATTGAACACACAATTAGTAAGATTCTATAAGGTCATTGTTGACGTCGAAATCCTTAAGGATATCATTTCATAGAAGCCATCCAGAGGCATGATTTTTTTTCTAATGCAATTGTTCTTTTATAAAATTCCACAATCTATACTTGGACCTTGAATGACCACCTATCTTCACTTGAAACCATCACAAGGTTTCAAGAAGAACCATTGTTTGGAGTTGAAAATTTCTATATAGCAACTATTTGGAATTAAAGCATTTCAAGCTTCAATTTTGATGTTCAAGGGGAATAGTTAGTGACAATAGTAAGCATTCTATGCTTTCAACTTGAAATATTCATGAAATATTGTGTGAGTGTCAAGAAAATATGAAATTATTTGGGTTGATTTTCTCTTGAAGAGGCTATTAACCTTGGAGCGCTCCAACATCCATTAGAGAAATAGAGAGACTATTTTGGGCCTGTTCCCTGTGCTAGGAATGAACCACTTTTGCCAAAAAATTTTTTATTGAAAATTTAAAAAATTAAAATTTAAAAAAGAATTAATAATTAATAATTTTCTATGATTAATTCATTAATTAAATATTATTATCTGATGTGGCAATGTCAATGCCACATTAGATCACTATTGTGGCGATGTTCCCCACTGTTTGGGAACTCTAGGAACTCACAATCTTCGAGTAGGCTTAAACCCCTTCTAATGTAAAAAGTGGACAATGAACAAATTGAAATTGTTGTATCTTCTCATTATTGCTTAGATGAACATTATCCTAATTTGGGGAGATACTTTGTCAAGTTGTTGTCCTATCTAAGAATTAGATTTGGTGTTACTAATGTACATATTTTTCTAAAATTTCAAATGTGCAAGTATGTCAAGTAGTTGACCAAGTCAAAATTGCATTGACTCTAGTTCAAACTAGGATTTGCCAAAATGAGGTCATCGATTTTAAGAACACCAAAATTTCAAAAAAGCAACATGTGAAGATAATCTCATTTTAAATCCATTCCAACAAATTTTACTCAAAAAATGATATTATTTTGCCTCTAATCAAATTTTGAAGGAATTTTGAAATTTTCATTTCAAAATTTATAAAAAAATATTGGTCATAGAATTGGTGAATCTAATCGTATGAATGGCATCTACAACTCACAACTTGCAAATTATATTTGTTTTTCAACTCCAAAATATACTTCCAAATAGCACTTTATAATGATTTTCTCAAATCGTCAACTCTGGAGATGAGTCTGGACATTCCAAGGTTAAACCCTAAACGCATCGACATCCATTTTTTGGACAATGAACAGTTTGAAATACCAGTTTCATCTTCCTAATTACTTGGATGAAAGTTATTTTAATTTGTGAAGATAAGTTATCAAGTTTTTGTCCTATCTAAGGGTTGGATTTAGTGTTACTAGAGTTTATATTTTTCTAAAATTACAAATGTGCAAGTATGTCAAGTGGTCAAATTGCATTGACTTTAGTTCTAAACTAGATTAGCCAAAATGAGGTCATAGATAGGAAGAACACAAAAATTTCAAAAAATCACCATGTGAAGAGAACCTCATTTCAAATCCATTACAACAAATTTTACTCAAAAAATGATAATATTTTGCTTGTAATCGAATTTTGAAGGAATTTTGGAATTTCTCTTTCAAAATTTATAAAAAAATCTTGGTGATAAAATTGGTGAATCTAACCATACAGATGGAATCTGAAAATCATAATCTACAACTTTCATTTGTATATCAATTCCTAAATATGCTTCCAAATAGCTCTTTACAATGATTTTTCTCAAACTGTCAATTTTGGAGATGAATCCGGACGTTTAGGGGTTAAATCTTAAAACCAAAAAAAAGGCTTCAGTTGAACTACCCACCTCCAACCGTAGCGGCAGAAAAAGTGGCAGACTCCGTTCATCATCTGACACCCAGAAGGGAATCTAGATTTGGAGGAAAATACGAAACTATTTAGCGAGATTCAATCATTAATGAATCGCTAAAATTAGTCGTGCCTGATACGTGAGCATGGACACTGAACAGGAGATTCCGCCTCAGTTTAGCAACAATTGAAGTACGTGGATGCGGACATCTCGACGTCCTCATTCTGAATATAATTATACTGATGATCGCCGAAGTTCCTGAATGGAATAATCTCTACCGCTGTGAAATACAAAACACTAAACCAATGTGCTCGTGAGACGTGAGCTCGTCCCTTCAACTTGGCATGCTAGCGTCACACGAACCGCTCTTTCTGTATTGAGTTTTTCAACAAAACCTTCCCTCCACTAATCTCGCCGTGACTGGACAGTACACGCCGTTAGAGGAGAGACAAAATAATCCCAAAAAAGAAGTTGATCAGTCTCTTTTCTAAGTTAGTAACCTCAGTTGCTGCAACAGAGTCACAAGGTTAGTGAACTGTTCAAGATCCAATTCCATTCCGAGCCAATTTTTTTGTAAACAAGCCTTTTTTTGGTGCCAGCAGGAAGTCGGAACTGGATAGACAGTCACAGAGAGTCCTATTTCCGGCGCAACTGATCAGCTCTCGAGTCTCGACTTGGAGTTCGGTCACTTCGGTGTCATCGTTCAAACGCTTGTTGTGGCTATGGACTAAAAGGAAGAAGGAAGGAAGGTGTCATCGACCAAACGTTCGTACCGGTAACGTGTACTCCGTCATGAGGAGTTTGAGTAAGTGAGTCAGTGATTTATAGATTGGACTTCATGTAGCATTACCGTACATTAGGGTCAGATTCATCAGACCCCATACGAAATCATTTCTTTCTCAGTTTATTTTCCTTCAGTTAACTTGATTCAGGATTTCTAGAATTTCATTTTACAGGATTTGGAGTATATTATGACCATGAGAATAGTTGAACACATTCTATGACTTTTAGTAGTTTTACAATTTTATTGGCACTTTGGGCTCTATCAATACCTATGACTTTATTGATATTCATGGCTTTGGTTTCATGGGTTTTTTGAGGATTAAGATTTTTTTATTAATATTTTTCCTCTATTCAATTATGCAACATTATAATTTTTCAAATTTTTCATTAGATGCCATATTGATTTATATTTAGAATTGATTTTTAACAAATCTGACCCTAGTGTAGGGTGGTATTCAAAATTTGAAGTGGCGTTGCCTTTCTTGAGTGCGATTTACCATGATACATCAATTTTTCTTGGTCTTTTTGCTTGCTTTCAATGGGATCTATTTTGGTTGTTCAATTTTCTAATCCAAGTAAAATTTTACTATGTCTATATAAGGAGATTTTTGATGCGCTTCCAATGATATTAATCACAAGTTCTAATTTTATACCAAGCAAAAGATATGAAGATAATTTAGTAAGCCATATAGAGAGTTGGATTGATAAACATATGCTCTTAGTTTGTTGCAAATCTAAAGAGGGGTTCATACTATGTCCTACATCTTGTTTTTCTAAGCCTCACTTCAAGGCCAAATTCCAACTTCTTGAGTTATAGAAGGGGAGAAAAAATACTACATGTGGGACTTAGAGCTTCATAGTGTAAAGGCTAGAGTCCTAACAACAAGTCCCAAGTTTTCTCATTTTTAATACTTTATGGCTAATACATGCCAAAAAATGGGTCAAAAAGTCAATAAAAAACATTTTGGAGGCTCTTCTAGCATGAAATTTGCAAAGAACAAAATTTTCCATAAAATCAACATTTGGATATGCTTGATTTAGTATTATTCTTCCCATATTATATGTAAAATGATAGATGGAATTTATAGCCCAAGTTGGGTCTTTACTTTTGCTAAATCCAAGTGGGGTTCTAAGTCCTACTTTTTTGGCTCCAAAACCTTCCAAAAGTGTTGCCATGTACTAGGCTTTCTTGAGTAGTTGGGCCTTGAGACATAGTGTGAAGCCTTAGGTCCCAATTTTCATCTATCCACCGATCAAAATTTTGAGAATTTGGTGAGATGGCAAACATGAGACATAATAAGAAATGTCCCTAAGAGCAATTCCAATGGATACATGACTTATGCCCTAGCTTAGTTTTTAAATGCAACCTAATGGGTCCATTACTTCCACCTAGATACTTGTGTCCTCTAGACTAGCATTTGGGATATTTTTTGAGATTTTGTAGCTATTTTCTTTCAATTCACATAGTGAAATGGGTTTCTCAAGTATAAAATCTAATTATTTTCTCTATTTTTTACTCTAAAATAGAAACTTTATAGATTTTTTTCACCATTTCTTTTTCAATGTTTTTGAATTGCAATTAGGTCTTTTTCTTGAATCCACCATCTAGCTTTAAACTATTGTACATATGCCACTGACCGTGCACATTTGGGTTTCGATAAGGTTTTTCACTAGGTGGGTACTATTTTTTTAGTATTTTCTTAAAATTAGAATTAGTAAATGAGATGAGAGTATTGTGGTAAAATGAAATCACGATTGTATTTGAAAAGTTGTGACCTTTCTACAATCAAGTTTGGAACTATACACATCAATGTGGGATAAATGTGCCATCCACTAACCGTGCATATTAGGATTCACTATAGGAATTAAATGTTGCTCTCTTTTTTCTAAGCTTAGCTATGAGACATTTCAATCGATCAAAAATTTCTTGAACTGTATTGTGACATGCACAGTAAGTGGTGTTGCACAGTCAGTAGCATGCCTACAATACTGGCGCTGATTTCCCAAACATTGCTCTGGACACACTGGGTCTCAACATGAATTTGGTTATGCTTTCAAGTGTCCTCATCTCTGCTTGGTACATGCCCTCCATTAACTTACTCCGGTATGGCTGCTACAACCAGTCAAAACAATGATGAATCTTTCTCCCTTGCTTCATCTTAGAGAGGCAAAACATCTAATCAAGATTGTCCATGAACAAAGCGTTCACAAAAGTTCAGAAAAGTGTCAAGCACTGGGGCAACATGGGCGGAACCAAGGCCAGGTAGGAATCGGAGTTGGGAATTTGCCCAGGTCAATTCTGGCCTAGGGAGAAGACACTACCACAAAAAAAGGGTATAGTTTTCAGCACACTTTTTCCTACACTTTTTTGGACATCAGTTTTGATACGAAAGTGTCTAAAACAGAGATGGCAGATCCCTTTGCAATGGAAATTGTCCATGTGTTTCAAGAAAACAACAAAAACAACAAAAACAAAAAACAAACAGAGATGACAACATTTTGACAATTTATTTGACCCTATCTTTGCACCTCACCTTCTCCTGAATGTTCAACTGTCTTTGGTCCGAAATGACCTTAAACTACCTTTGGAGATGGCCAGGTGATAGGGACTTCCAATGGAACCCATGAGGTTCCAGTTCAACTCCCCATGCCATGAGAGCTTAGTTTGCATAGAGAGGGGATTTGTTCCTCCACTTGTTCCTAAAGGGGATTGGTTCATGGTTTGCCATGGTTGTGTCAAGTCTATCCTTGCTACAATCCTTGAAGGCCATATGTATCAAAAAAAATGTTCAACCATCCATTGGCAGGATGATAAAAGTTTCAAAGAGTGCACTTTACCCAATGAATATTCATTGAGTGAAGTTAAAAAAAATTGTATAATATATCAATCAGAGAGATGAAGGGATGCACTCCATGAACCAAAAGAACTTTTTTTTTGAAGAACTAGAATTATTTAAAACTATTTTTAAAGAGTGATTTTTTCATCTATATTTTGAGCACATAGAGATTAACAATTTCAGATAACTCTGCAAATTACAATAGGTGGTTTGCTTTTAAAGTGTCGTTTTAAAATCTGATTGCTTTTACAAGGAAGCAAAACTCCTTGAAATAGTTTTAATACATTTTCATACCAAGAAAAATGGAATTGGCAACTAACCCAAGTCATTTCATATTTTTTGAACCTTCATGAAATTAGTTAAGAGTTTTTGAAGTTGAAAAAGGCAATGTTCACTGAAAGCGACCACCTCCTAAAATGTACACATAATACATTGAAGAAGGCAAAATATACCTCTATGTTAGTGATCACTTTTAGTGTAGGGGACCTTATTTGTGTGATGCATGAGTTAACATGGGAGAGGCAACCCATTCTTGATCACTCCCCCATTATGGCAACGTAAGGTCTAGTAATTCCAATCGGGAGGTGATTAACATGATTAATGCTAGCGCAATTGTGGCACATTATAATTGGCTACAACATTGTCAATATTGAAACCAACCCTTGTTGGATTTTGCAACCAGCCCTTGGTCAAAAATAGGAAAGTATGTATGACCAATATGATGGAACAAAATCTTCAGCTAAAAATTCATGGTAATCTTGTTTTGAGAAATAAAAATCTGAAAATTATGAAAATCTTATGAACTCTATTTCTGCACATGGGAAAATTTCCCATTGTTAAAAACTCCCTTGCAGATACATGTATTTGCTTAAGTGGTCAGAAATGGGTTGCCTCCCCTCACTGACTTGATAGGAGTGGACAGGGATTAAACAACATTACAATTAAGCTGAGCTGGGGTGACAATGGGCAGGAAAAGATGCTGTCTAACACACCACTGACCACGCATCCTTCTGTCTAATAAACTTGGGTGTGAGGTTTGCAGCAAGACACTTGGCTTGTCCTGTAAACTCAATCAGGTTAGTGGAAGAAACACTTCCAGCAAACTGCCTTGCTGTGCCACAATGGGAAAGTTTCTGAGTTTTTTCAGTCTCAAATAAGTTAACTTAGTGTACCCTGTGCCGTTGCCACAATCAAACTAAAAGTAAGAAAGTAATTTTCTAATTTTTGAAATCCATGAAAACTATGAAATTTCACAACTTTCAAACCATACTAGTTGTGCCCTGTGCCGTTGCCTCAGTCAAAAATAAAAATAAAAGTAAAACTATTTTTCTAATTTTTTTTTCATACAAACTTTGAAATTCAATAACTTTGACACCGTAGGTCCAAACGTCGTGAAACAAAGCCTGTGCACCCCTCCTCGCCGAGGGCTTTCCAACAGTACCAAGAACTTGACCGGGGGACACACGGTCCAGGAGATCTCAATGTAACAAACAAACAAAACAAAACAAATCAAAACAAAACAAAACAACCTATCTTAAGGTATGGATATTTAACCTCTAAACATCCAAATTCATCTCCAGAAATTGACGATTTGAGAAAAATTATCATAAAGTGCTATTTGGAAGCATATTTTGGAATTGACATACAAATAAAAGTTGTAGGCTATGAGTTGTAGATTCCATCCATACGGTTAGATTCATCAATGCTATCACCAATATATTTTTTTATAAATTTTGAAAGAGAAATTTCAAAATTCCTTCTAAATTTGATACAAGCAAAATATTATCATTTTTTGAGTAAAATTTGTTGGAATGGAATGGAATGCAATTGCACTTCACAAGGTCACATTTGTATGAAAAAATGTCCAAAATGGTAGTGCTTCTTTAGATTCATTATTCAAGGCAATTTGGTCACATGCTTGAAAATTTTCAAATCATTTGGAATTGTGCAATATATAGGAAAAAAATAGTAAATAGAAAGATGTTGAGAATGATTCAAAATATTAAATTGTTAACAATTTATTAATAGAATTGAAAATGCCAATCCCAATGTTTGTAATCTTGTAATAAACAATCTACATCCTATGATTTTATTTTTCTCCAAAAATATGGAAAATTGAGTTAAACAAAGGACTTCAAAGTTAATTTTAGAGTTGAGAGTCCATACTTGCCTACAAACTAAAACATCTCATAACTTTTGACTAATTGATCGAAATGCAATTTTCCAAAGCTTTTTATGTATACATAAATCTAGAAAACCAATTTCAAATTTTTACTTTTGAAAAAAGTGATTTTTCAGATATGCCTGGACTACTCGAATTGAGAAACAAACTACATATTAGGCCATAACTTTTGACTCATAAATGAAAATGTCCTGAAATTTAGTGTATATGAAAGATATTCCTCTTCCACACCTTCTATTAAAATTTTGGCCAAAAACATGGAAATCTCTAGTTACATGTACGTGCCCAAAATTTCTATGTTGCCAAAAAATGCACCTTGGTCCTTTAGGGGGTTAGGACCAAATGTTCAAATTTTAAACATTGGATGAATGCAAACACATCCTAAACAAACAAAAATGGTTTTTTTCATCCATCATATTTTTGGAATATTCTTATATTAGTTCTCTAATATTTGTATGGTATAGAATCTTTAGACTTTGCTTTGCAAATATTGTGTAACTCAAAGTGTATTGGTGGGTATGGCCTCAAAATAAAAACTTTTTTCACTTTAAAAATGATCCTTAAAAAATGAATTGAATAAAAAGTTCAATAAAAATCTTTATAATCCCTATGTTTGGAACTGAAAAGAAGAATTTTTTGAGAAATTCACAAATATTCAATCTACAATCAATTTTAGAACTCGAGGAATTTTTTATTTTTTGCATCAATTTTTTATTATTGAAATATATTAGTTTGTTTACTACAATAGTTGGTCTAATTGTATGGATATGATCTATGAATCATATTTTACAACTATCCTTTGAGAGTCATCATTAAATTATTATTCTAAATTGCATTTTATAATACATCTTTACAAATTTTGGAAATTTGAACTACCTCTTGGTCCTTAAGGGGTTAAATCATGCTTTGTAAATTAGAGATCTATTCTATAAGAGAATTGTTTTTTGAATTAAAAAAAATCTTATTTTGGAGTGTTTCATATTTTTGAATATTTTGAAAAAAAATGTAAATTACTTATCATTTGTTTCAATTGTGAATTGATTTATGAGAAAGTAGAAGAAATTCCCCCTCTACAATCATAGCAATTGGCCCAAAAATATCAGCACATACCATGTCGTGCAAGCCCAATAATCACTTTAGTAGGGTAAAAGGAATGGCTATAAAAACTATTTTAATCTCTTAAGCACTTTGAAATCCAAAATATTTTTTTGGGTGTTTCACGCATTGAAAGTGAAGTATCAAATTTTGGTTTTATCCTCTCACTTTTTTGTGAGATTGGAAAATCAAAAGACCTTTTAGAAAATCTAACTTTTACAAAGATTTAACAATTGGTTAAAAAGTAATGTTTTTGTTTTGTTTTGTCCTTCAATTTGGGCAAGTGGAGTAAAGGATTATTTTGCTTTAAAAATTTGCATACTTCTTTCTAGCTATGGATTCAACTTAATTATGAAGTCTTTAGATCTTTTTGCAAAGTAGAATTTGAGTTATGGGGCTTGAAAGCTTGACAATGCCACATTGTCAAAAGCTTGGGCAACTTAAAAATTTTTTTATTGTATTTATCTTTGTTTAGTCATTTCTCACACGTAAGTTACTTCTAAACCCCAATTTTTTTAAGCAAGACCTTTGTATCAATTAAGAATAAGATCTTCTAGTTACAAATCCTCAAAAGTGAATAAATTTTGATTTTTAGATCTACTTCTACTTTTTGGTAATTTGGGGAGTATTTTTTTAATTTTTGATTCAAGGAACTTCAAGAATTAAACATTCACTAGTGCGGGATAAATATGTAATTGTATACAAAATGGACATAATTGGGTGGGTGGTTTGTGTCTATGCCTTCTTCTACAAAGAAAGGTTACCTCATTTTTGAATTAAAAATAAGTATTTTTTTGAAATGATATATTAAAAAAACAATAAACTACATATCTTGAGGTTGTATCTTTGTAGTGTAGTCACTTGCTTTTGGAGTGACATCCTATTCAAACTTCATAATCTAAAGGTTTTAACAACTTCCTAACATGTAAGGTGGGTATTCCCTAAACCAACACTTTTTGCTCTTGTATTTAGTTACTATTATTAGACTATTCAAATTTTCATATTTTCTTGTTGGCAAGTGAAAGGAGGTTCCAATGCACCAAAAAACGCGACATTTGGATCCTGTGTTGTGTGCAAAAGTTAGGAAGGGTCAAAGTTTTTTCATATGCATTTTTGAATCATTAATTTTCTTTTACATGTGTACATATTCATTTTGGAGATGTATCAAGAATGATGATGACATTTTTGGATAAGTGGTGCATTTTTGGGATGCCTACCTTATTAGCTCTTTTGTCTAGAGCTAATAAACTTACCATTCTAAAGTAAATGAAGGCCAACTTTGATGAAAGGTAGGACATTACAGTGGTTATAAAAAGTTGTATGTAGCGTCTATCTTCCCCCAACCAAGTGTAAATGTAAAAGACTACCTCTACATTGTTGTTGCTTACTTCGTGTCCTGCATTCTTCACCTCTCCTACTTTGTTTACCACCTCTCCTCACAAACTTCGAACCTATGATTCCAAATTTGAATTCCAAATTTCCAAATTTCATCATGGGTGACAAATAAAAAAAATTCACTATTTTCCTAGGGGTAAAAATACAGACTTCAAATGACCACTTTAACGTCTTGTTACTCCACCCGCACCCCACCCCTCCAACATGCCAGGGTAGATTGACCCCCTCGCTCGTCCCCCCTAAGTCATTCCAGGGGTGCATGTAAGAAAAAAGACCCCCTATTTTGTGCTTCATTAATTTATCTTCTCTACCTCTCCTAGCTAATTTGGGGACTTTGATTGCAAATATGAATTCAAAATTTGTAAATTTTATCATGTGTGAAAAATAAAAAATTTCAGGGTTTTTACTTGGGGACGAGCGAGGGGGGCAATCCACCCCGGCCCTCCAACCAACCTATTCCAAACATTTGTCACTACTGTAGCCAGCCTAGGAATATTCACATGATTTGAATTTGAAATTCCAGAAACTCATTGGAAGGTCCGCAGCTGGAGATACTGTGCAAGTATGTTGAATTGCATTGCCCCCCAGCCTATAAAAAACAGAAGTCAGGGCTCTAACATCTTTTGATTTATTTAGCCTTCCAGCAATGGAATTCTGATTTTTATTTTATTTATTTATTTATATTTTATAAATCGGAATTTATTCCAGAGATGAACACAGAACAAATGGCGGAAAGCTGAGGGCCTCTCCCTGGATATGAAATGAACAAAGCTCAACCACAGACCTAAATTACATGAAGAGCCCGAGACTAAGTTAGGGCCTCCTCACATGTAAGTTATTGGTGGGTGGTGAAGCTTCACAGGGAGTGCTACAGGTGAATATTACAGTTGCACTTCCATGTGGACTCGGTGGGTGGAGAGGAATACAGTAAGCAATGGACATTAGTAGATTCTCTCAAGAGTGACTAGTCTCCACCAATGGAGTTGTCCACTAATATTCGTAAAATTTCAACTCCTCCTATCCTGCTTGCCCCCCCTGCAAGACAATTAGTTGAGCCTATTTTGGCTTGTTTCGTCTAACTGCTTGAATTAGTACAACGCTTGTCCATTGGGTGAGCATGTAAGCGTGCCCTTAGTGGGCTTCTTCAAGTTCCAAGTGGTGATTTTACCTACCCCTTGAATGGAATTCTGATTTCATTTCATTGGAGGAAGGAAATTTCCATTGAGTGAGGAATTGGATTATTACGCAAAGACTCTAAAAATTTTGAATATTTTCTTTACTAAGATTTCAATCATAATCTTTGTAAAATCCTATCAAAAATTGGGACCATTTCTTACTCCATGGAGTATAACCATGGGCAAATGTTTTGTAATTGCTTGAGTGTCCTTTCATACATTAAATTAGTTAGTTAGTTTGTTTTATTTGTTATAGAGATCTCAGGACAATGCATCCTTCGGTCATGTTATTGCTACCATCAAAAAAACTCTTTGCAAGGAGGGGTATACAAGCTTTGTTTTGTGGTGTAAAAGTTATTGGATTTTGAAGTTTTATGAATGAAAGAATGACTTTTACTTTTATTTTGATTGTGGGAACAACACAAGGCACATTAGTACTTATTGAAAATGGACATAGGATTGAAGAATTAGTAAAGGTATTATTGAATCCAAATGATCTTGGCCATACGGATCTTGGACAAAATTGGAAATGCAATACAATTATATGAGTTTAACAGAAAAATATTGAAATTGGCATTCAACAAGAAGGTGTTCAATTTTTTGATTAGAAGCTATTTGTATGTTCAAAATTTGATAACCTTTTATTTATATTGAAAATAACTTGAAGCATTTAACTTCAACTTTGAATATTTATAAAAAAAAACAAATTCTTGATGATATATCCAACAACTTCACAAACTTTATTCAACCACATTTGGCTAAAAATTCCCATCAATCTTTGCATCCCACTAAATCTAATAATTAGTTAATAATCTATAGTTTCCAAAAACTTTATATGGTACTTTGTCTTAGAGTATATTCAATCATACCAGAGTACTTCATCTTCAAATAATCAGACTATATTCAAGGCTTGCAATTCATTGGGAAGAATATTTCTAGTTTTAACATAAACGTATTGCAAAGCCTTAAGCCATGCATCTATTTGGTTGCTTGTGTTCTCTCCCCCCTATTGGTATAAAAAAATGTTTGAAAAGACACTATAGACGAGACTATTACTCTAAACTCTTTCTACCTTCTACTATCTTGAACAACAAAAAATACGAAAATAGAAGAAGAAATGTGGAAATGCAAGTGACATTGATAAATTCTCAAAATTCTGTATTCCAACTTTTGCAAAATTCAACCCTCCATTGAGCAATTAAGTACAACAATGTGGATGAGGCAAAGAAAGTGGCCAACAATACACAAAATTCTGAAAATATATGTTGAAAATCCGAATGGGTGGAGATGCTCAAAACAACCTATCTTTGCAAGTAGTCAATACGGACTGCCCATAACTCCTCCAAAATATATAAATCATAGTTTCATGTAGGACAGTTTTTTTCCTTTTCATTGATATATTTCATGATTCTTCTTGGAGCTTTCTTAATGAATATGAACGAGTGGATGATGATTAAGTGACACTTTTCAGAACATTCATCATCCAGAGCGAGCTTTGATGGTGGAGCATTTAGGGGTTAGATGTCGTGTTGTGGCTATGGCGCGTCGTTGCCTCTTCTTCCCCCCAAGAGTGAGCCACATTGCCGTCTCTTTTCTGTTCTTTTTCGTTTGCACTTGAGTATAGCTCACGAGGTTTGTCTGTCGCTGTGAAAAAGATTGACGAGTGCTTGAACCCCGAATTCGCGGACTGAGAGGTGACGGAGTGAATGGGCGGGCGGCTGAAGATTGAAAGTGTTTTTTTTTGAAATTTTCAATATTCTTGGGATATCCAGGTGATTGGGAGGGTTGCAAGAGCTGGAGGAGAAGGCGGTGGGAATGTGAAATGCGTGGTGAGGAATGATTCTGTGGGAAATTATAATTGTGGCAGCTGGATTGCGGGTGCGATCGAGGGTTCTTGAGCTTCTTGGATTTCGCGGTTCTGTATTGTGTTTCGGGACGGGATAGGCCTGTCTGGGGCGCTTCTTGGATGCAAACATTCTCTATGTCAATCTGAATTTGAGAGCTTGACGCGGTCTAGGTCGTGAGCTTGCTCCGTCCTACTGCCCTTCATTTCCGACATTTGGAGGTGATTTGATCATCGAAGACTTGTATCTCGTCTTTTCCTGAATCTCGTCATACCTTTTGTCGCGTTCGTTTTTTGGTAGGAACTGGCAAGCTATGTGAATGAGATTGGCCGTTCACAGCTCTGTGTTTGGAGAATGACTAGGTTAAGTTTCATTCAGGGTTAGGGCGCGGAGCACCTCTTCTTTTCCCCCAGAGAGGGTTCAATGTACTTGATGAATGTCTGTCGTTTATATTTTTAAGAGTCGGACTAGAGTATGTTTAGTTTTTTGTAAGTAGACGTGTACTACACTTATACTCGTACTAGCCGATCGCAGTATCTTTGGACCAGATTGTTAGAGGGCGGGTTTATGCTCTATGAAAGAGGATTCTATATGCGTCTCTTGAAGCATGTCAAGGGTTCATGTTGTACGGTATAGGATATCATTTGCGTTACGTCGAAGTTTTTATCCAGTATGAAGGAGTTTGATTATTGGACGATCAGTATAGTGCCTGGGAGAAATCACTTTGGATACGGGAGTCAAAATTTGATCTCAGCTAATTCAAGTAGTGATAAAATTTTACCACTATTTATGAATTTTTATGCGATCATTCAAAGTTGGAGTGTGTGTAACACTATAATTGAAAACCCCATTTCCATTAAAAGATTAGCGGCCTTAAACCTTAAGCCAATTCGTGTTTGCACCAGTCGCTCATAAGCCAACAACTTTTATGAATAGATGAGATGCTGTTGGTTACAGGGATCAGTCAGTAGGAGACGGGATCAGGACCCTATGAATAGTTTTATTATCCTCTCCTTTTAATGCTAGACCTGCGTTATGTAGATTCAACCAGCTGATTCTTATCTGTCTTCAAGTGCAATTGGTATTGTTGCAGAATCTATTATGAAGTTGCCTGGATTGGCTCTCTTGCAGGTTGAAGTTCCAGTTACTGCGGCTTAGCAAGGAGCTGGAGTCGAACTCCATAATCTGTTCATACGGTATGAATGGGAGCCAAGCACAGCAAGAGAGAGGTGTTTCTTCTGCACCCTGGCTTTGGCTTCAGATTCTATCTAGACATCGGGAGGATTTGGTTGCAATTGTGTTTTGTGAACACCAGTCGAGTGGGCTATCGAGAATTAGCTTGCAGATGAGAACATATAAGAGTGTGACTGCCATCAGTGAAGGGGAGAAGGGGGAGGTATTTCTGCTGGTTTTACCAAATGCGGCACAGACTGGTTTCTGAGCACATTGCGTGGCTTGAACACAAACCAGGCGCTTCTCGATTGTACAGCACCCAGTGGATCTCAATCTTCAAGGATCTCGCGGACTAGATCACTTCCTAGCAAAATCTTCTCCAGGAATCTCAGTCGCGAGCATGGGAGATTTTTCAAAGGAAGGCCTCTGCTGGAGGATGTGGACGGCATCGATCACATTGAAGAGTTTAAGAGACTAGTAGAATTCGAGAAGTTGCATGAAAAAGAAAGTACAAGTTCCTCAACCAAGCCAGAATTTGTACATAGCTGTATCGGCTCTCTTCGGGGCTCTAGAGAAGAGATCATCTACGAAGAAGAAGACGACGGCATTGTAGTAGCTGCTGGAGATCAGCAACAGACCCCATTAGGAAGCGTGCAAGCTAGCCCTTCTTCTAGTCGATCGTCATCTCAGGCTCCCTCTTTCCTTGCTGAAATTTTGGCTGAAGCTGAAAATTTTGAGGCAGTTGATGTGGCTCCGGAAGTTATTGTGGTCGACGTCCTAGTTGTAGTTGCCGATGACGGGGATTCTGGAAAGCCCGTTATGGACCAGGGATATCTGCTGGGTTCACCTAAGAATTGTGACAGTACTGACAGCGATCTAATCTCAGCCGCTGAATTTGTTGACAAGCCTTTGCAGATAGAGTCGTGGAGTGTTGATAATGTTTCTAATCTAGAAGTGATATGCAACCGAAATGGCTTGGGTGTATGTGAGGGTCAGACCTTTCTGGAGGGGAATTCTTTGACAGCTGGGGACGAAGACGGGGAGAGATCTATTGCATCCTGTAGTAAGGCACCTGTTTTGAAAGAGGTCTACTATTTTACTTTTCAGGCACAGAAACATTTTGGGCCACGTGGAGCCTGGAAACGACTGAAGAGAATTACTTGTGATCTGCAGAATTCTGGTTGCCAGATTGAAAGAAAGATGACTGGGAAGGGGAAAGTTGGTTTATCTTTCAACAATTCTGGGAAGCAGCCAAGGAAGCACAGTTTCACGGATTCCAGAGACTTTGTTTGGGATTCCAGAGATTTATCTGGGAAGAGGATCAAGGATGGAGAGGAAGAAGTGGATGATGCTACTCCCGCTGACATGCAGGCGGGTGCTTTTCCATGTGGTGTGCCGGGACAAATGAATCCTTTTTTGAAATATGATGCTGGTTTTCTCGGGAATATCCCTGAACAAGGTTACAAGAGATGTTCTCCAAAGAAGACCAGCAGAGGGACAGCTTTGGCTCGGAAAGTGCGAGGACTTGGGGGCTCGCCGAAGCCTGTGACATCGTTGGAGAGCTGTCTCAGGGCTCAGATGGCCGATGCACTCATCAGTTACAAATTCAAGTCAGAGCCTGTCCGAGTGAACCCACAGATGGCTAATGCGCTCATCAGGAACCGAGTTAGCCGACCACTTTACTACCCATCAACAGTAGATGAGGAAGGCGTCCTTGAGGATGCGGTTGACAACAGTATACTTCCGTCTCCAAATGTTCGCAATGTGGTTGATGAAAGCAGCAACTCCGAACCCAAACAAAGTGCTCTTCCAAAACTGCCTAATCTCTCCAAATTCTTGAAGGAGTATGCTGCAAAGCTTTCTAAATCTAGCAAGTGTGAGCATTGCACTCCGAGCCGTAGTAGAGCTCGAGCAAACGATCAGAAGGCTTCGAGCAGCACTTGTAAAGATATCCTTTTTCTCCTAGTCCTAAAGAAACCAAAAGTATCTCATTCTTGGCACTTCCTTTCAGATAGTTCTGATCCTGGACTTCATATATAATCGCATTGGTCTGCTAACGTCCTTTGTCCTGAATTGTAAAATTGAACCTTCTCTGGAACAAGTTCGGAGATTTTCTAAGGTTCTTGTAGAAGAATAATGTGGGGAGTATCAAGTATGCATGACCGTCTGGAGCTTGGGCGATTCAGAGTTACTTTAGTTTCTTCTAATTTGGTTTGATTATTATCATTATTATAAACTTTTCTTCGTTGTCCCATTGTCTAAACCGAGATTCTTACTGGACTGGCGGCGTGGATCTAGAGGCGTTTGACTAATATCGTTGGAACTTCCTGTTATGCGTTGCTCCTTGTTGACTGACCAAATGACGTATACACTTCCCTAACATTCATTTTCTGTTGTTTTGTTTCAGCTTCAACGATGCGTTCTTTCGAGACTCTCCTTTTCAGTTTTGGAGTGGGCCTTGGGGTGTTTGCTTCCGGTGTTCACAAACTTGAAGTGAAAAGGCTGAATCAGTTGTTGGAGCAGTCGCAAGCGGAACTGGAGACCCTGAAGTTAGAACTTGAAAGAAGGAAAAGTCCTTCACGCACTAATAGAGCCGAATCAGCTACGGTAAGCGACATCGCGCATTTGCTTGCCCTTCAGCGGAGGGCAGTTTCTGTAGGGGAGTTCACGGTTGGATTAACTTAGAATGCTCACATTTCTTCTCCTTACTGGACGCAAATCACTCTCTCGTTCTTTCTCGTTGTTTTTGTTCGTGATTGTCTCTTAGTTTGGCGCCAAGAGTGAACATGGTTGACAAAAATTTTGCACCTCCTACTTTGACGTGGTGTTAATACGTCTACCTTATGTCTTTTAGAGATTACAGTTCAGTATTGCATGAGAATCGCAGATAAGGTTCACCTCAGTATCCATGCTGTCTCTGATCAGTGTGGAGATGTAATCCTTTTAATGTTCATGCTCTTAGTAAATCCTCACCGTGTTATCACTGGTTTGGGGCTTGCTCAGCAGGGAATAGTTAGCAAAGGTCAGTGTTCTGTGAGGAGCTATTATGGATCAGAGCAGCAAGAAGATCAAATGGCTGAACTCGAAGCGGAGTTGGAGGCTGAACTTGACCAACTTACTGGGGGGGATTCCGCAACGATGACAAGTCAATACTCAGCTATGGACGAGGTATTGACTGACCTTCTTGAACTTCGTACAGCTATCTTGGTGGGCTAGCTAGACACCTGTGCCGATCGTCATGTCTTATTGCGTGTCAGGCTAACAACTACTAGATATATGTCATCTGTCAGGTAGGCAATTGTCATGTCTTATACTGTGGGTGTTCGATTTCAGCGGGTGAGAAATTAAGTGTCGCCCACAAGAATTCTGTCCAAGGAGATTGTAAGCCACTTTGCAGTTTCCAAGCTGGTCACAAGTGCCTCACTAAATATGAAAAATATATGTATTAATGTGGCGTCTTGTAATTATTGTGGTTCATAGTACATAGTGTATTTTGGTGTCGGTGCAGTGTGTAGGCAATGGGATAGTGGCCAGATGAATGATGGTTTTGTTGGTGGTGATGGTTGTGGCAGCTGGACATGGATACGTCGGTGGTTTACGGTGATCTAGAACCGACAGGCCTTCCTGCAGGAGTTGAGGAAGATTCCGATGAGACACCTCCTGGACAACCTGCATGCTTGAACAATTATGCAGTTTCACCACGAGAGCTCACGCGCTTGTTGCACAAACTACAGGTTTGTGGAGCTCTGTGTGGTGTAGTCACTTGAGTTAAATTTCATTCCTGTGATCATTTCCGTTGCGGTGTTCCTTGACAGTTTCGACGTTCCTGTGAGGTTGTCGAATTTTATGATCCTTATCGGCATTTATGCTAATGATTGATATGTATGGGGAAAAATACAGACATCTCGACAAGACAATTTAATTGCTGACTTGGAAGAAGACCTTGAAGCAGCGCTGTCAAAATTACAAAGTAGAGAAAAGGAGCTTGAGCTTTGGAAGGATAGAGTCAAGCGGTTGACGAAGGTTTCCTTTGTTTCTGCTTCAGGTGAGCTTTTTATACCTTTTCTTATTTGAACTTCATTGCCAAATTTTTTTCTCAGTAACGTGAGATGTCCATTACCCTATCACACTGAATTTGTAAGGGTGGAATGTCAATGTTACTATTAGTGCTGACGTTATCGTGTATCGGCCATATTCTAATTCGATATGGCCATATTCATGCCTGCAGCTGATGAATATTTGAACCCAAGTATACCTGCTGAGGGCGTGGCTACAGAAGTATCAACTGCTTCGAGAAGTGTTGATCCTCTCGGGAGCCAAGGATGCCCTCCAATTCCAGTGCAGGAACACGAGGCACCAGCTACCGGCATTGTGTCCGAGGAAGACCCAGCAAGACCTGGTTTACATGCATCCACCGGACCTGTAACACAAGTTGATTTGAAATCAAGTTTGCAAAAGCAGGTGGGTCTCAAGTATTTTTTTGGTGTCCTCTAACGGTCGACGGTCTGCATCTTTGAATGACCTGCAAGTGAACACTATCGTTTTGACTTTATTTTTTTTTCAGACGCTGTCTCGACTATACTAATTTCAGGCCAAATAACACGATATTAACTTCCTCCGTGTGGTATTTGCCACAGGAACCTGCAGACATGGGTAGGGAGAGTTTTTCCGACAGCAGCTCTGAAATTACTGCTAGGGACTGTAAACCAATATTGGACAATGCTCAGATTATTTCGCAGCTGATTGATTCTGTTCATGGATTGGAGTCGTATGGCGATCGTGCAGAGAGTGTAGAGATGGGCAGTACCACTCCTAGTCAAGGTCTCTTCTCAAGTTCCGTCTCAATTTCGGATATCTTGGATGAGACTCCTGAAAGACATAGAGACAGAGGTAATTTGATGCCTCGAGCAAAACTCGTGGTTCCCCATCCAAGCAGACGGACCTCATACAACTCTGACGTTGGCAATCCAGTGCTTATCAGGAACGTATCAGAAAACGAGACTCCTCCTACAGCTGATGTAAGATATACCGAATCATCGTCTGACATGTCAGAGGCAGATTACAGGACAATGGAGATTCCTTATTCTATTAAGTACATAGATTCGACAACTGGGCCAGCTTCTGAGCCTGGGGTCCCTTCTGAGGAGAATCCTTCATACTGGGTGGGCCAGGCAGGACTGACCACACCTGTTGAGAAGGCGAGGCAGCAATTGTTCAAGTCACCACAAAGTGCGCCTGCAGAGTGGCCAGGGGAACTGAGCCCCACAGTTTCAGAAAAAATTGCGCGGTGGGAAGGGTTAATGGATGGGGAGACGCCTGGTCCTGCAACAGGGTCTGATTGGGAGTGCCAATCTCGGGCCTCAGAGTTGGATGATGCCAATGTGTTTAGCGAGGAAAATTTGGTGTTGGAGGCTGAAGAAATGCTTGGAAGTATGTTAATCAAGCGAATTGTGGAGAAGTCCAGGCTCGGGTCTGACTCGCTTGTCAAGAAGGCACAATCTGCACTTGCCACCCTGGAGAGAGATGATGGAGTTGAGTTTGATGCACATCATGGAGACGATACCTTTATGAACGAAAGGACAGATTCTGAGGCGGATTTCTCAGAGATAAGTGACGACCATGAGAAACAGCAGCAGACAAACTTTTTGGATGAAGCTGTGCGTGAAGAATACGAATTCTTCCGTAGGCTTGAAATCATCAGCAAAGATAGAAAAAGTGCCAAGGAGAAGGCCACGAAAGAAACAGCTGATGCTGGAGGTGTAGCTTTGGATACAGTTCCGGAGTTGAATGCACAACTACCTCCAGGTACTGGGCCTATCCCACTTCGTCAGTCATGGTATACTCAACTCCTCTCTAATGACACTCTAATTGCACATTCCTTGTATAACTTCAGATTCTGTCGTGTAGGTACGCATCTGACTGGACAGCCTCTGCATTTTGGAGCCCATTTGTCCCTCCGAGGCAGTGTCATTTGAGAGGGTTGAGTGTATCGATCAGATAGTGGTCAAATTTACCATACTCACTGACCTGTTTTTCTCCTTGCAGCTACTCAACCTTCTGGAATCTCAAATGCAGTGAGAAAAGATGTTGGAGAACAACCACCACCAGATGACTTAGGTAAAGGGCACAGCGTGAAGCAGTTGGTGAAATCCAACATTAGGGGAAGGGAGGATTGGCTCTCTCGTAGAGATCCTCGCCCAGAGACGTTGAGAGCCAGAAGTGACTATAGAGAAGATGAAGTACGAAGTCGAAGGCGGTCGTGAGAACAAAAGCAGTGCACTTCTGCGATGGATTGAACTCCCAGATGATTTGGATACACACTGTGAACTCTCAATGTCATTGCAATCAGAACCTGTGAATACACCCTTGCAGTAGATGGTGCAACTACTGGGAGTGAAAGCTGGGAGTGTTGCAGGTGACATGAAGAAATGTGTAACGTCTGCTGATCTGCTTGTACACTGTCGTCGAAAATTAACGTGTGAGTTGGGTGGGCCTTTGACTCTCTTTGGTGTTTAGCAGATTACATTTGCACTGTGTACCAGAAATCTGTAGCAGATATTAATAGTACCCAGGCTTCGCATTGTATAGTAACATTTTTTTGTTAGAATCATATTGATTGGACTGGTCAGTGCACACAACACTTGATCGGTATCAGGAATTGGACGAAGTTCACTGTTGACAGGCCATTTAACCCTGGAAGGACGGAGCCTATGACCATGGCATCTGTACCAATTTTTGTGGCTTCGTGTCCTTTATTTTTAGTTAATTTTGAGTGAGAATTACTTTATTTTATTTTCGGAGTTGAAATCACATGTCTTCTATAAGTCGTAAAATTTTCAGATTTATTAGTGATCATTTGAAATTATCACGACACTTTGAAGGAAAAGTGAAAAAAATTCATATCTTATACAAAATTTGCACACAAAATTTTAAATTTTCATTATAAGTGTATTTGAGTGAAAAATATTGTAATGTAATCCAAGTTCTTATGTCATTCTAAAAATAGAAATTTAGTAGACTATGGCAATAGGCCTGACGTTCAAAATGTAACCAAATATTCATTTTTTGAAATTCTTGAGAATTTTGAATTGGAATAAGAACTAGACCTGGTCTTCTTCATTTCATTAGTTGGAATTCAATTCAAACCATATCATTTTCATGGGTGAAATTTAGATCTAGTGTCAAGGGCTAGAAATTGTCAAATATGTTAAGGTATCCATGCCTAAAGCAATTACTTTTTTTCAAACTAGCAATTTTGAACATAATTTGGGAAAAATATCTTATCACCATTTTAGCAAATGAAAGCAAAAGTGAATGCAATTGGTTTGAGAATTTTTAGAATTTGTGTTCATACAGTCACTTCAAATTTTCAAAGTTGAGGTCATAGAAACATCTTCTATTGACACTAGACTACTCTTAATGGAACATCCTCGAAGTACAAGATGCTTCAAATTTCATTGGTTGCTTGAATAACTCTTCAACCTCTATTAGCTCCTTTTGAAAATGAATGTTCAGTTTGAGTATATGCTTTGTCATATTTGGATCAATGAGCTGTTATTAAAAACTCTTTTCTAGTTGGTGGGAAGGTAAACTAGCCTATGATGTGTAGAATAACTTATTTGCCTTGTTGATGTTTTTGAAAAAAACAAACAAAGTTTTATATAAAGACAAATATGATAAATGGAGAGAGCAATTGAAATTTTATTCTTTTGACGAAACGAATTTGTTATGAACTTTTGAAGTTTGCTACCTAGTTAGCCCAAAACAATCTTTAGATTACCCCAAAACCATCAAAAAGTGTACCCATAGTAATCTTTGGACCACCTAAAGTAGTAGCAATATTTTCTAACATAGTTGCAATATTTTCTAACATGGGCATGACATAAAGGAATAAAAAGTTAATTCTTGTAATGAATTTACACTAGAAAGGTGGAAGTTCCTAAAGTAGTCACTAATAACTCCATCACCATCATCCAAAGCATTGATTTTGGCCATTAACCTACCTAATGAAGTCCTAATCAAATTTATTAGATAAAGTTTACCATGGATTGATGAAAGACTGTAATGGATGTTTTTATAGGTGTGCATTAAAGAATTGGCATGTCATGGGTTGGTTTACCTTAAATGGCCTAGTGTTGCAAAAGGGTGAAGATACCTTACAAGGTCGTCAAAGGCACACACATCCTAATTCATACAAAAATATGAAAAACACTTATGATGATGTTTTTTAGTACGGAGTACATAACAAGTGGAAAAGAGTCAACCACTCCAAAAAAATTGGATGAAAAAAATTGATTAGCATCTTCTAACAAGTATCCATTGTCATTCAGAAGTTAGGATTTGGCTCCTTCAACACTCTAGGGTTAAAAGCTTGATAGAGCATTTTGCCAAACAAATTTTGATTTGGTTAGCTTTGAAACATTGCACAACCAAACCATGGCTAATGAATGACTTTCAAGATGACTATAGAAATGAAGAATGCACCTAATGAGATCATCTTTGGCAAAATATCTTGGTTATAGGTCTTGTCCTTTCAAGCCCCGATTACATCTTGAGAAACATTTAACTTCCAATCAGTGGTTCAACTACTTTGTAGCATTCATAGTTTTCTAGTTTGATGAGCAACAAAAGTTGTTGTCATTTCTTTTGATTCTTATTAGTCTTGAACTAGGATATACAAAATTCTCTACTTACATGCCACAAGGGCTACTACCTCTCTTTCTAAATAATAACAATGTTCCCTTTGTAAAATATAAAAGAAATATTGGTATTGTTCAAAAACAAAGGGAGTACTAGACTTTTATCCTTGCAATAGCCTTAAAAAGCCTCATGCCGACATCCCATCCTAAGTCTACAATAGAACTTCTATAAGGTAATAGCCCTAGGACCAAAGGAAAATATTACATTAGAGAAATTATCGCTTTAGAGAGGGTTTGCAACATCAATGACATTTTAAGATATTTTAAGTGGGCTGCAATTTCATGGTGCTCCTAGATTGAAGTTATGTTCACCAAAGTGCCTTCTCAATTCTCAATTCAATGAAAATTTATTTGTTTTTTTACTTATTTTGTACATCTTCAATGCGCAGAAGCCAAGACCATAGAAATATTATCACTTCACAAAGGTTATTGGCTTACAAAAGTTCACGTAATAGAAGTTCTATTGTAGAAAATGTAGGCAGTAAACTACTCCTTTCGAACATATCTAGTTACCCTTGGATTCAAAGACGGCATCATAGGGTGATTAAATCTTGGGAGAGCTCTATATTGATATGGTATTCTTCAAGGAAAAAACTCGCCAACCCTATTTGCTTCTCCATAGATTCAATAACAAATCTCAAAATTTATTTTCCGACATCAAGTGAAAATCAATCTTGACCCAACCTTCAATTTCATATCATACTTCACACATTTGTCCAATAATAATGCAATATGATGAATTTTGCATTCCCAAGTTTCTAGGGGGCACAGTATGCCCTCTAAACCACTTAGGGGTTCACCCCTAGAGGACCAAGGTACATTTCTAGGTAGAAATTGTGAAAAATTAACACTTTTTAGAGTAGTGAGAAATAAATGACAAAAAAAAGTTCTCAAATTCAATTGTACAAATTTGTAGTAGACTATTATTGGAATGTAAGGAAAATATTTCGAAAACTTTAATTGCATGGATTGAAAGATTATAGGGTTTGAAGTTAGAAGAAAAAGTTTTTTTTACCTTGTCTACTAAGGCCAACAAACTTTAACTCCTCCTAAAGAGAGAGTTTTATACTACACATGTTGTTTTTTACATTTGCATCTTATATCATGTAAGTTACATACTTGCCAAATTTCAAAAGTAGAGGAGGAGTTTTGCACATATTGCCTAAAGCTACCTATACTACCCAAAAAGATCAAGGCAACAAAACTTTGGATCCAAGCACCCAATCGAAATTATATTTCTACTAAAGGGATACACATTTACACCTTGTATCCAAATTTCATGAATATTTGACTAAAATTGACTTCATATATAACTACCCAAGATCTCTTGTACACGTTGAATGGTCTAGTGGTTCTTTAAGGTTGATGTGCTTGTTCAATTAGCGTTGTGGGGTTTAATGTCTCTTGGACAACAAGGATTTTTCAACTATTTATGGTGACCCAAAGTCAAAAGCCTACGAATATTGAAATATTGATTTTTTTTTTTTTTTACATTTGGAGCAAATCTCATTTCTAATAAGTTAAATTTTTTATTCTCAATATTTTTACATTCAAAATGAATTCCTCACAAGACATGTGTTGCAACTTCTATATCAAATGTAAGTGGTTGGTTACTAGTGAGAGGGGATTCTTGGAGTACTAAGCTATTATGCAAAGAAAGGGTTCTTGAGTACCAAGCTACACTGTCAAGGTTTATTTCTAAAGGCCCATATGAGCATGAGGATCTAGGATTCCTTTCTACTACTATGCAAGCACTACACATGGGATTGATTTTATTCTCATGTCCTCCAAACTAGGAATGGAAGATAAGTTTAGATCTCTTCCCTCATGATTTGCACAAACAATTTGTGATCGTTGCTTCTCTCCAAGCAATGTTTTGGGAGGATTTTTTCCGAATTTTTATTTTTTAAATGAAGAAAAAATTGGAGTGTCTTTAAATTGGCCTATTCCACATTGAAATTATTATTGCCTAACTTTTTGTATGAAGAATGAACACAAATTGTTCTATATTTTTGTGGAGAACATTTTTTTGCACCAATTCATAATTATGCAAGTATAATAGAAAGAGTTGTACAAGTGTGCAAAATAACTATTAATAGAATAAGGAATGCTGTATGAGTTGTTACACATACATGCTTGCAACAATGACCTTATATTGTTGCACCTTTGAAAGACTAGAGAATCTCATAACCAATTCTTAAGACTTTCAACATGTTCAATAAAGTTTCCAAATAACTCATTATGGAAAATCATCCTTTTTCTAAAGTTTAAACTATATTTCAAGTACAAGTAGTGCCAATTATCAATTTGCACATTAATAATTGATTCATGTCTCTTTATGTTCTTGATTTTTTTATTCCTCTTTAGTGGTATCTTAATTAGTGTTTTAGATTTTAGATTTTTTTAATGCATACTACTTGTTGTGAAGTTTGCTAAGTATCCATGAAATCACAAGGCTTTTCAGTGTTGTGGGTGTTTGTATATGTAGTATGAAGATTCATTGTATAACCAAAAGGACATTAAAATCCAAAAGCCAAATCTATCTCAAAGTTGCAAAGAAGTTTATTTTCAAATAGTTTCTACTTTGTAGATCCAAAGTCCAATCAATAGATACAACTATTGATGGAGTTTATTTTTGACACCCACACCACCATACCACCAACAAAATCTTGCCTTTTGTGCTTTCAAATAAGACTAGCCTCTTGAATGCCTCTCAAGTTTGCTCTAACAAATTCTAGAGCTTTAAACGAAGAAGACAAAGTATATAGACAAGAAGTAGAATATCCTTGCTCAAAGAGTTAACTAAATGCTAAGACACAATGGAAATAAAAAGGGACCATAAGTACCAACTCTAAACCTATAAATATCCCCAAATAAAGTTGAGGGTTGCAAAGTTCTTGGTACAAATTTTCATCTTAGACCCTATAACTTCTTACAAAGGAGGAATTTTTCACTCACCATACATGTATTAGTGCAATTCATGTTGAAAATTCATCACAAATATCATTAAAAAATTATTCATCATTTGTAAAAATTTATTAAAAATTCATTTTGAAACAAGCACTAGTAGGATAAATTAGTATAGTGAATAGCCTAAATTGTGACAACATTCACTTTCTTTTTAAAACAAAATAGCACCAATTTTAGAACTTGATGCAATCCAACTCTTGGCAAGGGATTACAAAAACTACTTGTTCATTTTGTTTCAACTTTTTGAAGTATTCAAAATACTAGAGCTTTGGAGGAAAAATATTTAGAAAAATATGAAAGACTATTGGATGACTAAAAATAATATATCATCAAAATTTCAAATCTATGAAGTAGCTTCACTAAAAGTTACACACAAAAATGAATCAATTTAAAATTTCAAAAAAAAAAATATATTTATGATTTTCTTTTATAAAAATTGTGAAAATTAAAACAAGAATTGTATATTTACTTCATCTGAAAGGGACTTTGGTCAACCAATCTTTTATATCTTAATAGAAGTAAATTCTATGATCCTAGTATTGGACGAAAGAAGTGCAATTTACTAGGGGAAGGCATTGTGCAAAAAAACACTTTAAAGCTAGGTGAGGAACTATTGGGTCCATTTTATTTAGAAAATGTGAAAACTATAAAACTTTCAAAGTGAAATAGTTCCAAAATTGTGCTTGTTTTAATTTAGAGAATATTTGAGGAATACGTTTTTAATATTTTAAAAATTAATCCAAATTTTTAGAATATTCTAAAAGTACATGTATTATTTTATATCCCCTAATTAAATACCCTTGGTCCCTAGCTAGGTTTTACATTTCACACTATATATGTCTTCTCTAGGACATTTGAAGAACATGTATGTCAAGATGAACAATATTCAATGTTAGAAAGTTCTTTATCAATCTTTGTAAACTTAAAAAATACATTCACATCTCTATCTTCAAATCTAAACTTGTTTCTTTGGACTAAACTTTACATATCCCCTCCAATTGGATGCATTTTACAAATAATACATGTTTTTGAAAGATATAAAAATGGTACATTAATAGTTATGGATATCTTGGGTATGAATTTAGGATCTTTTGGACGCATAATGTAATCTTTTTGCCAAGAAACTTACTTCCTAGACTCTTGACCGCTTGTGACAGAAAATAATACAAATCTTTCTTGGAATTACTTGGACATGCTCGAAGGCTTTGGACTACTTGTTGGTATGTAAAATTGTCTATTTATATTCTTGCAAAAGTAGCAAGTTTGACCTTTTGGTTGCTTAGTACAACTACATTGAATTTGGTGATTGGTCAATTTTTATATTTTAGACACATTTTATATCTTTAAGTGGGAACCAAGATGTTCTATTGGAACTTGGAACTTGGAAGACTTTTCAAATGTTGATGCCAAATCGTAGCTTGTTTTTTTAGCATGCAAATGTGTGATGTTCATAACCCCTAAAGGAATGGGGCATAGGTTTTGGGCATAAATTGTCAAAAATAGTACCATTTCTAAGGAGTAGAGAGAAAAAATTCTAAGAAATTTTAAAAAACTCAACAACAAAATTTTGAGATAGAATAGTATGAAAATTTATATAAATTATTTCAAAAAGTTTGACCAAGCATTTTGAAAGGCTAGAGTGATTGAATTTCAAAGATTTTTTCCCCTTGCCCAACTAGGGCAATACACTTTAATTCCTCTCAGGGTAAGAGTTGTGTACTAGGTATGGTTGTTTATTTGATAGTTTCATCCAATACTATGATCATTACATATGCTAAATTTTAGGAAATAGAAGAATATTTATGTAGATGCTACCCAAAAATTTCTTGCCTTGTTCTAAAATCTTTGGGCAACATAACTTTTGATCCAAACCCCCAATTGGAAGAAAATTTGTATCCTTGCTAAAGGGGTACATGTCTACCTATACATTTTGTGTGAAAATTTCTAAAGTTACATTCAAAAATTGACTTTTTAGACACCTAATCAAATTTCCACTTTGTCCTTTAGGGGCTCAGAAATTAAAGGTGATTCTTAAAGTACCTTGAATGTATCCAACATAGTGGCCTAGAACTCACTTTTGAGTGGTATAGAATTAAAAATGGAAAGTACTATAATCAAAAGTCTATAAAAAATTATGTTAAATGGATACAAGAATATTACCATTTTGGTTTTGGATAATATTAAAGGCCCCATTAAAATTTAGCTATGAGACATTTTGAAATTGTATGAGATCATCAAAAAATTTAAGAGAAATCAAATACAATTTGTTTTGTAATAACTTAATTCTTAGGTAGAATCTTAAGAAAATCAAAGTTGATAACATAGGATAATTATTTATCCTATACACAACACTAGACCCACATTAAATAAACATCTTTGAAACACAAAATGTCTTTACTCACATTGGTGCTTCAAAAAACTTTACATCTAACATTGGTTGATCTTGAAAACTTATGGCAATTGCAATATGCAATCATAATAATGTCCATTCCTTTTTCCTTTTTTATGCATTGGAGAATGAAAAGGGTCTCTTTCAAGTGTACATATATACTTTATATGAAATGAGATCCAAGGACTCCTTGGTCCTTCTCAATCCAATTTTTTTGGAAAATATGTTGAATAGTTTGGGAGAGTATACAAGGATTCTTCCAAATTGTGATATAGATTTATATATTTGTTTAATTGAACAAAAGGGGGAGTCCCCCACATGAAAAAAGTAACCAAATATAATACGATAATCCTAAGACTGATGCTAATATAATTCCAAATTTGTTGAGAGTGAGGGCAATCCCGGAATCTTTAGTAGATAGATTCCACCATTGCTATGTAGATTCACATACTAAATAAGTGAGTACAACCAATAAGGAAATTTAGCCTCACTAGAAGTTGATGGTGAGGGCTTGGTGGCCACGGTCAACCGACCCCCTCACTTGTCCCCAAGGAAAAAGTATGAATTTTTTTAATTGCCATGCATGATAAAATTTGAAAATTTTGAATGCACATAATAGAAGCCCCAAATTAGCTAGGAGAGCTATAGAAGATAATTTAATCAAGCACAAAATAGGGGGGCTTTCTTTTACATGCACCTTTGGAATGATTTAGGGAGGATAAGTGAGGGGGCTAATTCACCTTGGTTGGCTTGGTGTGGCACCATTAATTATAAAGGAAAAAGTGAAAAAATTCTTATCAAAGACAAAATATGTTCAATAGTCTGAAATTTTCACAATAAGGTATGTCATATAGTTTATAAAATCATAGTATCAAACCAAAGTTCTTGTGTCATTATAAAATAAGAAAATAAAAAACCCATAGTGGTAAGCCCAAAGTTCAAATTGCAATAGAATGTTGAGTTTTTCAAAATGTTCAAATTGGAATAGAAATTGCACTTGCTAAACTTCATTTCATCAGTGGGGCACAAATTCCAAAAACATCATTTTTATAGCTAAAATTCAATATAGAGCAAGAAGTAATCAAAATACACTTCAAGGGTACCGATAATCTATGATAAAAATATCTTCTTCTTCTGCAAAATTCATAATACAAAAATGAGGGAACATTCAAAACTATTCTCTTAAAATGCACTCAAGCAACTCCTCTAATAAAAATTGGATAAAACACTTTTTTTTCCCATCCTACTACAGTGGAGCCCCTACTGAAATCATGCAAAGTGAGGACACAAAACGTACTCAGCGGCATTTCAGGGATATTTTCGACTTTGCAGCCTGAGGAAGTAGTACGCGCGGAGCGGGTTGAATCTCCTGCGTTTCTCACCAATTGTCTAAATGCGAAAAATCTCAATCCGAAGCAGAAACGAACTGGAGCTCGTGTAGTTTGATGACTTTTGCCGTTGTTGCGTAGTTGCTGGGTACCTGTGGAACCCGGTTCATTTTCCTTCACACTACAGTAGATGCGGAAACAGTCTCTGTCTGGCCGTATTGGTACAACCAGGCCAGAGTGAGCAATCCAGAGACGGATTCTCAGAATTGAAGAAGTTGATTCAATGTGCGGAAATATGCTCAGTGATTCAAGACAGATACCGCCTTCTCGATGGTTTACATTTTCGTTCACACGAGATGAAACAGTATCTATCAGGTGTCCGTCGTTAAAACTAGCAGGAAAGAGTGCAATCGAGTGATCCTCAGAAATGAAGAAGCTGATTTGGTGTGCGGAAGTGTATATTCTCAGTGGAGCAAGACAGATACCGCCTTCTCCATCGAAAGCCTACATTGCTCCAGCCTTCGGATTTGGTTTGGCCTGTGCAGAGCAGGATACACTGAGGATTGGACAATATTATTGAAGATTGTTTCGAAGTGATCCTATCGTTGCGAGGACATGGCCGACAGGGAGGATAAGGAGGACGTCGAAATTGGGAAAGTAGAAATTTGTACAGCAGTACCAGGCGTTCAACCTGCCCTACCAAATGTTCTCGAGCAAGCGAGATTCGGGAATCGTGACATGTTCCGGACTGAATTGGAGAGCGGCAACCATCCTTTGGACTTCAAAGCTGAACGTGGCCAGTACTTCAACCGAACTCCTCTCCACTTGGCGGCGATGGAGGGGCACGAGGAGATTGTGGAATTCGTATTGAGCCGCCCAGAGATTTCCAGAGAGGTTGTGAACGCCAAGGATTGCTTTGGCTACACGGCGCTGCACTTGGCCGTCCGGCACTCGCACGAGATCGTTGTGAGACTCCTCACGACGTCTTCATTGGTGCTCCCAGACAGATTTCTTGCAGCCACCAGTGAGCCAGATGATCTCGGTGAGCGTTACGGTGGCTACACACCTCTCCACTTGGCTGCGGTGAGCGGGCACATAGCCATAGCCAGGCTCCTGGTCCGACAGCCTTGCCAAGTGGAGTTTGCGTACGACCCTGTGAACATCTTTGCCATGACCTGGCGTAATTCGACGCCCTTGGACTTAGCCCGACAGAACAAGTTTCGGGACCTTGAGGACTTCTTGGAAACTTCGGATTTGAACTGGCTGCAGCAAGAAAGAACGAGGACTGCCACTTCCGCGAATGCTATTCTCGTGGGTGCGGCCCTGGTGGCGGCAGCCGCCTTCGGCGCGTGGCTGCAGCCTCCAGGAGGCATGCCGAACTCAGATTCTAGGTCACCATCTCCCAGCCCTTCCGCGTCCTCTTCGTCACCAAGTTCCGACCGGACTCGTTGTTCCGAGTTTTATTTGAGTGTCACGTTTGCATTTGCGTTTTCCGTGTTGTCCCTTTTAACTGGAATTGTGGCTACACTCCCGTACACAGAGGTATCCTTGAATGTCGATCTGCGGCCACTGCGACGGACCCTCAACCTTGCGAGAAGGAGTCTGCTGATGGCCCTTGTGTGTCTCAGTTTCGCCTTCACTTCTGCGGGTGAGTTGGTCTTCGACAAGGTTGCGTCAAGAAACAAATTTGTTGGAATGATTGTGGTTTCACTTCCTCAGATTGCTACTGGGTTTATTTTACTTTTTTTTGCAACTCTGGGTTTAAGAGGACAACGTAGGGATATTTCTTGATTGATTCTTGTTTCCTTTCCTCAGGCAGGTAAGGTACTTTTGTTTTAGATGGAAGGTTACTGATCTTTCAAAGAAAAGAAAAAAGAGAAATAAGGGACTACGATCCTAGTGTGTTTGCTCTTTGAAAGATTTGATGAGGTGCACAAGGTGCAATTGAGGAATTTGATCATGCTTTCATGCTTACATTAACCCCTTAAGTTCCTTGACTAAGTTTCACCAAAAACGTTCCAAAATTGCTATTTCTAGTACAAGTACCAAATTTTTGGAATTTTTTTACACATGGAACCATAGGATGTTGTATGATGCTGACTTGAGAACATGTGGTAAAAATTTCAGAAATTTCCACCGTGTGGATTGCAAGATATGAACATTCAAATTCACTAGAATCATTTTTTTGGCCCTTCAAAAAATAGGGCAGCTGTACTTCAGAAGGTCACTTTTCTATGAAAAAATGTCCAAAATGGTGGTGCTTTTTTGGATTCTTTTTTCGAGATAAGTTATCTACATGCTTAAAAAATTTCAGATCATTTGGAATTGTGCAACATATAGGAAAAAAGTAGTAAGTAGATAGAAGTGGAGAATGATTCAAAATACTAAATTGTCAAGAATTTAGTTATGTAATTGAAAACTGTCAATCCCTATTGTTGCAATGTTATCATTAACAATCTATATCCTAGGATTTTATTATTTTTTAAAATTATTGAAAATTAAGTAAGACAAAGGACTTCAAAGTTTATTTTAGAGTAGAAAATCCATAACTACCCACAAACTAAAACTCCTCGTAACTTTTAACTCATTGATCAAAATGGAATGATTCAAAGCTTTTCATGTATATAGAACTCTAGAAAATAAAAATAAACTTTTTTGTTTCCCGAAAAAGTGTTTTTTTCTAATCTACCCGAAGCCCTGGATAGCCTACCCAAAGAAAAAAGTAACATATTGGGCCATAACTTTTGACTCATATTTCCAAATGTCATGAAATTTCATGTATATGAAAGATATTCCTTTTCCCCACCTTCTCTTAAAATTTCAGCCAAAAATATGAAAATCTCCATTCACACATACCTACCCAAAATTTCTATGTTGCCCCAAAATGCATGCTAGTCCTTTAGAGGTTCAACCCCAAATGGCAAAAGATCCCAGGATAGAAATAGGACAATTCAATTGATCATATTGTAAAAATTATAATTCAAATGAGGTCATTTGTCATGCCCCTAGAGTTGATGAGGAGCATTACAAGTGTTGGTCATATTATAATCCAAATTGAACCAAAATATTCTACAAATGACCTATGCAAATTGGCTCATTAGAATATGAGGCCAAAACTTGATTTCTTGGTCCTTTAAAGGTGCTATGCTAATTTGACATAATTTATTCGAGTGAGCTTTCTTTCTGTATTTGGATTTAGACACACACTTGTGGATGTAACCCACTAGCAATTCTATCCAAGATGTTATGAGGGACTCGTCTTTCATGGTTTAAGGTTTCCTTTTGACGAAGCCCAATGTCAAAATTAGTTGGTGCTTGTGGCATTATTGGCACTCTTGGATTCGAATTGGGTGCAACAATGGAGAGAGAAGACTTCAATCAATCTCCATTAATGCTACTCAATTCTTTCTTATTGTAGCCGTTCTATTCTTTCTTTTCTGCTTCTCATTTGTGGACAGTATAGTGCTCTACAATTTTATAGCAATCTATAGGATGAAGACTTATTATGTAGTAACTTTGAATGTTTGAACCTTTGTGGAAGCTACAATACAAAGTCACTTTTTTGTCAATGGACAATCACTACCCCACTATTGGCATGGTAGGCTTTTGGAATAATTATCCAATTTGGATTTTGGAATTTTGGATGTGCATGAATTTTTTTCAAGTCATAGCTTGGAAGTACATGTAGGTTCCTAGATTGGATTATGGTTGTAGATGATTTTTTTTATTGTAAAAATTGAATAGTGGAAAATGGGCTTAAAAAGCAAGAAGCTAGAGCTTTTTTGTGGATTGTGCATGGAGCGAAGTGAGGAAAAAGTATTCATTTGGGGAATTGATTTTTCCGGTCATTCATCAAAGATGGTGGGTATCAACCTTCAATCCATTGCATTAGCTTTGATGTGATCTCTCATCGACTAATCATGTTATAGGAAATGCTTGTAAACTAGAATGAGGACTAGTACATTGATCATGTAAGAGAACATCCATGAGAACATGTTACAAAACTTGGCAATTATATGCTTGAACATGCCAATTTGGATCCAAATTACCATTAATTTTTCATTTTCTTCGTCTAATATTTGATATTGATTTAATATTTTAGAATGTATTGAATACTTTGAAAGGCAAGTTGTAATTTATGTGGATTACTTTATCACTGAAGTTAACATTTGATCCAATTTAAAAGGATCAAAATCTATCTTAGGATCGTTTTGGTACTTTTGACCCAAACAACCTAGCCCTAAATGATCCAAAAATGTCTTGAGTTTTGTTTAGGGCTAGGTCTAAGATAAATTCAAAATATTAGATCCATGGGTGTTCTCACACTATTGGTGCTTCAATGGCTATGTATCAAAGACTACCTTTTTACTGCACATTATGCATATAGAAAACTTCAAACAACAATGATCATTTTAAAACAAGTTTAGAAATGAAATTTTATACAATAAAGAATATATAAATTGACTTTAAACATTATAATCTTTCAATCCAAATGTGGTATTCTTGTCAGTTTTCTTTTCTAAAGTAATCCATAATACATGTAATTTAAGAGTATACAATTTATTTGTTTTAATCAATAAAGCATATCAAAACTTTAACTTTTGTTACAATTAGAAAAAACTCCACAAAGTTCAAAGTGCCCTTAGGAATTTATTTGTAAAATGGGCTTCAAAACTCTATTATGAGTAACTAAATCATTTTAGGATGAGATCCAAAGGCTCAAATTTGTTCTAGACCCTAAAGTCTTTGGGAATATCTTAAATACCGTACCCAGCTATCAGAATCAGCATTCTTTGCTGAATAATTAAATAATCTGCCAAAAACCAAAAATATTTCGTCAAAATTTCACAACATTCCTGTTTTTCAAACATTTTATTTTTGCAAAATAAATTTCCTAAAACTTCGGCATCCATTTTAAGAATTCTTTAGTGCCGACCCTGGTAGCCAGGCACGGTAGTCTGAGTGGGGGAGCACATACACAGTGATTCTCCCAAACTGCGGAACAGACATTGTTTTGGTGATACATTAACGAACCCGGGTGCTATCTAGAAGTAGCAGATTCTTCATGCGACTCAAAGGATGATAAAATATCAACAGCATTCCTCGGCGATGGACCTGTCTGTGGGTCCTGTGGTCAGTGGATCAACCTGATTAATTAATAATTTCTTGTCTTGCACATTCTACTAGCTCTTTCATATAGTTATCGACTTTGGAGCATAAGCAAGTAACGTAGTGCACGCAGCGCGCGTTAACTTTGATCTGGTGCGTTTCTCACCACTCGTCGTCTGAAATGCGAAGAATCATAATCCGAAGCAGAAACGAACTGGAGCTCGTGTTGCATTGTTTGAAGGCCTCTGGTCTTGGTACGTCGCAGTTGCTGTGGAGCTGTGGAACCCGGTTCTTGATTTTCCTTTACACTACAGTAGAATGATGAAATAGTTCGTATCTGTCAGGTTTCGGTACACCCAGGGCAGAGTACGTGTAAATTCAAAGTGACCTTGGGAATTGAGCCTAATGTAAACATCTAAGAGCATCTTTAGTGCTACCCGGTATATTGGGTCAATAACTGTATAACTAACTTTTGAACGGTCAATAATTAGAACTTGAAAATTGTCTTGTTGGAAGCACATCTAAAAAAACTTGGAGAAGGCACAGGAAAATTCAAATTTAGACATTGGACAAGTACTTTAAAAGCAAGGTAGAAATCAAAAATTATAGAGGTCTTAGCAAATCATAGATACCAAAGCAATATTTGGTCATTGACCCTCTAAATGTGGCCAAATGTAGAGGGTCAATGGCCAAACATTGCTTTGGGATCTGTGATTTGCCAAGATGTCTATAATTTCTGATTTCTACCTTGCTTTTGAAGTACTTGTCCAATGACTAAATTTGAATTTTCTTGTACCTTTTCCAAGTTTTTTTTAGATGCCCTTCCAATGAGACAATTTTCAAGTTCTAATTATTGACCATTCAAAAGTTAGTTATACCTGACCCAATATACCGGGTAGCACTAAAGATGCTCTAAGATATATTGTAGCTCATTGAGAAATTTCTTAGGATGCAAGTTTGTAGGGGTTGCAATCTACTAAAGCAAAATGCAACAATGAAATCTTAACCCTACATTACAAAAAAATTGGGGTTGTCAACAACCATTTGAGTTTTGGCATTAATGCAAATATAGGAAAATATTTTTTTAAATATTTTTCAAGAAATGAAAAATCATCAATCTAACTAGGCACCTAAATTGATCACGTGGTTCATAGAAAAAATGTAATTAAAAAGTAATTAAAGTTTTTTTTCACTTTGTTTTGGTATTTGCCCTTTGTAGGACCTGATTTTTTCTAATAGAAATGTTGGACTTACGACCTTACAGTTGAATGTGAAATTACTATACTTTGTTTTCTTCCAATTGTCAACTTCATATGAATGAAAGGATTTATTTTCAATTTTTGAAGACAAAGTCATATGTCTTCTACAAGTCTTCAAAATTTTAAATTTTGTCAAGAGAATTTGAAATTTTTGTGAATTTTTGAAGAAAAAGTAGATTTTTTTAATATAAAATAAAAATATAAGATTCATATAATTGAAAATTTCAACATAGGTTTATATTAAGGTATAGAATATCATGGTGTAAAACAAAGTTCTATATTATTCTATACTTTAAAAGTTAGTAGAAGTGTTTTTAGCTCCTAAGTCCAAATGGCAAAAGAATATTAATTCCCAAAGGACCAAGGCCATTTTTTTGAGAAATAACATTGAAAACTGCCATTTCAATAGCAAAGATTAAAAAAATTGAGATATTTTTTTTACAAATATAATCGTAGGATCTTACACCTTGACTAGTATGAGAATGTGTGGAAAATTTTCATAAATTTTGACCTCACAAATTGCAATTGAAGATATCTGCATTTAAAGTGAAAACCAAGTTTTTTAGCACATTGTGGGACTAGATTATTTGACTTTGAACCTTCTTAACTTTAAATTTTTTCACTACAAAGTTTTGAGCTTTAAATTTTTATGGTGGAGAATTGAGTTGAGAGACTAAAAAAAATTATACAAAAAAACTTAATTTTTATTCTTTAAAAAATTGTTAAGCAAAAGCAGGTACAAGATAGAAGGAAAATCTAAATTATTCATATCTCTAAGATGGAATTACAATGCACTAATCATGATGGTAAGATTTTTCTAGCAAGAAAATTAAACCATGTGGAACTTCTTTTTTAAAAAAATTGTAAAAATTGTATTAAGAAATGAAACCTACAAGTTATTTTTTCAAGAAGGTGCTCTAATTGCCCAAAAAACAAGATTGTCCATAACTTTCTCACAACAAATCCAAATGGAATGAACTAAAGATTTCTTTGCCCCTCTCCCATGTTTTGAGCTTATTTGCATATAACTTTTGTTGCTAGACACCAAATGAAAAAATATATATATCCCCTGAAGATAATCAATTTTTCTATCTTCATAAAAAGTTTCAAAAAATTAGGACAGAAATTGAGATTGTAGGTACCTACCTGAAATCCCATTTTTCCCTTGAAGGGACAATGGTCCTTTAGGGGTTAAATTTTGAGAATTATTCAAATTATTAAATGGACTAGAAACTACAATTGATGACCCTCATTTCATTTGTTTGGCTTAAATTTAAAAATGATTGTTTTGGTCTTTTGGAGGATAAAATTAAGATCATAAGCTAAGTGCTAGAAGTTGCTGAAGTACATTAAAATAACAATTCTTTGTGATCTGTCTTTAGAGTATCCTTTGCACATGAAAATCACCAATGCCTTAACGAGGCAATTTTTAATGCTATCCAAGCAACTTCCATTCAAGCAATTGCAAAACAAGAATTGGATGAGTAATACTTTGTCATCACAGGTTGACATTATTGTGAAGTCATCCAAAAGTCTCAAAATGACTATGGCGGCACTCTTCAGTTAACTCCTATGGGACCAAGGCCTTTTTTTTGCCAAATAACACTCAAAACTGCCATTTCTATTCCAAAAAGTAAAAGAAATTGAAAATTGTATTTTTTGGGAAATCTATTCGTAGGATCTTACACAGTCTAACCATATGAGAATTTGTGGAATAAATTTCAGAAATTTTGGCCACATAGATTGCAAGATATTTGCATTTAAAGTGAAGAAAACAAATTTTTCTTCACATTGTGGGACTAGATTATTTGACTTTGAACCTTCTTGACTTCAATTTTTTGCAATACAAAGTTTTGAGGTCTAAATTTTTATAATGGGAAATTGAGTTGAGAGTCTAGGAAATTTTTTTAAAAACTTAATTTTCATTCTTCATAAAATTGATAAATAGAGTACGTACGAGATAGAAGGAAAATCTAAATTATTAATATCTCTAAGATGGAATTAAAACACACTAATCCCCAATGGTGAGATTGTTCTAGCAAGCAAACTAAACTATGTGGAACTTTTTTTTGGAAAAATTGTACAAATTGCATTGAGAAATGAATCTTACAAGTTATTTTTTCAAGGAGATGCTTAGATTGCCCCCAAAACAAGATTGTCCAAAATTTCATATTACTTATTTATATGGAATTATTAAAAGTATTCCATGTGGAAAAAAAATATAATCTATGAGGAAAAATGATTTTTGTAAAGAAATTGAAATTTTTGAATTTTTTTTGTTGCTTATTCTCCCCTATTTTGAGCTTATTTGGGCAAAACTTTTGTACCATGGACCAATTGTAAGAAAATTATATTCCCATGAAGCTAATTAGTTCTTTGTCTTCAAAAGAAATTGAAAAAATCTTGACAAAAATTGAGACTTTAGGTATCTAACTAAAATCGAATTTGTCCCCCAAAGGAACAACGGTCCTTTAGGAGTTAAGCACAAATTTTGCAAATTAGATAAGAAGATGATGTAAGAAGCATATGTGCTTATAACAATACAAACATAGAGCAAAGAAACATACAAAATGTGGCATGATTTGAACATCAAATGACAAACATGGGACAAACAAACAAAGGAAATGTGATTTTTGAATTCAATCAAAGCCCACATATCTACCTCAACTTGGGAAACTATAGCCCTTGGGAAACTTTTTAAGCAATTGTTTTCTTGTTTACATCCAAAATATCCTTGATGTTGATTTTTTGGCACATACAATACGGGTAGGAATGGAATTGCAGACCTCAAAGGCCCAACCAAATGGATAAGCGCAACCATTTTTAGGTATCCCTTAGAGGTAGTTTATGGACGTCTTTGGTCCTCTTGATGTTGACTTAAATTCAAATCCCATCTATCAAGTTAAATTTGAGTGATGATCTTTAGGTTGAAATTGGTTTAGTTGATTCTTGGAGTGAATTTTGGAATTTCTATATTGATATGTATAAGGGTCCAATTTGAGCAACCATGGGGGGCCTTTGAGGCACCACAACTAAAATGGTGAAATCAAGCCAAGACAAAATTGGTAAAATGAAGTTAGGACAAAAATGATGGTATGAAGCCACAACAAAAGTAATAAAAATTGAAAAGAACACTACTAAAATGGAAGCCCCTATCGAATCCTATGTTTTTCAATTATGGGAGTTGCAAAGTTTTTTTGAAGAAACCAAAGGGAACCTATGAAGTTGAATTTTAATTTTCATAACAAAGGCCATAAAAATTTGAATGTCAATGTCAATTGAAAAATTATGTAGATACAAAATCTAGAATATCTATATTGACAAATGTAGAGTTCAACTCTAGCTATTGGTGAATATGCACAAGGGATGTCACAAGAAACACTTGCCATTAGAAAAAATTTGGACTTTCCAGAGGGCTGCCAACGTTTGACAAGCTAGTCTATTTCTGGAGCCTATTGAAGCTACTCAGAAGAGGGAATTTCTGACAAAACAAAGTTTCAACTTGTATGAATATCGGGAGTTCCAAAAAGTACATTTCAGTTTTCTATTCCGCAATCATTAGAGGAAGGTGCTTCACAGGTGCTTTTAAATATCAAAACAACACCTGTCACAACCCTAACTAATAGTAGTTGAGAATGAATGCTCTAACATTTGGAAGTGATGAAGTGCAAAAATAGGGGAAAAGTTCCTCAAGCAAAATAAATGTAATGCAATGAGGGTCCTTCTCAGCACTTCCTAGCAACCCTTTGGAGAGTCCACAATTTCTCTAATGCATTTTTGGTTGAAAATAGCCTTAGTACTATAGTATTGTGTCATATTGAAATAAACAATTTAAAAATGAAATAAAATATGGATAATTTGTACAACATTGAGAATAGAATGTCTCTAAAAATTTTGAGTTAGAAAAATTTCTCTCTAAAATTTATGGAAAAAGAGCACAATAGGAAATACCGAGAAAATGGACACTTTGATGTTTGAATTTTAGAAACTCATAAAAATATTCTAAAAGTTCTAAATAAATAACCCATTTTTTCTAACTTGGAGATGTTCCTTCTCAACCATTTTCATCTTCAAGAAAAAAAATTGTGTTCTTTGTACAAGTTTGCTCAAAGGTAATGCACTTTGAACACATGCAGAAGTTGAATGGTTTATTATTTTAAAAAAATATCTTGTTGGACTTGTATAACTTCAATAGAAGTCTATGTATACCAATTTTGAGGTTAAAATTTGCATGTTTGGTTCAAAAATAGTACGAAAATCCTACCAAATGACCAAGGTAGACATCCAATCAAGGGCTTTTTAAAATGGTAAAATATTTTTTTTAAATTTGAAAAGAATAGTGAATGCCAACAACTACTATATGTACCTTCATTCCAAATTTCACACTAAACGCACAAACAATGCAAAAGTTATGAGCTAAAAAACACCACTCTGAGACCAAGGGTACAAAAATAGGACAAGTCATAAGAGAAAGTTTGGACTCTCTAGAGGGCAGCCAAAAAGTGTCGGTAGGGACCCTCATTGTATTACATTTCACTATAAGAAAACAGGCCCTTTATGACTAAAAAAATATGACTGGGGATGACTGGTGACTCATTCCAATGATATTTTTGGAGGTCAACATGTCAGAAAAAAAATATGACTACAAATATGACTGGCAGTCATATTTTCCATTTATACTTTACAAGCATATAGTATATGCTTGTTGGGAACACCAAAGTACTTCGTAGGGAACAATTGAGAACATCCTTGGGGAACATCAAGTCATATTTTGCAATTATATTTTTGTTTCAGTCATATTTTCATGATTGTTAGATATTTTTCTTTTGGGACAGCTTAAGGAAAATTTGGTTGGGAACATTAAAATACTTCATAGGGTTTTATAGGGAACATGTTTGGGGAACGCACAATCATATTTATTAGTCATATTTTTGTTTTAGTCATATTTCTACAATAATCACATTTTTTTCCTTTTGGGTAGCTTGAAGAAAATTTGGGTAGGGAATATATTTGGAGAGTGCTAAGTCATATTTGTTAGTCATATTTTCACTTTAGTCATATTTTGTAGTCTTATTTTGTAGACATATTTCTTTTGTAGTTTTTCTTTTCTTTAGGGGGAGCCTAAGAAAAAGGTGGGCAATCTAAATTGTGTCTTTTAAATTTTGCTTCTAGAGGCCATTCCTTGGGATTAAGGCATGACTTTGTTTAATACCTATTAGAATAAATTATTTTCTTTTGTATGATGTGTCTATTAGATAATTAATTTCCAAATAATTTGGGGTGGCACATGTTTATATTTTAATTAATATATTTAAAATTTTCGTAGGAATTAGAAAAAGAGTAGAGAGGAATAAAGGAATTAATAATAGGAGATAATGAATTTGTTTTTGAGGATTTAAAAAAAATTAGAGAGGAATAAAAGCCTATAGAAAAACCAAAGCATCAAGGTGGGACTAAGCTTGAGATTCCAAGATGAAAACTAGGCCTGCTTTGACCCACTATTGGAACTTGCCATGGGGTGGACTAATTGTGTGAATTGATTGTGATGGCTCATACAAAGCAAAATCTAATGCATTTAAACTAGTGATGTAGATTGAAGGTTGTAGATTTTAGAAAAAATACTTGAAGCTTGGGAAAAATCTAATCTAAGGAGAAGAAAGAAGAATGTGAGAAAAATTCATACCTGAGTAGCCATAGAGCAAGAGTAAGTGAGGAGTGCAATATATGTTAACATTCTCTAAGTGTTTGAAGAAGAAAGGTAGGTTCTAAGTTGTTACTCGAAGCTTTGGAGATGGTTAAGAGACTAATATGACCCCTTTTATAGGGATTTGACTATGTATTAAACAAAGATTGTTGATTGTAATACGCATAGTTGATGAAATTAAGTTTTTCAGTCTTAAGTATATATTTAATTAGCACTTATGAGGTTGATGTCATTAGAATTTTTTGGTTTATAGAGTAATTAGAAATCAATTAATAGTAATAGGAGTCAAAGATTGCAATTTTAAACTATCCCAAAAAATGAAAGAAAAAACAAAAAATATTGAAAATAATTTGGAGAAAGTCAAGAGGGGGAAATAGAAAGAAATAGATTGAAAGAAAAGAATTAGATTATATATCTAATTTATACCCCTTGTTGTAATAGTTGTTATTGAAATTGTATACAAAAATGCAAAAAATGCAACAAAAATGGATTATAGCAAACCTCATGATAAAATTACAATACACATGTTGGACAATGGGGATGTTGTGGAAATAGATTCCAAGGCATGTCCTTAAATTTGGCACTTAGTTTTTTTCCTTCTTATAGAAATTATAGTTGTACTACAAATTAGAGGTTTAGGTCAAACCTCTAAAAATTTATTAAAACCAACTTTGAATTCAAGATCACTTAGTTAATTTGTAGAAGATTCCATCAACATATGACATTTTAAAAAATAGATAAAAATTATGGAAGATAGAGTACAATGAAATTGGATAATCTATAGCATTAGTTTTGGATAAAAGATACCAAAATTCATTCAATTCAAGTCAAAAAGAAAACTTGCAATTTAGTGACACTTAGAATTCAATTTTGAAAGTAAAAATGAATTTAGACTTATTGGCTAAAAGAAAATATTGGGTGAAATCTTAAACGATGAATTAGAGACAAACCTTCATCCATCTATATTTTTTGCTAAAAAAATACCATTATAAATATCTTTACTATTTTAGAATAGGCATGCAACATTCTACAACTTTAGCTAACAAATTTTTATTTCTCAATTCGGATTTGGAGGTCTAGAATTTTGACCTAGATTGACCACAACCATCTAAAACCTCTAACTTTTATAGTTTGTGTGTGTTTTAGTTTAGATGTGAACCACTTACAGTTTATTAGTAGAATAAAATTGTTCATTGCTTAGAATGCCCATTGAACAATACTTAAATATCTAACTTAAGATTTGAAGCCCAACAACAAAAAAATATAATTGTATTTGTTTAATTTCAAGGATGTAGATAAAACATTGTATTGAAGTTTGTCTGTTTCTTAAAAAGGGGGTTTTCTAATGTCATATAAGCCATATTTATATAGGGTCTCTATAGGGCTGTTTAGAAGTTATAAAATTATTCATATGAAGATTAAGGCTCACTGTGATACAAATGCTTGTATTGCAATTAAAAGATGGTTGTTTGAATGTTCTTATAAGGATATGGACAATAAAAACATAATCCCTTTTTTTATTTCAAAGATGCTTTTAAATAGTGTCTCTATCAAATACTTTTGCTCTTATATATTTCTTGCATAGATATAAATACTTTGATTGATGTGGGGCATTTGCTTAATTGTCTTTTTTTTGTTATAACTATAGTTGCTTAAGGCCTTGCAATTTTCATTTAGAAGTTTTATTGAGTTGTATTGCAAAATACATCTACTTTGTAACAAATTTTGTTGTTAAAATAGCTTAGTTGCTTAGTATAGTCATATTTAATGAGTTGCATGATTACATCAAGTCATATGACTAAAGTAAGTCATGTGCATGACTAGGGTTTTTAAAACCCTAGCTGTTGTTTCTTCTTCTTCTATTCCTTTGTTTTTTTGTTGCCTCTTAGGTTTTACTTCTTGTTGTTTTCTAGCTCTAGTTTCTTCTTATTTCTTAGTTCTTGATCCTTGCTTTTGGTTTCTTCTTGTTACTTTTTAGTTCTTGCTTCCTGGTTCTTATTTTTTGTTGCTTCTTCATTCTTGATTTTTGCTTCTAGTATCTTCTTGTTACTTCCAAGTTCTTGCCTCTTATTGCTTCTTAGTTTTTGTTCTTTGCTTTTAGTTTCCTCTTCTTATGTTTTAATTCTTGCTTCCTAGCTCTTGTCTTTTGTTGCTTCTTAGTTCGTGCTTGTAATTTCTTCTTGATGCATTTTAACTTGTGTTTCTTGTTGCCTTTTAATTCTTGTTTTTTAATGTTATTTGTTGCACTTTATTGCATCTTAACTTGTGTTTCTTGTTGCTTCTTGTTGCATTTTAGTTCTTGCCTCTTTTTGTTATTTATTGCATCTGAAATTGTATTTCTTATTGCTTCTTATTGCATCTTAGTTCATACTTCTTGTTATTTTGTTGCATTTTATTGCATTTTAACTTGTGTCTTTTGTTGCTTTTTGTTGCATCATAATTCTTAATTCTTCTTACTTTTTGTTACATTTTACTTCTTGTTTGTTATTATCTCTTAGTTAACACTTTTTACTTTCTAATTCTTGTTCCTTTTATTACTATTGTTGTTTTTTCCTCTTATTTATTTGTGATTTCTAGAGATATAAGGGTTATGCATTTTTCTTACCTTAAAATTTAGCTTCATATTTTATACTCTTGTAAATTCTTGAAGGTTGAGCTATATTGTTCATTCACTAAAAATTAACCTCTTTCATTGTATATGTAGGCACTTAAAGGTGGAATGAAGTTATCGGAGGCTACTTACTACACAAGAGAGGCAACTTCTTCACATTTTAGTAAGGAATATAGGTCCTAAAGCATGTAAGAATATACATTTATAGAGTATCATCGTGATATGTTTTATGTTAGTAACTAATAAATGTGATTGAAAAGAGTCACATTTTTTTTGGCATTTTTCTTTCTTCAATATCATTGTCTCTTGTGTATCTCAAAAATCATATGTACTCATTTTTTATTGAATGGAGTCATTTATTTAGGTGCTAAACCATGTTGATGCATGATTGCAATGCCACATGTCAATTTAGAATGTATGAAAAATGTGATTATAGTTTATGACAAAAGTTACTATAAACCTCAAATTATCCCAATTACAAATATCACTTGTTTGAGTCATATTTTATAATATATCTTAGCCAAAATATGACTTATTGTAGTTATATAATGCTCACAATAATGCCAAAAACGTAATTCTATACTTTTAAAAATATGACCACATTCAATTATAAAATTACTAGTAACATTCCATTTGAACTACTACATGAGCCAAAAATATGACTTACATTAGTCATATTTTACATCAATAAAAAATATGACTCATGAAGGTCATATTTCACATCAACAAAAAATATGACCAACTAGTGTCATTTTTTACATCAACATGCAGAGAATATGACTCATGAGAGTCATTTTTTACATTGACAAAAAATACGACTCACAAGTCATTTTTCACATCAACATGCAGAGAATATGACTCATGAGAGTCATTTTTTACATTGACAAAAAATACGACTCACAAGTCATTTTTCACATCAACAAAAAATATGACTCACAGAAGTCATATCCCACATCAATAAAAATTATGACTCACAGAAGTCATATCTCACATCAGCCCAAAATATGACTACCAAAAGTCATATGCCACATTAGCTAAAATATGACTACCAAAAGTCATATGCCACATTAGCTAAAATATGACTTATCAGTCATATTCCATGTCAACCTAAAATATGACTACACGGAGTCATGTGCCACGTAGGCTTTTTTTTCATTTGCCCAGGTAGGTCAAGAAAAAATCAAGCCTCCAAAGGTAGTCAACGTATATGCCACGTATGGAATAAATGTATAATTATACCCTCAACACATATAACTACAAATATAACTCATGAAAAATTTGACTAGTCGGTAATGATTAGACCCAGTCATATCGCGTGTCATCTACAATGTTTTCTATGTGAGTCATATTTTGAGATTTTATGACTCACTGCAGTCATCTTTTACAATCATAAAACACCTGTTTTGTTGTAGTGTTTATTTTGCTTGAAGAACTTTTTCCCTATTTTTGCACTTTGTCACTTCCAAATGTCAGAGCATTCACTCTCAAGTACTATTAGTTAGAGTTGTGACAAGTATTGTTTTGATATTTGAAAGCACCCTCGAAGCACCTCCCTCTAACAATTGTGGAATAAAAAACTGAAATATACTTTTGGAACTCCCAATATTTACACAAGGTTAATCTTTTTTTTGTTAGAAAATTCCCTCTTTTGAATAGCTTCAATAGGCTCTAGAAATAGACTGGCTTGTCAAACCTTGGCAGCCTTTTGGAGAGTCCAAACTTTCTCTAATGGTTTCTTGCAATCACCCACAAAGTTTGAAGACATTTAACCCTTAAAGCTTGAGCCTATAATTACTTTTTCAAACTTCATTGTGCAAATACTCGTGAATGTGATTTTATTTTATTTTTACATGTCTTCTATTAGTTGTAAAAATTTCAAATTCTTTTGAGAGTTTTTTGAAATTATTATATATATTAAAATAAAAAGTGAAACAATTCATATCAAATGCAATGAATGCTCAAAATAATGAAAATCTCTCGAGGCTTATATTATTTATCATGATGCATTTTTTATTGTGTCATTCTAAAATTATAAATTCATCAATCTATAGCTACAAATTCATTTTTCTAATTTTTCTAGTTAGTATTTCAAAAGAAATCCATATTTAAAGTAGATTTACAAATGAGTAGATGAACAATATCAATGAATAATTGATTTCCATTAGAAATCTCATGCTTACTAGACTTCAATATTTGTATGAAAATTTTTGTGACCAAGGTCTTGCAATTCCTAAGACCTAAATGGGGTCCAAAACCTTTAGTAGTCAAGCGTCACTTGTAGCAAGGAGAGCAATATAGCTAGAGTTTGAACTTTAACCCCTAAAAGATGGGGGTTAGAGACTAGATAATCATTGTCAAATATTGCATTTTTTTGGTTGTGAACCAAAAATGAGAATGAAAACTTTTTTTTGGAACTTCAACCATTCATAACTATAGTAAAGTATTTTACCAATTTGTAGAAAAATTTTAGTCTATTTCACCATGTGGATTGAAAGATTATAACATCCAAAGTTTGAAAAAAAGCTTTTTTCATCACTGCCCGACAAGGACAACAAACTTTGGGCCCTCATGGAGTAATTTTTTTCCTCTACACCATTCAATTGCATGTCTTCTTAGATAAATTCATGCAAAATTTTAGAAGCAAATTCATGTTCGAACTCTCTCAAACTCAACTTGCATTACAAAGAGGTATAAAAAATTGAAAATACACTAGCCAATTTTTGAAGTTCTTTCATGGACGGAGAAAAAAAATTTGATTGAAGAAACCTGAATGGTGAAAAAGTACACTATGACATCTTCTACAAGCACAAATTCTTTCATAGCAAAGAAAAAAATTGACCCACGATTATACTAATTTCCCCTCTCCCCAAGAACCCCCTACCCCAAGACCCTCCCTCCTAAAAGTCTCCCCCTTCCAAGACCCTGGGGGTCTTGTCGCCTGCCCATGAACCTGGCAGGTGGCTGGCCTCCCTTCCCCCCCCTCCCCCCCTCCCCGCCTCCCCCTCTTTTCTTTTCAGGCTTGGTCTCAGGATTCGACCAGTTTTCTGGTCGAATTCAGCCGAGGCATCTTCCTGATTATCAGGATGATCACCCATTTTCGATCACTTAAGCAATTCAGCCTATCTACTGCATGGGAAAAGTTTTACAAAAAAAATTTCATGTGTAGAGAAATAGATTTCAGAAGGATTTCATAATTTCCTAAATTTTCCCCCTTAGAAGCAAAATTATCATAAACTTTTTTTGGGAAGATTTTATTTGTCCCATATATGCATGCAAACCTATTTCCAACCATAGGATGGTTCCAAAATTGATGTAAGACTTCCAATGTACACGTGATTATATATGCCTTCAATGTACACCTCTTGGATATTTTTGTTGTCCATGGGGTCCTGTGGTGCATGAATTGCCACCTACAATTCACCTGATCGGAAATGGAGCAGCCTAAACTGCAAGAATGGGAGGCTGATCGCAAATGGGTGATCTCCTTTAATACTCCTTTAATAGGGAATCTCAAGAGTGCATCTTCCCAACATGCCAAGCATAATTCCTCGCATACGCTGGACCCCACGAAATAATATACTGGTATCGTTGACTTTCAAAAGTAGCAAAGTTGGAAATTTGGCAACTTGGGAGAACAGTACCACCGATTTCTGGATAGCTCTGGCGCAATGAACGGGAAAAAACGGCAGTTTGTTCAAAGTTAGCCGGTGGATTTGGGAAAATATCCGGTTGCAATTCGAAAACATCGGCAAAAAAACCGGTGAAAAAATCTAGGAAATTTCTATTTCTAGCAGAAAATAGAGAAAATTACCGGGATGGGAACTTCAATAACCGGCTGACTATACGAATTGGAGGAAATTAGCCGGTGAAATTCAAAAAGTTTCCCGAACACTGCTCTGGCGAAATCTGGAGTTTTTTAACAAGGAGCAAGGGTGAGCTTGCTTTACTGTAGGCAATGTGATCGATCAATTATTCAGAGTATCATATTCCGCATTCGCTCTCCATTGGCTTGAATAAAACGAGCAGCACCGTGTTCCCTACGACATCGAGCCCTGGCGGACAACGGATGTGGTTTGATCGAATTAATTAGCCATCATGGGGATCGATCCTCAACCTCCCAATTCGATCTCCGACGTTGCTCGGAGTCGCTATGTCATGTGGAACCCGGGTATATTAGTTCCATTTTTCTTCACACTAGGTGCAACAACATCTATAAGTTGTGTGTAATACTGGGAAGAAGTGTGCGCGAGATCCAGAGGATAGCTAGTTCGATACGTAGATTTTGTTGAATTCCGGTTCTCGATCTCACTGGAGCATCGTTTGGTTTGATTTGGTGCAGATCGATGTATAGATCTGTGAGCTCGGTGGAGAAGACGTCGGACATGGCCACCACGGAGGCTTCAGGAGATGTGGAGCTTGGGAGCAGACAAAACCTTGCAGTAGATCAGCCTGCCCCACCGATTGTTCTCGAGCAAGCGAGGTTGGGGAATCTTGACCTGTTCCGGACTGAACTGGAGAGCGGCAAACATCCTTTGGCCTTCGAAGCTGGACGTGCCATGTACTTCAACCGAACTGCTCTCCACTTGGCGGCAATGGAGGGGCACGAGGAGATTGTGGAATTCATATTGAGTTGCCCAGAGATTTCCAGAGAGGTTGTGAACGCCAAGGATTGCTTTGGCTACACCCCGCTGCACTTGGCAGTCCGGCACTCGCACGAGAACGTGGTGAAACTCCTCACGACATCTTCGTGGGTGCTCCCGGACATATTTCTTGCAGCCAGCAGTGAGCCAGATGATCTCCGTTGGAACTGCGGCGGCTGCACACCTCTCCACTTGGCTGTGATGGCTGCGGTGAAAGGAGACACAGCCATAGCCAGGCTCCTCCTGCGACAACCTCGTCAACTAGAGTCTGCGTATGCTCCTGTGAACATCTATGCCATGAGCTGGAATAGCGAGACGCCCTTGGACTTAGCACGGCAGAAAAACTTTGAGCACCTCGTGAGGCTTCTGGAAAACTCAGATATGAACTATCTGCAGCAAGAAAGAGACAGGAATGCCATGTCCGCGAATGCTATCCTGGTGGGTGCGGCCCTGGTGGCGGCAGCGGCCTTCGGGGCGTTGTTGCAGCCTCCTGGCGGCATCCCGAACCCAGATTCTGAAGCACCATCTCCAAGCCCTTCTGCGTCCACTTGGTCCTCAAGGAGGGAAACTGTATGGAGCAGGCTCTTTTTTTATTATACTGGGTTTGCTTTTTGCTGTTCAATGGTGGCCCTTGCGCTTGGAACGTTGGCCACTTTCCCGATTCCAGCTGCATCGTTGAAAGTGGAGGTAAAGCTGCTGCGGAGAGCGGTGGGTAATGCACAAGAGCTTCTGGTGTTAGCCCTTGTATTTCTCATGGACGCCTTCTCGTTTGCTGTCAGTTTAGTTCTCCACAAGTTTGCAGCAGGGATTTACCACAATTTTGTTTATTATATAATTACCTGGTTTCCTTTAATCCTTCATTGTTTTGTACTATACACATTCGGCTCATGGAAGCCTAGAATGAGAGAGCAGTATAGGATCAAGACACGATTTACCCTTATGATCAGTTTAGTCATTTCTGCGATCTTTTTAATTTATAGTCGCGTAGTATATTTGTGACATAATTGATGAGAACTGGTGGTCTTGATGAGGTTGAATGGATTTGAGTGATCTTAGTGAAAACTATTCCGACCCGGAATTGTCAGATACGGAAGGGATACTGTTAGAATATGTTGCTCAGTAATTTATATAGTTTGTGAACGATATGCTTAGAAGTTAAGATTCAGGTAAGATCAGCAGTGGAAGTGGTATACTGACATTGCCAAATGTTCAAAATTTTATGGGACCCAATGTCCAGGTAATGAAATCAGGGTCTGGTATATTCATTTACATTACGATTTAGAAGTATTGTATTTGGAGCTTTTGTGGAGGAGATGGTTGATACCAACCCTAAACCTTCAACGTGTTCAAAACTTGACTAATTTTTTTGTTGTAGGAGATGCACTTGAAATAGATAGAATTTGAGCATGTGAGAGAATGTCAAATACAACATTGGAATCCCACTTTTTGCTAGGCCATTGGCAATGTATCCCTAATTGTGAATCCTGATTAGTGTTGGTGTGAGAGTAGTAAGTACACAATAGGCCTAGTATGAAATAGGGTGACAATCAAGAGCGATTAGGACAGTGGTGAATAGTGCAACCATGAGTCCTAGCACAGTAAGATGGAAGTTCCGCCCCATGCCACCAAGTGACATACCAAGTGACATGCTAAGTGCCACGAGTAGAGTGCATGTTAGAAGTCCCGGGCACTGGGACTTAGCAATGTGAGTTGGAAATGAGAACTAATGCTGTGAGTGTGTGGCATATGTAGTGTTAGTTAGTTTGGGCCTAAGTAATACTAGAATTGGAGCATAGTGAGCTCTGAAAGCTATGAAGGGCTCTTGAAGTCTATTTGGAGCTATAAGGTGTTACTAGGACCACGACACAATGGGCCCTCAACCTATCACAAAAGAGCCTGTTGACAACTCTTGTAACACTTACTTCCCCCTTATTGAATGCCAGTGCATTAGTCTTTGACAAGATTACGTCAAAAGACAAATTTGTTAGAGTGATTCTAGCTTATCTTCCTCTAATTACTACTCTGATTATTTTTTTAATTTTTAACTACTAGGCCTAAGAAGGCTACTTGGGGATATTTTTTAATTGATTCTTATTTCCTTTCGTCCAGTACGTGAAGTACTCTTATTTTACATGAAAGGTTACTAATCTTTCAAAAGAAAGAAAAAAGAAAAGTAAAGGACTACAACCCTATATTTGCACTTTGAAAGATTTGATGAAGTGCACAAGGTGCAATTGAGGAATTTTGATCACTCTTACATTAACCCCTAAACAACAAAAGATCCCAAGTTAGAAATTGGACAATTCAAGTGATCGTAATGTGAAAAATATAATTCAAATGAGGTCATTTTTCATGTCATAGTAGTCAGTGAAGAGCATTACACATGTTGGTCAAATTATAATCCAAATTGAACCAAAATAGTCTACAAATGACCTATTCAAATTGGCTCATTAAAACATCAAGTCAAAACTTGATATCTTGGTCCTCTAGGGATGCTACACTAGCTAACTTGCACAATTTATTTTTGTGAACCTCCTTACTGTGACTAGGTGTGGACAAACACTTTTGGACATAGCCCAAGAGGGATTCCATCCGCACTGTTATGAAGGATTTTTTTTCATGGTAAACTTTAGTTTTCCTTTTGATGAACTCAATGTGGAAATTATTTGAAGCTTGTGACATTGTTGGCACTCTTGGATTCAAACTGATTGCAGTAATATGGAGAGAGGATTGCAATTCTCGATCTCTAATGCGATTCTTGTGGGTTTCGGCTTTGGTGATAGCAGCGTCCTTCAAGTCGTAGCTGCAACCTCCTGCAGGCATTCTGGTTCCATATTCTGGGGCACTATCTTCAAGTCCTATATTCGGAAGTGCGGACAAGTACTGGAACTTTGTCTTTTATATACATATGTGTTGCATTTGATTTTACTTTTTTAGTGGTGACCCTTATGATTGGAACTGTGGCCACTTGACTGGGCCACAAGCTATCTTCAGTAGATGCATGAGATGATGTAGCTACAAAAGGCCGTTAAGACTACACAATTGTATCTATTTCCAACCCCATTCTATTTCTTCATTTGCGGGCAGTATAGTGGTCCACAATTTTACAGCAATCTATGGGACAACGATTTATTATATTGTAACCTAGCTTCTTTCCATTGCTTTTGTTTATGTTTTATACATTTTTTTGCATCATGGCGATTCAAATTTCATCCAAATTATGGTATGAAGATGCAAGTGACAATAGTATGTTGTACACTCTTGGGTGATTGCAAGAAACACTTCATGTTTTTGAATCAAAAAGGCAGTTTCTAGCCAAAGGATCGATAGTACTATATAGAACTATTAATCCCTAAATGCCCAAGCCTTTTCAAGTGTGTTTTGACTATAAGAAAAGAGCATTGGCTTGTAGTTATCCTCAATGAAGCAAATTGTGTTTTTTTCCAAATCTAACTGTATAGATGTTAATAGAGCTTGTTCATTAGTATGCACACCAATTTTGAGTGTGAAATTTCCTAGGAGTTGTGAGATTATACCAAGGGAAATATATATTTTCTATTTGTAGTATGTTGTCTTTGTCCACAATGTTTCAAAAATTTGCATATATATGTTTGGGGGGATTGGAGGTAACATGACCAACTTCAAAGAGTGTTAGCACACTAAAATGTACTTCCAAAAAACTTAATTTCACATGAAAATACATCAAACTCATTACACAATCCACCTTGCAATTGTTGAAATGCAATTTTCATTCATAAGTAGAAATTGCAAATAGCTTCAAATAAACACTTGCATGTTGAAATTCTCAATGGTGAAAATCATGAAAAGATTTTAAACTTTTCATTAGGACCATTCTCAAAGCAAATGGATAAGTACAATTTCTTAGATCTCAAATCAAATGAAATTGCCAAGCTTTGCATAAAGCCGGGAAATGAAGTAAAATTAGCAAGCTTTACACTACACTTTTAGTACACATAATATGCCTTTAAAGACCTCTCAATAATTGAATATGTACTTTTCTCAATGAAAAATGAAAATTTTCCATAGTTAACCCTCAAAACTACCCAAAAATCTTTTTAAACCTATTACAAGAATTTACCTACCAACACAGAAATGGGCCTGAAATTTTACATCGACCATATATGGTTGACTGGGTAGTTAGGGGTTAATATTGTTGTTAGCAGCCGATCGACAAATCTAAACAGTTGATTTAAGGCACCTATTGATCTGTACCATCACTTTAGTACTCTATAGTACTATAGATTATTGTGGGGTACTACAAAAGTCATTGAGAGCAAAAAATAGCATTGCACCAAAACATTCATGTAAGAAAATTTTTTCCCTCTTTGTAGCTTTTGTGCAAAGGAAGGTTACTTTGACCCCATGTGTGTGATCAATATGTTTCTATTTTCATAAAAAAAATGATCCTCAATCCTTGTAATGTTAGTAGACCTCCAACATGTCCAATTTGTAGTTTCGAATTTGCATTTTTGGGTTAAAAATAGGACTAAAAAACTCCAAAATGGCAGAAAATAGACATCCAAGAGGAGGCAGTTTAAAAATAATAAATAAATTTTGAAAAATCGAGAAAAAATCTCAGTGTTTGCAACTACCACCTGTACCTTCCTTTCAAATTTCATACCAAAAGGGCAAACGATATAAAATTTATGAGAAAAAAACACTTGTTCAAAGAGAAGACAAAAAATAGGAAAAGTGTTTCTTGTAATCACCCTCTTGTACCCTCTTGTATGGACTCATTTTTGCAGTTACCAAATTCATGAAAAATTGACACCACCTCATAAAAAGTTGTGATTTTCATAGTTTGAATGGATTGAATTTCAAAGGGCCAAACTCACGTACCGATTCTTGGTGTCAACTGGTTTGGCTAGGAGTGGTCAGACACAGTAGGGACATTGTTTGATTGTGTTGCTTAGTACTTTAGTTAGTTTTGTGAACAATATGCTTAACACTTTGGATTCAGAACAAGGCAACAGTAGAATCAGTGAATTGGCATCGTGAACTAGCAACAAATTGTTGAGGATCCAAAGTCCTGGTAATGCGAAATTTACAAGGGTTTGAATGTTTGAACCTCTGTTGGAGCTATAATACAAACTCATGTTTCTTGCGTGGACAGTCAATGACTCACTGTCAACATGGTAGGCTTTTGGAATAATAAACTAATTTTAAATTTTGGATGTGGCATGAATTTTATCACTCATAGTTAGGTTGTACATGTGGGTTCCCACATTGGATTCAAATGGTATTTTTAAATTTTGAAAATTCAGTATGAGTGTTGGAGAATGGGCCTAGAAAGCAAGTCGTTCAAGGATTGTTGTGGATTGTGCATGGAGCGAAGTGAGTAAGAAGTGTTCATTTGGAGAGTTGATTTTGTGTTAGAGTGGAATAAGTATGCATAATAGTTTTATATTAATTAATAAAAGAGTTTGTGATAGCCTTCTTATGCGAGGAGAGAACATTGCTACTGTAACGTAACGGTGTCTGTAATAGGCATGGCTGTTGAGTAACGTAACGGTGTTTGTAACAGGCATGACTGTTGAGTCTTAGTTATAGTCTAAATGCACTAACACCCCCCCTTTAGCTGCATAGCTTAATTGAATTAGAGTTGTCAAAGTTTTGCCAAGTTTCAAACTGAAAAGAAGCATCATAATAACTATACGCCCCCTTGTTTCGAGTCAGAGGAAACTGGGTGACTAAGTCCTTGAATACAGGCCAGATGTTTAATTTTGGGTAGTGACTTTATCAAAATATTTGCGCACATGGTGGCTGTAGGAGTGAATAACAATTTAAGAAGCTTTGATTGAACTTTTTCACATAGAAAATAATACCGCAGATCAATGTGCTTTGATCGATCGTGATGCTTGGGATTCTCATTGAGTGAGATACAAGATTGGTTGTCGCAGTAGATAACGCTAGGAAATGAAAGCGGATAATCAAGTTATGTAATAATAGATTGAAGCCAAAGAAGTTCTTTGGTAGCTGTGGCGGCGGCGATGTACTCAGCCTCTGTTGACGAGAGAGCAACGATAGATTGCTTGCGACTGTGCCATTAGAATAGACAAGCAGAATCAAGTTGAAATATGTATCCTGAGTTGATCATTGAGTATCTGGATCGCCGGCCCAATCCGCATCACTCCAACCACAAAGGTGGTGAGGAGAATCAGATGCAAGAGTGGAACTTGTATACTCTAGGCCTTGCTTGGAAGATCCTCGGAGGTAACGAAAAACATGTTTAACTCCTAGCCAATGAGCAAGAGCAGGCCGTTGCATGAACTGCGCCAAATGATTGACAGCAAAGGCTAAATCCCAACGAGTACAGGTGACAAGATACTGTAGACTCCCAAGTGCTTGTTTATAGGGAGTGTGATCCATGAGATGTTCATTAACAATAGATAGGTTATTAGCTTGGTCCTTGGAATATTGTATGCTAGCTTTAAGTGGCATGGTAACGGCATGGGAATTTTCCATATGAAACTTAATTAAAAGATTTGTAATGTATTTTTCTTGGCTTAACTTTAAAATCTTATCGCAACAATCTCTTTGAATTTGAATACCAAGTATATAACCAATCTCGTGGTTATCTATCATTGAAAAATGCTGAGAGAAAAGAGCCTTCATAGCGGATAGAAATTCGAAGTTATCAAATATAAGAATGAGGTCATCAATATATAAGCCCAATATTAATACTGAAGAGTTTAAACGTTTAAGGTAAACGTTAGGATTGGAGATACATCTGGTAAAACCTTGGGTGAGAAGAAACGTATCGAAAGTTTCATACCAGACACGAGATGCCTGCTTTAGGCCATATAAGGACTTTAATAGCTTACAAACAGGATGTTCATGACCAAGCTGAATGTATCCTTCAGGTTGTGATATATAGATTTCTTCATGTAAAATACCGTGCAAAAAAGCAGTAATTACATCCATCTAGTGTATGTGATAATCGAATAGGGTAGCCAAGGCTAAAAGAATTTGGAATGATGTCATTCGAATAACTGGAGAAAAAGTGTCAGAATAGTCGATGCCTTCCTGTTGGGTAAAACCACGAGCAACCAATCTCGCTTTGAATCGCAGAAGAGTACTGTCAGAGTGAAATTTTCTGCGAAATAACCACTTGGTACTGATAATAGAGTGATGCGGTGGAAGATCAACAAGATCCCAAGTGTGATTACGCATCAAGGATTGATATTCACTGTCCATGGCTTGTTTCCATTCGCGAGAGTACTTGCCTGAAAGAGCTTTAGTAACTATAAGGGGATCAACAAGTTGGGCTAATAGGCCAAAAGTGTATAAATTAGTGTCATAAAAATGGGGATTCTTTCTTTGGCCTTTATTTGGACGTTGGGATCGCCGAGGCTAAGGAGAATGATCAAATTGATGAGCTTGGTGCTCATGAGATCGTTGATGAGCTGACATGATAGGTGGAGAGTCAGGAGGAGAATCAGGGGGATCTAGAGGAGGTGGGGTCATTGGCGGGTCCGATTTTAAGTTGGATGATTTTAAAACAACCGGTGAAAGGTTGGGCAGGTTGTTGTGAAGTGTTGATGACTTCAGGGAGTGTACAACAATAGAGTAGAAATCGCCAGTTTCATAGAATCTAGTTGGTAAACTGTGATCGGAAAGAACAGGGGACTCACGATCAAGTAACAAAGAATCTTTTGAAAAGAGAACATCATGATTAGTAATAATCTTTTGTGTGTCACAATTACAAAGTTGATATCCTTTGATGCCAACAGGAATACCATAGCCAATAAAAATACATTTTTGTGTTTTTAAATCGAATTTCTTCCGTTGCTCATCTAGTATGTGAACATAGGCAGTGCATCCAAAGATGTGAAGATTGCGAAGATCAGGCTTGAGGCTAGTCCAAAGTTCATAGGGTGTAATATTAGTTAAGGCTGAGGTAAAAGAACAATTTTGTAAGTAACAGGCTGTAGAAATGGCTTCAGCCCAGAAAGAAGTACTAAGTTGAGCAATTTTGAGCATACTATTGGTGGATTCCACCAAAGTGCGATTATTACACTCAAAAATCCCATTTTGAGCTAGATTATATGGATTAGTGAGTTGGCATTGAAAACCATGATCTTCACAAAAACAATTGAAGACGTGGGATGTAAATTTGCCCCGATTGTCAAAACGTAAGATGAGAATCTTGTGATTATGAAAATGGTTTTCAACTAGTGTTTTATAAGTTTGAAATTGTGATAAAACAATTGATTTCTTAGACAAGAAGTATACATAATTGAACTTGGAAAAATCATCAATAAATAATAGAAAGTAGAGGGCACCACCAAGAGAAGGTGTGTTCATAGGACCGCACAAGTCTATATGAATCAAGGACAGGGGTATAGTAGCTCGTGTAGCAGAATCTTTGGGATAGAAACTGTGAGCTTGTTTACCAGAAACGCAACCTTCACACAAAGGTAAATAAGATTTGAGTGAAGGAAGTCCTAGAATGAGATCATGAGTTTTCATATAAGTCAAGGAACGAATATTTAAATATCCCAAGCGATAATGCCATTTAAGTGTCTCATAATCTGATTTAGTAAATGTGGTAGCCACAGAATTTGACTCGACTGGTGGAAGACCAATGCCGAGGGAGAATAAACTACCTTCTTTAGAGATATAAAATTGCATTTGCTGATTAGAAGTCGGCGATTTTGTTTTTATGATACATTCGGTTTGAGCAAATGTTATAACAGTGTTTCCTGAAGTGGTGAGTTGACTTACTGAGATTAGATTTTTAGCAAACCCGGGTACATATAATACATCTAGTATGAGTAAAGGGGTCCCATCTGGTATTTGTAAAAGTATTGAACCAAATCCTAGAACATGGTGTGTACTTTTGTCACCTAAAAGAATAATTCTTGGAGTATCAAGATGCTGATAATCTCAAAATAGGTCCTTCACAGGAGACATATGTTGGCTTGCACCTGAATCGAGGTACCAAGAAGAAGAAATGATGGAGGTATTATCAAATGTAGCAAAGAAAAGATAAGCTGGGGAATCAATAGTGAAAGCGCTATTCGATTGGTGTCCCTTCCGTGCTTGGTCACGCTTTTTCTTGTGGCAGTCAGGTGATTTATGACCTGGAATCCCGCAGTAGTGACAAATGATAGTTGCTCAAGTTGATGACATAGAATTTGGAGGAAATCATTGTCCCTGCAAACTTTTTCCAAGTTGGAAGCGGAAGTTTGGTTGATTGTTCCTCGAAAATGAACCAGTTGTTGTAAATTTACTAGTGGAAGGCTTCATAAACTTGCCCTTCACATAAAATGCACTTGTCTTTGAATGTGAAACCTTGGACAAGTTAATTGCATGTTGTTGAAGAATATTAGAAAGCAGATCCGTAAATGAGAGATCTGTGAGACCACCTTGGGTAGTAATGAAAGCACTCTATGAATCAGGAAGTGCCCCGAGAAAAAGATTAACTTGCTGTGTGTCTGTAAAGGTACAGCCAGCTATAGCAGTTTCTTGCAATAAAAATTGCCATGTTTTTAAAAATTCGACAACATCGTTGGAGTCTGACATTTGCAGATGGCATAACTGCTTATGAAGATTAACTTGGCTGGCTTTATTAGATCTTTCATATAATTGTTTTATACGATCCCAAACTTCTTTGGAAGTTTTTAAAGGACGTAGAGAGATAAGCTATTTTTCGCCACAATGGAGCAAAATATCAGATCTGGCTTTAGAGTCTTTCAATTGCCAGGCTGAGAGACCGTTAGCGTCAGATGTAGAAGGTGCTACCTTAGTACCGTCCACAACAGTCCATAATTCGAACCGAACAAGTAGCATTTCGACCTTAATGCTCCATGTAGTATAATTACTAGCAGTTCACTGCGGAATGTAATAGGCTCTTGAAGCCGAACTGGATCCAACATTAGCCATTTTAAGGTTCAACAAAAGTAATTCGTCCTAAGAATAAGATGAAAATGTGTATCAAGACTTAAAGCTCCTGATGTAGAAAAGAAGGAATGGTGACGTATGAATCATCTGCAAAGTACTGAGGAATAACCTCATCAAATTGTCTAGGTTCATTATGAACAATGGGTCTTGAATTCAAAAAGACTTGAGGTGTATTGGAAATCCTGTATGGGATGATGTCAAAGATAGCAAGCTGTTCTTGCAATGTTGCATCCACAAGTTCGATGGGTTCTCGGTAATATGCATTTGAAAAATCAAAAGTTACTACAGGAGGATCAATGAATCTTAAAATATATGAGATTATCCCATCATCAAAATAATCTGCATCTTCTTCGATTGGAAGTGTAGGAAAATTGGTTTCAATTACTTGATTAAGGCGCAGCTGTGCTTCGGCTTCTTCTCGAAGCTTGTCAACGATGATCAAGTCGTCGACATCAGCTATTGGTGCCTTAATATAGCACATGATGTTTATTGTGCTCTGATACCATGTGTTAGAGTGGAATAAGTATGCATAATAGTTTTATATTAATTAATAAAAGAGTTTGTGACAGCCTTCTTATGGGAGGAGAGAACACTACTACTATAATGTAACGGTGTCTGTAATAGGCATGACTGTTGAGTAACGTAATGGTGTCTGTAACATGCATGACTGTTGAGTCTTAGTTATAGTCTAAATGCACTAACAAATTTTTCCAATCATTCACACCAAAGATGGTCGGTATCAACCTTCAATCAATTGCATTACCTTCAATGTGATCTATCATTGACTAAACATCAGTGACAGGAGACTCTTGGCTTCTAAACTTGAATGCAGATGATCATGTAAGAGAACATCCACGGAAAAATGTTACAAAAATTAGCAATTATGTGCTTGAACATGGTTGTCTGGAACCAAATAATCATGAATTCCTCATTTTCTTCCTAGACCACTTAATGTTCATTTGATATTTTACAAGGTATTGAATACCTTAACCCTTCAATGATGTTGAGGACATTTTTTGTATGTAGGACAAAAGTGTAATTGTTCATGGTTGGAATTTTGTGCAAAAAGGAGAGATCTTGCATAGTAGTTTGACCTCCAATGAGTACTTTTGATTTTTTTGAAGTAGATGATGTCACATAGTTAAAAGGCAAGTTGTAAATTAAGTGAATTATGTTGTCATTGAAGTGAACGTTTAATTTAATCTAAAATGATCAAAATATGTTGTATGGTCATTTTGACCCTTTTCACCTTAGTGGCATAACCTAAGACGATTCAAATATGTCTTGGGTTTAATATGTTTAGGAATCAATTTAAGATAAATCCAAAACATTAGAGCAATAAGCATTTTGACACTCCATGACCTCCAAGTGCTTCAATTCAATGGCTTTGTATCAAAGACTTCCTTTTTGTGCACATTGTACACAAAGAGAAATTGTACTTCAGTGATCATTTTGAAATGAATTCCCCTGGAATGAAGAACATATAAATTGGCTCTAACATTCTAATCTTTCTATCCAAATGTGATATTCTTGTGTTTTCTGTGTTTTCTTTTCTAAAGTGATCCATAACATGTATAGGTTATGATTGAACAATTATAATTTAAAAAAAATTAATAAGCTTATCAAAGCTTTGACTTTTTGTCATGATTAGAACAATTTCCAAGAAGCTCAACATGGCATTAGGAATTGTGTAATGAAACGGGCTTGAAAACTATTCTGAGGAACTACATCTAGGATGCGATGAGAGATCCAACGGCTCAAATTTGGACATTCTACTCTTTCATACAATTCTCGACTTTGGAGCATAAGCAAGTAACGTAGTGCACGCAGCGTGCGTTAACTTTGATCTCGTGCGTTTCTCACCACTAGTCTGAAATGCGAAGAATCATAATCCGAAGCAGAAACGAACTGGAGCCCGTGTTGTCGGATGTTGGTCGCAGTCCTGTGGAACCTGTTCGTTTTCCTTTACACTAGATGAAGCAGTATCTGTCAGGTGTCGGTGCACCCAGGCCAGAGTACGTATAAATTCAAAGTTATTAACCTTGTGAATTTAGCCTAATGTAAACAACTAAGATGTATTGTGGGCAGCATATACTGTAGCTGATTGAGAAATTTCTGAGGATGGAACCCCATGCTTCACAAAACCGGCCGTATCCTCTGCTATTAGTCGGCCATAGCAACTTACGCAAGCAGCTGTCTCCCTGTTTCCTCAAGCTCACTTTTTGCTACATTTCGGGCCATAGTGCACAAGACAAGAATCATGTTGGCTTTCTGCGAATTGAACCATGTTGTGGAAAGCATGAGGATCGATGCAAGGCTCGGATGAATTCAACGAGCAAATGATGCATGGCACCGTGTTATTACATATTCCATAACGCAGAGATTTCCTCCCTGAGAACACCCCCATCAGAGAATAGGGGTAGTCACAGTTCCTCCACCATCAAAATTTTCCTTGGAGAATGAGATGTAATAGGAACCAATGGGAAGCATTTGCGGGTGAAGGAAGTGTGACACCCCTTATTTGTTTAGACGATGAGATGTGGAGAATGAGATGTGGAGAATTGATGGGAGCCAATGGGGAGCCATAGCGTAGTCCAAAGTAGAACATTCTTCCAAGAAAAATATTCCTTTTCACAACGCATGTGGATAGCCAACCGCTAATAGGCATGTCCCCATTCTCCACGGAAAATGTAGAGGATGGAGGAACTGTGACTACCCCTAATGAAAATATCTCCTGTAGAACTTGATGATCAAATTGCCATTAGAAGAGATTGAGTTTGTTTTTTTAAATTTAATAAAAATAAATAAATATTTATTTATTTATTTATTTTTAATTATTTTACATCCAAGCCCTAGCTGGTTCCCAACATGGGGAACCAACCTGAAACGGGCTTCCAAGGTAGCTCAATCTTGTCTAATGTCAAAATGCTGACTTTGATGCTTATGAAAGCATTCAAAAAGATACCTTTGTGTGCACTACTCAGATGACTGTAACTTTTGATGGAGATGTATCCCGCTTAAGGTTGGTTTTTTTAGCAAATTTTTGCTAGAAAGCAATGAATTTTTTTTATACAAAATATTAAGCAAAATATTCTTGCTTTTCAGTGGATGAAATCTCTAATTTGCTATCACATCTTGGGACAATATCCATCATTTTGGATGAATGCATATAATTTTGGATGAATAAATAAAACTTCATCCATAGATTTCAAGTTTCATCCATTTCCATGGATGGAAATAGCTTCAACCTTCTAATGATTATTGCTTTTGGCAATGCCTACAAGAAATGAAAAAAAATCCCTAATCCCACTTCAAAGAGTACGCAAGTTTGAAAGCAAAGAGTAGGAAGCCAATTTCATTGAAGTGGAATAGATATGATCTACAATCCTTGATTATTGCGCTCTAAACACAAACCTTGTAACACGAAACCTTTTGGAATTTTTGCACATTTTTACTTATGTCTTTGTACAAATATATTATTCACCTAAATTTCATCAAATTCATCAAACGGAGGTTATCTTTTAAAGATTCTAATATTATATTGGAAGAGTGAAAAGATACTTGGACAAAGTATTACCTAAAGACACTTTACTCAACAATAAAATGATGGACTTTAGATTACTTAGGTGTTAAGTTCAGAAAAGAAAAGGAAGAGTAACCAAGGGTTCAAGAAAGATTAAGAACTAAGATTTTGGATGGTGTATTTGCCAACCCAACCTTTTGCTCGAAGCTACTCTACATTGCAAATGGAGTTGAATGCTCAAATCAAAGGATTCAATTTGCAATATTGATTACCCTTCAATGCTCAAAAGTACATTAATGAATGATGATCAAAGTGCTTGAGGACAATGTTTTGTCTAAATTAACTTCTCACTCATCTAATATAGTGCTTGAATCTTTAAAATTCAACCTTCTTTTATGACCAAATTGTTAAAATTGAGGTGAATTATATATTTATACTAAGATATATACAAAATAAACATATAGTTTAGAATACTTGAGAAGGTGTTCATTACTATGGCACTCCCATTTTTAGGAGTTTTGTGCCATGATCCAATGTCCACAACACCTAAAAGTGAAGGAAATGAATTGAATTCCTTTTGAGTTTTGAAATAATGTTTTGAAAGTTTTTCTTTTTGTTCTTTTTAAAAGAATGTAAAGGAAATGAAATGAAGTTCCATTTAACTTTTAAAATGTTTTCCAAACAATTTTTTCTTATGAGACAATAGTCAAAAAGAAACTAAGTTTATCCCACTTTGATTCATATATTTTCCAAGGCTCTTGTGGAATGAGTTATGAATTTTTGAAGGTTAAATGGTATAAGGATGATGGGGAATTGCAAGTAACACTTGTAATATTTGTTGTGCTTTTTCTATTGTATAGGGAGTGCTTTTGGAATAATTTTTTTAAATCAAAAAGAATATTGGCAATTAGTATAACACTAAAATTAATACACTCCCTTTAATTGAGGCCTAAAAAATATTCTAGAAATATTATGCACAAAATAGGAAAACTAATTTTTTTCAAATAGTAGATATTTTCATATTCAAAAAAATAGAACAATTTTTTTTTTAAATTAAAATTAAATATATTGGTAGTTGCAAGAAACACTTGCCATTTTGGCTCAAAATAGCCGCCTGAGTATTGGAATACCATGACTTTTGGAATAATTTTTTTTAAATGAATTAAAATATGGATTATTTGTAAAGCATTCAAAATATTTTGTCTATGAAAATTCAAGCCTAGAATAATTTATCTCTAAAATTTATGCACAAAAATATAGTGATGAAAAATACAAGAAAATAGATCCTTTGAAATTTTATTTTTAGAAGATATTTTAAAATTTTAAAATTCCATTTTTCTTAACTTGAAGATGCATCTTCTCAACCATTTTCATCTTTAGGAAACAAATTATGTTTTATGCACATGTGCAAAGGTAATGCACTTTGAGCACGTGTAGAAGGTATACACTTCATTGTTTTAAAAAAATTTCTTTGTAGGCTTTAAGGACTTTAGTAGAAATCCTTATATCCCAATTTTGACCTTCAAATTTTCATTTTAAGGTTGGAGATAGCATTGAAACCCTCTAGAATGACTTAGGTAGACATCCACTTGGGGAAATTTTTTCATTCGTTTAATAATTGGAAAAAATTGGAAAAAATTACCCAATGTCTACAACTACCACATGCACTTTTCTTTCAAATTTTATTGAAAAAAAAAATACAAGGCAAAAGTTATGAGCAAAAAAATGCATATCCAAGGCCAAGGGGATAGAAAAAAGTGTTTCTTATAACAACCTATATGACCATTATTTTCAAAATTGATTGAGTCAAATAACAATTTGTCATTTGACAATCTACAATCAAGAAAAAATTTGATGACAAAATGAAGGGATTGCTTTATTGACATTCATAATAATGAAGGATGGAAAGGTCGTTTTTATAATCAAATTCATGGTCCATCATAAATCTTCAAAGGGTATGGGATAATTTGAAGATGAGAGCTTGACCGCTCATTGTCAAATGTAGGAATTGTGTTCTAAGTAGAATTTCACGCCTCATTTTGGCATAGGGGAAATTAATTTTTCAAAAATGTTAGAACTTAGAACTAAGAAAAGTTGGGAAATCCAGCTAACTTTCATCTCAAAAAAACTTGTTTGTGATTTACTACAATATAATGAAGTAGTCTAACACTATACCTTATAGTAAAATGCAACAAGATTTCATTCATAAATTTGGAGGGGCTTTTGCCATCGAAATGATCCATTATGAGTGTTTTGGGAAAAACGTAGTCACTTTTTGGATGGAACTGTAGGATTAACCCTTAAACAATATTCTAAGTTTTGTTGTGGTCAAAATTCATTATTTTTCTATATTCAAATACACCTTTTAAAATTTTTATATTTTTCTCATGTAGAAATATATATCCAATATTTAACTTCCTTATTTTATAATTAAATACATTAAAATGAAATTTATATGATTTATTTGAGTAATCTCTTTATAAAAATCATGGTGTAATTGGTGTACTCCTTGAGCTTTCACCAAGAGTTATTTGATAGAAAAGTTCAAAAGTGGTGTATTTTAAGCATTTAATATGCAACCTTCAAAGTATTATAAAACTTACAATTTGAACAATTTTAAAATAAATTAGAAAAGAAGAAATCTTAGATGATTGGAACAATATTTTTTAGTCAAGGTTCAAGACATTTAAAACCAAGAACTATGTAAAATTTGGGTTTGATCCTAAAAAGATGGCCCTCAAGAAACATTTCACACAATCGTTTTCTTATTTACACACAAAATACCTTTGATGTTGATTATTTTTTGCACATACGATAACATCAGGAATCAAATTGTAGACCTCATAGGCCCAACCAAGAGGATAAGCACAAGCATTTCTAGCTATCCCTTAGGGATAGTTTAAGGACATTTTGGTCTCCTTGATGAGGACTTAAATTCAAATCCCAACTATTAAGTTAAATTTGACTGATGACTTCTAAGTCGGAATTGGTTTAGCCATTTTTTGGACCAACCTTTGGGATTTATTTATTTTTATATATAGGGTCCATTTTGTAACTAGGGGGGCCTTTGAGGCACTATGACTAAAAGGGTCAAATCAAGCCAAGACAAAAATGGTAAAATGAAGTTAGGACAAAAATGGTGGCGTAAAGCCACCACAAAAATAAGGTTTGAAGTTTTGAAGTTGCACTACTAAAATGGAAGCCCCTATAGAATCCAATGTCTTTTCAATTGAGGGAGTTGAAAAGTTTTTTTGAAAGAACAAAAGGGAACCTTTGTGGTTGAATTGTAATTTTCAAAACATAGGCCATAAAAATTTGGATTGGAATAGTGATTGAAAAAAATATGTGGATATGGAATCTAAAATATCTATATTGACAAATATAGAGTTCAATGCTAGCTATTGGTCAATATACACAAAGCTTGAAGACATTTGATATTTGATAATTTGAAGGTTGAGTCTATAATTATTTTTTCAAACTTCATTTTGCAAGTACTTATGAATATGATTTTTTGTATTTATTTATTTACATGTCTTCTATTAGTTGTAAAAATCTCACATTCTTTCGAGAATTTTTTGAAATTATCAAAGATATTTAAAGAAAATAAAAATTCACATGAAATGCAATTAATACTAAAAAAATTTGAAAATCTCTCTAGGTTTATAGTATAGTGTCAAACATCATGGTGCATTTTTTATTGTGTCATTCTAAAATTAGAAATTCAGCAATCCATTGTTGCAAATTTATTTTTCTAAATTTTCTAGTTAGTATTTTTTTTAAATCTGTATTTTAAGAAGATTTATGAATGAATAAATGAAAAATCTCAATGAAAAATTGATTCCCAACTGAAATCTAATGCTTTCCAATATGAAAATTCCCATCACCAAAGTCTCACAATCCTAAATAGGGATCCAAAACCTTGAGTAGTCAAGCATCACTTACAGTGAGGAGAGCAATAGGGCCCTAATTTGAACTTTAACCCCTATAGGACAAGGAGTAGTACATTTGGGATGGGGGTGGGGGGTGTTTAATCAAATATGAAAACTAAAACTGATTTTTTGGAACTTCAACTGTACCAAACTATAGTAAAGTATTTTAATAATGTCTGGAAAAAATTTCAGTCCATTTCAATGTGTGGATTGAAAGATGATAACATCTAAAGTTTGAAATAAAATAAAATTTCATCATTGCCCAACAGAGACAAGAGACTTTGGGTCCTCATGGAGAAAACGGTTTCCTCTAAACAAGATTGAGTCTCTTCACCATTCAATTTTATGTCTTCTAAGTGGTGAAGTCATGCAAAATTTTGGAAGCAAATTCAAGTTCTAAATATCTTGAAATCAATCTGCAGTACAAAGAGGTATAAAAATTTGGCAATACACTAGCCAATTTTTGAAGTCTTTTTTGTGCACAGAGGAAGTTTTTTTGATTGAAGAAATCCGAATGGAGAAAACATACATAACATTTTCAACAAGCACAAATTTACATAGGCTCCGTCAGGAGACGCTGACGCTACTTGATGTGGGAACGTCCGCGTCGGAGAACGTTGACATCGGGGAACGTAGGTGACAATATTCACTGTACACTTTGCATGTGTCGTCGATGCTCTTGCTTCGCGGCAGAGAAGCAAAAGCTTTGCGAAGATCATCCACTCAGTTGAAGCTCAACTAGCCCAAGTCCGCTGAGAATTTTTTAGAGCATATCTCACTGAGACATATTATCCATCAATGCAATTCATGGTTGCCACTATTTCTCCATTTGTGTGAAACTTTGTCTCAGGCTGTAATTGCTGTTTCATGAATTAGGTTTACGAGATGTTAGTTCAGTCGAAGAGAGGACAATGCATGAACGTCCCGCAAGGCCGGCTGCAACTCTGTAAAGATTTGGAAAATGCTACATTGAGATGTCGCATTCAGGTGGTTTCCAGATTGAATGTTAATCTGTTGTCCGTGATTTGTGTGTTAGTGTTTGGATATTTCGAAGCCAAAAAATTGGGAACTTTTCCAAGTTGGTACTTCTAGATTCTCATGTTGGTTAGCATCATCAAGCTAGTCATCGAAGTTCTGTGTTGTGCACAATTGTATCACACTCTACAGCTTGAATTAGCAGAAGTGCAGATTAAAGAGAGTGTGCCTTTTGCAAATTAAAGATTTTGCTCATTCTTATCATTTGGAGGACGTCAAGATGGTATACTTGTTCAAATCTTTGACTTGCCTCTTCCTAGATTCTATATTTTAGTTTTTGTATGGCAATAGGTTGAGATCAATGTGACTTGATGATGATCTCTCATTATTTCTCAATATGCTAGCAATTTCCTTAGATTTGATTTGAAGGTTGAGGTTGTTCGGCCAAGTTGCCTCTTAATTGCATTTTGGATTTTACTTATGTGATTGTTTAATGTATCGTAGGAAGTTGGTCACAAGTTTGGGGGAGGACAAAAAGAGTCAACTACAGATTCAGCCATTCAAGAGCAAGGAAGAGTTGTAGTCATCCTTAGGATGAAGCATCACTTATGAAAGAAGAGGTATTTCTACATGATTGAAATGTTGATGCTCTTGCTTTTAGATTTATTCTGATACTTGGAACGTTGATGCATGCTTTTATATAATATACTCATTGCTAACCAAAATCTTTGTTGGCTTATTAGTTACAAAGTGTAAGCAATGAAGAATTTGGACATTAGAGGATGTGATACAAAGATCAGTACTTAATCCACAATGCATTGTGGTTAGTGATGGTTCCTATCCATGCTCAAACCATAAGAATACCTTCACTTGCATGTATGTGTTTTGAGTCATGGTTGTGGTTCCAATAGATTGAAATCTTCTATTACAAGGTTCATTAAGATTGATGTGAATTTGTATTAAACTACAGAGAAGTTAAAGACTTTGGAGATGACAAGCTTGCATGCAAGCCTAGTCGATTGTTGCAATCTCTCTTCTTGGCATTCCTAGATTGTTTTAGATTCCCCTACAAGCATTAGAGAAAATTCCAGGACTCCAAAGGGTTGTTTTAGGGTTGTTCCCCTAGTTATGGGAAACTCAAAAAAAATATTAATTTTTTTTGCAAATTGTTGTTCTTTTTTTAGTCATTTGTGACATGGTAGTGTCCCAACCACATCAACAACCCACATGGCAGCACCTTTTTCCTATTGAACAAAGCTCCCAACCTTAGGAGCTTGAAGATAACTCACAACCCTTTGGAGGCTTCAATTCTCTTCTAATGGCTTGCATCAAAGATATTTGAAGAAAGGGATTTAAAGTATTGGATGACTATAGATGAAGTTGCAAGATCAACAAGGGACATGCATGTCCAATCGTGTATTAAAAGTGGACAATGAATTCAACACATTTGTCTTCAACAAATGATTTTGCTACCAAAACCCTTGCAGGGAATCCTTCTATAGAAAGGATCAAATGCTTGGATAGAACTAGGAGAAATTAATGAATAAGATTGTTTCACGGATATGTGGATCATACTAGTTCTCATTATGACATTATGTCTTGCTTGAAAATCACGTCTATATTTTTGTCAAGGATTTTTTGTTTGTTGACCTCTTTGTCCTTCTACTATGATATAAGCCCATAAAGTAGTTTTTCTTTCAAGAAATTCTTTGAGCCCCTTGTATATATGATTGGTGGATGAGGGTTGTTATTATGTAAGCATAGGAGTATGAGCTCATGAGCCTATAATACTACACACCTATGTTATAGGTGTATATACTATAAAAACCATTTGTAATTATAGGGTATATATGTTACAAATACCCATATTATAGGTGTTTATGATACATACACCTTCTATAGTGTGTGGTATTTATATTATAGGTACCTATAATGTAGACTCAATGCTCACAAGATCGCAATTTTGGGCTCACATACTAGCACTGTTGATTGGTAAACCAAAATTTGTAGGATGTCTTAAGAGAGCAAAAGAAACTTTTGGAAAAAGTGGAACAGATGAAAGAGATGATGGGGTGATAATATGACACATGATGAGCCTTCTCCATGTTTCATAGATTGGTTGTTTTCCATTGCAAAAGAATTGTTGCAAGCTCTCTCCTAGACTATTGAATTTAGACAATGGTCTACATTCAATTGGTATACAACGTTGTTAGATGCAATCAGGCATATGAAATGAAGGCAAGTATAAATATGGTTGGGGTCCACACTTGCTCAACTTGTATTCAAAGTAGTGAGTAGCCTCTAATATTTTGATTTTGTATATTTCAGTTTCAGTCTTCATGTGAGGTGACTTATTGCATACCCAACCATTCAATCTTTGGGCATTTTGACTATGGTAGTTATAAATTTGTTAAAATTTTTATCGTATAATTGTTGTCTTCACTTACAATAGCAAATACTTATGCAGGTACGAGAACCCTTCACAACCTTCAAGTGTTGCTTGCCAAATTTGCACAAGGAGTAGCATTTCAAAGAAGTGCATCTATGTCAGGTTCCAAATTTGAAATGTACGTCGAGATTGGGACAATTGATGTTCTAGTTCCATTCCTATTATTACTTAGGTTTTTGTAGTAGCTTCATTTTGGTTTGAGAAAAATCTACAACTCAAAGTGAGTGAACTTTGTGTCTTAGGCTTTGGTCTTTGATGAATTATGTTTATGAGATATGAATTCAATTAGAGAAAGAACAATGTTCAATACAATCCATTCAAAATCTACAACTTTTGCACACAAAATGACAATGACATGTACTTTTCCAATTTCACATTCACAAAAGATCCTCACAAAATGACAAGCTTCATATTAAAATCAACAAAATCAACACTTCAACTCAATTTTCTCAAGCTCACTTACAATCACTTCATTGTGTGCAATTATGTATTGTGCACAACTTTTCCACCTCAATTACAAGTGCCTTCAAGTTAAATTGATGTGGATGTGCTTCATCCTTGAATTCTTTTTTTAATATCACCTTCAATTGGTAAGACTATAGATGCATTTTCTTACCACATTTTTGTTGATTGATCACATCAATTATATATTAATTTTTTAGCATCCATTTTTATAGCTCCAATGATGAAGGCTTTATGCACATTCCAATGGCAAGGTTGAACTCCTAAATGAATTTGACTATGTTTTTACCAAAAGTGCTCCCAAACTATCATTTCTAATTTCAAGTACCAAAATTTTGAAAAATATCACTTTTGGACACATGTAATCATGGGATCTTGTAGTACATTGTTTGAGAAGATGTGGAGAAAATTTCAGAAATTTCCACCATATAGATTGCAAGATATCAGCATTTGAATGGACATAAATCCTTTTTGGCCCTACAAAAAAAGGGGCAACTGCACTTCACAAGATCACATTTGTATGAAAAAATGTCCAAAATGGTGACGCTTCTTTGGATTCATTTTTCAAGGCAAGTTGGCTACATGCTTGAAATTTAGATCATTTGGATTTGTACAACATATAGGAAAAAAATAGTAAGTAGAAAGAAGTGGAGAAGGATTCAAAATATAAAATTGTTAAGAATTTAATTATGGAATTGAGAAATGTAAATCTCATTGGTTGTAATTAATAGATATTCTGTTAAAATGGCGATATTCATACATGATTTTTCCATTTATTTTCTAAAACTAGTATAGATGTTAGACCGCACAATCTGAACCTCAAAGTGCCAAATTCGTGGAATACCACCGTTTTAATGAAATATCCATTAATGTTGTAATAAAAAATCTACATCTTATGATTTTTTTTTTTCCAAAAATATGGAAAATTGAGTTAAATAAAAGACTTCAAAGTATATTTTAGAGTAGAGAATCCATAATTTCCCACAAATTAAAAATCCTCATATCTTTCATCTCATGAATCAAAATGGAATGATTCAAAGTTTTACACACACACACACACACACACACAGATATATATATATATATATATATATATATATATATATACATATATATACATCTAGAAAACCAATTTAGAATTTTATTTTTTTTAAATTATTTTAAAAAAAATTGGGGATTGCTAACCAAGCAATGAGAATGACATATCATACAATAACTTTTGAACCATGTAATCAAAAGTTATGAAAATTTTTAGGCCTCAAAACTACTCCTCAAACACATGTTGTGTGAAAATTTCAAAGAATAAGAATAAAAACTTTGTTTGTAGTGACCTACCCACAATCACTATGTTGCTAAAGAACACAGTTTGGGCATTTAGGGATTAATTATACATGGCCTAAACACTTCATATATAGATGCTCCTTGATCCAAAATTTGACAAACCAATATTTCTTTTTACTTGATCAACTGCTTGGTACATAACTACTACATGAAAAACATCTTGTGAATATGATCATGAAAATACGTATGAAACACTTATCAAAGTACATAGCTCCTATAAATTAATATACCTCAAACACATATGGCCATCCAACCAAAAAGTGGTGTATAAATGAAATGGGACTACACTATTTGATAGTCTATAGTGTTGCATGGATATAGTTATTTTCAATGTGTTAGAGATAAAGACTATTCATAAATAATAATAATATTAATATTAATATTAATATTAATAATATTCTTCATATTAGATCCAATTTTCTTCAATATATGATTTTATAAGTGATTCTGTAGAGCCCACACGTCTTGTTTCACAGCAAAGAAAAAAATGACCCACAGTTACACTAATTTCCCCTCCCCCGAAGAACTCACTACCCCAAGAGACACCCCCCCCCTCCAAGCCCCTGGGGGGCTTCTCGCCTGCCACCCTGCCCCGTAGCACCCTAATCCCAAAGCCATCCACTACAAATACGTGCACGCAACTCCGAAGAAAAAATTGCAAAAAGAAACTTTCGTAAAGGGGTTTTGAGGGCATCCAGATGACACAAGTCCGCCTTCAGCTGAAATCTAGGAGAGGTTTGGCCTCAGAATTCAACCAGTTTTCTGGTCGAATTCAGCCGAGGCATCTCCGAGATAATAGGGAACCTCAAGAGTGCATCTTCCCAACATGCCAAGCATTATTCCTCGCGTACGTTGGACCCGACGAATTAAAATGATGGTATTTTTAACTTTCAAAAGGAGCAAAGTTGGAAATTTGGTAACTTGAGAGAGCAATACTACCGATTTCTGGATAGCTCTGGCCAAATCTGGAGTTTTTAACAAGGAGCACGCGTGAGCTTACGTTACTGCATGTAGGCACTGTGATCAATCAATTATCAAGAGTATCGTATTCCGCATTTGTTCTCCATTGTCAACGAGCAGCACCACGTTCCCTACGAGATCGAGACTTGGCTGGCAGCGGGTGTATGTGGTCTGATCGAATTAATTAGCCTGGGGATTGATCCTCAACCTCCCAATTCGATCGCCGCCGTTGTTCGGAGTCGGTATGAGAACGTGGAACCCGGGTTAATTAGTTCCCGTCTCCTTCACACTAGGTGCAACAACATCTATATAAGTTGTCTGTAATACTGGGATGAAGTGAGCGCAAGATCCTGAAGCTAGCTGGTTCGATTCGTAGTTTTTGTTGAATTCCGGTTCTCGACCTCACCGGAGCATTATTGGGTTCGATTTGGTGCAGATCGATCTATAACTCTGTGAGCTCGGTGGGGAGGACGAGGATCATGGCCAACACGAAGGAAAACGAGGCTCCAAGAGATGTGGAAATTGGGAAGGGAGAATCTCCGGCACCAGTGCGGACTGCCCCACCGACTGTTCTCGAGCAAGCGAGGTTGGGGAATCTTGACCTGTTCCGGACTGAGCTGGAGAGCGGCAACCATCCTTTGGACTTCAAAGCTGGAAGCGACCAGTTCTTCAACCGAACTCCTCTCCACTTGGCGGCCATGGAGGGGCACGAGGAGATTGTGGAATTCATTTTGAGCTGCCCAGAGATTTCCAGAGAGGTTGTGAACGCCAAGGATTGCTTTGGCTACACCCCGCTGCACTTGGCCGTCCGACACTCGCACGAGAACATTGTGAGACTCCTCACGACGTCTTCACTGGTGCTCCCGGACAGATTTCTTGCAGCCACCAGCGAGCCAGATGATGTCGGTGAGCACTACGGCGGCTCCACACCTCTCCACTTGGCTGCGGTGAGCGGGCACATAGCCATAGCCAAGCTCCTACTCCAACAGCCTTGTCAATTGGAGTTTTCGTACAACCCTGTGAACATCTGTGCCATGACCTGGGATAATTCGACGCCCTTGGACTTAGCCCGACTGAAAAAATTTCGGGACCTTGGGGACTTTTTGGAAGCCTCGGATATGAACTGGCTGCAGCAAGAAAGGACTAAGATTGCGGCGTCCGCGAATGCTGTTCTGGTGGGTGCGGCCCTGGTGGTGACAGCCGCCTTCGGCGCGTGGCTGCAGCCTCCTCCTGGAAGCACGCTGAGCCCAGATTCTGGGTCACCATCTCCCAGCCCTTCCGCGTCCTCTTCGTCACTAAGTTTGGACCGGATTGCGAATACCTGGTTTTATTTCTTTGTCATGTTTGCATTTTCGTGTTCCATGGTGTCCCTTGGAGCTGGAGTTTTGGCAGCATTCCCGAACAGAAAGGGATCCTTGAAAGTCAAACAGCGGAGGCTGCGACGGGTCCTCAAACTGTCGCAAAAGAGTCTGTTGTCGGCCCTTATAGCACTCATTGTCACCTTCGGGCGTGCCAGTCCGTTAGTCTTCGACAAGGTTGCGTCACGAGACAACACCGTTAGAGTGATTGTGGCTTACGTTCCTCTAATTACTACTCTGCCTATTTTAGTTTTTTTTTACTACTGGGCATAAGAGGACTACATGGGGATATTTCCTGATGGATTCTTATTTCCTTTCCTCTGGCACTTAAGGTACTTTTGTTTTAGATGAAAGGTTATTGATCTTTCAAAAGGAAAGAAAAAAGGTCTAGGTTTCAATTTAATTTGGTCCAGATTCATTCTCCAGCTCTTGCCTGTAGGAATGGGACTCAGATTATCTGGAACCTAAAAGCCCCCTCGCCTAGCCTGTTTACGTAGTTTCGTGCTTTCTTGTGGTCCTTCTTGTGCCTTGTCTGTGCTCGCTTCTCTTCATTGTCCAGCCTCTGGCTTGGCTGTTTTGTACTGTGCGTTCCTTTTTTAATGCAGTGGCTTTCCCATTTGTTCAGAAAAAAAAGGAAAGAAAAAAGAGAAGTAAGGGACTACAATCCTTTGTTTTCTCTTAGAAAGATTTGATGAGGTGCATGAGGTGCAATTGAGGAATTTTGAGCACTCTTACATTAACCCCTAAATGACAAAAGATCCTAGGTTAGAAATGGGACAATTCAAGTGACTGTAATGTGAAAACTATAATTCAGATGTGGTCATTTTTCATGTCACTAGAGTCAGTGAAGAGCATTACACGTGCTAGTCAAATTATAATCCAAATTGAACCAAAAAAAGTCTACAAATTATAATCCAAATTGAATCAAAAAAAGTCTACAAATGACCTATTCAAATTGACTCAGTAAAACATGAGACCAAAACTTGATATCTTGGTCCTCTATGTGTGCTACCTTAGCTAACTTGCACAATTTATTTTTGTGAACCTCGTTACTATCATCAAGTGTGGACAAACTATCTCCTGTGATTACAAGAAAGAGAACTAGTTCCCCTCTCCCCTCAAGGAAAAATGAGGGCCATCGATCGAGGGATGAAGCCACTGCCCCCGCCATTGATTCCAATTTGGGGGGGGGGAAATAAATTACAGGATTTCAGGATTTTTGATTGGCCCCGCCTTTGCCATTCCCTCCCCACATTTTTTTTCCTAGGTGTTGATTTAAAATAAAAAAATAAATTGAACCCCCCCTTAATGCTGTTGATTTAATATAAAATATATATTGAATATTGAATATATATGGTATACATATAATATATTTTATATCATATACATATTAATTACTGAATATTGAATACATATTGATTATGTACTAAATACATAATATATACTATATACATAACAATTATTGAATATTGAATACATATTGAATATGTTGATATAACCCATATCATTTGCCAAATGAACTATTCATCAAAAATACAAGTATGCATGCGGGTGGATATTAAAAAAAATTGATAAGTGGGGTAGTAAAATAAAAAAATCAATCCCACTATCTTTTGGGTGGATACTTGTCTCTCACTATCCACTCTCCGTGGGTAACACTTTTGGACATATAGTAGTTTGCTCTTAAAGTGACCATTTAAGGACTGGTTGGCCTTTTCAATGTTTCTTAGATGCACGAAATTATTTTTCCTATTTTTCTCTTGAAGAAAAATTGATCTGGAATCTAATCCAAGTGGTTTCATATTTTTTGGAGCATTTTCGAATTACTTATGAATTTCTAAAGAATTCTGCCATAGGCACCTATTTCTTGATCGTAGGCCTTAAAAAACCCACACATGCGTAGTCTGATAAAAGATATGGCTCCACCAAAAACAAGCACTATGGCATGAAGAAAGTAATAGATAGGGTTCCAAAATGCAACCATCAATAAACTTTACTCTTGAAAGGTCCAAAGGCCTATTTTTGGACAAAAATCACTTGAAATTGTCATTTCTGCTACGTTCATCCAAGAAAAAAAAATCAAAATTAAAAAATCTAATTGTAGGATCTTGTACTATACTTGTATGAAATCAAGTTGTAAAAATTTCATGAAGTTTGACCCTACAGATTGGAAGATATTAGTATTCAAAGTTGTTGGAGAAAAATATTTTTGAATACAAGTAAACATTTCAGAAATGGACTCACCTTGTCTCTTATTCCATCCACTGGCAAAGTATAAAGGAACATTTCATAAATGTTAAACTGCTCTGATATCATTGACAAAACATTCAATACTTCACACATATCCATTTTACAACCTGTTAATGTCCATTTCAGACCTTAGCTAGGGGAGCAGACTACCATAGCCCAAGAGCGATTCTCTCCGGCCGTTATCAGGGATTCGTTTTAAATGGTTTAAGGTTTACTTTAGACGAAGCCCGACGTCAAAATTATTTTGACGCTTGTGACATTGTTGGCACTCTAGGATTCGAACTAGCTGCAGCAATGTAGAGAGAGAACTTCAGTGTCCGGTAATGTTATTCTCGTGGGTTCGGCTCCGGTGGTAGTAGCGTCCTTCGGGTCGTGGCTGCAGCCTCCTGGAGGCATTCCGGTTACAGATTCTGGGGCACTAACTTCAAGCCCTTCTGCATTCGGAAGTCCGGACAGGTACTGGAACTCCATCTTTTATGTATGTGTTGCGTTTGATTTTGCTTTTTAAATGGTGGTCCTCATGATTGGAACTGTGACCACTTTACCGGACTACGAGCTAGCTATCGATATATCTTCAGTAGACGTACGAGGTGATGTGGCTGCGAAAGGCCGTTGGGACTGCACAATTGTGTCTAATTGCGGCCGTTCTATTTCTCCTCTTCTGCTTCTCATTCGCGGGCAGTGTAGTGCTCCGCCATTTTGCAGCAATCTACGGAACAAAGACTTGTTATATATGTTGTAACCTGGCCTCCTATCCTCACTTCTGTTTATGCTGTATATTTTTTAGGATCATGGGGAATAAAATTGCGTCGGGAGTATGGCAGGAAGACGCGAGTGACAATGGTTTGTAGTGCACTCTTGTATGGACTCATTTTCGCAGTTACCAGATTCATGAAAAAATGACAACCTCATGAAAAGTGGTGATTTTTGTATTTTGAATGGATTGAATTTCCAAGGGCCAGAATCACATACCGATTCTTGGTGTCAATTGGTCCGTCCAGGATTTAACAGTCAGATATGGGGATACTTTTCGATTGTGTTGCTTAGTGTTTGAGGTAGTTTTGTAAAACATATGGCTTAGAACTTTGGATTCAGGAAAAAGGCAGCACTGGAAGTGGTGAACTGACGTTGCGAACTAGCAATAAATTGTTCAGGATCCAGAGTCCTGGTAATGCGAAATTTACAAGGGTTTGAATGTCGGAACCTCTGTTGGAGCTTCAATACAAACTCACTTCTCTTGTCGGTGTACAATCAATGACGTACTGGTGGGCTTTTGGAATAATAATCCAATTTGGATTTTGGAATTTTGGATGTGTAGGAATTTTTTTCAGTCATAGCTAGGAAGTACATGTGGGTTCACAGATTGAATTCTGATTTTAGATGATATTTTTTTTTATATTAAAAATTGAATAGTGGAGAATGGGCGTAAAAAGCAAGTAGTTGGAGTTGTTTTGTGGCATGGAGTGAAATGAGGAAAAAGTGTTCATTTGGGGGGGTGATTTTTCCAGTCATTCACCAGAGATTGGTCGGTATCAACCTTCAATCTATTGCATTACTTCAATGTGACCAATGATTCACTAAACATGTTACAGGAGATGCTTCTAAAATAGAATGCGGAGCAACTGAATACATTGATCACGTAAGAGAACGTTCATGAGAAAGTGTTACAAAAAATGGCAATTTTGTGCTTGAACATGCCAATTTGGAACCAAATAACCATTTATTCCTCAGTCTCTTCATGTAACTCTTGATGTTCATTTAATATTTTACAAGGTATTGCATACTTTGAAAGGCAAGTTGTAAATTTACCCCTAAAGTTCCTTGACTATGTTTTCACCAAAACTGCTCTAGAATTGCCATTTCCAGTACAAAGTATCATATTTTAGAAAAAAAAACCATTTATGGACATATGTATTTGTCCGATCTTCAGATCTTGTAGTAAGTTGGCTTGAGAAGATGAGGAAAAAATTTTAGAATTTTCACTGGGTGGGCTTTGAGATATATTATTAGCGTTTGAATTGACAAAATCATTTTTTGGCCCTATGAAAAGCAAGGTAGCTAAACTTCACAAGGTCACATTTGTATAAAAAAATGTCCATATTGTGGTGCTTTCTTGAATTTATTCTTCAAGGCAAGTTGGCAACATGCTTAAAAAATTTTAGATCATTTGGAATTGTACAAGATATAGGAAAAAAATAGGAAGTAGAAAGAAGTAGAGAATGATTCAAAATATGAAATAGTTAAGAATTTTGTTATAGAATTGAAAAATGTCAATTCCAATGCTTGTAATGTTGTAATAAACAATCTATGTGCAATTATTTTTTTTTTTCCAAAAATATTAAAAATTGAGTGAAATAAAGGACTTCAAAGTTTATTTTAGAGAAGAGAACTCATAACTATTTGCAAACTAAAACTCCTAACTTTCATCTTATTAATATCACAATGGAATAATTCAAATCTTTCCATATATATAAATCTAGAAAACCAATTTCAAATTTTTTTTTCTAAAAAAGTGATTTTTATTTATTTGCCTAGATTACTCAATCTAAAAAAACTACATATTATACGATAACTTTTTAACCATGTGATCAAAAGTTATGAAAATTGTTGGGCCTTAAAGAAAACTTATCCACATGTTTTGTGAAAATTTTGAAGGAAGAAAATAAAAATTTCATTTGTAGTGGGGCAATGGTCAACTTGGGGTACCCGAAAAGGTTGTTTTAACTATGATGTTAGTCCACTCCCCTATGTCAAACAACCTCATCTTTTAAATATAATAAAGTATGATTTCACAAAATGTGGTTTTAACTACCTAGACTAATAATGTATGACAAAAAAAATTCATCACAATCAAAGAATTTTAAGAATTTTCGATGAATTTTTTAGTTGAAAAAGTAAGTTTTGTCTTATGTATATAAAATCCTCAATAACAAGCATTTGGAAGATCAAATAATTTATTTTTACATGATTTTTGGATACAACTTGTATTTTGTGGTCCAATACATAAAATAATTAATTTTATTAATAAAAATTTAATAAATTGTACATTATGATGCCTGTAAATCCCCAAATTTTAGCATTTTTTCTCACGTCTATGAACAAATCCAAAAATTTCATAAAGAATATACGTTTTGATCCCACTGAGGTACAAGAATTTTATTTTCATTTTAGGGTCTTCTTAATTGATCAAAATGAAAAAATTAGATAAACTTCGGAGGTTTTAAACCAAAATCACCTAATTAGTGTGTCCAAAAAGTGATACCCCAAGTTGACCATTGCCTAGTGAACTACCCCAAATCACTATGTTGCCAAAAAAACGGAATTTGGTCCTTTACAGGTTAAGTAAATTTACTTTGTCACCTAAGTGAACATTTGATTCAATCTATAATGATTAAAATATGTTTTAAGGTTGTTCTGGTACTTTTGACTTAAGCACCCTAGTCCAAGATGATCCCAAAACGTCTTGGATTTCGTTTAGAGATGAATCTAACGTCTCAAATAACAAAGCACCTTGAACTCATGATGTTTTGATGTTAAACAAGTGATTGGTTGCCACTTTAGTGTTCATGACTATCTCAAAATTGCAAGATTATTGTTTCAATGACAAGTTTCATCAATATTGGCATAACATTGATTGATTCAATGTTGGAGCAAAGTAACTTGTCAAAATATCATCTATATATTAATCCAATGTATAATTTATTACTAATACTCATGTTGTTTCAAGTACCACTAGTTCAATACAACTTTAACATTGAGACAATGACATCATACAAAACTCTCAAATTGATTCCAATAGTATTATATTGTTCCAATACTACTTCAATGTTGACACAATGCATACACAAAAAAAAGTTCAAAATCCAAAAGCCAATGAATTTCATTAGCTTGTATCCATCAACTCTAGAAGTTACATTATACATCATCAAAATAGCAACTCCAACAATAAACATACCATAACACCATAATGCAATCCACCAGAAGATTCAATGAAGTCAATGTACTTCAAAATTTCATCAATTCCAATCAAAACAATCACATGCTTTACTATTGTTTCCCCAAACTACGTAGCTTATAGTCTAACTAAGATATGTAAGATATATATAAGGCCTGTACATTCCTCTTTATTGAGAGCCCATCTTGTGGAGGATATCTAATCATGGATTGCCATTACGATGCTAACAAGATGCTTCTCCAAAAACTATTGAACGTCAAGGATTTACCTTGGGTTTTGATGTCAAGCTCTTGTCTTCTTTTCAATTGTCATCTGTTTCCAAAGTTGACTACATCCACCAACGCAAATAATCCCAAGGACTTCTTAGTTAAAATAAAAACACTCACTTAGTCGAAACTCATTACTCATTGTCTAGAATTTTCAAACTTTGGTCTCAATCCTAGATATTCGACACACATAACGCTTATTGACAACTATTCAAAAAGAATAATTAGAACTCTCATATTCTACTACACACAAAAAATAGTAACCCATATTCACATGTTTAATTTTTGTTCTTTGGTAAGTTCTAGTGACACTTGAATAAAAGCCACAACAGTCAAAGTTGAAATATAAAGCTAAAAAACTTCATCGCCGCGGCTCCGTACAAACAATAAGTGTCGACAAGCCCTAAGAAACTATGAATGCAATGATGATATTACAATCCAGGTTAGCAAGTGTATCTTTTGCAAATTGGACAAGTTTACTTCAATCGTCCCTGCCATCATAACAGAAGCATGATAAGTGACAAAGTTAGCCTTCTGCAGAACAACGACCTTATATTCCCATCCATGGGAAGTCAGACAACCAAGAGTCTCCAGATTGTAAAATAGCCAGCAAAATAGAACACAAAACCCCTTGCTCATCTGCATAAGATGCAGAATTATTATCAACAAAGCAACACGAAAGAAAATCAGGAATCAAGGTCACAAACCTTCTCAAGGCAAGGGAAACTTTATCAAGGTTGGGATATCTATCTCGGGTATACAACAAAATCTGCTAACAATGCAATGTGTCAAGCACTGACCAATAACCAACAGTAGTTAAATGAAGCCTACTTCATATTATAAGCATAAAGAAGCAATTACGCAAATTAGAGGATAAGGAGGGTATCCCCAAAGAACTTCAAAATAAATTTTGTCGTTCGATCAGAGTTCAGAGCATAGTCTACCCTGAGGAGAAGTCAGCTGAAGAATTAGGTTTCAGTAGTCCATTCCTGCCTTGAGGAACTAACATGTCATAGATGTCATGATTAAAATAAACACTTTCATGGATGTTTCCAAAGAAGTTTGCAGTGAGAAAATGATGGCAAAGTTCATCTGGCTAACCTCACAAAGACGTTGAAGTGTGAAGGGTGCTCCGACTATGAAAGACTTCAATCCTACTCCTGTATCAAAACTTCGGCTTCACAGTATGGCTCTTAAAACGAACAATTAATGAATATAAGTACCGAGAATGCTTCAGCACTAGGTCAAAAGAGCCAGGTGTCATCATGAAATCGGTTGGAACTACTTGAGAAAAGACGTGAAATTTCCATTTCAGCGAGATTCAAATCACCAGCTCTGCATATTAGGTAGATCATGCAAGCAAGTCACTACTTCATTAGAAAATATGAAGTCAAGAAGCTACACTTGTTTGAGGCGGAAAAGAAGAAGCATGCTCAGCTCATCCTAGTTCTGCCTGGCGAGAAGACACCAGAGTGAGGACCGAGCAGAGGGCAAATTTATACTGACTAATAACTCCAGATTTACAACAACAAGAATTTAAGCACCTAATTTCAAACTACAATCCAACAACAAAACTCATCTTACTGATACGATAAAATCATGGTGGAAACCTCTCATATATTTCGCAGCTCAGCAGAAAATTCACATTTCGATTCATCCTGCCTACAAATTTGTCGGTGAGAATCTCCCATACAAAACAGCTACCACAACTAAAATACCACAACTAAAATGATTGACAAAATAAAATTCAAAAATGGAAAAAACCTGAAGCCAGATCATTTCTCGAAATTCTCTGAGATGTTTGCAGTTTGCTACTTCAACAATAACCAACTCTACATCGAGAAAATGATAAACAAAATTAAAACTCAAATTTTTTTAAAAATTGAAAGCTCCAGCTACATCATTCTAAACAATTCTCCAAGCCATTTGCAATTGAGTGAGCTTCAATAATCCAATTGAAACAAGAAAATCTCTATACTCACAATGTTGATTGTGCAAAGTCAGAGGCATGAAGGTGATCGCTTAACCCCTAAAGGACCATTGTCCTTTTGAGGGACAAATGAGATTTTGGGTAGGTACCTACAGTCTCAATTTTTGTCCTGATTTTTTTAAACTTTTTATGAAGATATAAAAATTGATTATTTTCGTTGGAATGTAATTCTTTTTTCATTTGGTTCCCCAGAACAAAAGTTATGCCCAAATAAGCTCAAAACAGGGGAGAGGGGGCAGTAAAAAAAAGTTTCAAAAATTTGAATTTTTTATTTTTTTCCCTTATAGATTATATTTTTGTCTACATGGAAATCTTTGATTCATTCCATTTGGATTTGTTACGAGAAAGTTATAGACAATCTTGTTTTTTGGGCAATTAGAGCATCTTCTTGAAAAAATAACTTATAGGATTCATTTCTGAATGCAATTTTTATAATTTTTCAAAAATAAAAGGTCCATGTGGTTTTATTTTCTTTATAGAACAATCTCACCATTGGGATTAGTGCATTTTAATTCCATCGTAGAGATATTAATAATTTAGATTTTCCTTCTATCTTGTATGTACTTCTACTTAACAATTTTTTAAAGAATAAAAATTAATTTTTTTTGTATTTTCTTTTTTTTCCTAGACTCTCAACTCAATTCTCCACCATAAAGATTTAAAGCTCAAAACTTTGTAGTGCAAAAAATTTAAGTTAACCCTGGAAGAACGAGGGTGGTCCATGTGGAAATCGTCATTCCTAAAACTGTGAGAATAATTGGTATTAAAAAAAAATCAAAAGAGCTCATTTGAAGTCAAAATACTATAGAAGATCTCCACTTCCCACCACTAATTCCAGGGATGAATAGTTGAATTTTTGTCCTACACAGGAGAATGCCTTGTCATTCATCATATACTAAACGTCCATAGCATCCTTTTTGGGTTAACCCCTAAATGCCCAAGGCACCAGATTCTGGTGTTTCGAAAACTTTGAAGTTAAGTAAAACCCAACCAAATTACTATTATTAGTAGTTTATATTTTTGGAGAATTCTTTTTGAAGTCTAGTTTTAGGATCAAAAAGTTGATCTAAAAAATAAAGGATTATGATTTTTCTATTGATGATTTAGTGCAAGGATGCCCATTGCAATCTTGACTTCCTGTAGTGTTGAGGGCTCTTGGAAATGAGCCTCAAATACACTAGATCTTGGAGGCAAAATCACATTCAAAATTCATTTAAAAAAAATTGTAGAATAGATTTTGAAAAGTCGTAAATTGATTGGGGTTGTGCATGCTAGGCCCAATAACCTCATATTTTTCTAGTGACCAACTTTTTAGAGTTGACATGCAAAAAGTAAATTGAAAAATTTTCATAGTTTTTACACCCTCATGATCAAACATTATAATCTTTCAATCTGTAAGTAATATTGTTATGTTTTCTTTTCCTATGTGATTTCTAACATGTCTAGTTTGAATTTGTACGGTTACAATTCAAAAGAAATTGGTACAACTTATGAAAATGTTGACTTTTTGTTCAATTTAGAGCAAATTTCAAGGAGCTCCAAACAAGCCTTGGGCATTTAGGGGTTGAGAAGGTTCAAAGTCAAATGACCTAGTTTCACAATGTCTGGAAAAACTTGTTTTCTTCACTTTAAACGCAGATATCTTGCAATCTATGCGGTCAAAATTTCTGAAATTTTTTCCACACATTTTCATACTAGTTAGGTGTATGATCTTACGGTTAGATGTACATAAAATACAATTTTCAATTTTTTTACTCTTTGCTCTAAAAGTGGCAATTTTGAGTATTTTTTGGCAAAAAAAAAGGCCTTGGTCCTTTAGGGATCAAAATCAAGATATTCAGATCACTACCGAAAATATTCTGTCACAGTCCGTTTTCCCTGTAACATTGCTTCCCGCACTTTCTGAATGTTCCGTTCCAAAAAAACACTATGCAATGGCACTTCCGGTAGAGCTTTCTGCTCCGACAGCAAACCGATCCTGCAGCCTCTTGGCTCCCCTTCTCTAACACCTTTGTCCTCCTTCGTCTGCCTCGCCACCTCCACTCCCTTCTTCGCCATCCCTACCAAACCCTAAGAAACTCACTGTTGTGCACCAAATATGATCATCCTGACACCGATCAACAGAGTCTTCAAGAGCGCCTCATTTTCGATTCAATCGGTTTCCATCATTGGACCGAAATAGAAAACTAGTTGTGTTGAATTGAACTCTATTTTTGGTCCCTCGCTATTAGAATTAATTAGTGTAGATAGTAGGCCTTCCAAAATTGGGCTAATTAAAAACTGACCTCCAAACAAGTTTGGTAGATGAATCTACTCTATATTTCTAGTTTTATGTAGATTTTTTTTAAAAGAGATTATGAATATTTTAAATCATTATCATTCCATTCATACAAAGTAATGCACATTAGATACATTAGGCAAACAAGCACAAACTGGAGAATTAAGTTAAAAACACACAAAAATCATATAAGAAAAGTTGCAATTAGACATTATGTTCTCAATTCACAAAAATATATATATTACCTTCTTTTCAAGACAATGTTAGTTTGATTTGATTGTCAATGTGGTAGAGGCATGATGCATACTTGATATTAGGAATAGCCCCAAAATTGAAAGTACATAGTAGAAGCATCAAAAGTAGTGAGAGTAGTGCATGTTGTGTCGCATTTTAGACAAAGTAGACCCTTTTTTTGTAAACCAGTGAAAATTTTAGTTGAATCAATGTTGATAGAAGAAGAAATTGAAATTATATTCACACAATATGCATTGCAATAATGATCAACATTTATTCATAATATTGAATGATTGAATTAGTGTTGATGAAAAGAAAAGTTGAAGTTTTTTGATACCTTGTACAATGCTTAAAGAATGAATACACAAATCTACAAAAAAAAATGATGGATGAAAAAATCCATTTTTGTGTGCTTGGGATGTGTTTTGCATTGATTTATTGATCGAAATTTGAATCTTTGGTCCTTTAGGCTTTAAACCTTGAGTGCTAAAAAGTACATATTCAGATTTTGGTATGATGATCGTAGTGCTTGAAGACAATGTTTTGTCCCTAAAACTTCTCACTCATCCAATATAGTGCTTGAATCTTTCAAATTCAACCTTCTTTTATAACCAAACTATGAAAATTTGAGGTGAATTATATATCGGAGAACCTTGACTTGTTCCAAGCAAGGTTAACCTTGAGATTGGCAACCATCTTTGAACTTCAATGTTGGACTTGTTATATAAAGTAGGAATATCATAAATGGTTAAAATAAGCATTTCAACTTATAGAGTATGGGAAATTCGTTGAGAAATTGTGCAATAATAAAGATGAGGAAGAATGCAAGGAAAAAGGATTTTTTTTCCTCAAGAACAAATATTTATTCAATATAAATGTGAATTTTTCATTTGAACCCATTCCCATTTCATAGCTTCATCTAAAACAACTACCTTTGAAACTTTTTCCTAATCAAGAGTGAGCCAATAAAGTCTTTTTCAAATCACCAATAGAGCCAACTATAATTGTTTGTTTTAGGACACCCTACTATGCCATTATAGGGGGCCTTTCTATTTATGGTATTTCTATTAGACTTCAACGGAACTCCTTTTCATTTGATAGCAATGGAAGGGCAAGAGGACATTGTGGAATTCATATTGAACTACCCAGAGATTTCCAAAGAGGTTGTGAAATGTGAACGCCAAGGATGGCTAGCTTTGGCTACACCCTCCCACCCTTGGCCATTTGGCACTTTCATGAGAGCATCATGCAACTCCTTAGAGCATCCTCAATCCAGACATAGTATATGGCAACTTTAGAAGGAAGTATAGTGCCTCCTTTTAGGCCATCTTTTTTAACCCCTAAAGGACCATTTGTCTCCTTGGGGGACAAGTTGGGTCTAGGTAGGTTCTTAACCCCTAAATGCCGAAGGCACCAAAATCTAGTGTTTGCAAAACTTTGAAGTTAAATAAAACCTAACCAATTTGCTATTTTTAGTAGTTTGTATTTTTGGAAAGTTCTTTTTGAAGTCTAGTTTAAGCATCAAAAATCCGATTTTGAAAATAAATGGTAGTGATTTTTCTATTCAAGATTTTGTACAAGGGTACCCATTGCAATCTTGACTTTCCATAATGTTGAGGGTTTAGAAATGAGCCTCAAATAAACTAGATCTTGGAGAAATAATCACATTCAAAATTCATTTAAAAAAATTGTAGAGTAGATTGTGAGAAGCCATAAATTGATTGGGGTTAAGCATGTTAGGCCTTCTAACCTCATATTTTTTTTGGTCACCAAATTTTTAGATCTAACTTGTGAAAAAGAGGATTGAAAGGCTTCACATCACTTTTGCAATTTTAACACCCTTATGGTCAAATATTATAATCTTTCACTCTATAAGTGATATTGTTGTGTTTTCTTTTCCGATGTGATCTCTAACATGTCTAGTTTGAATTTCTAAGGTTACAATTTTTTTTAAAAGTGATACAACTTACCAAAATGTTGGCATTTTCTTCAATTGAAAGCAAATACCAAAAAACTCAAAACAAGCCTTGGGCATTTAGGGGTTAATGTCTCAATTTGTAGTGAATGTATTTGAAACTTTGGAGGAACGTCCAATTTCACGAGGGCTTCATGGAAACATAATTTTTATATCAATTTGTGCCCTTGAGTAAAAGATATGGCACCATAAGTAAAAAATGGAGGTCAACATGCACCAAAAAAATTACAAAAAGTCATAATATTTTTTTTTGGAATTTATTTCTTCAAAGATTATATTTTTTTCTACATGTGAAGCTTTGATTCATTCTATTAGGACTAGTGAAAAGAAAGTTATGAACAATCTTGTTTATTGGGCAATCCAAGCATCTTCTTGAATAAAAAATTTTAGTCCAACTTTGAATGCTAGTACCTTCAATTTTGTAGGATCAATTTTGATGAAATTTTTACCACATGATTTTAGAAGAGTTAAGTGGAAGATCCTTCCATTAGATTCCAAAAAAACATAATTTTTTTGTTTTATTGGATGAATACAGTAAAAGTGGTAGTTTTGAGTGTTTTTTGACAAAAAAATGGCCTCAGTCCTCCAAGGGTTAAAAAGTGTAGTAGAAGGTGGAGCTCCCCAATGGGGACACAATATGGGATCTTTCTAGAACCTTGTCAAGTGACAAATGAGGCTTCCACAAGTGTAAACAATTGTTGACTCATCATGACAACAATTATTTTTAGTTGACCTTGTTTCCCTTTTGCTCCCTCATTGGCTTGGGAAGGTATGATTACGTTGTTATAGGTTTTCCTAGGTAGGCTCGCTTGGAAGGCACTAGAAAGAGCCATTAAACTAGTGCCTTGTTTTAGTCTCTCCTCCCATGCCACTTGTGGCTAGCAAGTTTTGTATTTTTACCTTTTTTTAAAAGGGATTTTGTCTCATTTATGCCAAAAAAAAAAGCCAATAAATGTCAAGTTGGTGAAGGTAACGTGGAAAAGATTGTTATCATTGGGGCAAGTTTTTTTGGACTTGCATAGGACTTGTTGTTGCCGTACCTTCATGAAATGTAGATTGAGGATGTCATGCTCTTATAATAAGTACACCTAAAATCAACCAAATAAGCAATTTAGTAGGGGGGCCATTATTATATTGAAAAACTTTTTGTGGGATCTTGATGGCAATCAAAAGGGGATTCAAAAATTATCTTCAAATGCATATTTTAGACACTATAGCTCTAAACTATGATTTTTCAAAGTATTGAAAATAGGTGTTTCTAAAACCGATCATAGACTCTCATGAATAGTGGGATACATTTTAGGCAAGAATCTAAGGTAAAACAACCCATTACGGACCTTTTATCCATTGTGGACTCCTAAGAATGATCCCATTATGGTTTTCTTTTAGTGATTGAGATTTGGGCCACATTCAATGTCTTAGCTAACTGGGATGGAGTAATTAGTGACTACAACAAGAACTTTCAGTTTTTTAGTGTTAGTTCATTGTAGGAAGTGCCTTTTTCAGGTCTCCTACGTTAAAAAATATTGTGACCACCATAGGTCAGTAAGGTGAGTGTTATGAATTAATTTTGATTGGTTTTGGGGTAGTCTACAAACTCTTTTAGGTTGTGGTGGGCTGAACATTTCAAAAATTCATAAAAAATTCACACTTAGTCAAAAAAATATTGTTTCAAACTGATGCTCTTCGCCATTTCTATCACTTGACTTTCTCTGAAAAAAAAAGTAGAAAATTTCAGAAATGACAAGAGGGCAACCCCCCATTTGGTCCGTAATGGGCTGTTTTACTTTAGACTGGTCGGTTATAGTCAGCCGTACAAATTAGGTGTGGCTCCCTAGTACAACGTCTTTATGGGGGTTTGCCGACATATTTCTTTTAGTCAACCAGATACCAGTGACGTCTTTATGGGTAGTTCTACTATATTTCTTTTAATCAATCAGCCACCAGTGAGCCAGATGATTGTCAGTGCGTATAGTTCAGGAACGTCAGACTTCTGACCCCATTACTTACCATTTCTTGCTATTTCTCTTGATGTGGATTTTAGCCATAGAAATGATATTTTTTGAATTTGAATCCAACTAATGAAATGAATCTTATCATGTTCAGTTTCTACTCCAATTGGAAATTTTGAAAAATTCATAAATTTCCATATTTTATAGCAATGTGAATTTGGGGCCTATAACCATGGTTTGTTGATTTTCTAATTTGGGGGTGACATGATAACTTTAGTTTATACCATGATGTTCTGCACTATAATATACATCTATGGTGAAAATTTCAGATTTTTTTAGTGTATTTTGTATTTGATATGAATTTTATTCATTTTTTTCTCAAGAAATTTAGAGTAATTTCAATTTTTTCAAACATAAACTGAAAATTTCAGAACTTGTAGTGGACATATGATTTCATCTCTGAAAAATAAAATTAAAAAATTTCATTTATGTCTAGTTGCAAAATGGCAACAAACAAAGTGATGCATAGGGAGGCTTGAAATCAATGGTCATGGCCTGTCCTTCTAGGGTTAACGCACAACATCTTTATGGAGGTTTGCACGCATATAGTAGAACCACCAATTACCAACCTTTTAAACATTTTGTGCATGCTTTGGAGCAGCAGAAGGCGATGTAAATTTTTCACCTTGTAGAAAAATTGAAATAATGGGGATTGCATAAAATTTGATAATTTTCTGCCTTCAGTTGAAATTACTATGAATTTTAGTAGTCAAAAGTTGATATAGACCCATTCCCAACACATAGAGTCTTTCATTACTGTTCATTCAAAGATTATTTTGGTTTTTTCAAAAAAAAAAGAAAAAAAAGAAAGATTACATTGGCTCGCAAAACCAAGCACATGTGTCATGACATTGATGCCTAGAAGATGATCAGAAAGCAAGATATGAGAGCATCTCTACCGAGGCACGTCATACTGCCCCGGCAAAGGGTTTGGCGTGCCCGGAAGCTTTTGGCAGACCCACCAGTTGCAGCCTGAAGCGTTTGTCAATGCAGGCCATAGGGAATTTGTATTGACACACTCCATCTTCCAGTGTCTCACTTGTTTGACTTCTGGCCCGGTACTGACGAAAAGAAGTGCTTGGTCCTATTTTCGATGGAGGTGGTCATTAAGTCCGACCCTACATTCATTTCATTGGCATATTTAATTGTATTTAATTGAATGAGAGGGCCCAAGGCCGAGTTATAAAGACCCCCCTCCCCAGCTAGCTCGATAATATGATAATTGCGAACTCCACCTCCTGGCCTTGGGATGTGGGCTTGTCAGACTGTCACAATTGCAACCTCGAAATTTGGGTTTTCGCTCTTCACTGGTGGGGGCGCGGTAAATAACCGGGGCCTGTCGTCAGGCTGCCACACGCCAAAAGAGCTTTGGCGTGTCCCTTTTAGAGGGCACCGGTGGAGATGCTCTGATGGTTGAAAATCAGTCACTTCTCTATTGAATTTCCCAACACCTATCACATTGACTATGGGGGCCTAGCTGGTAATGGATAGTTCTACTATATTTCTTTTAATCCATCAGCCATCAATGAGCCAGGTGGTTGTCAGTGCTTATAGTTCCAGAACGTCAGATTTGTGACCCCATTAACTTAACGTAGTTCAGTTGTGAAATTAACGTAACGTAACGTACTTCCCATGCCACTTGTGGCTGGTCAGGTGGCTTTGTAAGTTACTCTTTTTTCCTGTATTTTTACCTTTGCAATGAAATTCCGTTTCATTTGTGAAAAGGAAAAAAAAAAAAAGGTTTCTTTATTAATGAAATTCCGTTTCATTTGTATCCAAAAATAAATAAAATTAACGTACTTCACTCTGTATGCTCCTAGTTGTCAACTTCATGTGAATGAAATGATTTATTTTTAATCCCTCGAGGCCCAAGCAATTCTTGTACTTTTTCACAAGTTTTAACTTTGATTGACAATATGTATTGTACATCAAGCTTATTACATAATGTCAATTGTACTTTTGAACTTCCCCATTCAATATGAACATCATAATATGAAATTCTCTTAGATATATTTTTTAGAATGTAGGAAAATGAAGTTATGACTTTGACTTGTTGAACAGTTGAGGCCCCCAAAAGGCTCCTTAGGCCTTGAGGGGTTAATTTTCAAACACAAATGAAAGTCATGTCTCTTCTAAAAGTCAGATTTTGTTGTGAGAGTTTAAATCTATTGTGAGTTTTTGAAGAAAAAGTCAAAGAAATTCATATAAAATAATAAAATAAACTTAATAAATCTAAATTTATTTATTTTATCATAGGATTATGTTAAGGGGGGTAGAACACCATGGTGTAAACCAAATTTCCATGTTAATATTCTATGATTGGAAAGTTAGTAGAAGTGGTTCTAGATCCAAAGTGCAAATGGCAATAAAACATTGAATTTCTGAAATTTTTCAAATTTTCATTTGAAATAGAAACTACAATTGATAGCCCTCATTTTTTTTGTTGGGCTTCAATTCCAAAAATATCATTTTGGGGGATAAAATTCAGATCATAAGCTAGGAGCTAGAAGTGGCCAAAAAAAACTAAAATAACAATCTCTTGTGATTCTTTTCTAGAGCATCTTCATACATAGGCAATTATACCTCAATGAGGTAATTTTCAATACCATCCAAGCAACACACACTCAAACAAAATCACAAAACAAAAATTGGACGAGTAATATTTTGTCATTCATAAATTGACACTATTTGGAAGTCATCCAAACACCTCAAAATGACTTGGGTGGCACTCTCAGGTTAAGTACATATTTTGCTAATTAGACACATGTGATTATAACAACACAAATGTAGGATGAATAAACATACAAAATACAAAACATAAATGATTTTAGCATTGTATGGCAAAAGTGGAACAAACCAAAAAAATGGAATTTCTAAGTTCAATCAAGTCCACTTACCTACCTCATCTTATAAACTTGGATTTCTAAACAAATTGTCTCTAAATTTTGAGCAAACAAAAACCAATCAACACGTTTGTTACAATGTAACAAGTTTCAAAGATCAAATAATTGACAACTATTTTTTCATTTACGTGACTATTTATGAATGTAAAAGAGTATATTTTTTTCATCCTTGCATAATACTACATGCAGATTGTGACTAAGAGTCATTAAAGTTAATTTTTTTTTTGTGAATAGTTGAAACTACTATAGATTATTGAAGAAAAAATGAAGACAATTTATATCAAATTAGCTCCAAAAATTTGAAATTTTCTCCATGGGTGCATAATAGAGTAGGGCATAATGAAGACAAAACATTTTCTTGTGTCTTTTTATAATTAGAGAATCATTAGACCCATGTGGTTATTTTTTTTCGAATTCTTTGAGCTTCCATAGACTTTATTTCATTGGATAAGCTCCAAATTTTTTTTAAATCATTTTTGTGGAAAAAATTTAAATAAGAGCAACATGTTAACAAGAAGACCAAATACACTACAAAGTTGATTGTGGATTAAGGACCTTCTTATGCAGATAATTCAACTATACCACAATAAGAGAATTTACAACTTCATTTCCAAAACCACCCGCTACAAAAATGTCCAACTTCCAAGAAATGAATGTAGGACATTGATTAATCCTATTTCATGAAGTGGAACAACAAGGTGAAATTTGTGTTTTGCGGGGTACATGTAATAAAGAAGCACCCTATCTTGTACTATGTTCACCTATATACTTCATCTCTCCTCACTAATTTGGGGTCATGGATTGCAAATATGAATTCAAAACTTGCAAATTTTTTCATCTGTGGGGAAATAAAAATTCCTCCATTTTTCCTAGGGGTGATTTCATCTCGTTGGTCCCACTTTGTGAGACGGGTTTATAACATCGCAACCATGGCTTAGTATACCCTCATGGGACACCATAGGCCAAGCTTGGAAGCCAAAATAGTCTCTATCGTGACTCTAGATGCTCTTTCCAAAACATCAATCACAACTAATTTTGGGTACGCAGAATATTAAAGCTTGGCATCATTGCCTTTGTTTGTTTTTCATTTTGGAGAAGGCACCAATTGCTTCTTCAATACTAATGTGATACTTAGGTGGTACTTGGTGATATCTATATGAAAATTAGGTGCTACCTAGATATAATTTGGCTATTGGTCTTGAAATAGAGAAGTAATCTAGTTGTTTCACCCCCCTGAAATGAAAATTTCCTTTACAAAAAATAGCCAACATCTTTTAGCTATAGCCAAGTGGCAAAAAATTGTGCATAAAAAAAACACTCTTGGCGTGGATTGGAAGATTTTGGAATGAGCTCAAAGTTGACCAATTTATGAGTGGTTGCTAATTATTTCCTTCTTTTTTTTTGACAAAAATGAAAAAGAATTTCATTCTACACTGAATAGAGGTATAAGGGGACCAAAAAATTAAAGGGACTGATTCTAGAAAACTATAGATGTTTGAAACATGATGTTCATCAACCGGACACTCCAATAACTACTGATGTACAATAAAGGTAAATATTTATTTAGTGTGGAATGTCGATTAATTAGTATGGGTCCCCTTAATACCCCTATTCAGTGTAGAAGTTGATAACAAAACCGCCAGGCCCAAGTGGCCTTGGTGCATGGGCCAATTAGAACTTAGAGTTGGGAGCAGTTGGAAGACACAAGGGCCAATTGGAGTCCCTGAGAGGTTGGAAGGAGCGGTGGCCACTTGGAGGGGAGAGCATTTAAAGCTCTCGTTATGAGCTGGAGGCTGTGGTCTCGCCCACAGTCGGGGGATCCCAACTCAACGGACTCCACAGGCTCTGGGCCGTCGGATCCCCATGGGGACTTGACCGCCCCACGTTGACGATGGCGATGCTCTTAGCGTCCTGCGAAACTATTTTCGTGAGAAACTTTCGTACGGGGGCTTTCAATCCACCGTCCGTTGAAATCAGCTTTGGCTTCAGACAGTTTTGGAAAAGGTCAGTCGAGGTTAATATATAGCGAGCCTCAAGAGTGCATCTCCCCATCTACGTCTCCCGCATCAAATCGATCGCTCTGCTCATCAGATGACGATGCTCGATCTGCTGTGACCTTCACGCTAGTTGCCAAGCTATCCTCGAGCCTAAACTTACCGTCAGTGCTCCCTTCTCATATATTGTCTTCTCACATTTTGCACCGTCCGCGTAAAATTTTTTAGTCGATCATTGCAATGCTGTAGCTCTTTCTTGGCTTCCTCTCACTCTTTGTGCGCTCTCAGCAGAAAAAGAAAAAAATTCTTGTTTCTTCACCCCGTACAACGTAAGTTTAAGTGTACAGACAGAGTGCTGACATTTGTGTGTTGCCATGCACGAATTCCAGAAGTGGCCAAGCCGACGGGCGATTCTCCGACAACATTCTGAACCCGGTGTGGCAACTTGTTATTTGCTACGGTAATGAGCAATACTCACCACTTACAAAGGAAACCACAGAATTAATGAGGCCATGGCTTTGGCATTGGTTCCTTTCTGTGTGTCATCCAGTTTGCCTCATCAAGTCATTGATAGTTATGTTGTGTTCAGAATGAAACGAGGGCTTCATGATCACTACCAGGGGGAAATTCTAAAATGAGCTTATTTCAGGTGGTATGATATGTAATTGTATTAGATGTCCAACACAGCGGTGATTATCAATCTCATATATATTGCATATGTGTTAATTGCTGTCAGCATTGGCACCGAAACCAGGAGTATCACAACAAATTCTGCACATCCTTCAGGTCAACATCAACCTGCGTGATCAGAAAGCTTTAGTTTGTATTCAAGATGCGTTTTCTCTGCATTTCTTTGGTATCACCCTTCGACTTCTTTGGTATGTAGAAGTCGTAAGGATATCCAACCGGGTTTGGGTAAAATTATATTGTTTCAAGAAATTTTAGTCGACTTGACTCTTTTCCATGATTTGTGGGGAGATTTCCCTATGGCTAAAGTGATGATCTCTTTATGATGTCTATGAAGACACTGTTTTCTGCATGATGTGACATGGTTTTATGTGGAGAGTACAGGATAAGGGTGTCTGTGATATGTTCTTCTGATTTTGCCCTCGTTTGGTTTGACTTGATTTGATTTTGTGTGGTGTGTACAGTGCTATCGATTTGCGGTGTACGGTGTTGTGTATTTTGAATTTGTGATTCGCTCTTCCAGTTTTGCATTACTTTTCATTTGTCTTGCTTTGGTTCGGAGATTACAGGACTGCCGATTTTCGGTTGCCCTAGTTTTGAATTTGCGTGGAGTCCGGAGTACTACCGATTTTCGGTTACCTGTTAGGTGCTTTTGTCTTTGTGATTTGTTTTTCCAGTTTTGCACCACTTTTCATTTGACTAGCTTTAGAGTGGAGACTACAGGACTACCAATTATCGATTGTCCTAGTTTTCACTGACTTGATTTGGTGTGGTCGGAGTCTTCAGTAATACCGATTTTCGGTTCTTGGGTGGGTATTTTGTCTTTGGAATAACTTGCTCTTCTCGTTTTGCCCTAGTCGTCAGTTGATTTGATTTTTGTGTGGGGACTTCAGAATTACCAATTGTGGGTTTTGTTCTATTTCTCTATCAAACCCTAGCTCTATCACTTTCACGGCAACATTTTGTGGTAATTAGCGTGATTCTAAGTTCTTATTCTTTCTTGACTTGTGATAATTCACAGAACAGGCGGTTTATTGAAGTCAAGGATTGCTTGGTGAAGCCTGAGTCCTCGTGCTACTCTCAAGTGGAGCGACAAGATTGGAAAGCATACCGAAACAGAGGTACATCACTAATGACCCCTATTAGATTGAAGCAATTCTTAACCCTTGTAATGCTCACGGCCTTATTCGAGCTTCTTAGAGTACATTCTAAACAAAACAAAGAGCCAAAACTTTTGGAAGTTTATCAACTTAGCTTTCTGAAATGTAACAATAGGATCGATCTTAAATTAGACGTGTCATGGAAAAGAAAACACAACATCACATATAGATAAGAAGATGGCCAAGGCGGCAGCGGGTGCGGTTTGATCGAATTAGTCATGGGGATGTAATAATAATAATTATAAACCTCCCAATTCGATCTCCGGCGTTGTTCGGAGTCGCTGTGGTCATGTGGAACCCGGTTAATAAGTTCCATGTTCCTTCACACTAGGTGCAACAACATCTACATAAGTTGTCTGTAATACTGGGATGAAGTATGCGCGAAATCCAGAAGCTAGCTGGTCCGATTCGTAGTTTTTGTTGAACTCCGGTTCTCGACCTTACTGGAGCATCATTTGGTTTGATTTGGTGCAGATCCATCTATAACTCTGTCAGCTCGGTGGGGAGGACGAGGGACATGGCCAAAACGGAGGAAAACGAGGCTCTAGGAGATCTGGAGATTGGGAGGAGAAAAACCCCGGCAGCAAATATGCCTGCCCCACCGAATGTTCTCGAGCAAGCGAGGTTGGGGAATCTTGACCTGTTCCGGACTGAACTGGAGAGCGGCAACCATCCTTTGGACTTCAAAGCTGGACATGCCGTGTACTTCAACCGAACTCCTCTCCACATGGCGGCACTGGAGGGGCACGACGAGATTGTGGAATTCATGTTGAGCCGCCCAGAGATTTCCCGGGAGGTTGTGAACGCCAAGGATTGCTTTGGCTACACCCCGCTGCACTTGGCCGTCCGACACTCGCACTTGAAAGTTGTGAAACTCCTCACGACGTCTTCATGGGTGCTCCCGGACAGATTTCTTGCAGCCACCAGCGAGCCAGATGATGTCGGTGAGCACTACGGCGGCTGCACACCTCTCCACTTGGCTGCAGTGAGCGGGCACATCGCCATAGCCAGGCTCCTGGTCCGACAGCCTTGCCAAGTGGAGTCTGAGTACGACCTTGTGAACATCCGTGCCATGACCTGGAATAATTCGACGCCTTTGGACTTAGCCCGAGAGAACAAGTTTCGGGAGCTATTGGACTTTTTGGAAGCGTCGGATTCGAACTGGTTGCAGCAAGAAAGAGCGATGACTGCGACGTCCGCGAATGCTGTTCTGGTGGGTGCGGCGCTGGTGGCGGCAGCCGCCTTCAGCGCGTGGCTGCAGCCTCCTGGAATCATGCCGAGCCCAGATTCTGGGGCACCATCTGCCAGCCCTTCCACGTCCTCTTTGTCAGCAAGGTCCTACCGGAATAATAATATGAATTTTCATGTATGTGTCACTTATGCTTTTTCGTTTTCCATGGTGTCCCTTGTCCTTGGAATTTGGGCAACATTCTCGAACATAAAGGGATCCTCGAAAGTCAATCTCCGGCTGCTCCGAGGGTGCCTTGACACTGCGCGAAGTTGTCTGCTGGCGGCCCTTGTGTTTCTCATTTTCTCCATCGAGGTTGCTAGTAATTTTGTCTTCGCCAAGGTTGTCATAAGACTGTCTGCGATTGGCATTCCTTTTCTTTCAGCTGGGTTTATTTTTACTTGTTTTTGGTTCTTCTATTAAGAGGACTACATGGGATGTTTCTTGATGGTTTTTTATTTCCTTTCCTCCGGCTTGGACTCCTATTTTAAATGAAAGGTTACTGATCTTTCAAAGGAAAGAAAAAAGAGAAATAAAGGACTGCTATCCGATATTTGCACTTTGAAATATTTGATGAGGTGCACGAGGTGCAATTGAGGAATTTTGATCACTCTTACATTAACCTCCCAAGGACAAAATATACCAGTTTAGAAATGGGACAATTCAAGTGATCGTAATGTGGAAACGATGATTCAGATGTGGTCATTTTTCATGTCACTAGAGTCAGTGAAGAGCATTACACGTGCTGGTCAAACTATAATCCAAATTGAATCAAAAAAAGTCTACAAATGACCTATTCAAATTGACTCATTAAAACATGAGGCCAAAACTTGATATGTTGATCCTCTGGGGGTGCTACTCTAGTTGAGTCACAATTTATTTTTGTTAACCTCCTTGCTGTGACCGGGTGTGGACAAACAATCTTGGACGTAGCCCAGGGCCGATTCTATCCGGGCCGTTATCAGAGATTCCTTTTTCATGGTTTCAGGTTTTCATTTGACGAACCGGACGTCGAAATTATTTGAAGCTTGTGACATTGTTGGCGCTCTCGGTTTCGAACCGACTGCAGCAATATACAGTCTAGAGAATTGCAATTCTCGATCTCGAATGCTATTTTCGTAGTTTCGGCTCTGCTGGTAGCAGCGTCCTTTGGGTCACGGTTGCAGCCTCCTGGAGGCATACCGGCTCCAGATTTTGGAGCACCATCTTCAAGCCCTTCTGCATTCGGAAGTGCGGACAGGAACTGGAACTCCGTCTTATGTGCATCTGTGTTGCGTTTGATTTTACTTTTTCAGAGGTGGCCCGCATGATTGGAACTGTGGCCACTTGACCGGGCCACGAGCTATCTTCGGTAGACGTACGAGGTGATGCAGCTGCAAATGGCCTTTGAGACTGCACAATTGCATGTGTCTATTTGCGGCCGTTCTATTTCTTCTTTTCTTCTTCTCATTTAGGGGCAGTATAGTGCTCCACAATTTTGCTGGAATCAATGGGACGAAGACTTATTATGTTGTTGCCTGGCTTCCTATCATCGATCTTGTTTTTGTTGTATATTTTTTAGGATCATCCGGATTATGGCATGAAGATCGATGCGAGTTGCAATGGTTTGTAGCGCACTCCTGTATGGGCTCATTTTCGCAGTTACCAGATTCATGAAAAAAATGACACAACCTCATGAAAAGTAGTGAATTTCGTGGTTTGAATCGATTGAATTCCAGAGTGCCATAATCACGTACCGATTCTTGGTGTCAACTGGTCCGTCCAGGAGTGAATAATCAGATATGGCAGGGATACTTTTCGATCGTGTTGCTTAGTCTTTTACACAGGCAGATCGGGAGGTTGAAACCGTGGGGGTATAGTTACACACTGAAATATTATACCCCCACGGTTTCAACCTCCCGATCTCCATGTGTTAGGTAGTTTTGTGAAACATATGGCTTAGAACTTCGGATTCAGGAAAAAGGCAGCAGTGGAAGTGAACTGACGTTGCCAACTAGCAATAAATTGTTCAGGATCCAGAGTCATGGACTAGGTAACTACAACTTAACAGGTCAAGTTATCACATATAATCGCTGGTTATGACCCTCCTAGCAGTGGGGCGGCGAGGTTGGTACTGACCGGCGATTATTTTTGATGACGTGGCCTGCTTTGCAATTATGGGACATAATGTCAATGCATGAGAGTTGAGCTGTTTGACTTCTTTGATTGTTTAACTAATCAAAACATGCCACAATGACGAAAGTCTCTTGAATTTAGATTATGTTAGGTGGATCCACACTCACTAAGTTAATACCGGTTGGTAGGAGTTTAGATTTCTCACTGCCAGACCAATGATATTTCTACTTCAAACCCACCCTGTTAAAATTTTCTGAAGACAAGAAGTGAGCATTATCAGTCCTAATATGCCTCTCCTTAACCAATTGAAAAATGCCAGGATGGCAAAACTCTCCTGCATTAACATTATGTGAAAATACAAAGGTTTTGAATGTCTGAACCTCTGTTAGAGCTGCAATACAAAGTCATTTCTCTTGTCGGTGGACAGTCACTGATGCACTGTTGGCACGGTGGGCTTTCGGAATAGTTATCCAAATTTGGATTTTGGAATTTAGGATGTGTGTGAATTTTGGATGTGTGTGAATTTTGGATGTGTGAATTTTTTCAGTCATAGCTAGGAAGTACATGTGGGATCCCAGATTGGATTCCAGTTTTAGATGATATTTTTTTTTTCAAAATTTAATAGTGGAGAATGGACCTAAAAGGCAAGTAGTTGGAGTTTTTTTTGTGGATTGTGCATGGAGTGAAGTGAGGAAAAAGTGTTCATTTGGGGAGTTTATTTTTGGTGATCGATATCAACCTTCAATCAATTGCATTACCTTCAATGTGACCAATGATTGACTTAACATGTTACAGGAGATGCTTCTCAACTTGAATGCGGACCAGTACTGACATTGATCATGATTGTAAGAGAACGTCCACGAGAACATGTTACAAAAATTGGAAATTATGTGTGCGAACATACCAGGTTGGAACCAAATAATTATTAATTTATCATTTTCTTTGCATACAACTTGATGTTCATATAATATTTTATAAGGTATTGGATACCTGAAAAGGAAAGTTGTAAATTAAGTGAATTACATTGTCACCTAAGTGAGCATTTGATTCAATCTTAAATGATCAAAATATATCTTAGGGTCATTTTGGTGTTTTTGACCCCAATAGCCTAGCCCAATTGTGATATTCTCGTGTTTTCTTTTCTCCAATTGTGATATTCTAGTGTTTTCTTTTCTAAAGTGAGCCATAATACATAGTTTAAGATTGTACAAATAAATAAAAAATTAAATTAAGAAAGTTTTTCAAAACTTTAATTTTTTGTTACAGTTCGAACAAACTCCACGAAGTTCAAACTTAAGTAGCCTTGGGAACTAATTTGTGAAACGGGCTTCAAAGCTCTACTCTGAGAAACTATATTTGGGATGAGTTCATCAACTCAAATTTGCTTAGGACCCCAAAGTGACTAAGAATATGTTGAATACCGTACCCGGCTATCAGGTTCGGCATTCTTTGCCGAATAATTAATTAATCTGCCAAAAACTAAAAAGATTTTTTCAAAATTTCATAATACTCCTGTTATTCAAACATTTTTTTTCTTGCAAAATAAATTTCCTAAGAATTTGGCATCCATTTCTAGAATTATTTAGTGCCGACCCTGGTAGCCAGGCACGGTAGTCTGAGTGGGGGAGCACATACACAGTGATTCTCCCAAACTGCGGAACAGACATTGTTTTGGTGGTACCTTAACGAATCCGGGTGCTAGAATTAGCAGATTCTTCATGCGACATAAAGAATGATAAAATATCAACAGCATTCCTCGGCGATGGACCTGTCTGTGGGTCCTGTGGTCTGTGGATCAACCTGATTAATTAATAATTTCTTGTCTTGCACATTCTACTAGCTCTTTCACATAGTTATCGACTTTGGAGAATAAGCAAGTAACGTAGTGCACGCAGCGCGCGTTAACTTTGATCTCGTGCGTTTCTCGCCTCTAGTCTGAAATGCGAAGAATCATAATCCGAAGCAGAAACGAACTGGAGCTCGTGTTGCATTGTTTGAAGGCCTCTGGTGTTGGTACGTCGCAGTTGCTGTGGAGCTGTGGAACCCGGTTCTTGATTTTCCTTTACACTACAGTAGATGGAACAGTTCTAATCTGTCAGGTGTCGGTGCACCCAGGCCAGAGTACGTATAAATTCAAAGTTATTAACCTTGTGAATTTAGCCTAATGTAAACAACTAAGATGTATTGTAGGCAGCATCTATACTGTAGCTGATTGAGAAATTTCTGAGGATGGAACCCCATGCTTCACAAAACCGGCCGTATCCTCTGCTAATAGTCGGCCATAGCAACTTACGCAAGCAGCTGTCTCCCTGTTTCCTCAAGCTCACTTTTTGCTACATTTCGGGCCATAGTGCACAAGACAAGAATCATGTTGGCTTTCTGCGAATTGAACCATGTTGTGAAAAGCATGAGGATCGATGCAAGACTCGGATTAAATTGCGCTTAAAAATAATACTCGACCATGTGGCTATAGATCCTCTTCATAAGAGGATAATAATTGGCTCCAAGCATTTTGGCCCATGGGTCTTCAGAATTTGTGCCAAGCCTACCTTCCTGAGCTTGATTCAAATTGTTTTTACTTTTTGGTCATAAAAGACAGACTTTGTCTACATCATTTTCTCCACCCTGATTCCTTGAACTGAAAATTTAAAAGTGTATTCATTTGTGACATTCCCTAGTCTTTTAAGTATTTGAAGCCATGTAGGTTGAAAATTTGCTCTCTTTCCACTTCCTCCTTCTAACTAAGGAAGAATCGCCTACAAAATTGACTCTTTAAGCAATTCCTCATACTTTGAGGAGTTTGAGATGGAATCAGAACATGAGATTATTTTTAATACATCTACATACTTAATCAAGAATTTTTTTTAAACAATTAATAATTTATAAATATGTATGAATATGCTATGAATTTGTAAAATTCAAATACATGTGTATAACAAACCATTTTTAGCATTCATGTATGCAAGTTTTATCTTTTGGACTTTTTCTAGCTACATATTTTCAACATTGGTTCAAGGTATAGGGTTGGGAATGTTCCTTGGTTGTTTTTGTTGTCAAAGAAGGCCTAAAGAGAACAAACTTCCTTGCTATGTCAAAATTGGGAAAAAAATTCCAAGTGTTCAAAAGTTAGAATTGCCTATATCAAAATGCTTTATTTCTACGTGAATAGGGTATTTATACTATAATATAGGAGTAGTTTTGCCTTATTGTCAACTAAATGCAACCAAAAGGGGCAAGTATGGACAATATTTAAATCACTTTTCCAAAAATTAGAAAGTTGTTTTTTCGCTTTCACGTTACTTTAAAGGACAAAATAGGCTCATATGGTCTAAATTTCATCATGATTTTCTTAAACATTTTTTGAAGATAGAAAATACATTAGCTTTGGGGGATTAGAATTTTTATTTTAATTGGCACAAGAAAGCTAAAGTTATGCCATCCTCGGCCTCCAAGTGGGAGTTATTGGGCAGCCCTCAAGAAATCAAAATAAGTCACAATTAAATTTTCAACATTTTGTTTCACATAGAAAGCATTTTTGTCTAAGCTAAAAGATTTTATTCATTATGTTTGGACTAGTGATGAGAAACTCATGGACAATCTCATTTTGGAGGCAATTTAAGCATCTTCTTGAAAAAATAACTTATAAGATTCATCTTTGAATGCAATATTCACCATTTCTCAAAAAACTTATTTAGAAAGTCTAAATTCTCTTGCTAGAATAATCTCATCTTTTGGTATTATTGTATTTCAATTCCATCTTAGCTATTAATGATTTATTTATTTGTTTAGTTTCAATCTTACTTCTACATAACAATTTTTTAAAGAATGAAAATGAAGAAATCTTTGATATTTTTTTTACTAGACTTTCAACTCACTTCTTCAATGTAAAAAATTTAAATACAGCAATAGCATTCAACATTGCAAAAAATTTAAATTAAAAAGATTCAAAACCTTATAATCTAGATAGACAAGGTGCAAAAATCCCAACTTTCTTCACTTCAAGGTTTGTTGCAAGAAACTTTGTTGTTTTGGGCTCGAAATAGCCTTAGAATTGCAATACTATGAGATGTTGAATTTTTTTAAATGAAATAAAATATGGATAATTTGTACAACATTAAGAATATTATGTCTCTAAAAATTCAAACCTAGAAAATTTTATCTCTAAAAGTTATGAATAAAAAGAATACAATGAAAAATACCAAGAAAATGGACACTTTGATGTTTGATTTTTAGAATATAGTAAAATAATTCAATAATTCAAAATGAAAAAAACATTTTGCCTGAATTGAAGATGCTCTTTCTCAACCATTTTCATCTTTGGGAAAAAAAACATTGTGTTCTCTGCACTTCTTCAAAAGTAGTGCACTTTAAGCACACTTGGAAGGTGGACATTTCACTATATTAGAAAATCTCTTCATAGACTAGTGTGACTTTAGTAGAAGTTTGTAGATACCAATTTTGAGCTTCAAATTCGCATTTTTGGGTCAAACCCCAAAAATGTCCAAAATAAACATCCAATTAGGGGATTTTTAAAAATAGTAAAATAATTTTGAAAAATTTGAAACTACCGCAAGTACCTTCATTCCAAATTTCACGCCAAACAGACTAACAATGCAAAAGTTATGAGCAAAAACCACCTATCTAAGACCAAGAAGACAAAAAATATGACAAGTGTTTCTTGCAATCACCCTCAAATGCAAACATTTTGCAATCCATAAGGTAAAAGTTTTTGAAATTTCTTCTACACATCCTCCTACAAGTCTAGTACAAAATCCCATGGTTAGGTATGTGCAAAAAAAAACAATATCTAAAGTTTTTGCACTTTGCAATAAAAATGGTAGTATTGAGTGAAATTTGATGAGAAAAGGCCTTAGAAAATTTACGAGGAGTTTGATTTTGCTGCCAATTTGAGAATCCTCTTGCAAATTTTGTGCACTTCCATGGAAAATTTAGAAACTCCTTTTTGTCTATCCTGCAAAATTTGGCCGAATTTGGCACATAGAAGTTCTCGCTACATTCTCGGTGATGATCAAAGATCCACTTTCTTGTGGCAATGGCGAAGAGCAAGGGTGGAGAACTGGAGATGGTCTCACTGTCGGTGTACAGACAGTGGTAGCGTGACCCGCAAGACGGCGGCACCTCCATGACCTTGGCGGATTATCAACAACAGGGTCCCTGTGACATGTTTCCACGAAATCCTTTCATTTGTTTCCCTCCCCCACCCCACCCGCAAAAGAAGAAGATGGTGCCGACCAACGTGTTTTTTCTCGAACATACCTGCCATAAGCCTTCATATCACTGGTGCAATTCCAGAGCGACGGAGTCTGACAGGTTTGAGAGGGTAATAAAATGTTGTTGCTGACTAGATTGCAGACCGACGCTTTTTGCCGGAATTAGCGTATTTTTGGGGGGCGAAATTTCGCACTCTCTGTCCCTCCAGAATTGCGTCATTGCTGTGAAGGCTTGGCTGGCCGGAATCCTTTGCTTGGACGCTTGGTGGTACAAAATACTCTGCTTGGACCGTTGGAAGTACACTGAAGCTCATCACCCTGATGGAGGCATGAAGCATTGTGTGAAGCACTGGAGCGGTAGGTAGGGATAGAATGTATATTCTGTATCACTCAAGCTCTTCAATTCTTCGTCACCTTGTTCGGAGCCCCTGTGACCCTGTGCACCCGGTTCCCATTTATCCTCCACACGAGGTGAAATTAATGATCGATATCCCTCCCAGAAGTTGTCGCTACGTATCGAATCTCAGGAACAAAGGATGCGAGCGGTCCAGAAGCTGGTTCGGTTCTTTAATTAGTTCCTGTTCGATTCCGTTTCTCGCCCATACTGGAGCATCATCTGGTTTGGCTTGGTGCATATCAATCTATAACTCTGTGAGCTCGGTGGTGAAGACAAAAGATATAGCCAGCAAGGAGGGCAAACGGGTCCAGAGGATGTGGAAATTGGGAACGGAGAATCCCCGGCACCAGTGCAGACTGACCCACCAAATGTTCTCGAGCAAGCGAGGTTGGGGAATCTAATTCACTCATCTTTTTGTACTCGTTGGATTCTTTAATGAGAAAGCAGATCAAGAGGCGACTGATCATTTCGCTGCTGTTACTCAGTCCGGCGTATTATTTTCTTACTGCCCATATAAAAAAATTAGGTCACTTAACCCCTCACCGCCCATGCTTGGCCCGCACTGTCACCAAGGCTTTGGGGGACCAATGCAGAAATTGCGGAGCAAAGTTAGATTGGGGGTGGAATTGGTCAAACTCACAGCAAGGATTGAAGAAAGCCTTCACAACAAGGCCGCCTGTGTGTTTTGATCGACTTTCCACAGGTCCAATTATGTGCAATTTGCATTTGATCTTGCTGGGAAAAGAAAAATCTGTTACTATTGGGTGCATTGGCTAGTCGTTCATAATTTTTAGCAAGCAGAGTGATTGAAGCCTGGTCTCCAAAATCGGTGGGTGTGAGTGCAAAAAAGTGCTTTGTTTCTGTCAAAATTTGTGCAATCAATAAGCGTGTGCATTTATCTCTCTTTGATTTTGAATGCGCAAGGGGACATGATTATTTTAACACAAATACCGGCAGTGACATGCTGGGAAGTCCATAAGTGACCGGCAGTCGCAATCCGGTTGATCACACACACATACACATTTGGACAATATAGGGAGATTTATCTCTGTACAAAGATGAGATGAGTAAGTAATCAAGAATTATAGCGCATTATGATTGGGCTATTGAACTCTCAAATTTGCAACTAGCCCTTGGTCAAAAATAGGATGACCTATATAACTAGTGTGGGATGAACAAAATCTTCACCTAGAAAATTCATGGTAATTCTGATTTGGAAAAGAAAATTGTGGAGACTTAAGAAATCCTCCTTAAATCTATTTTTGCACATGGGAAAATTTTTCCACTCAACATACTTGTGTTCCAAATATGCTCAATTGCCTAAGTGGTTGGAAATGGATTTTCTCCCTTAAGTAAGGTTTTGAAAATTCTACAAATAAACTAAGAAAAACAAAAGATTTTCTTTGATTTGCATTGCAATCTTGGCCCCATTTTCTCATTTGCATTTATAACTCTACTACATTGTGATTTCACTCATTATTTAGAGATCGTTGGTTTGCTCTTCAACTCTGGTGTAGGTTGAAACATTCTTGCTTCAATATTTGAAGGTTTGTTACCTGATTGGGAACATTGATGAAATTTCAAGAAAATAGCACTTTTCTATTTGTTCTTTGGTTAGTTTCAAAACGTCAATTGTTTTTTTCCTACTTTTAACCCATAAATGTCAACACAAACATTTTGTGTTTGATGAATGACACAATATCTTTCTCTATAAGATAGAAATGCAACTATTCATCCTTGGAATTTTGTGTGGAAAGGGAAGATCTTCTACAATAGTTTGACCTCCAAAAGTTTTTTTTTTTAAGTAGATGGGTGATTGTAAGAAACACGTGTCCTATTTTGCGTCACACATTGCATATTGATATGATTTTTGGCCATAACTTTTGTCTTTTGACTCCAAATGACTTAAGATTTATAGGGAAGGTACTCATGCCTATTATGGATCTTGCCTAATTTTTTTGTAACTTTCAAAAATAATATATTATCCAAAAATAGAGCCCAATTCAATGTCACTCTTGCTAGTTTGGAGGTTTTTAGTACTATTTAGAACCCAAATAAACAAATTTTGAGCTAAAAATTTGAGGAGATGGTCTTCTAGTAGATTTATAGCTAATGGCCAAAGGAATTTTAAAAATAAGTAATTTTATGTGGTGTAGAAGTCTACAAAGTGAGCTTCTTTTCGCTTGCATTTTGAAACATACAGTAGAAGAAATCAACCTCCATTTCAACGCAATCAACCCAATGCAAAATGCAGAAATTGCATTGGCTGCAATGAAGTTTTATGAAAATTGCATTGCAGCCAATGTAGTTTCTGTATTTATCAGCAGAAAACTACATTTTGCATTGGATTGATTGCGTTGAAATGAAATGGAGGCTGTTTTCTTCTAGTGATATAAAAGATTATTTTGGTGGTTCTTTTGGTGAATGGCCATCTCCATAGAGTTGTTACAAATGGCTAGTTTTTATTTTGTATATTTTTTAAATTTTTACTATTTTTCCCTAATTAAAACATCAAAAAATATATTTTCTTAAGATTTGGCACGTTTCTAGTTCTCCTACTTAGAGAATTTTTCTATGCAATTCCTTCCATGGGTACCTTCATCTTAAAGGTATATATATTATTCATATTTTTTAAATTTTTTAAAAATTATTTTTCTAATTTTAAAGTACTCCCAAAAAAATCTTGAGTACTATTGAAAATGCAACAAATAGGACAAGTGTTTCTTGTAATCATCTAGATGATGTCAAGCGGTTCCAAAAGGGATGATTTCTACAAACACCAATCCATCATTTAAGGGTTAAGAACTCTATCCATAATTCCATACCTTAAAATTAGGACATTTTGTTTTGGATTGTTTATTTATTTGTTACAATGAATTCCCCAAAACAATGCATCCCCCAATCTTGTTCTTAGTACCATTGGTTGCAAAGAGGGGTGCATGGGTTTTGTTTCATGGCATTTGGACCTACTTTGTGAAAGTTATGAAGTTTTGAAGTTTTTATGATTAAAAAATTAGAATATTACTTTTATTTTTATTTTGGTTGTGGCAATGGGAGAAGGCACATTAGTATGCTTGAATTTTGCAATTTGGGCTTTTGAATCATGTCTTTGGATTTGACTTCAAAATCAATAAAATTCTCATTCTTCAAAGTACTAAAACAAACACTTTTTTTTCAAACAAAATTTTTTGAATAGAATTTGAGAAAAATATTAGATCATGATATTAGCAAATGAAAGCAAAAAATGAATGCAATTGATTTGTTCATTTGTAGAGTTTGTATGAATATACTTCAAATTCTTAAAGTTGAGGTCATAGGATACCTCTTATAGACACCAGACTACCACTAGTTGGACATCTTGGAAGTACAAAATGCTTTAACTCTCATTTGTTGCTTCAAATAATTCTTCAACTTCCCTTGGTTCCTATTGAAAACTATTGTTGAATTTGATGAAAAGTTTTGTTATATTTAGGTAAATGAGTGGTGGTGAAGAACTCTATTCTAGCTTCCAACAAATGGCTTGTGTTGTAAAAGGGTGAGGCTACCTTAACCTCTAAGGCCTAAGGCCTTTTTTCTATCAAAAACACTCAAAAGTACCATTTCTACCCTAAGCGAATATCAAATTCAACATAAATTGAGTTGTTTACGTAAAAAAAGTTGATGCCACATGGCATCTAGTGACTAGGGCAAATTGACATGGAAGTTCCATTTTTGCACATCTCTGCCAAATCTAACCTTCATGTACAGTATTGTCAAGAGCAAAAACTTTAAAAAAACAATTCCACATCTAATTGTGGGATCTTGCACTAGATTAGTGTGAGAAAGTGACAAATAAATTTCAAAAACTTTAATTACATAGATTGCAAGATATTTGCATTTAAAGTAAAGAAAACCAATTTTTTTGAATCTTGCTTGACTAGATTTTTTGTTTTTGAATCTTCTTAGCTTAGATTTTTTTATACTAATCATTTTGAATTTCTCATTTTTTATGTTGAAGAATTGAGTTGATATTTTAGGACTTAAAAAAATACTTAATTTCACTCATTAAATAATTATTAAGTAGAAGTACATTCAAGATTCAAAAGAAAACTTAATTGTTAATAGCTCTAAGATGGAATTGAAACACACTAATCTCAACAATGATATTATTCTAGAAAGAGATCTCAATCTTGTGAAACTTTTTGTTTGAAAGTTGTAGCATTTGAATTTAGATATGAATTCTGCAAGTAATTTTGTCAAGAAGATGCTCTATTTTGCCCCCAAAACAAGATTGTCCATAACTTTCACATCACGGGTCCAAATAGAATGAATCAAAGCTTCCCATGTAGATGAAAAAAATACAAAACTTCCCAAATGAGAGAATTTTTTTTAATTAATTTAATTTAATTGATTTGTTTATTTATTTTGACTGCCAAACTAAAATTTGGACTTATTGTGCTACAAATTTTGTTCTTGAGCACCAATTAAAATAAACATTATCTCCCCCCAAGCTAATGCATTTTTCTATCTTTACAAAAAGTTTCATGAAATCACAATGAATATTGAAACCGTACAAACTTGCCCAAAATCTATTTTGTCCCTCAACGGGACAATAGGACTTTAAGGATTAAGGATTATTTGGACACCATATGAATAAGTCATGAAGTACAGTCCCTTGGTGTATTAGAAACAAACACTAGACTCTTGTACACTTTGGGCAATCAACATCTAAGTTTTAGTGTCACTTTTTGGTCCATGTATAAATATTCATTTTGGGTTGTAACTAAGGTGTGCTTAAATTATGTACACAAAATAGTGAAATTAGGTTGCCTTCACAATTAGATTGCCTTACAACAAGAAAGTTACTTAACAAGCCATCAAAGTCAACAAATATTTCTAAAAATATTTTCATTTGTACACATGGAGGTTCATCAATCCCAATTACAAAAATATCTAATTCAAAAGTAGTGCATTCTTGTATAATAACTAAAGATATTTAAATAGTATCAAATGTTGAGAAATTAATATGGGGCAACCTAATTTCACTATTTTGTTGTAGAATTCTTGAGGAGCTCCTTGTAACCCTAAAATTCTTTGGGTCAAAATGACCACGTGATTGAGCAAAGCTATCTTCTCAATTGTTTGTAGATTTCCTATGCGGCCAAGTGAAAGTAGTGGTAGAAATACTTTGATTGGCTTCCAAAAATTCAATACATCTTGGATTGATCTGAAAATTTTACCACAAAAACTAGAAGAGAGAGCGCAACTTTTCCAACAAGTTTATTGGATTCGGACATCTGATGCAAAAGTCACAAGACTTTGAATTTGACCTGAGGACACTTTTCATCCCCTGCGGCGGTGAGGGGTTAAGCTTACAGTGAATTTCAATTACAGAATCCCAATTGCTGTGGAATGTCAACCACTTGGTAAAGGTTTGGAACTCAAGTCTGAAAGGACTTCCTTCCATTGGGCAACTCTAATAAGGTAACCGAACCACCACCGACCAGGAACCAACACGTCCTAAAACCGGCCAGGGTGGATTGACCCCCTCGCTCGTCCCCCCAAGTTAATCCCAGGGGTGCATGTAAATAAAAAGACCCCTATTGTGTGCTTGGAAAATTTACTTTGTACATGCCTCCCAGCTAATATGGGGCCTCTGACTGCAAATATGAATTCAAAATTTGCAAATTTTATCATGCATGACAAATAAACAATTTCAGGGTTTTTCCTTAGGGACGAGTGAGGGGGGCAATCCACCCCAGCCCTAAAACCGACATCTATAGTTTTTACCTAAAATGCACTCCCACTATTCATGAAAGTCTAGTGTCGATTTTAAAAATATCTATTTTCAGCACTTTGAAAATTTATAGTTTATTCATTTGGTCTTCAAAAAATACATTCTAAGAGAATCTAGAATCCTCTTTGACTACCTATGAGATCCCACATAATTTGTTTCAATTTAATATTGAAATCATGCTTAAATGTTTATTTTGTCGATTTCAGGTGTATTTACTTGATCCTTGCCTATTGTTACCAGAAGTCAAATCTAATCGTAGCATATTTGCTAGTATGTAGGAAAAAACAAGCTAGAGAATTGAATATTTGAATGGAAGGACTTGGTAAAAAAACCTAAGTTAGGATTATCATTCACCTTGTAGTTCTATTGCAAATTCAATAAAATGGTTGCATGTGGGTGTATACATGGCACATGCATGTAGGTGTATAGCAATTGTAATCGACCCTAGAATTTCAAGGCCTATTCCATGCTCAAAATAGGGTCACCTTTTGCACTGCACATAAATGCAATATGCCCACAACTTTGTTTCCCTTTCAATAATAGCCTAGATCCAACCTAGTTCTGATTTAAAAGCTTTGGGTACTTGATTGTGAAAACTTTTGGCACTCTAAAACACAACATTTTAACCCCTAAAGTCCTTCAATGATGAAAATGGTGCTTGGGATTTTTAGGTAGGCTCCTATAAATGCAATTATTGACAATATTTTTTTGCAACACTTTGTTTACAATGGAAAATTCTTCTAGCTTTCCAATGAGCTAATTTGCAAAAGAAACAAGTTTGTACTTAGAGTTTTTTGTTTTTTAAATATTCCTCAACTTTCACGCATGCTAAAAAAAAATACTTTTGAAAAGATTTTAAACAATATTTTCTTGTAGAATAGATTCATATCTACAAGGAAATTTTTATTCATTCCATTCTCATGAGTGAGATAGAGATGTATGGAATTATGATTTGTGGGCAATCATAAATTGTCCCCTCCCCCCCAAAAAGAATACAAGTTATGTTTCTTAATTCAATCTTTTCAATTTTTGGAAATAAAAAGTGCATACATTTTAGATGGTTTTCTACAACATTTCACCTTTGGGTTGGCCTATTTCAATTACATATTAGATTTATTAGCAATTTAGTTTATTTTTTCCATAGATTCCCAACTTAATTTGCTAACATAATATGAAATTCCTCAAGTAGTGGAAGACATTCTTAAAAAATTCTTTAAAAGTTGAAAAGTTGAAATTTCACCTTTGGGGACTAATTGGAAAATTTTATTATACTACATTAACATTCTCATCTTGGACATGCTAGGGAATTAGGCTCTAAAAATTGGTGGAGATGTAGACAATCAAGTTAGGTATGAGATTTTGATGTTAGAACATGCAAAAGAGATCACAAATTTGGCCACTTTTCTTTGTTTTCAACAAATGTTATTCTGCTAAAAAAACTCTCAAGAGTAATTTCGCCAGACATTAGTCTTTATCATTATCCAATTTTATCTACATCTACATTTTGATAATTCAATCTTCATAGTTAATAGCATGCTATAAGCCATTTTCATGAAATAATTTAGGGAGTTGGGAGGGGATGAAAGCAGAAATCCTAGTTATCAAAGCTATTAATACACAAATTGTGCATATCAATCAGCACAACATGGTGAAAATGGAGCATGGAATTTCTCCAATTAACCAAATTGATGTTACAAGATTCTCCACGCAAACCAATGCCCAACATTGAAGACCAATAGTGGACAACAAAATTACTGAAGTATGAACAGTAATGTTTACCATCCAAAGTCCAGTTGTCAAAGTTTTCAAGTTTACTCTTTTGCAATGAAATCACTTTCATTTGTTTCAAAAAAATAAAAAAATTTCAAGTCAATTATGTAAAGTGCAATCCCCGCCAAAGAAGGATTTATGGCAAAATAGGGTCAGACCAAGAAGGTGGAGCCCAATGAAGTGTGCCATTTTTGGCTTTAAATTTTGATGAGAAGGGGATTGCTTGACATAGACCATCAATGGGAAATGCAAAAACAAATGACAGTGGAGCAGTGGCTGTGCAGATCATCCATTAGGGCAGATGAGAAACCCATGATTCCTATGGTAGAACCACCCATGACTAGTCAGGCCCCATAGTCAATACATAGGTGATGGAAAATTCAACAGAACTATGATTTGATAAGTAACCATTAGTATCTTGGTTTCTCATCATCTTTTAGCCATCATTGTTATGACACATGTGCTTTGTTTTGTGAGCCAAATTATTCTTTAGATGAGCAGTGATGGAAGAATCTATGTATTGGGCATGGGTGCAGGCCAACTTTTGGCTTCTAAAAGTCATAACAATTTGAATGTGTCAGGATGGTCACCCATTTTTGATCACTTAAGCAATTCAGCCTATCTGCGGCATAGGAAAAGTTCAGGAAAAAATTTCCCTGAGTAGAGAAATAGATTTTAGAAGGATTTCATAATTTTTAAAATTTTTCCTCTTAAAAGCAAAATTATCACAAATTTTTTTCATGAAGATTCTATATGTCCCATTCTTGATATGTAGGCAAATTTATTTGCAACTGTAGGATGGTTCCAAAATCAATGTAAGGCTTCCAGTGTTCAAGTTGTGATCAAATAAGCTTTCAATGTACACCTCCCATACATTTTTGTTGTCCCTGGGGTCCTGTGGTGCATGAGTTGTCACCTACAATTCATATGATCGAAAATGGAGCAGACTAAACTGCAAGAATAGGAGGTTGATTGGAAATCAGTGATCTCTTTTAACCCATAAATGTTGACACAAACATTTAGTGTCTGATGGATGACAATGAATCTCTCTATCTAGGACAAAACTACAACTATTCATCCTTCGAATATTATAAGGAAAGGAAAGATCTTCTATAGTACTTTGACCTCCAACATGTATTTTTTTATTTTTTTAAAGTAGATGATGTCACACAGTTCCAAAAGGCATGATTTCCATGGTCACTAGTCTGTTTCTAAGGGTTAAGGAAAAAAATTATGAAAATTTGACAATGCCTATCATTTCTATCTCTCTATAGGGCAAAAAATTAACAATGCCTTCTACTATTCTAAATCATGCACAAAATGCTTAAGTGGCTGATAATGGATCATTCTACTGTACTTACGATGGTTTTTGCTGCTAGCAATGGATTATGAAAATAAACTGCCTAGGAAATGATTGGTGCATTTTTCAGCAATGGTTTACATTGACTTCTTGCTAATTGAACCATGCTGTGTTGCGTAAGGATGGAATGATACCACAAGGATAGAATTAAACACTTAATACCTGAGTCCATTCTTGATTTTTTTGTATATATCTTTATAAATATATATTATTTACATCAAATTCATCATACGCAAAGTGTTTTGTAAAGTCCAGCATTGGTTTGGATGAATGAAAATTCCTTTTGTCAAAAAAGCCCCTTGAACCTCTTTGTTTATCGCCTAGATTTTGGACATTAGTGTGATAAGGGGGTTAACCTTCAAAAGATGGTTAACCTCATATTGTTTTTCATATTCTATAATCTAGAAAACAAAATTTAGAATTTAGAGTATTTAAAAATGTTTTTTAGTGAACATGAAAATTTTGGATCATACTAAGCCCTTCAACAACATTGTGGGGTTTTTTTGGGTTGTTGAATGATAAAAAATCTTTTTGAATAAGACAGAAGTACAATTGTTCATCTCTAGAATTTTGAGCAAAAAGGGGAGATCTTGCATAGTAGTTTGGCCACCTATTGAGCACTTTTTTTTTAAAGTATATGATATGGCATACAATGCCAAAAGGGATGATTTCCATAGTCACTAGCTAGGTGTTCAAGGATTAATCCTTAATGACCCAAAGAGGGTATACTTTTAAAATGGGTCAAAGTTGTGAAGAACTTGAGACATTTTTTAGCTAATTTTTTTAACATCATATAGAATGTAACCACAGAATCTTAAAGTTCTCATTGACAGTGAGCCCCTCAAAAAATTTCAAATTGTTTGACCACATAATTTAGGAGATATTTAAGTTTGAAGTTTTATTTGGGTCAATGGAAAAACAGGGCAACGCACTTTGAAGTAGCATATCTTAGTGAGAATATTTTCAAATGATGCCTTTTTTGTTCTCAATAAAAGATAGAGACTTGAGTATGCTCATCTAAAATTTCACAACATTTTGAGCATTTTCCAATTCATAGTGGGGCTAGCAATGCATGGTGGTCACTGAAAAGAGAGTAGTGTTTATAAGAAAATAAAAAATGGGACACTTGTCTTCTCCTTGAGCTCCCTAGATCTTCCCCCCCCCCCGGAAAAAAAATGAGCTCTGGACTACATTACACCTCTCAACTTAAAAAAATTCCACAAGGGCAGAGTTTATCTTGAAATTTGATGAAACTACTACCATTGGATTCACAACATAGTCTATTTTCTAGTTATAAAAATTATATTGTAACAAATCCAAAATTTGAGAACGAAAAGCTCATAAAGGAGAGGCAGTGACCAGAAAATGGTCGCTTGGGTCATTAAGGGTTTGAGTAAACCATGCAACATTTTCAGCAAACTTGTTAGAAAACATTATTCACTTTGGAATGATGGTTTAGTGTTGCCAGCAATGTTGCTACTAACTTAACGTTGTTGTGGGGGTGAACTCTAATAACAAGCATCAAGGTTTTATAAAAACAGACATCCCCTTCTGCTCCTGACCTTGAACATCTCACCGCTGATTAGTGTGGAAAACTGCCAGGAGCATAAATGTCTAAGTCAGCTAACTTACAAAGCCCAAGCGGTTCTGTCTAGAGCACTTGTCACTTCCAAATCAATCTCTCAACTAAGGTAGAAGCACCTAAATGTGAGACTTGTTTTGGATCTCTTGATATGGAGGGTACGTACAAGAAAAAATGATGTGAGTGTGTTAGAAAATGGTTTAGGAAATCAACAAAATTGGTTTCATATTTTTCTGAGCTTGTATGAATATTATACGCATTTTTGAAAAGTACTTCATAGATGCATCTATTGTGGACACTAGAATAACACCAAAGTGGGTATGAAAACACCAAAAAGTGACACATTGTAAGCTTGGATCATGTGTAGGGGATTGACCACTTTTGAGAAGAGTGACAACTTCTTGGAACCTCACATGTCTACTTTGGAACCCCACTTGTCTACTTTGGGACCACAAGCACTTGGATTTAGGTAGTTTTTAAGGTGTCCGCAAGCGACTCCTGTTACATTAAGGTGCTTCTGACTTAGACAAAAAAATTTGACAAACAAGCCATCATAAATTCCATACTATTAATAGTGTAGCATTCTGGACCCTTCAAAAATGTATAGCATGGGTCGGAGTCAATTGTACAACCAAACTGTCCACATAAGTAAACAAATGGAATGATATGTCCACAACATGACTTAGATCTTTCATTTTGCTTCCATGAATCTGTGATCTGAATATTTAAGTTGGAAAGGCAAAAAAGAGAAAATGGAGAGCAACTGAAGACTGCATCAATGACGGGTTTATTTTTATTTAGGTGGTATTCAAGGATGGAACTATCTGCCACTCCATGCCTTCTCAAAAGCTTCTCTACAGTAAGTTTAGACTACATCTCTTATGAAATTGTATGCACAAATCACTGCATTCCGGCATGTGGACTTCTGATAGAGGAGTCTGCAAGCCAGCAGCATTTATTAATTGTTTTGTGCACTTACTCATTTTGCACTGACATGACTCTATCCAAACATTAGAATCTCAAATAATCCGACATTAGAGTTCATAGTAAAGTGTATGAAATGAGGGATCTGGAGTTGGAGTTGGAGAAAAAACATAGGACAAAACTCCTTGAAGCACCTAAATTAGGTCTGATGGAGTTTAATCCCTAAAGGATCAAACAGTGTTTTTTTGGAAATATAGCGATTTTGGGCAGCTCACTACAAATGGAATTTTTATTTTTTTTCTTTGAAATTTTCACATAACATTTGTCTGAGGAGTAGCTTCAAGACCCAACAATTTTCATAACTTTTGAATACATGGTTAAAAAGTTACTGTATGATATGTTGTTTTCATTGCTCGGTGGGTAGACCAGGTAGCAAAAAAAACTTCTTTAAAAATCACTTTTTTTAAAATAAAAATTTGAAATCTATTTTCCTGATTTTTATATGTATGTAAAGCTTTTAATCATTCCATTTTCATTTATGAGATGAAAGTTATGAAGAGTTTTAGTTGTGGGTAGTTTGTGGGTAGTAATGGAATCTCTACTCTAAAATAAACTTTGAAGACCTTTATTTCGCTCAATTTTTAATATTTTTGGAAAAAAATAAAAATGTGAGGTGTAGGTTTTTTATTACAACAATTTAACCATTGGGATTGGCATTTTTCAATTCCATAAATAAATTATTAACAATTTAGTATTCTGAATCATTCTCTACTTCTTTCAACTTACTATTTTTTTCCCTATATGTTGTACAATTCCAAATGATCTAAATTTTTTCAAGCACGTAGCCAACATGACTTGATGAATGAATCCAAAGAGTTACAACCATTTTGGACATTTTTTCATAATGATTTGACCTTGTGGAGTGCATCTGCACGGATTTTTGCAAGGCCAAAAAAAGGCTTTTTGTCACTTCAAATGCTAATATCTTGCAATCCAAACGGTGGAAATTTCTGGAATTTTTTCCACATCTTCCCAAACCAGATTCCTACAAGATCCTACAGTTACATTTGTCCAAAAATGTATTTTTTCTAAAATTTGGTACTTGTACTAGAGATGATAGTTTTGGAGCGTTTTTGGTGAAAACATAGTCAAACACCTTTAGGGGTTAATTGGTGTTGTGTTTCTTTTGTACTCTATACTTTGTTGAACCTTCCTTTGACACCTTTGTTACAAATTGGGTGGAGACTTTTACAAATAACACTATTATGGTCTCAAGCCCGTGGATAGAATATGAAGCATTAACTTACACATTATTTTTCACTTCTAAAAATAGTACTTTACAACCGTTGCAACATTTGCAACGACATTCCCCTTCTTTATGAAATATAGAATGATTTTTAGTTTGTTAGAATTGAAGTTTTAAGGCTTGAAAAAACATAATGTCTCAATTGGCAAATGCGGATGATCTTTGTATAGTAGAACCTCCCTATGTCAATACTCTCTAATTCAATAAAGTTATCTTAGACCATATTGATTGTTGGTCCCAACTTAACAAAATGAACTATGTACAAAGATCATGTCCCTTCCTGATGCAATAACCTCTCTTACCTAATGTGTCAGATAGGTCTCAATCTTATTGCTTTAGAGAGGTTCTATTGTAGGTGATGAAGAAAAACAATTTTTCATCAATTTCTTTCGTGACATAGTAGGGGGGGGGGGAGTGCTAGGCAAATTAAGGTGCTTGGATTTTTATCATTGGTAATAGGAGTATTTTAAGAGAAATGGTGATTCCTAAAACATAGATCATAGTGTAGTGTATTCAAGCAACTTCAAGTTCTATACTCTTCATTTAATTATTAGCCATAAAAAATCATATTTTTTGAATTTCAACCCAATGTAATGAATTGAAGCTAGCATTACAGAAAAAATGGACCCTCTATAAGGCCACTACACTTGGGTCAACAATTCATTACATTGGGTTCATTTTAAAATCATAATAGTTATTTGGAGAAAATATTAATTTTTTGTTTGGACTTTGGAGGGAATTTTAGTTCAAAGTCTAGCAACCCACTAGAGGCCTGCAATCTTCTATAATATTGAGTGACTTGAGTCTAGCTTTAACATTAATTTTAAATCTTTGAGATTTCCTTACAAATGAATATTTTATTGCAATTTGAAATTTAGGTATATTTTTTCATGTCAAGATATCATTGGCGAGAAAATCCAATTGGAAAAAAATCAATTTTTCACAACATAAAATTTGAAGTAAATTTTGTGAAGAAAATGCATTGCAACGTTACAAGCTTATAAACTTATGTCTCCAATGTTAAACCGAATCTACTCCCATCCCTTTAAGAATTTTTCCTTCTTCTCTTATCAAGAATCACAATGGATTAATTTGTAATCCATATTGATTAGCCTTGTGGAAAAATCTCATCGGAAAACAAATTAGGTTAAAATTATTCTTTTTAATTTTCTATGAAGGGGTAGTAGATATATACCTTCTAGTGTTCCTAGACTTGTTCTAAATTGTTTTTCAAAAAGTAGGAATTTAAAGGATAAGAATCTATCAATATCTCAAACAAATTTAGTAAGTGGAATTAGAAACTTCAATTTGTTTTTCACAAACAACAACACTATTTAAAAAAAAAGGATCTCCTATCTTTGCCTTTGATCTTTGATTTAAGCCCTTTTGTGCATTTAGAAGAAGATAAGGTGAGACATTATAGATTTTATATTATATATTTTTTGGAATATAGAATTTGAACCAAATGCTTTGAATCAAGTACCATTCAAACAAAAATAGAAATTCACTTTCAAAGGTATAAGGCACACTTATAAATTCCAAGAATTGAAATTACAATAAGCCTTTGAAGTTTACATTTGTTAAAATCCTAACCTACATCTCCAAATATGTATAGTGATTGGGAATTTGGAAGCATGTTTTATGCCCTTAGAAACACAATTTGAGATGCTTTGCTCTAAATTCGAAGCAACATTCCACTCTTACATCTTTTATAGTCTTCAAAATCTTTATATAAAGAACACTTCCAAAGTCATCTTGATTCTTGAATCCCTCTCTTACCTTTCATAGTCTTCTAGAACCTTGTACAACCTTTTACAATCTTTACAAACAACATAATCAAAACTTTTCAAACTTTTTGTATAACTACATAGTTCTCTAGAATCTTCTCTTTCTTTGTAGAAATTCATAAAGGTAGGTAGAAATATGTGTAATTGTAGAAAATTTGTAGGTCTTAAAAGATCCTCTTAAATTCTATTACAAAATTTAAAATTATTTGTATATTTAAGAGGCAAGACATGAGAATATTGGATATCTAAGCTAACATGAATGCATTATATACATTTGGATGGAATTGGGTGTAGCAATGGAATAAGGTGTTTATACTTCATGTATCTACTCATATGTGAATATAAGAATTTTTTTCAATACAATAGTAGTAATCAAGATAAGACATTCAAATTTGGTTTTCTAAGAATTAAGGGTTTGACTTCCAATTCCTTTTAGGATAACCCAATACTTTTCAAAAGAAAAATTATTTTCTACATCGGCTAGGACAAGATTTTGAAAACCATCCAATGTTTAGACATCTTTTCCCTACCACATATGTCACCTCTTCATCACTTTTTGTCAGTTTCTACTGTTTTGTCATTTAATGTGGTATCTACTGATAGGTATCTACTCATATGTAAATATAAATTTTTTTTGAACACAATAGTAGTTATCAAGACATGACATTCAAATTTGGTTTTCTGAGAATTTTGGTCTTGGCTTCTAGCTACTTTTGAAGAGGACCAAAATCTTTCAAACCAAAAAAATTACTTTCTACATAAATCATTGACTAAGATAAGATTTTCAAAATCATTCAATGTTTAAACATCTTTTCCCTGTCACATACATCACCTCTTCATCACTTTGTGTCATCTACTTGTGTTAGTTCCTACCATTTCCTCATTTAATGTGGTTTAATTGAGAGTCATGTCTTTTGGGGAGTCCAACCTTCAACCTTGACTTCCTTCTTAAAGTGACAAGTGTCACACTGCGATTACAAGAATTTGAAACATCAAGTTCTTTTTCCAATACAATAGTAGTTATCAAGACTGAAATGATTCAAAACTGTTTTTTCTAGGAATTTGGGTTTTGGCCTCCAGATATACTATCGAAGGGGACCCAAATCTTTTAAACAAAAGAATTAATTTCTACAAAAGTCATCGACTAGGACAAGATTTTGAAAATCATCCAATGTTTAAACATCTTTTCCTTGCCAGATATGTCACCTCTTCATCACTTCATGTCATCTCCTTGTGTCAGTTTCTACCGTCTTTTCATTTAACATGGTTCCGTTGAGGTTCATGTTATTTTGGGGGTCCAACCTTCAACTTTGACTTTCCTCCGAAATTTTGGTCTTGACTTCTATGTACTTTTGAAGAGGATCCAAATCTTTTCGACAAAAAAATTACTTTCTACAAAAGTAATCGACTAGGACAAGGTTTTGAAAATCATGCAACGTTTAAACATCTTTTCCTTGCCAGATATGTCACCTCTTCATGTCATCTCCTTGTGTCAGTTCCTACTGTTTCTTCATTTAATGTGGTTCTGTTGAGGTTCATGTTATTTTGGGGGTCCAACCTTCAACCTTGACTTTCCTCTGAAATTTTGGTCTTGGCTTTTAGGTACTTTTGAAGAAGACCCAAATCTTTTCGACAAAAAAATTACTTTCTACAAAAATCATTGACTAGGACAAGGTTTTGAAAATCATGCAACATTTAAACATCTTTTCCTTGCCAAATATGTCACCTCTTCATCACTTCATGTCATTTCCTTATGTTAGTTCCTACCGTTTCTCATGGTTTTGTTGAGGGTCATGTCTTTTCAGGAGTGTAACCTTCAACCTTGACTTTCCTCTTAAAGTCACAAGTGTCACAATGAGAATTTGAAACATCAAGTTTTTTTCCCAATACAATAGTAGTTATCAAGACAAGACATTCAAATTTGGTTCTCTAAGAATTTTGATTTTGGTTTCTAGTTTCTTTTGAGGAGGACCCAAATCTTTTTGACAAAAGAATTAATTTCTACATAAATCATAGACTAAGACAAGGTTTTGAAACTCAATCAGTGTTTGCATATTTTTTTCCTACCACATACGTCACCTCTTCTTTGCTTTACGTCATCTCCTTATGTTAGTTCCTACTGTTTCTTCATTTAATGTTTTTTCTTTGAGGGTCAATTCCTACCATTTCTTCATTTAACGTAGTTCTGTTGAGGGTCATGTCTCTTCGGTCCAACAAGTTCAACCTTGACTTTCCTCTTAAAGTGACCAGTGTCCCAACTAGAATTCGCAACATCAAGTTTTTTTTTCATACAATGGTAGTTATCAAGACAAGATATTCAAATTTTTTTTTTTAAGAATTTTGGTCGTAGCTTCTAGCTACTTTTGAGGAGGCCCAAAATCTTTTCAACAAAAAGATTAATCTCTATAGAAGTCATCGACTAGGACAAGATTTCAAAAAATCATCCAATTTTTAAACATCTTTTCCCTGGTACATACGTCACCTCTTCATCACTTCATGTTGTTTCCTAATGTCAGATCCCACCGTTTCCTCATTTAAGGTGGTTCCGTTGAGGATCGTGTCTTTTGTTGGGAGTCCAACGATTTCAACCTTGACTTTCCTCTTAAAGTACAAGTATTACAATTTTCTAGAACTTTACAACATCTTGTTTTACCACTCACTAAATTATTGCTAGATACCAACCCTTAAACATCAAAGTGGATGTTTTGTGTCCGATGGATGACAAATAATCTCTCCATGTAGGACAGAACTACGAGTATTCATCCTCAAAATTTTATGAGAAAAGGATAGGTCTTCTATAATAGTATGACTTCCAATGAATATTTTTGATTTTTTTTAAAAGTAGATGATATCACACGGTCCCAAAAGGGAGGATTTCTACGGTCACCAGTCCATCCTTTAATGGTTCATTTCAAGAAGCCCATCCCGACAGATATTGAAAATGGCTGAAAACCGAATTACGAACTGGTTTTGGCTCAAAGAAAATGAAAGAATGAATTTAGGCAGAGCATCAAAATAATATAATATTTAATTCCTGGATGAATGTGCAGATATTCATCCACCTGAGCGCGGGGGGGGGGCGTGGAAAAAAGAACGGCGAGATCATCATCAAAGCGCATGAGGGGGGGCGCCCCAAATTACCGGTCCGATCATACCTGTCTCTGTCGACGTGGCGTTGATATTTCGTCGCGGGCTAAATTTAAACCATTCATGTTCATTCATCCATCCATTCATCCATCCATCGCTCATCCTCTTCGTCGTCTCTCCCAGTGTGAGCAAGCTAGCCGTCTTTCACCGTCGCCACTTCCAAGTTCGCAGCCTCGGTGTTCACAACGTTCAGTGATTTCCATGAATCCAGTGTTTTTCTTACGAAGATTTTACAGAAGTATAAAACATGCAGAGAGATTGGAGTGCGTTCATGCTCTTGCATAAAATTCTTGTGGATTTTAGTTAGACTTTTGGCAATTTTCTTTTCATTTCAGGTATGATCCTAGCTAGCTTGTCTAAGCAAGCTTGAGTTTACGGCGGCCATTAATTCTTGCATCGCCTCACAGGCTTGTTTTCTTTTTGTGCGAACATGAGCGTAGATATCTTTCTTCGACAACTATGCGATGGTGCCAGATTTTGCAGTTGAATTTTCTTGATAATCGGAGTGATGAAGCGATTTCTTTTAAAATGTCAAGTGGCCAATGAAAATGTCAGTATCCGGTTTCGTAGTTGCTTTCGGAAGTACATCTTTTCCTTTCGCTCTCGAACATGATGAGAATAGAAAGATTTTCATGGAAACAATTAATGCGGCGTTTTTACGAATTTGTAGTTGAATTTCTTGTTGTCGAAGGCGCGATGTGGTGTTCTTGTTTCAAATGTCAAGCCGCCAGTCCACCGAATTTGTTACTATTTCAGTTTGCGTCGCAGTTCCTTTTCGTATAAATGTGTTCCCTGGTAGAATTGTGCAGTTCTAATTTAGCAAGATGAGGAGGTTTCAGAAATTTCGTAGTCGAAATTTCTTTGTAATCGAAGCGATGTGGTGCAAATGGCGCTCAGTCTCGTTTAAATACCTAGCGGAAATATGTTAGGACACAGTCTGTCTGTGTCTCCGTTGCTTTTCCGTCCGCTGTTCCGACAAATGTGTCCTCTAATTAGAATCAGTGTGCGGCGACCTAGTTCGTAATCTGTAACATACCGCGGGTCACGAAATCGTAGTTGAATATTTCGTAGTCTTGGTATTCGGCGCGATGTTGTGATCTTTCATAAATTTCAAGGGGAAATATGTTGGTTCTCAGTCCGTGACTCCGTTGTTTTTCAGTGTCCTCTAAATAGGATTAGTGTGCAGCGGCCTTGTTCTGATTCACCAAGCTGCGGTTGTTCCCGAATTTTTAGTTAAATTTTCTTGGTGGTCGGCGCGATCACCAAGAAAATGTCAAGGGGGATCGGACTGAAAATGTGGTACTGTCCGGCGTCTCAGTTGGAGTTCGAACAAATGTATTCCGCATCGTATGGAATGTGCAACTAGTTCTATATCAGCAATTTATTCTATGCTTGTCTCAGATTTCGTTATTGCTTCGTTTGTATTGCTGACGTTCGTGGCGATTGTCTAAATTTAGGCGAAGATAGGGAATTACTCGGTAAACGATATTGGTGCTTTCGGAAGCAGGACCGGAAACATTGAAGGATACTTTTTTTAGTAGGTTATATTCGCTCTCATTATTATTTTTAGAATTATCTTGAAATCGGAATTTTACGGCTTCAAGCTGACAACTATCGATTCTACTGTAGATAGATTGTTATACTTGCCAATTTGTGTCCTCTTCAGTTCATTACCCTTTTCTTGGGACTATTCCTTTAGGACAGTTGTATTTTTAGTATCTCTAACTGTTGTGTTGAATATGTCCACAGGAAGAGGGTCAGCGTGGTGCACATGATTCCGGGTACACGTGTACACAAAACAGTGTAAGTGATATGTCCCATTTATTCGGCATGTCGCACAGCTCAGAATATGACGTGGAAGCTGCTGTCGAACTGAAGTCCGGCGCTGTGGTGCAAGAGCATGTCATTCAAGCTTTCATGCCCGCAGGCGTTGGTATCAGTTATAGCGAACAGCGCGTGCTAAATCGAGGAAGGAAGGGATGTCGGGCCTCTCAGCGGGACAAAACTCATCACCAATCTTTCTATCATCTGCAACACCGATATACAAAATGTCTTTCGTGGCCTGTCCTAGTCGTAGTGATTGGAGTTCTTGTTGCCCTCTTGGTATTCTGGGGATTCTACTATCCATCGACCAGGGTCATCGCGAGAACGGCAAGCTCTTCGAGTCGAATTTCCAATGTCCAAGATGCAGCAATTGCTAGCAGACTGGATAGTGAATTTCGGCCTCGTTTTTCCGGATTTGCCGAGACCAACCGTAATCGAGCTGCCAGAGCGGGCATGGTGTTTAGAAGAAAGGTTTTGGACACCCTTCAGGGAATGCTCTGGGTACGCTGAGTTCTCGGCACAGTTTATCATTTTCATTTAATGAGGCGAGGCCAAGTTTTTATAGAGACTCTTCCGGTATCCCACTACTTAGATTCTGCAATGAATTAGTTAGTGATTGCCCATCCATTTCTGTGACATTGTTCTCAAAACTGCTAATGCAGGGAGCGCAACAAAATAAATTGACGGAGGCAGAAGTAGGAGACGTGCGAGGAAAATCAGAAATCACTCCCTCCAACATCCAGTTGCGCGACGAAGACTTAGTATATCGGAACTTCACTCATTTTTCAAAGTAAGTTTGACCTTATTTGAGTAACAATGTCGTTCTTCGATGTAACAAGCTATTGCATATCTATTAACATTGTGGATAATTAGCACTAATTGTTTTAAAGCATGCTTTATATTGTGCATTTTCTATCAGGACATATGCAGAAATGAAGAAGAGATTAAAGATATATGTGTACAAAGAAGGATACAAGCCACTCGTACATGGAGCTAAAACTGGGGGAATTTATGCAACCGAGGGTCTTTTTTTGAAGCGCATGGAAGATCCTGGCAATAGTTTTACTGTGTCCGATCCCAAAGAAGCCCACATGTTTTTCCTCCCGTATAGTGTGCGCCAGTTGGTGGACTTTGTGCAGGATCCGTACTCTCGAAGTATGCGGCCTATGAAGACTTTCATTTCAAATTATATTCAAACAATTGCATCCAAGTACCCTTATTGGAACCGGACACGAGGCTCTGACCACTTTTTTTTATCTTGCCACGATTGGGTAAGTAAATTCTACTTCAGAGAGTGTGAAGTTGTGCTGCAACGTAGAGCTCAAAGAAGTATTGTATACAGTTTCATCAATTGTGACGTACTCAAGTTCCACATGGAACAGGACCTTACTTGACAGAACTGCTTGGAATTTTGCCTTTTCCCCATTCGCTTGGAAATTGAATTATCTTAAGATCGAGGTCAGGGCTTAGTACGTATTGACCGATGTTATTCTCTTTGCCACAGGCCCCACATTCGACTATGCTTAACGAAGACCTTCACAAAAACGCCATGAAAGTGGTTTGCAATGCTGATCTCAAAGCGAATTTCGATGCACTGAAGGATGTTTCTATTCCACAGACGCTTAAGGGAGGAAATCAATCAGACTTGGAGACTGGTAGTCTCCCACCAGATGAGCGTGATTTTTTAGCTTTCTATGCTGGTCAAATGCACGGCCTAGTGCGACCAGTGCTAACACGTCACTGGAAAGACAAGGATCCGAGTATAAAGGTCTACGAGGTCCTACCTCCCGAAATTGCCTCGAACATCTCATATGCCGATCATATGAAACGCAGCAAGTATTGTTTATGCCCTAAAGGCTTCGAGGTGAACAGTCCCAGGATTGTTGAGGCCATCTTGAGTGGCTGTGTCCCTGTTATCGTAGCTGATAATTTTGTGCTCCCATTTCGCGATGTTTTGGATTGGACGAAGTTTTCCATTGTTGTGGCGGAGAAGGACATCCCTCATTTGAAAAGCATCTTGACCAGTATACCAGATGATACTTACCGCTCTATGCAAAGTCGACTGAGGCTCGTCAAAAGACATTTTCTTTGGCTCGAAGATCCGGAAGATACACAGTATGATTCTTTTCACATGATCTTGTATTCTATTTGGAGGCAGAGCGTGAAAATACGCAAGAGAAAGTCTGAAGCTGATTAGGGCCTGGCACGAGTTAGATTGTGCATGATTTCACGGAGGATAGTCCCACAACCTAGCTGTCAATTGGCCTCCTCCAATTTTAGGTGGCACTAATGCCAGTGCTCGCTCTATTCAGAGCCCTCCAATGAGCAAATTTTTGTTATCTCGTAGACATTTCGACCATGCGAACGTTCAGAATCAGATTGCGAAAGGCAGCACATGACATGCGTTGTTCGTGATCCATGACAGCATATTGACTTTCTGCCCGTGCAGCTGACTTCAACAATGAGTGTAGAAAAGAGATTGACTCTCAACATGAGCGACTTTTTGTGACATTCCTTGTATTATAAGGTTCCTCCCACATGCACATTTTAAGCATGTTTGTACCCGGATCATGCTTTGAAATTCACTACTGTATTGTAGATTCTTTTTCCAGTACCAATCTTGTTAGCTGTACAGGTTTCTCCTTAGGAATTCTTATGGAGTCCATCATCTGTACTCTGCACTAAGGGGGAATATGCATGTAACTCACGCACTCTTGTTGCTGGCAGTCTGGTGTTGCTGTGTTTCCATGGTATAACTTACTAATAGGGACTTCACACTTACCAACTCTGTTAGCAGTCTGTTGGAGTAGCAGATCAGAACTATGTTTACGTTTGAGAACAGTCCACCGACTGCTAGCAGGGGCAGATTTGACCTGCGTTTCGGTGATGATATTCCTACTCATGATATTCAACCCGGAATCTTCTTTGTAATGCTGTATTCTCTACACATTTACTTAAAGAGTTAGCACATCTGATGTTAGGATAATCACAGGCAGGCTGTTGAGCATTTTATTTAACGTTCAGTTAGTCGAGTACTCAGCTAGCTTTCGTGAGCACTTGACCCCTTCCAAGTGTTCGATTGCTTAAAGCTGCAGATGGATCCTGTGAGCCTCAAGCGCAACCAGGTAAGTGTTCCTATTCCATGTCAATTGCAGATTTAGATCATCTCATTCATGCCTCCAGGCAAGACGCGACCTGATAAGTTAAATGGAACTGAGTTTGTCCTAGCTGCTTAATTTTCAAAATAAGGGTTCGGAATGCCTCAAAGGGGCATGTGCACTGGCAGCAAGGTTTGAATGAAATTCATGTACATCTTGAGCCTTGATCGATTAGCTGTGCTAAATGGCTGCCCCGAAAAACACTGAAAGAAAGTCAACAGCAACCCAACTTCGTGATTCAGGTCGCGTGGTCAGTACGACATTGCTTTCAAGGAGATTTTCCAAGCAGCTAGTGGAGTTTCCAGCAACATGAAATTAGGGCTATTGCACTGTAGTGGTTTTTACGCAATCCCATCTCATGTGACCTGATCATTATGGTGTGTTTTGGTGGAGTTCATTTCAGGTTCTTCTTTATGTCTTGTGGATGCCCTTTTCACAGTAGGATGCTTTGTTCGCTCCTTTGATGCCGTAGAATTTGTGATATGGGCCCTCACGCTTCAACGGAGTCTTGTTCTCTGTGTTAACTTTCTTGGCCACGTTTTTGAATCGGGACAGCATGAACATTGGCTTGGAAGGGGGCGGCTCCAATCGGTTTCGGATGACTTGGTGGAGAAGATCGGTGGCTTTGTTGGTGATCACCTCCATTCGTGCTGGCGGTTCGGTGTAGCGGTCGGGATACTTCGATTTGAAGTACTCGTTCATGTCAATCCAGGCATCTTGGTATGCACCTCCTATTATCGCATTGAAATTCCCGTCTCTGCGAACCACACCACCGATTGAACTTTTTATGTAATGCTGTGGTTAAAAATCAACTGGAGCTTATTCTTGTCATCCTCGTAATGTTTTCAAGACGCACCAACTGTTATAAGTTTTGGACTAGAAAGTAGAGCTCAAAGTCTACGTAGTATGAGAAATTAGGGTTCGTTACTGGTCGAGACTATAGTAGTGCGACGAGTCGAATGCGGGGACCGCATTTTATCCCTGGGGAAAACGCAGGCTCGTCGCACTACTATAGTCTCGACCTTCGTTACTGGAGCACCTTATTCATGCAATTTTCTTGGATGAGTGGACAGAGTTGTTACCCTGGTAGTGATAGTCCGTATCTGTGGTTAGGGTTCTTGTCCGAGGGGAGTTTGGACTTCGTGTTCTGCACAATGTATCGAAATCAAGATCACTCATTGCTCTCAAGTTTTCATCATGCTGTTAGACTTCCAGTCAGTTCAGAATGGTACCCAGAATCAGCAAATCAGATATTTCATATACTAATGACGTGTTTTCTATTCCAGAGCAAGACGAATCATCATGAGGTATGGAGCTTGGTCTCTATTACGAGGGTGTGCTTGTGTTGGAGATGGAAGTAAAATCGCTCCCGGGCAGCCCTTTGCTCATTTGCTCTACAATAATGGCTGCAGATTCACACCAAACAGTGAGGTTCACCAGCACATTACTCGTGCCTTTGAAACATAGATACTGAACCGCGTAACCGGATAATGATAAGTCCCTGAGAAAAATGCCCTGGTGGTAAACTCACTGAATAGCAGCTGCCTTGTTCATTTTCTTGAAATCAGGGCCATAGCGTTCCTCCTGAGATGGTGGAACTGTTTCGATATGCACTATCACTGTCCACATGACTAGGCCAAGGTGAGTAACATGTCTCAGAAAATAATTCCTGTCTTTCGTTCAAGCAGTTTATTCATGTGATGAAAATATTTGCAGTGACACCAGACCACAGATCAGGGGTTGTCTGTACAGGGTCGTCTTAGGTCACGCACCTTCTTTGACGCCGAGAGCACCTCGATCACCGGGTTTTCCGTATATGAACAAGGGATCACGGATTCTATGCGTTGCTCTTCTTCCCTGAAAGAAACTCCATAATACACTCCATATCAGGACCACATGTGTTTTATGTTGACTTGATTCATTGTAATTCAGCCATGCAATAAGCTTCAGCACTGTTTGCTGATACAGGAAGGGGATAAGAAGCGTTGAGGTTTTTACATGACCAAGTTCGGCTTTGACAAGATTCCAGTTCCATTTGGAAGATTGACGCGTCATCCCACATCGGGGATTGTCCGACTCGGCATACAAATGTAATAACCCCATCTTTGTGCAGTTTGATAACTTGCGAATCTTGATGTCTCCTGCTTTACCTTTTCATCGCCTCTCTTGTGCCTGCTTCTGTCTGCGTCCTAGTTCTTTGATCGAGTTCCAAGAAAATGAAACTCCTCTTCTTCATCTTAGCTTGCTTCCAAATTCGCACCGATTGGCACACTTCTCCGTGTCACATCCAGTGTCGTCGTCTTCCTCTTGCTTGCTTTTCCAGTTCTTCAATGCCTGGAGTACTTTGAAAATATGTTTCTCTTTTGTGAAGATAGCTCATTGGGTGAATCTATGTTCATTTACCTCAGAAAAATTCCTGCGTCAGTACTTATACTGAAGAAGATAGGGTCTCCTGCATGTACTCCCCTGGGGTTAAGTAGGGCTCATCCCACAGGCATCGGCCATCTCACCGTTATGCTAATCGTGGGTGTCCTTTACTTTTTGATTCAGGGAGGGTAAAGCATGTGAAATTTTCGGCTACTCCATAAACTTGACAAAGGTGGTGATGATGGTGATCATAGCTTCCTCAGACCACTTGCATGCCTGCTTGGCCTGGCCACTTCTGAAAGAAAGAGACGCTATGTTGCAATCGATTCTTCTCAGAGCTAATTTTTCCGTGAGATTCTGCAACCCAAGGACATTTGATTTCATTTATTTCCACCATCCTCTCAAGCCAGTGTATAATTCGTGGGCATGTTCCTCCAAGGATCTCTGAAGTTTGAATGGTCATGGCGTTCAGCTGACCCTCGCAGTTCTTTGTTTAACCCGGTAAAGCCCCTCACGGTTTCACGGTTTTTGCGGTTTTTGCGGTTGCTATTGAGGGTTTCACGGGTAACGGTCCTTCCCAATGAAGAGGAGGGCTCACACGTGGACTAAACGATCTTTCAGTAATGCTTACATGTCGCTGCAGTTAATTCTCTGTAATTTCCACCATAATTTTAAGCGAAGACTCTTCAACTCTTCCCAATCTGGATTCAAAGTCCAAACCACCATTGAGTATTTCCTTCAAAGAGTTCTCAACCTAGAGTAGACTATTGTGTTGCAGGGGAAGATGAAGTCACAGATGAAATGACTTGTTGCTGCCCACACCACGAGACGTTGGATGCATGTGAACAATGAAGTGAGAATTTGGATTCTGCTTTCTGTACTTACAAGGTGACAACAAGGACGCTAAGGTACATATTATCTAGAAAGACTACAAAGATGTTTTCATCTCCCTATACAGTCCCCTTCTCTCCAGGCTCATCACACAGCTCTGGACTCATGTACTGATTACATTTGAAATACAGCCTCCTCTGGGTAATACTAAAAGAGCGTGTGTGTGTGTGCCTGCGAAAGTCTATGTGACGGGGGTAGGGTCACCAACAGTCGTGAACGAATCATGCACTTTCCTCAACATGTCTTTGTCTCGGGCCCAGTCTGATGCAGGTGCTTTGACGAAGTGGGAATACAGCTTGTTCTTTGCACAAGTGACCTTGATCAGTTCATGCCCCACGGGACTGTCAATTTCAAATATGTAGTAAAGCTGCCCATCCTGCGTCAGGTTGTCTGCTTTCACATCCTCTGCTGATCCCAGAAAGTCTTGCAATTCCACATCGGACAGAGCCAGGTTGTTGAGCACGTTGTCTCGGGGCCCTAACTTGCGAAAGCCAGATAGGTAGGTCAGATACACCTTCTCCTGTTTTTTCCTGGGGTTGTAGAACTCGGCATCTGTTCCATTTGTGCCTTTCTCAACTTTCGAAATCTGACGCTCCTTCCAACCCTGAAACGCACTATCCCAGTTCTTAGCATCGTGTGCATATGAACAGTTCAGCAAACTGATCACACTTTTTGTTTCGCACTACAAAGTGTTCAGCAGGAAACTAATTGTACTTATTACTGCACTTATGAGACCTATGACGCAAATGCAGTAGCCCAATAGGGTGTGTGACTTTGCTCGCAAAATTTCTCTCCTTACTTTTCACTTCCAAGAGTTCTGCAGGATTGTAAGTCCAAAATTCCCGTCAAAAATACTAGCCCACAAGTAGAATTTCAAGTCTTGATCAAGAAGGGCCTGTTATTGTTATTGCGAAACACGTCTTACAATTAAACACCTTTAAAAGGCTGTTTTATGGCTAAGAAGTTTCTAAATAAATCAAATGCAACCCCCCCTAGTGTCTGGTTTTTCGGATGAAGAGTTTCTAGATGAAACGTAAATCCTGTCAGGCAAGTTAACTGCAGAAGATGGCCTATCGCAGATCTGTGGCTAATATCCCACAGGGCAGAACACGTTATGCTCTAAGACAACTTAGGCTGCAAAATTTACGACAGGTAAGGCGCCTCCCCTCAGGCATCAGCAGAATAAGGCGGCCTCCACCTTCAGGTTCTGTAAGGCAACTTACTTGAGAAAGGACCGCAAGGAGGTGCTTCATCTTGTACAAACAAACACATCCAGAACTAGACTTTATTACTGAAGCGGTGTGACAGAAGAAGTCGATTTCAGAATCGCGTACAGAAACTCTAAGAGGAGTTAATACTTCGGGGAAAGAAGAATCGTGTTTTGCCCAATTTAGTCAAAAACCTTCAATTGTTTTCCAACCCTATGATAAAATGTCAGCGGTCAACCCTAGAATTGAACTGCATGAGTGGAGTTCGAGATCTCGAAGATTCACAACAGCGGACTGAGTTCAATCGTTACTAACCAAATAGTGAACGCATTCTTGATGAAGTGATGATCTTAAGGTGAGCTGACCTACCCTACTACATTTCTAAATTCGAGACAAAATAACCTCTCCAATCCCAAAAACATCATTGTCTCCCAGTTGTTGAACAAATCGAGGATAATTCTAAAGAAATTGCCTTTCAAGAAGGCCAATGTCTCCCGCACAACATCAGGTGGGGATACCATATACCCCTTGACCAAAACTTGGGCTACCGAAAAATCTAAACAACGGGTACACTTTGGCGTAGATTACTGGGATAACATTAGGAGGATATAGACCACTTAAGCATTTGTTCAGTGTCCAGTGCCAGTTTGGGGACAAGTATATATAACTTAGAGTTTTGATCTTTCATAACTTTAGCGAACACTTTCCAAGATACCGAATTTAGTGTCTTGGAGCAAAAAAATAATTCGCAATCCAATAAGTAGCAATCTTGAGTGTCCCTACCCTACTGCTTTATATCCTTATATCCTTAAATCATGCTGAATAGGCCGAACAAGAGCATCTCCAGCCCTTGAAACACTCAAGTGAAATTTGAAATTAAGAGCACCTTCATTGGAAGTGCATTGGAAAATCGCGAGAAATAAATAGAAGACAATCCGAATTCGGACATTGAATGATCGGCATACGCCGCATTCCAAGCACACTCTCTTCAAACTTCCAAATCCTTCTAAATCATTCAAGGTCCCAATCCTGAATTTTCTCCTGTGATTCCCAATGCGCTTCCAATTGTGTCACTCCCGAATTCTAATTCCATGCGAGATTCGAGTTCCCGAGTGAGTGAAGATGACCTAATGCATTCCCAAAGAACCGCACGATCCCGTGCTCACTTAATACCAAACCTTTTGCTGCTACCATTACTTCAATTCCTAAACCGAATCCCACACGCAACCGATCTCGCAGCAACAAAACTCACTCAATCCAGAACCCATCGACACCAAAACCGAAAGCCAGACCAAGACAGAAGGCCGAAGTACCTGCGGCACGTCAAAGATGTACTCCGCGCTGTCCTTCTTGTTGGCATTGCCGCCATATCCCCCATAGCTGGAAGCACTGGCGGCAGTCCCATAGTACGTCTGGAACGGAGGACCATCAACGCCGCTCTCGTCCGCCAGCGTCAGAGCAGGAGAGGACAGAAGTACCATGGCCGCAGCGCCAATCGCCACAGCGCCATTCCGCACCCAATCCCCCTTGGGCTCCGTCGACGCTGCGCATGTTACACTGCAAGGACTCTTCCGGGAAGAACAGAGAGCGACCTTCCCAAGGGACGGGACACAGGTAAAGGTGGTGCGCGTGAGATTGGGAGTGGATAAGGAGGAGGAGGAAGAAGAAGAAGACGCCGCCGCCATGGGTGTTGCCACGAGAAGCGCCATCGCTGGAAGCTGGGGAGAAAATTTGCAACAGGGGCGAGGGCGAGTGTTGGCGAGTGGGGGACTGGACTGGGAAGGAGCGGAGGGCTTTTGGGAAAAAGGGGACTGTTTGGGATTGCTGGATTTTGTGGGATGTGGATAAGGCGCCCAACTCAGTCCTTTCCAGTGATTGTTTTTTTATCATTTTGGAGAAGAAGCCAGCTATTTCCTCAATATTCATGTTATACCCATGTGATACTTGGGTGCTATTTGGTGAAATTTATAGCAAAAGCAGGTAATACCTAGGCATAATTCTCTTTTGGTCTTAAGATACAACAATAATTTGGCTAATCAAACCTCCCAAATGAAAATTCATTCACAAAAAGTAGCCAACATCTTTTAGTTGCAGCCAACTAGCAAACAATCATGCATAAAAGAATCATTGTTCCTTTCTTCTAGAGACTTTCTCTACAATATTTTCAATATAGGCAACCTATCATAACCAATGATTACTAGGGTGTAATGTACATTGTTTTGTCCTAATTTGTACAATGCTATTAATAGTGTGTTATAAAACAAACTTACATGTGGTTCTATCCATTTGTAAGTGAAGAATTTTGTAATCAATGATATTTGTGAAGACTATTCATCATGAATAGCACTACACTAATAATAAAATTTAGTGTTAAAATTATACTAATTGATTTTTAAAATGTTGTAAGTATTTATTCTTGATAATTATTTTTACTTAGATTTCGCTATCTATTGGTTTCATTTACTTAAATATAATACATTTTTTGTAGTCTTTTGTCTCTTTACGGTGCATTCACATCAACAATAATGAAAAAGTGGGATAAAAATTACAACCTTGTAGGTGCCCCTTGAAGGACATTGTAACAATATGTCTTTGATAGATGACTAAATACAGAAACACAGAATGCACCTATTAGTTCAAAAATTGAATCATTTTGTACCTGAATACCTGTTACCAAGGTAATGTACTTTCAAGAATTTATAATATGACATAGTGGATGAATAAACATTCAATAGCTACATACTCCCCCTTTAAGGTTATATTCCCTCATCATTGACAATTTAATTCCTTTACACTAAGAAGGAAATACAACCTTCAAGGGACAAGTAAGAGATTAAAAGAACCCATTCATTCCATAGATTTTACAATACCCTATCAACTTGTAGTCATTTTGAAGATTAGAATCCTATGAGGGCAAAATGTAATCTTCAAATGTGATAAAAATAACCTTGTGCCATGAAATGTGCCACATTGGATTTTGATGAAGATTTCCCTTGTTGTTACAATGCTTACATTGAGTTTAAAATCTTAACCTCCAAAGTAATATATCTTTCAACTTGGTGAGAAGGCACTACTAGTGTGCAAAAGCAAAAAGTATCTCCATAGTTTATTATAGTGCAAGTACTCATTGTAGAAGAAAATGTGGATTATCCACTCTCAAAAATTTGCTTATTTAATTTGGCAAAGAGAATGTAAAAAGTAGGTCCAAGCATTATTTATGCACTTTTCATCCGAAATTTGACAATGTTTTGGGTTTGATTTTTAAGTTGTCCTACAATACTTCACACTAATATACATAAGTGCCTACAATTAGTTAGTGTTTTCTTACAAAATTTGAAGAGTAGCCAAACTCTTCCTTCACATTATTCAACAACTCTTGATGTTTTCTTCAAGCAAATTCAATTCAAGGAGTGGGATGTTTTCAACTATCGTATCCACTGAGAAGAGTCAAGCAATCCCACCCTACTAATTCCCCCCTCCCCCCAAATCAAGATAAAAATAAATAGTTTTGCTAACATGTAACCTTGCAATTTGCCTATCCACCTCCTAAAATAAATTAAATAAATAAATAAATTTTTGGCATTATAGTACAACATTCATTACAAATATAGGTATAGGTGTGGGCCAATTGTTCCATATCAATTATAATCAAATATGATCTCCAAAATATACATATATGATTGTAGAGGTGGGAGGATAATGAAAAAATACAATTTACTAGGAGTGGTAATTAATTAAGTAATATTGAGTGGATAGTGATCACTACCCATTCAAAAGAATTAGGTAGCAATGCTAGCTATCAATTATGAAGTGAAAATTTCAATCATGAGTTTAAGCTTGTAGTAGAAACTAAAGCAAATCATTACATTTTGACACTCAATGATACTTCAGTGAGTAGGCAAGACCTATAAAATAACATTTTTAGGGTAGTAATGTAAAAAAGTTCCAAGTATATGATTACAAAAAAGGAACTAAGAAGCATGTTAACCAAGTAACTATTGAATTTATCTAAGGAACCAACAATACTAGTCACTGTATGCAACGAGCTAGAATCCCAATATCATGTCAAAGTGATGCTTCCTCTAATATTTTTTGTTCAAATCAAAGTGAGGTAATTCACAACCTCTTGGATTAATTTGGTTTCTAAATATGAATGACACTTAATCATTTAAAGACAAAGAATTCTACATTTTACCTTTTATATGTTTTAGTTGTTATCAATAATTTTGATGGGAAATTTATTTATTTACATACTTTTTTTTAGCAAAAAATGCCATTATCTTCACCTACCTAATGGCACAAAGATTTTATTACATTTTAATTATACTTTCCATAATGTAATCATTCAAAATATAATGGTCATTTAAAACATCATGAATATTTTGTCCTTAACCCTTAAAGAATTAGTTTTATTCTATTATCATTGTATAGCTAAAATCCATTTATGTGTTCAATGTAGACTTTTAAATAACGCTCAAATTTCAATATAAAAATATTTTTGTTACATAAGACTATATGTTATGAGTACTATGAAGAATTTCTATTAGTTTGGTAATAAATCATAATTGTTATAAAATTTTAAACATTAAGCATGAAATAAAGTAGTACATATAACAAAAACAATCCTATTAATTTGAAACTTCTCCAACAAATAATAACCCCTAAACATCCAAAGTCATCTCCAAAATTCAGACGCATTAGAGGAATTTTGGGGGGTTTGGAGGGCTACATGTTCCCCTAGGTTCCCATACCTTGGGAATTGCCCCCAGCAATTGCCTGACATGGCATAGTTACTGCCACATCACTTTTTTTTTTCAACTTTCTTTTACATTTTACATTTTTTTAAATTTAAAAAAAAATCCAACAACGGCCATTTCTGGATTGTTGGGAGAACAATGCCAGGAATAGGCCCGAAACGGCCCTCCAGACCCCTCAAAACTCCTCTAATATAGGACAACAACTTGATAAAGTATCTCCACAAATTAGAATAATTTTCATCCAAGCAATTAGGAGGATGAAACTCAAGTTTTTATCTGTCCATTGTCCAGAAAGTGGACATCAAAGCACCCAAGGGATAATAGCTGTAAAGAATATTGTGATATTTTTTTGAAGCAATTGTTTTCTTTTTTACACCTAAAACATCCTTTGCAATTACATTCATTACATACATACTACTATCAAACTTAATTTAGCCTTAATATAATTGATTGATAAAATTTTGAGGATTTGGATGTTTGAATAAACACTCTTAGTATAGATGTTGATTTTTTGAGAATTTTTTGTGGAAAAATCAAATCATTTTGATTTTATAAACAATAATATGTACATGAAAGTATATCAATGAAAATACTCATTAGAATTATTTTGGATTGTGAACAAAATTGAAGGTCAGGATGAGAAACAATGTTGGGTAATTTAAACTTGAAATTTTGAAGAAGAAAATAAGAATATAATTCTCACACTATATCTACAATATACTTTTTTTGGATTTCAACATATGAAGCTTGCAATTGCAATAACTCATTGAATTTTTGGATTTTTTCACAGTTTTCAATTGGAGTAAAAGTATAACTTCATGGACTTCATTTTCTATATTCAAATCAAATCCAAAAATGAATACTTTGAAAGTTGCAATCATCTTCGACCAAAGGACATCCACTTTTCGGGTGCGGCCTCCTTTAGCGGTTAAAGGGATAATGAAAACAACGGCAGCACTAGCACTGGCTCACATCTCGAAACAGAGACTCACTGCTCATAGTGCTCAAACTTCCTCTACCCATGCTGCTTCCGTTGCAGTCAAGCCTCCAAAGATTCGGTCCAGGGTCAAGAACTCTATCGAGCATCTCCAGCCCTCAAATAACAGCATATCTACAAGCACAATATATTCTCTTCCACATCCAGCACAGAATCAGGCAATCCATCATCACACCCAATGCTCCAATCCCTCATCAAAAGTGTTCCAGATAAGAAATTGCTTACATCTACTCTCCAAGTCAGATGTCGGGAGTTCCATGTAATACAAATGTTTTGGTGAACAGGAACTCCTTCAAATTGCTCAACATTCAGATGATGAGCCTTCCTCATGCACTATGCTGTCATGCCACGAACTCAGACCCAAAAGACCAAAGCCGACATCAACCTCAACCGTAATATAGATACATACCCACGGAATCGACACATTGTGGGACATTCTCACACCAATTCTCTCTTCTCGCACGTCAGCACCGCTGCTAAAGAAACCGACTCAGGAAACGTCTCGAACCAGCTGCCGGCCTTCCGGAAATATCACGACCACAGGAACTCCAGCGAAAGCGTTCAACATGGAAAACAGACCGATCTCGTGGAAGACCAGGCTCGAACCCACTGGACTCAGAAACCACTATTATTCAATACTATGGTACAAATCGATCCCGCTGGCAATACTGGAGGCTCAAACAATGCGCTAGCCAAAAGAATGAAACCATCACGAATCGGCTATCCTACCAGACCCCGAACGAGCTGGGAGCTGTTCAACCCGGTCAAGCTTCACATCCCCTTAAACGCGTTCACGGCGCCTGCAATGATCGCTCGCTCGCTCGCTGGCTCGGTCTAAACGTCCATCGTCGGAAGGTTCTCAAGAAAGGAAAACTCATTTGCACATTGTCCTGCAAGACGCAACTCAACTCAACTACACGCTTCACAACACTCAACACAGAATTCAAGCAAGACAGAAAAATGGGCTACCAAACCAGCAGTTTCAAAACAATCTCATGTCGCTCCCATAAATCTCCGCATCCACAGCAGCTCACACAAACCCTAAAACCCAAAAGCACGAAGGGAGTTCAAGAAGACCTACATTACGGTTCATTCAGATATCGAATCGAAGACGGGCACGTCAAAGCTGTACACAAACCCAGACCCTGCAAGATTGCCACAGAAATACTGCTCAGAACTACCTTCTTTCGCAAGTCGATGACAACAAGCAAAGTTCGAACCCTTGCACATCCACAAGAAACGATTCCCACATTCTTCATACAAGTCGACGGACAAGGAAACTACTCAGGACCGTGGATCCCGAAACGTACCCGGCTCACAAGGGTGGACTTTCGAGGTTTGCCGGTGTACTTGTGGCCTGTGATATTCAACCAGTCCTCCTGGATCTCTTTCCGAGTCAGAATGAGGTGCAGTTTCGGAAGCTTCAACGGTGGTGGAGCCGGTTCTTCGTTGGCCAAACGCTGAGCCACTCGTTTGGACCGCTTGGTGGCTCCTTTGCTGCTGTTGGTTGGTCCTGCTCTCGTCGCAGCAGGCACAGCCTCACTACCACGATTCCTGCACCCATTCTCCCGATTATTTGATACAGTCATCACGAATTCAAACTACTTCGGGTGCTGATAGTGTAGCTCTTGCCATAATCCGATTGTCGGAAGGGGCGCTCCGAGGTGCAGACGGAACATTGACAAGAAAGGGGAACCCTAAAACATGAACTCTGACATCAACACGCAACAGGTCAACTTTTCATGCCAGCTGTAGCTTGGATTGAGACGAGACAACAAACTTGGGTCTACTGCCATATTAGGAATCCTCATCGGTCGCACCACAGCACACTTATTCGTCTGATTCGAGACCCGAAGCTGATGACGTCCTTCCATAAGTCATACTTTATGGAGTGCCTCACGGACCTCCACAAGTTATATGCCCACAAGTCCGCATCATGTAGAACTTCACCGTCCGTAAAATGTTGAGCATACAAACACATGATAGAGGTCTCCGATCTAACGCTGATTCTCATAGAAACTGGACCGAGACATAAGTATCAAGATATAGCCCCATATCAACCACTTTTCAGCATATCCAAGACTCGTCTTGATCAAGATCCTCAAGACAGTACCCTTCGTAGATCGATCCAGTCGAACGCCAAACCCTAAAGCCCAATAACTCAGAAAAGCTCAATCGGCAAGAATTTCAGCTTGCGCGTCACCTCACTATCCACAAAAAGAAATGACCAGTCTCATGAAGGCAACACGGGATTGCCACGAGGGACCTCCACTACACAAAGGAGTTGTTCGAGTGCCCCAGACCACGAGCATTTCATCAACACAGTGAAGAGCTATACTATATGCATAGTCCCAGAACCTTGTGCTAAAGTCCAGGCCATAAACCCCGAGCCTACGAACCATGTACATGTTCACACCCGCATAATGCGAATCTAATAACCACAACGAGGATGGCCAAACGAACAAAAGAATGCTCGGTTACGATACCTAGTCAACGACCGCAATCCTCGCTCCACGTCTTCCTTGGGAGGGGTGAAAGGCCGAGGCAGACGACGTTGCCTCCTTCGCGACAGTGGTTGCCCCAATTCATGCTGCTGCTGGGGCGATGCATGAGGGGCTGGACGACGCACGACGCTCACTGCGTGAACCTGCTGCTTGCAACGTCTCAGCCTTCCAGACTCACCCTCCCCTAACGCACAAGAATCCTTCCCCACGCTCAAAATGATCTTCTTCGGATCGACCTCCTCCTCCTCCTTACGGGACTTCTTCGCATCCGATCGATGACGCTGCTGCTGCGGCTTCTTCCCCTTCGAAGAAGCTCGATGATCGGGCGCCACTGCCACATCCGCCCCTCCTTGCGAGTCCAACAACGGGATCTCCCCCTCTCCCTCCCTCCCTTCCGACCCCTCGTGTCGATGCATCTTTACATTGTCCTCCTCGCTCGAATGCCTGAAAAGAAGGATGCAACATCGGGGTCAGTGCAATGGAAATATACAGACGAAACACAAGCCGTTGTCGAATTCATGTCCCATCACGTACAACACATTCACAACCCCGACTCCTAGACCCTCACAGACTGCAAGTCAATTGGGAAACGGAAACGACCCTCCTTTAGGACAAAGCCACGGTGGGCCCCGGCGTTCATGCTCCTAATCCACTCAAACCACTCCGCATCACCACAACAAAACCCTTCGAAACGCAGGACACGTCCACCGAAGGGACCGGGAAAACACGTAGCCACGACAAACTTCCACACCCTCCCAGTCTCATCGGAACGCACGAGGCAATCGACGCATGGGGCCAAAAACAGACAAACTCACATACCACATGCGCATTGCGGAGGATTGCACTCCAGGGATTTTCCCCTACGTCACACTCCAACCACATCGCTCCATGCAAACACTCGGCAAGAACCACCCACCAACACGCGGAGGACGGGAAGAAAAAAACCTCTACCTTTCCGTTGTTACCAATGCACTGGGAAGCCCAAGCTTACGAACTGCAGACACGGACCTGCTTATTTCACGCTGCCACTCCATGAATTTCTCGCTCCTCACCACCGCACGACGTGTTCCCGTACCCGTTCCTGTTGCCTGCATTTGGACAACACACAACGACACACACACACCCACGCTTCCACATTCACAATCCTTCGGCACAGGACTCAGCACCAACATTCCACATACCCGACGGACAACCAACACACATTCCACTCATGGACATCCGCTACTCACAATCCCACAACCAACCAAGCTGACGCAGGCACACCAAAACATCCCACGCACATCCAACACACACACTCACATCCTAACAACCAACCACGCTTCAATACCCCGCGACAGGCATTCGAATTCTTTCCTCCCCGTCAATTCCCAGCAGCTCCCTCCGCCCACAATCACACAAAACACAGACGCCCAACGCCAACCACATGGCGCGCCACCACAAAACCTCAAACACACCCACCATCGCCTAATTCAGGTTCACCGACCGCTGCCACGATTGCCCGGAGGCTCCTCCCATCCCCGCAGGAAGAATCCTCGCACTCAAAGAACAAAAGAAGGAAGGAAGGAAGAAGGCACTGCGAAGAAGCAAGTCCACCATCCATCCATCCATCCATCACATACTTACCGCATCAACCGCAGTGGCGGCCATAGCCTGGCAATCCCCGTCGGCTGCAGCAGCAGTGAGCCCGATGTGGAGGCCGAAGCGCAAGACTGGTCAAGAAGCGTGCCGCGCCCCCCGGCTCCCCCTGAAAGCCGGGGCATGAGAGCATCCCTGGGGCCCGTACGTACGCCCCTGGCAGGCAGCACCCACAAACGCAAGATAAAAAAAAAGCAGTCCAGCGAAGGAAAGGAACAGAATAAAAACGGAACGAACCCGAAATACAATACCACGACAGTGTCTCCTCCAATGAAGTGGGGAGAGAAGGAATGATGAGACAGGCGAACTTACTTCCAACACAGACAGACACAGACAGAGACGGACAGACAGGCAGAGAGAGAGAGAGAGAGAGGGAGAGAGAGAGAGCAAGTGTGAGCGAGCGAGAGCAACTGAGACGAATAAAAAAAAAAGGTGATTGCAACACCAGCGGCAGCAACACCGACGACTGACTCACTGGTCTGGTCTGGCGGGGAGAGAGCGAATAGGCTGGAGACTTGCAGGGCCTGTTATTATATTATTAAGAAGAACGCCTACGTTATTGCAAGTTATGGTGTGAGTAAAGGAAGCCCAGCCACGGTGAAAAGAGACTGGGCACCCAGGCCAGGACCAGAAAGGTGAAGCACGCTTCCTAAAGAAAAAGAGACAGAAGAAGCTGGACTCGGGGTCATTCGAAAGTAATAACAGTTCCAGACTTCCATGGATCGCCTTTCTAACTTACCCGAAAAAACCAAACTGGAACTGGCCGGGTCCTCAGACACACGGACTGACACAACCGCGGGTCCACTCAGCAGCGTCGCAAAGGCAAAGCTCCACTGGGTCCAGACTCCAGAGCCGCGCGCGGTTGAGGTGCGCGGCCCTTTCTGCCCGGGATCACTAATGAGTGGATTGGGAGTAGCAGTCTGCCGCATCTGGAATTTCTTTTTTCTTTTTTTGCCATTGCACAGCATCAGGAAGTTCATTCAGGGCATGTGAATATGGTGCATTGAAATGCTATCAAGACAATTTGGTGCCAACCTCCATGTCAACTCAGTATCAAAGCAATATTAAAAAAAATGACACTGAAATGGCCTCTACTATCATAATGGCATTAAATAATCTGGCCCAACTTTTTTGGTGTGCAGATGGTTTCTATGTTGTTGGAGCAGTGCGTAAACTTACTTTAGTTGTCAATCGTTGTTGTTGTGATTCATTTTTTATTTGCTTACACCATTCATTGTTGGTGTAATTCCATCTCTTTGTAAACTTTGCTACTTTTAAATGTCACACCCAACTCAAGGGGCTTAGTTTTCATTGGGAATCTTGTGGAGAGCATCTCTTTGTTTGTCTCCAAGAGATGCATCTTTCAAGGGGCTTCGTTTTCATTGGGAATCTTGAGGAAAGCATCTCTTTGTTTGTCTCCAAGAGATGCATCTATCAAGGGGCTTGGATTTCATTTGGGAATCTTGAGGAGAGCATCTCTTTGTTTGTCTCCAAGAGATGCATCAATGTCAAGTTCTTGTTTGATGTTTCAAATAACAAATTGAATGGGTAGAATTTGTGTTTGAAAAGTTGTTAGAATTTTTGAACAATAGCTCTGAGGTTGACCACTACCGTGAGGAGGGTGGAAGCTTGTTATCATGTGATCATTGGTTGAAGCTCCATACATGATGCCATACAGTACAAGAATGATTCTCAAATCCAAGATGGGACAGTGATGTCATTTAAGGGTTAAGACACAAGCATCTATTATTAACTCTCCCTATGTACCAACAACTAAAGTATGAACACGAATGGAAAAGAAGCCTAATTATTTGTCAGAAATAAAAAGTCAATGGGAGATGTCTTTGAACAGGTGTCATTAAGGAAAATTCAATTTTGAGGTACCAATGACAATTGATTGGAGATTTTGGAGTGTTCAAATGAAATAATTTCAGAATTGTAAATTCTCAAAAGCTATGAAGTACAAAACATGTAAATTACACATTTGAAAATTTTTAATTGAATTTAAAATTTAAAATTTATAGTTCAAAATTTATTTTCCATATACTCGAAAATTTGAGTTTTTTAATTTTTTTTTGCAAATTCATGAATCTTTGGATTTCTTATCTTTTGATCTTTTCATTTTTTCATTTTTTCATTATCAATGTTTTAAATTTGTAAATATATAAACATTTTGAACTCATAAACTCATTATATTTTAATAAGACTATTCTAGCACTTTGTCCTATGAAGGATGACAAATTAATAGTTTTGGAATTTCAAAATGTTGAAATTTTGAAACCCGAATTCCTAGAAAGCTATAAATATGTGAATTGTAAATTTTGAAACTTAGAATAGCTCTTTTGTAGTTTGCAATTTGGTGATGTGAATTTATAAACTAAAAAGTTGAAAATTTAATAATTTGTAAATTTATTAAAAAATTGAGTTTATAAATTTTAGCATTTTAGCCTATGCAAAAGAGTATCAAATGGATTTGATCAAGGATTTAAACTATAGACACTGTAGATGAAAGGACACTTAGAGATAACAAAAGAAGGACTTACTTAAAACAAAGTTCTATTTTTGAAAACTTATTTGAAAATAAAGTTCTATTTTTGCAAATCTTATTTGAAGCAATTAAAGCCAATTACATTGTAGAGTTTATATGCATCAAGAATGCAAGAATGGATGACAATACCTTGAAAACTAATTGATCATTGAAACAATGTCCAAATAGTTGTGGCTTCAAAATTATGGAGTGGTGGTTAAGTGGCATTAGAATTTTATGGCTTCAAATTGTATCTCTTCTCCCTAAATGTGACACATTTTTGCCTCAAACTCCACAAATGCACCTTGTATACGTCAATACAAAAAAAAAATACATAACCCAATTCCAACATAAAGGTTATTACTTAATGAAGCTTACAATATTGCAAAATAACTTAAAAAAGCTAGCTACCAAACCTCAAATGAACTTCAAATGGCTAACATTCTCATTTTGTCTTAGATAGAACTTCAAATAGAAGCAACATAGTCCACTTACATCATGTATGATAGGATAAAATGAAAGGACAACAAAACATACTTGAATTCAAAATTATGAAGCTAAGTTAGTCACATGTGTCGCTTCAAAATTTTGTGGCTTTCATTTAATTATTTTCTAAAAGCACAATGCCATATACTTCAACCTCAATTGGCCCCATAATCACTCTAAAACTTACTAATGGACATGTATATGTCAATGTGTAAGCCAACTCCAATCTACAATTCATTATTTAAATAAAAAAGATGAAGATGTGAGCTTTGTTTTAGGTGAGATGATTATAAAGTGGTTTAGGTTCTCAAAATAGTACAATGGTTTAGGGGTTTAGACCTTACACCCTTGAAATTATTTTAAAAATTGACATACATATCCAAAATCGTCCCAAAAAAAAATTGGCAATGCTTAGACTTGCAACCTATGTATTTTCAAACATTGGTATAGATTATAAGAAATAATATTATAGTATAAATAAGATTTTAAATTGTAGTTGAAACTAGACTTAATTAACTTTAGACCAATATTTGAGTCTAAATTTAAAAGGCCTATTTTCATGGGTGAATTCCTAGAACAAAAAACTACAAATTGCCAAAATACTCTACAAAAGCTTCTTTTGTGATTTATGGATTAAGCATGTACTTCTATAGAATAATTAGTAATATTTCAATGAAAAAATTCCTACCATCTTTCACCTCAAACACTATTAAGAAATTCTAAATCAAATTGGAGGAAAAATTCCAATTCTTCATCCTCAAATGTTCATTTAAAATCATTCATAAACCACCACTCTCATAGCTACTTTAAGTTATGGAAGTTCAACATCAAAAAAATATTAAAAATTGAATTTAAAGCCTATAATTTTTTTCAATTCCTTGTTGTTTTCGAAGCAAAATTTGTTTTGAATATATTTTCCAAAAGCAATACTAAAGTCTTCATTGTGTTTACTTTTTATACAAGTTCAAGTATTCAAACTTATGGTTAATTTCTTCCAAGAATTTCTTCCTACAATATAATGCCAAAATTCAAAAAATAATAATTATAAATTTTTATTATAAAAATTTATTAAGATTTTTATTCTATTTTATGAATTTTTTATGAATCAAATTTTATATTTCAAACCTTTGCAATAATACTTTCACTACAATACAATATTTCATATATAATATATATAAATTTAGGGTTATCAAAAATTTAGTCTTCATACAAGTTTAATTATTTCAAGAATTATTGACATTTAGACATATAATATATGGATATATGGATATACACAATTTAATGGAATTATGAAAACATATGATTACTTTGACTTTAGATCCTACTACATTCAAATTTCCAATCAGTTATTCTAGAATAAAAAGAATTGAGAAAATATATTTTTTAAATAATTGATTTAGAAAATATTTCTATAAATTCATGTTATTGGTATCTATGGGAGTCAATTAGGCTTGTAGCTAATTTTATTAGTCTAACATGTACTGAATCACCATCAACAACTATCCCCTCAGAAGAAGCAAGTACTGCCAAGGATATACACAATGACTATCCCTATCCACTCAAAAGTGGCAGGGAATTATGTCCCTCCCCCTTACTCAATAAAACCTCAATTGTCTATCTCAAGAGAAATAAACTCCCCCCTCCCAATGCCATTGATTTAATATACTAAAAAATAGTGGCACAGTATACACAGGAATATACAAAGTAAACATCTAATTTGCCTACCCCACCTCAAAACTAAAACCAATAGAAACTTTGATATGGATATTGGAATACATATGGTTCACCTAATATGATATAATGCATGATATAAGACATTGATGAAATTATACTAATGACATATAAATACAAATATATGTACTATATTATCCCATATTGATTACTTTCTCACATCTTCACAAAAAATATAAATATGACTGGTACTCGATTACTTCACAAATAACATACATATTCATTATTTCATTCATTGAAGTGAGTGAAAGTTCATTTGTATACAGTTTGTTAGTTGTCACTATCAACTCAAAAGTACCAGATACTACCATCTACCTGTTGACCACCAACTACATGTTGACCTCCTTAGGTATTCTCCGTCCAACTAAGCCTAATATTTTGAAACCTATTGTAGGTGTTTTTCTTGTATTGAAAGCTTGTTTATACATATTAATTATTTCATTCAATGAAGTGAGTGAGAGTTTATTTGTACACAGTTTGTTAGTTGTTACTATCACTATCAACTCAAAAGTGCTAGATACTGCCATTACTACCAACTAACTATTGACCACCAACTACATGTTGACTCCTTAGATATTCTTTGTCTAATTGAGTTTAATATTTTGAAACCCATTGAAGATGTTTTTCTATTGTTGAAAACTTGTTTATTGAATTTCAAATAAAATATTCTTTTTCTTTCCTTTGAATCTTGCCTAAGTGAATAATATTAAAACTTAGGTCGTGCACTCACAATCTTCATTGCCCAAAATGAAATAAAAATGATTTACATTGGGGCTCAACTACGATCAATGCTAATTATAGGTACATTGACTTTATTCCAAAACCAACATCCACTCTTAGGAAACCCAATGTTTTGAACACTATACGTGAAGGTTTGATTCAACATAGATATGCCAAATTCTCATAATCCTCATTGGATTCTCCAAAGGCCACATCACCTCACATCAATCACAAGATGACATGTGGCACATTTTAACAGAGATGACTTAATTTATGCCAAATCTGACCCCTCGGGTAGGAAATTCCTCTGGTGTGAGTTTAGATTTGATATAGCTTAACTGAAAAGTAATTTTGCCAAAGAAAGGGTCATACATCTTCTTGCCACCTGCCATCTTGCGACTGGTTTTACAGTGGCATGAACCTCTGAAATTCCGGCGTGGAATTTCAATTCCAGCACCTCAGGCTTGCCAAGACTCCTCACGTACGGTACACTACAGTAGGTTCTGCTCGCTAAAATCGATAAAATCGTGCCTCCAGTGACGTAAGCTACAGACGCGCCCCCCTCCCCCCCTCCCGGGAGATCCAACGTCGCCTGTGCGGAGGCAAATGAGGAAGGACTGCGAAACCCAAGACGTGACAGCCTGATGCTCCGAAATCCGAATCCACTCGAACTTCATCCCGGACCCAACGAGGCGCACCGCAATGGAGCTTGGGACGTTGGACCTGCGGTTGTGTCAGTCCGTTTTTTTGTCTCAGGACCCAGGTTACGGGAAGAAGGAGAAGGGCATGGGAGAGTACTGTCACTGTTATTAAGTTATAGAACATATAATAAGAATGATCACAGTTGGGCACCCGTCGTAGTTTCCTTATCTTTGACGTTTGTCCGTCTTTACGGTTCCTGGTCGACTCCCCTCCGGACCTGCCCAGTCTCTTTCTACGTTGGCTCATACCGTAACTTAATAATTAATAACGTAGGCCGTCTATAAGCTCCACTGCCAGTTTTTCTCGCACTCATCTCTGCTTCTTGTGACCACGCCCAGTGAGTGAGTCGAGTCAGTCGTCGGTATTGCTGCCGCTGGTGTTGCAATCACCTTTTTTATATTCGTCTCAGTTGCTCTCCCTCGCTCTCTCACTCTGCCTGTCTGTCTGTGTTGGAAGTAAGTTCGCCTGCCTCATCATTCTTCCTTCTCTCCCCACTTCATTGGAGGAGACACCGTCGTTGTATTGTATTTCGGGTTGGTTCCGTTTTTATTCTGTTCCTTTCCTTCGCTAGACTGCTTTTTTTTTTATCTTGCGTTTGTGGGTGCTGCCTGCCAGGGGCGTACGTACGGGCCCCAGGGATGCTCTCATGCCCCGGCTTTCAGGGGGAGCCGGGGGGCGCGGCACGCTTCTTGACCAGTCTTGCGCTTCGGCCTCCGCATCGGGCTCACTGCTGCTGCTGCAGCCGACGGGGATTGCCAGGCTATGGCCGCCACTGCGGTTGATGCGGTAAGTATGTGATGGATGGATGGATGGTGGACTTGCTTCTTCGCAGTGCCTTCTTCCTTCCTTCCTTCTTTTGTTCTTTGAGTGCGAGGATTCTTCCTGCGGGGATGGGAGGAGCCTCCGGGCAATCGTGGCAGCGGTCGGTGAACCTGAATTAGGCGATGGTGGGCGTGTTTGAGGTTTTGTGGTGGCGCGCCATGTGGTTGGCGTTGGGCGTCTGTGTTTTGTGTGATTGTGGGCGGAGGGAGCTGCTGGGAATTGACGGGGAGGAAAGAATTCGAATGCCTGTCGCGGGGTATTGAAGCGTGGTTGGTTGTTAGGATGTGAGTGTGTGTGTTGGATGTGCGTGGGATGTTTTGGTGTGCCTGCGTCAGCTTGGTTGGTTGTGGGATTGTGAGTAGCGGATGTCCATGAGTGGAATGTGTGTTGGATGTGCGTGGGATGTTTTGGTGTGCCTGCGTCAGCTTGGTTGGTTGTGGGATTGTGAGTAGCGGATGTCCATGAGTGGAATGTGTGTTGGTTGTCCGTCGGGTATGTGGAATGTTGGTGCTGAGTCCTGTGCCGAAGGATTGTGAATGTGGAAGCGTGCGTGTGTGTGTGTCGTTGTGTGTTGTCCAAATGCAGGCAACAGGAACGGGTACGGGAACACGTCGTGCGGTGGTGAGGAGCGAGAAATTCATGGAGTGGCAGCGTGAAATAAGCAGGTCCGTGTCTGCAGTTCGTAAGCTTGGGCTTCCCAGTGCATTGGTAACAACGGAAAGGTAGAGGTTTTTTTTCTTCCCCGTCCTCCGCGTGTTGGTGGGTGGTTCTTGCCGAGTTTTTGCATGGAGCGATGTGGTTGGAGTGTGACGTAGGGGGAAAGCCCTGGATTGAAATCCTCCGCAATGCGCATGTGGTATGTGAGTTTGTCTGTTTTTGGCCCCATGTGTCGATTGCCTCGTGCGTTCCGATGAGACTGGGAGGGTGTGGAAGTTTGTCGTGGCTACGTGTTTTCCCGGTCCCTTCGGTGGACGTGTCCTGCGTTTCGAAGGGTGTTGTTGTTGTGGTGATGCGGAGTGGTTTGAGTGGATTAGGAGCATGAACGCCGGGGCCCACCGTGGCTTTGTCCTAAAGGAGGGTCGTTTCCGTTTCCCAATTGACTTGGAGTGTGTGTGGGTCTAGGAGTCGGGGTTGTGAATGAGTCGTACGTGATGGGACATGAATTCGACAACGGCTTGTGTTTCGTCTGTATATTTCCATTGCACTGACCCCGATGTTGCATCCTTCTTTTCAGGCATTCGAGCGAGGAGGACAATGTAAAGATGCATCGACACGAGGGGTCGGAAGGGAGGGAGGGAGAGGGGGAGATCCCGTTGTTGGACTCGCAAGGAGGAGCGGATGTGGCAGTGGCGCCCGATCATCGAGCTTCTTCGAAGGGGAAGAAGCCGCAGCAGCAGCGTCATCGATCGGATGCGAAGAAGTCCCGTAAGGAGGAGGAGGAGGTCGATCCGAAGAAGATCATTTTGAGCGTGGGGAAGGATTCTTGTGCGTTAGGGGAGAGTGAGTCTGGAAGGCTGAGACGTTGCAAGCAGCAGGTTCACGCAGTGAGCGTCGTGCGTCGTCCAGCCCCTCATGCATCGCCCCAGCAGCAGCATGAGTTGGGGCAACCACTGTCGCGAAGGAGGCAACGTCGTCTGCCTCGGCCTTTCACCCCTCCCAATGAAGACGTGGAGCGAGGATTGCGGTCGTTGACCAGGTAGTGCTTCTGATATCTTCTTCTGTTGTTTAACTTTTCTGTTGTGGAGGAGCTCTTTTGCTAGTCCTTGGAACCTCCATGAGACTGGCCATCTCTTGTTGCCCATATTTTGTTGATGTGAAAACTCAAACCCTGACCTATTCAGCTTATTCTAGTTATATACCACTAGGGTTTGTCGTGCATCACTGTTCTGAGGGCCTTGCTCGATCCGACCCTTGAATTGCCAGGAAATTCCCCCAACTAGATTCCGGAATTTTGAGAGTGGACTAGAATGGAACGGAAGGTACCGTGACTGGTGACTGATAGAAGTGGAAGCTAGGTCACTATGGTTTTGCTGGTGGTGTGTCATCCGGAGTTTTAGCTGAAGGAGATGATGATTTTGGCTGTTTTTCTCGAAGCGATCTTCTCGTGCGGGGGCTTTTCGAGGTCATTTTCTGCTCTGATCGCCGCTAATCTATTGATCAAAGTGCAGCCAGCAGGAAAGTGATATTAATTGTCCTACATGGGATATATGTCGTCAGCATTAGTAAGGATTAAGTACGACCATTATGTGATGTTACCTTCAGGATATGGGGGTTGTAACGAGGGCAATGTCTCCGTAGTGCCAGCGCGGTCCAGATTCTAAGTATCAACGTTGAATTGGAGACTCCATGAAGTGTTTTTCTTGCAAGAAGCTTGACGGACACGGAAGTACTCGATGTTAAGGAGCTCGTGTAGTTTTTGGAGTTCATTTGGCAATTAGGAAAGTTCCTCTCATGGAAGAAGTCCGTAGTTGCAGGTTAGACGGATTAGTCTGTTGTGCTGCGTTGCCAAAGTAGACTAAATATTTTCGATGATGCCCGAAGACCAATTTCTTTATTCGTCTCGTTTCAGGCGGTCCAAGCTACAGCTGGCATGAAAAGTTGACCTGTTGCGTGTTGATGTCAGAGTTCATGTTTTAGGGTTCCCCTTTCTTGTCAATGTTCCGTCTGCACCTCGGAGCGCCCCTTCCGACAATCGGATTATGGCAAGAGCTACACTATCAGCACCCGAAGTAGTTTGAATTCGTGATGACTGTATCGATGAAATGGGAGAATGGGTGCAGGAATCGTGGTAGTGAGGCTGTGCCTGCTGCGACGAGAGCAGGACCAACCAACAGCAGCAAAGGAGCCACCAAGCGGTCCAAACGAGTGGCTCAGCGTTTGGCCAACGAAGAACCGGCTCCACCACCGTTGAAGCTTCCGAAACTGCACCTCATTCTGACTCGGAAAGAGATCCAGGAGGACTGGTTGAATATCACAGGCCACAAGTACACCGGCAAACCTCGAAAGTCCACCCTTGTGAGCCGGGTACGTTTCGGGATCCACGGTCCTGAGTAGTTTCCTTGTCCGTCGACTTGTATGAAGAATGTGGGAATCGTTTCTTGTGGATGTGCAAGGGTTCGAACTTTGCTTGTTGTCATCGACTTGCGAAAGAAGGTAGTTCTGAGCAGTATTTCTGTGGCAATCTTGCAGGGTCTGGGTTTGTGTACAGCTTTGACGTGCCCGTCTTCGATTCGATATCTGAATGAACCGTAATGTAGGTCTTCTTGAACTCCCTTCGTGCTTTTGGGTTTTAGGGTTTGTGTGAGCTGCTGTGGATGCGGAGATTTATGGGAGCGACATGAGATTGTTTTGAAACTGCTGGTTTGGTAGCCCATTTTTCTGTCTTGCTTGAATTCTGTGTTGAGTGTTGTGAAGCGTGTAGTTGAGTTGAGTTGCGTCTTGCAGGACAATGTGCAAATGAGTTTTCCTTTCTTGAGAACCTTCCGACGATGGACGTTTAGACCGAGCCAGCGAGCGAGCGAGCGATCATTGCAGGCGCCGTGAACGCGTTTAAGGGGATGTGAAGCTTGACCGGGTTGAACAGCTCCCAGCTCGTTCGGGGTCTGGTAGGATAGCCGATTCGTGATGGTTTCATTCTTTTGGCTAGCGCATTGTTTGAGCCTCCAGTATTGCCAGCGGGATCGATTTGTACCATAGTATTGAATAATAGTGGTTTCTGAGTCCAGTGGGTTCGAGCCTGGTCTTCCACGAGATCGGTCTGTTTTCCATGTTGAACGCTTTCGCTGGAGTTCCTGTGGTCGTGATATTTCCGGAAGGCCGGCAGCTGGTTCGAGACGTTTCCTGAGTCGGTTTCTTTAGCAGCGGTGCTGACGTGCGAGAAGAGAGAATTGGTGTGAGAATGTCCCACAATGTGTCGATTCCGTGGGTATGTATCTATATTACGGTTGAGGTTGATGTCGGCTTTGGTCTTTTGGGTCTGAGTTCGTGGCATGACAGCATAGTGCATGAGGAAGGCTCATCATCTGAATGTTGAGCAATTTGAAGGAGTTCCTGTTCACCAAAACATTTGTATTACATGGAACTCCCGACATCTGGCATTGTTTAAGGAAGACATGTTCATGACCCGTGGGAGCTTTGAGTGAGCAGGTGGATCGCAGGAGTTTTCTTGTGAATGTTAAAGAGAATTGAAGTCGTTTCTAGTTTCTGTTTTGTGAGGAATGATACGATTGACAGAATTCATTTTCACTATGTCTTATGCTGTTTTTTAAGTCGAAATTATTGAGCAGATTGTGAGTTTGGAATTGCATTCGTCCTGATGCAGTTCTGCCAGTATTTTATGGAAATCGATGATCCTGACGTCAAGTTCGAATTAATTTCTAGTCGACTGTACGTTTTGAGTACTGAGGTTTTTCATTCTCAACGGTGTGCAATAATTAAGTACTGTACAGTTGCGCATGCAGAACGTCATCTTAACTTAGACCGACGTCAATGCTAATCTCTCAGTATCTGCTTACTGCTGCTCCCTCTTAACAGAATTTGGGAAGAATTATTAGATCAAGATGTTAGCAAAGTTTACTGGAAGTAAGGTAAACCCGCCTCTGACAAGCAGAATGAGCGGTCTGTCCTGTTGCCATTTGCAAAAAAAATTCAGATTTTTTTCCTTACAAAGACAAATGTGAGAAATGATGGAAGCAATCAAAATTTTGTTTTCTGGACGAAGTAAGAATTTTTTATGAATTTTTGAAGTGTGCTGCCCAATTGGCCAAAAAGAGTTTTGAGACTACCCCAAATCAGCAAAAAGTGTTTTGATAATGGTCATCTTATCACCTAAAGCAAGCACAACATTTCCTAACATGGCCATGACATGAAGGAATAAAAGAATAACTTTTTTTTGAAGAGTTTACACTAGAAAAGTGTAAGTGTCCTATGATAGTCACTAGTAGCTCCATGACCATCTCCTAGAACATTAGTTATGGCTTCAAATCAATCTATGGTAGTCCTAATCCCATTTATTAGAAAAAAATTGTCATGACTTGATCTAAGCCTCTCATGGATAGTTCTCTAGGAACCTATCATGCAAGATTTGGCTGTCATAGGTAGATTTGCCTTACATGCAATTATGTTGAATTCTTTCAAGATTGTACAAAAAACTACAAGGTTGAGGTCATAGGAACACCTATTATTAGGACTATCCTTAATTAGACAACCTTGATATACAAAATGCTTTAGCTCTCATTGGTTGCCTCTAAGAACTCTTCATCTCCCATTAGTTACTTTTGAAAACTTGTCTTGAGTTTGAGAGTGACTTTATTGAAATTGTGTCATTGGACCACTTTGAAGCCCCCTTTTCTACTAGTCCTCAAACAAGATGTGTTGCTAAAGATGCTCCTAGCTAATTGGGAATGAAAGGTTTGGAATTGAATTAAAAAGTGAGAATTTTATGAATTCAAGGATCACAATAATTCAATTTTTGCACATGGCAAAAGTTTCATATATCATTCTTCATCTTTGAAGGATGCTTTGGAATTGTCATTGCAAATGCATAGGGAATTACCATAGCCACATTAGCATCCAAATGGATAAGCAATAGTCCCTCCATGAGGACAACAATGAAAAGCTACATGGTTTTGCTTCAATCACCTATATTGTTGTTGTTTCTTCTAAAACTAGTTAACCAAAATACATGTGAAACATTCTCTACTTTCTTGTTCTTTTGCCAAAAAATTATGAATTTGATAAATCTAAAAATGTGAAATCACCAAAGGGCCTACAATTGGTCAACTTAGTTTAATATTTTTTACTTGCTTTCTAACTTCATTCCCTTGTGATTTCAATTTACTATTTTATTTTTGAAGCCATTTTGTTTATTTAATGATGGAAAGTACTTGTTTACTCTTGTGACTTAGATACTTTTCAATCACTTCTACCAATATTTCCAATACCTAGAAGCCAACATTACAAGCATATATACCTTTATAGTGTATCAATCTTATCATTGCTCTTTCTATAGATTCAAAAATCTCTTTGTAATTCGTGACAAAGATCTTGTTTCTTTATCCATTTCATTTTCTAAATTGATTTTTAAACTCGTTGGTTCATCTTGCATTTGTAAACCATTGACCATTACAATATATCATTGTTTTTGCACAATAATACCTCCAAATTTCATTCTATTGACATTCAAAATACTATGTTGCAATCAATAGATTAGGTTCAATACATTGTACATAATTCTTCTAAAAACTTATTGTATGAATGATTACAATCATTTGAACAAAAGAAAAACTAATGTTGGTCCCAACGTCTAGTGGCTGAATTTCGAGAATCTTCTAAAAATTGAGAATGGTTTTTAAATATAAGTATGCTTTAATTCAAAAGAGGACAAAACTAAATTTCAACTTCTCCTATCGACCAAACTCTAATACCTTCCACAATAAATCAAACTAATAAAAATATTGAGGACCAAAAATATCCAATGGCGGACTTATATGGAAATTGTAAAAACAAAGAATGCACCTATTCATCATGGAATCTAATAATTTTTTTGATGACTACTATTTCCTTTTAAGAGTTGAGAGTCTCTTGATGGTAGTGTCACATCACCCCAATCCAAAAGTGATTTGCCGTATTGATTAGAGCCCCTTGACCCATAAATGTCGACACAAACGTTTAGTGTCCAATGGATGACATAGCATCTTTCTATGTGGGATAGACTGAAATGCAAATATTCATCCTTGGAATTTTATGTGGAAAGGGGAGATCTTCTGTAGTAGTTTGACCTCCAATGAATATTTCTGGATTTTTTTTAAGTAGATGATATCACATGGTTCCACAAGGGCTGATTTCCAGTCTATCCTTTAAGGGTTATCAAGATACTTTGTCAAAAAATCATTCAATTTTTGAACCAATTGGTACATTCTTTGTTTCTACAGTAATGTTGAAAGTCATCCATCCACCACTTTTTGGCCTCATTGTCCTTCCAGAGTTTACTAGCAGCAGTTCCTGGTCAATACGTGACTGGTAGGAGCAGCCACTCCCCAACCGGGAGCACCGGTATCCACTGTCAACCGGAAGTACCGGTAATAAACGGGGGAGAACCAGTCCCAGGTCCCGAGATTGGGAAGTTCGTATTTTGACGGTGATCACGGGCCGGGTGTAGCGGGTCATGAACCGCCCGGCCCGCCCCGTCGTCTCCACCTTTGCTGCTGTTGGCTGGTGTTGTTGCTCCTGCTACAGCTCCTCCTTCTCGAGAGAGAGACAGAGGAGATCATGCTTCGTTGCAACAATAAGTTATGAGTTATGGCGTCTTGCTAGTGATTCCGCCATCTCTGATCACCACTACTGTTACCGTCGCATGCGGATTACCCGTGATGGAGCTAGTACTTTAGGATTTGGAAGCGCTCCGCGTCTGGAGCTCTTTTTGTTGTTTGTTCGCGGGGAGGGGTGGAATTGGCGGAAGAGATCAGATTCGGAAGCTGGAGTCTCGGATAGAGCGGTAAGAGGCCGGGATTGCAAGACATTGGAGGCATTATTATGGATTTGGAGTCGTTTTGTGTATGATTGTTGTGCGGATTGATTGAGTGAGGATTAGGTTTGGTAATGTGGAAGAAACTGGTTGAGAGCCGAAGCGGTGGAGGCTGGTGCTAATATTCTCGTTTCTATATTTATCCACCTTTCGATTGCATCCTCGTATCCCGGCAGATGCCGCTTTGACTGCTTGTTTCGACATGACTCAATCTCTGACTTTTGTGGAGGCGACTAATGGACAGTGATGTGTGCGCTTTGGGCGATCCATTAGGTTCTGTGAGAATCTTGTTTTGTGACTTCGTTTCGGTATTTTGTACTTGCATAGTGAGGTGTGTCACAGTGACAAGTTCGCAGCTCTAATGGCTCTTCTTACCTCGTCTTCAGTTGCGAAATTGCGGCTAGCGGAGTCGACGGAAGGAAGCTGTGGAATTCCAGTTCGCAAGCATGAGCTTTTTGTGAATGAGAACTAAGCATGGATAGGCAGAGATCGCACAGAAGTAGACCATTGTATAGTGAGCGGTGGATGAAGAGACCGGGTTATTAGATTTTGTCTGAATGGAGGGAAGACCTATTTTTGAAGAGGATTTGACCAGGGCGGGCGTTTTTGAGAGAGTTGGAAAATTTTAGCATCTAGTCGGTGGATCCAGCAATTTTGGGACGGAAGTTTTTTGGAGGTAAGTAGCGCAGGCCACAATCATGAGATAGAGGCGCAGGCGAAGCCGCGACGGCAGGGCAGTATGAGAGCGTTTACAGGGTGGGGAGCGCCCTTGATACTGTTATTGCTGCTGTCCTGTTTGAGACCATTGAGTTCCAATAACGCCTCATTATGGCAAACGATTGCTGTAGACCCTGGCCCGGCTATGCATGGGTTTCGTACCTTAGGAGACGCAGGAAGTCGTGGGCGGGAGTTCCACACATGCTCCTCCGGGCTGTCGTTAGATTGTACAGCAGAGTCTACTCCGGAAGAGGAACGTAACACTCCTGCAGGATTTGGCCCTATGAGAGCTTTAGGAGAAGTAAATGACGAGTATATTGTCAGATTCAAGGAGTACCGACACGCCTCAGAGTTTAAACAAGCTCTGATGGAGAAACTTGAGGGTAATGGTAGGTTTTGGCAATGGCTCGAGCGCAACAATCCGGCATCGGCTTTCCCTACTGATTTTGCATTGTTGAGGATTAAAAGGACGCAATATGAAGATATGCTAGAAGCTCTCAGAAAATTGGATTTCGTGAAGGATGTTTCACCACAGATGCGCTTCACTCGATCCTTGACAACTGAGAAGAGTGACGATGAGTATAGCCGCTCGACAGGCGACGAAGGCCTAGATGGAAAGGATGAAAAGTTTGAACTGAATAATGAGGAAGGAATGCTCGGAGGTAAGCCTCCGGGCCGCCTGCGCACGAAACTCTCGTTTGAAAGTGACTTTGAGGATGCTGCGACTCCTCTTTTCCCGAATATATCGCTTAACCACGACCGCAAGCTTCTTTTGCAGGTAATGCCCTTGCAATTTTTATTTGAGAGTTGTTTTGTGTGTTTTTGTGGAGGCCGGGAGCTCTGCCTATTGCCGTGAATCCCTTACTTGTGACAGAACAAAGTGATTCATGGTTATTATTCTGTTTAAACCATGTGGTAGTTTGGGTATTCTTTGCTTTGTTTGCTCTTTTTGAGACCTATTATTTAGTGAAACCCAACATTTTGGTCAGTATGTTCTGTCATTCACTATGTTTATGCTGTTCACGGTTTCCTGGTAATATCCATTTTACCTTGAAATTGGTTCACCTTCGAATTGTAGTTCATATGTCGATCAGGCTTCAAATATTGATTCCTTGCATTCTGAAACTTTGCTTTTATTCTTCTAGTGGCATGGTAATATGAAACTGATCATTAAGAGATTTCATTTTGTACAAAAACTTAGACTTTCAATTTCCTGGCTTAGATTCCTTTATTTTTCAATGATCCCTGTCAAAGACTTTCCACTTTTCAGTACCAATTTGTTCCATGAACACAACCAGGTTTCCACTAATATCAGGGTTTTAAGGTGAGTCCTGTGACAATGACCACTGGTGTTATTGTTAGCATATGGATTTAATCAATCAGGAAGTTGGTTGCTCACATGTTAGTGTTTGTTGAAACAGCGGTCTCAAATCACATCCATGTTCGAAGCTGAGAAGCTTTGGGCAAAAGGTTTTACTGGTGCAAACGTTAAGATGGCAGTTTTTGACACAGGTGTTCGTGCTGACCATCCTCACTTCCGCAATATTAAGGTAGAGCCAGTGCACACGATGTCCTGTTTCCTTGTTGTGTGTTGTCTTAGGTTGGATCGCCTTAGTTTTTTGTTCAGTTCAGTGCTTCTTCATATTGAATAGAAAAGTCAAATTCTTGTTAATCAGTTGTATTTCATACCCCCAGGTTGATGTACATGACCTTGATGATTCAGGCTTCGAGTTTTTGGTAGTCCGTGTGACTGCATTTTTGAACTGGTTGTGCTCGACTGCTTTATTCACTTAAGTATGGTGATAGGACTGATGCTGGTTCTGGTTGTCGTGTGATTGCAGGAGAGGACGAATTGGACAAACGAAGACACTTTGAATGACAATCTGGGCCATGGCACCTTTGTTGCAGGGGTTATTTCCAGCCAAGATCCTCAGTGCCTGGGGTTTGCTCCAGATGCTGAAATCTATGCCTTTCGCGTCTTTACTGATGCTCAGGTTATCCTATCAAATCAGTGGTTTGATTTCATTTATTTTGCTGCGCACTGTTAATCTGATCATGGACATTGAAAAGAAGCAATCAGGAGCAGGATTGTGGCTCCAGTCGAGTATGCACATGCAAAGCTATTATGCGTATGTAGGTAGTGCTTTAGCATGAAACATATATTTCCTACTAGATAATGAATATTAACTTTGTCAGTGGGGTACAGGTATCGTACACCTCGTGGTTCTTGGATGCATTCAACTATGCCATTGCTTCTAAGATCAATGTCCTCAACCTAAGCATCGGGGGACCTGATTACTTGGATGTGCCTTTTGTCGAAAAGGTACTGCACTTCTTCCATTCATCAAGCAACATGTGGGAGTTCTGTTATATTCTTTGATGTGACAATATAGTCTAGATGTCATTATTTTATACATTTTTCGTAATTCGTAGCTTCGAGGGTCTACAGGATTTTCATGAAATAAGTTTGAAATAAGTATGAAACAAGTCGATTTTTTTCTCATTTAAAAAAAATTAATGGAATATTGTGTATTTTCTGAAAGCTGACATGGAATGTCCTTACCCTAATCTTATTCAGTATCACGAAGCGGGCTGAGAGAATCTGAACATCTGAATTTCTTTTTCACAACCTGTCGCAGGTATGGGAAATGACTGCAAACAATATCATCATGGTATCCGCTATAGGCAATGATGGACCTCTCTATGGCACACTGAATAATCCAGCCGATCAGAGCGACGTGATTGGGGTTGGAGGCATTGATTACAGCGATCATATTGCCTCCTTTTCATCTCGAGGCATGAGCACTTGGGAAATTCCTCACGGGTTAGTTCTTTTTTTATCCATGATGATTATGCGACACATATCTTCTCATACTTGAGGAAATGCAAATTGCATCTGCTTTGTATAAAACTTGAAGTGGACGAGTAATCAGTGTGAATACCCTCCTGAATGTGAAAAATACAGGTTAACGCTGCAAGATAGGTGATTTTCTCAGGTCTTCTAAAATTATTTTAGATGTCTTCATAATCTTTGTACAGTTACCTTTTACCTTACCAAGTATTCGCAATCCGAATGAATTAGTTCATTTAACTTTGGTAAGCTTCGAAAATCTCATATGTTCGTGGTGGGCAGATATGGTCGTGTTAAACCCGACGTTGTAGCTTATGGACGAGAGGTGATAGGGTCTAAGATAAGCACTGGGTGCAAGAGTTTGTCTGGAACGAGTGTGGCCAGTCCAGTTGTGGCTGGGGCGGTTTGTTTGCTTGCCAGTGTAGTTCCACAAAAGGATCGATGGAAGCTGCTCAATCCCGCTAGTATGAAACAAGCTCTGGTTGAGGGAGCTTCGCGCCTGTCTGGGCCTAATATGTTTGAGCAAGGAGCTGGTCGGCTCAACTTGTAAGATGCCTTCCGAAACTTTTTTCTATTGAATATACTTTGGTTGTTGGCTGGTGTAAGGGTTAGGATTTGCAAGTCAAGAGAAACTATTTGGGAATAGGAAATAGGTTGTTTAGCCTGCGATTTACTCTAGTTATTATTTTTAATGTCTATTTAATTACTTGTCTGTAGGTTCACACCATGTGTACTCTGGGATTTATTGTTTTAAGAGTTATTGAATAGTTGAACATGGTGAGGTTTTCATAGCTCACAGAGCTTTCAGTATGCGTTATTTTCTCAAGTATTTTTAATTTGTTGACACTATTGCCACCAGAATGAAATTTTCGCACATTATCTGGCAGATAAGTGAAAGTTGCTCATCTAAGCACACTACAGTGAGTGTCCTATTCAGAGGAGTCTTTTTGCTAATGAACTTGATTAATTGTATCCTTAGTAGATTTGCATCTGAAATTGTTTTCTAGTGAACTGTATGAGGTGAGTCTTACTGGTAGTTTCCGCTCGTTGCATTGGCCAACTTGTCATTTCTTACGCATTGTGATGGACTCTATATTTATTGACTTGCATAGAAGCTTGAATTTGACATCTTCTCATGATTTATTTCAGGTTAAAATCGTATGAAATATTGGCAACCTACCAACCCCGTGTCAGCATCTTGCCCAGTACCTTAGATCTGACTGATAGTCCTTACGCATGGCCTTTTTGGCGGCAGCCTCTCTATGCTGGGGCTATGCCTGTCATTTTTAATGCAACGATACTGAACGGAATGGGCGTCGTGGGTTACATAGAGAATGCACCCAAATGGGTACCTTCTGGAGATTCAGGCAGGTTGCTGGACATACGATACACATATTCTGATGTGATCTGGCCATGGACTGGGTTTCTGGGATTATACCTTAGGATTAAACCCGAAGGCAACAGGTATCAGGGAACACTTGAAGGCAAAATCACGTTTAGGGTAGTTTCTCCTCCTGCCAAAGGGGAGAGTAGTCCACGTAGATGGGATTGTGAGTTGCCACTGAAATTAGCAGTCATTCCTACACCTCCTCGGGAGAAGCGGATTTTGTGGGATCAGTTTCACAGTGTACGGTATCCACCTGGTTATATCCCTCGTGACTCTTTAGATGTAAGGAACGATATATTGGATTGGCATGGGGACCATTTGCATACCAACTTTCATGGGATGTTTGATGTCCTTCGCGACGCCGGTTACTATGTTGAAACCCTTGGTTCCCCATTAACATGCTTTGATGCCACTCAGTATGGAACACTGCTCATGGTGGACTTGGAAGATGAATACTACAAGGAGGAAATCAAGAAGTTGCAAGAGGACGTTGAAACGAAAGGTCTTGGACTGATTGTTTTTGCGGATTGGTATCATGTCGAGACTATGGTGAAAATGAAGTTCTTTGATGATAATACTCGGAGTTGGTGGACTCCTGCTACTGGTGGTGCTAATATTCCAGCTCTGAATGACTTGCTTGCTCCCTTTGGTATTGCATTTGGGGACACAATACTTAATGGTGCCTTTTCTCTTGGGGGTGAAAGAGCACATTATGCCTCAGGCACTGACCTCCTACGTTTTCCGATTGGAGGCTTTGTACACCGCTTTCTTTTCCAGGATAGCTCGGGAGGTCACTCTGGCATTATTTCATCACGCAGTTCTGTGCGAGCTCAGGTTCTTCCCTTCACGATTCATCTTATCCTGTGAATATTGTAATGATGATTATGTATTTTGTTTTGTGGAAAACAATAGTCTGCGGCAATAATCGGGGTGTTCGCTTTGTATCGTAGTTTTTTAAGAATATACCCCCTCATTTCTTAAAACACCGGTTTGCACCGACTCAACTGGAATTGCGTGAAAATTAAAAATGTATTTTATGCTTCTTTTCGTCTTCTGAAGTGTTTTCTTTCATTTTTCGTTTTATCATTGAGGTATGAAAACATGTTTTGCAAAATGAGCTCATTCCTAAGTTCTTTGTCTGCATTTTTTGCAAAATGAGCTCATTCCTGCTCTCTTCCTTTCTCACCTTCTCTACTCGCTTGTTCTGATGAAGAATATGCAAATGATGAAATCAGGTAGAATCGCCTATTTTGGGAGCAGTAGAGGCAGGAAAAGGACGCATTGCTGTCTATGGAGACTCCAATTGTTTGGACAGCAGCCACATGGTGAGCAACTGCTACTGGTTGCTGAAGAAGCTATTAGATTTTACAAGTTCTAATATTGAAGATCCTGTCATTTTCCCTTCAACAAATGAGTTGGTGGGCTCTCCCCTCGGCAGTGTGGACTCACCCTTACCTTCACGGCGGGATGACGTTAATTTTAGTGCGTATTCTCTCGTTTTGCAACATCCTCTAAGCTGCGGCTTAGATTCTCCAGTTGCAGTGCAGGGTTCTAAAGGCTACATTTCTGAGTACAGTAGTAGTACAAGTGGACATAGAAACATCTTGCAACCAAACCCTATCATTGGGGGTCATGTGCAAACTGGCATATCCAAGAATACTTCGTTGGATAGTGTATTTCAGCTGAAAGGAAATTCTACAGCTGATTCAATTAGGCCAGATACCTCTTCTAATGTGTCAACTTCTAGGTCAGATAGTGAGACAGGTAGTATTTCAGAGTTTGTATTTCCAACACAGGCTTTATTGGTACCAAATGAAGCAGTCCTTGAGGTACAGACTGCGAACACTACAAATGGTAGAGTCAAGAATAATTCTCAATTGCCGCTCGGATGGTGGACCCGAGATGAGGTCAGTACCATTGATACCTTCTCGTCTCCTTCCTTTCTGACTTGTTATATGATCTTGCCCTGTGCATGGTTGCATTCCCATGATAAGTAATAGTTTAGAAATGAGAAACATGGTCTGGATAAAGTGCTTCAGATTCTCATCCTCACTCCTCAACCCTCTTTTGTCCTAGACTCTCTGTTTTTATAGCGCCCCCCAAATAGCATTCTATAACTTACGATCTGCAAGTTCTATGCCTGGGCATAATGTCCACTAATGAGATCCAGCCTTTACTTCCTGTCGAGGTAGTCCGGTGTTCAAGGAGTTGATTGACGTTATTGGTTGTGTGCAGCTGGATATTACGACTCAAACAGCTGTTCAATGGCTGGCCCCAATTCTTCTATGTATAACAGGTATGACTGCGAATCAGTTCTGTTTGGAAATGTCTAGTACAACAGCATCATGATCTGCTGGCAGCTGTGGTGATTGAACTGCTCTTGTTCTCCACTGTTTCGAGGGGTGTATTGCAGGTCATACTCAGATTGCCCACTTCAGTATTTAGTGTCACGCTGACAAGCGTTTTTACACATGCTAGCAGTATATACTAGTAGTGTGTTTCTGAGAGAACCGAGTTTGTATTTCAAGTTGGAGCACGCTTTTGAACTGCTTGTTGGTTGGTTTAAACTGTGCTAGTCTTACTGGTTCGAATTTAATGTTCCTTTGTCATTGCAGGGTTTGTGCTCATCTTTGGCCTTTGGCGCGTAAGGCAAAGGAAACATAGGCGTGCACGAAAGGGATCAGCAAGGTCTCTAATAAATTTGTGGCAAGTGTAGGTTAATTAAAGAAAAATAATTTTTGATTAGTTTATTTGGTTGCTCCACCTTTGGTTGTTCATGACACTATTTTGTGTCGGGAATGCTACAAAAGCAATGGGACATTTCATTGTGGAGAGCTTCAGCTGCTCTATTTCACAGGATGCTCTATCAAGTAGAGTTTTTACCAAATACGGCTCACAATGCAGATATTCATTTCAGTCCAGGATCGACTGTCAAGCTTCTCCTCATCTGTTCTGTACATATCATGAGTGAGGTTTTATTCATTTCTTTCACATGCAAAGTCAATGTGAAGTATACTGCATCTGAAACCAGAGTCATTTCAACCGTATCAAGCCAAGTAGTAGAGTAAGGAGACAGCAGTAGACTTCACCGTAACATTTTTTAATCATCCTTGCGGAAGAAGTCTTGCGGAGCTTGTGTGGAGTTACTGGAGAGAAAAGCAGAGAAGGTGTCTAGGATGGATTAGAGTATACTTAATAGGAGCAAGGAAGGTATCTTTATGTACAATAGAGAAATATGTCTTGGATGAATACCATTGTTTTTAGGGTTGTTATGGTTGGTTGTAGCCCTCAAATTATATTTACCATATATCAGATTAAGATTTGCTCAAGCATGTAGGTTATGAAGGGGTATCTTGAGCTAAATCTTTTAATGGACATTTATGGTACATTCTTACCTGGACCTTTGAAGGAGCGGGTTTTAAAGATAAAACTGTTGTACAGTACGCAGAGTGCACAGTATTAGGCGTCTTGAAAATCCGAATGTTCCACTTGTGAAAGCTATGTAAGTTCTGGGTACTATATTACAGTTGCTGTTCACACATGTTATAGTAAAGCTGTAAAATTGGATGCCAGGATAGATGGGAGAAGCTGTGACTTGAGAGTGGTCTGTCACACATGAGGAGAGGTCTTAAGTGCTTAACCCCTCATCGCCTGAAGTCCAAACATGTGTAAAAGCTGACTTGCTTTTCAAGTCCTATAAGTCCAAATTTCAGTGAGCTATGAAAATCTCAACCGTACAATATTGTAGTGTGCACGTTGTAGATAGTGAAAAAAATTTGGGGTCATTTGACCGTATAGATTGAAAGATTATAATGTTTTAGTGTTGAGAAAAGATGCTGAAATTTTCTTAAAAACACATTTGGAGGTGAAATTCGATTTCTAAACCTACTCAAATGACAAAAAATTAAACTACAAAGTGATTCAAACCAAAAGAAAAACACATTGGTGAAAAAAAATCTCATTCAATTGACACATTGTGTCTGCAAAATTGTTTTGAAATGTCAAAAAACAGTGAAAAAAGTAGCAAAAAATCACATTTATGTCTGAACCTCCCTCTACTAAAATGCTTCTCAGTCACTCATAACCTCTTGGATTCATATAAAATTTTAATCTTACAAACAAGACTAGTATGCGCAACTTTTGCAACAAAAATTATTGAAAACGGACCATGTAAGAAGAAGTTATAAGCCGCCGAAGTTCATTGTAATGCAAAAATGTTTGGATTTTGAATTTCGAATTGCTCCCAAACATTCAAAACAACTTGGATTGACATGGAAATTTTACCACAATAACTAGGCTTTATTGGAAACAAAACCCAACAATTTTTATTGAAAAAGAACATTTGATGAGAAAGATACAAACCCCCGAAGTTGCAGCCATCAGAATGCAGTGAGGTGAACTCAAATTGAACTTGTGAACTTCGAATGGCTCTCAAAAACTCAGTACATCTTTGATTGATCTGAAAATTTTACCACTGAAACTAGACTAATATGCGCAACTTTCCCAACAAGTTTTATTGAATTCGGACATTGGATGCAAAAGTTACAGCACTTTGAATTTTACTGCAAGACTATGAGAGGATACTTTTCGTCCCCTCCGGCGGTGAGGGGTTAATGACATGACATGGAGTGGGCCCCGTTGTGCTGCCGCCAAACATGCAATGGATTTTCCTTCAACTATGGGTGTGGCACTAAAGTAGAAGGCTCAGAAAGCATCCATCTAAGGGAGAACAACTTTCTGTGAAGAAATTTGTAATTGGAAATATTTATCTCATTGTTTTGGTAAGGGAGCTGACCCATTTCTGACCACTTAAGCATATACACATACTACAAGGGAGGTTTCAATAGTGGGGAAATTTTTCCCATTATCAGAAATAGAGTTCATAAGGTTTCTATAATTTTTCAGATGTTTTTTCCTCACAAAATAATTATTACAAATTTTTAAGCTAAAGATTTTGTTCTACCCATATTGGCCATACAAACCTTCCTCTTTTTGACCAAGGGCTGGGTCCAAATTTGAGAGTCTTGTAGTCAATTATAATGCATCACAATTGCCGGGGAATTGTGCCAACATCAATTGTTGCTGATCACCTGTTGATTGAAATTACTCCACCCTATGTTGCCAGACTAGGTTTGTGATTAGTAAGGGGTCGGCTCCCTTAGGTAGAAAAATGAAGAATACATCTATGGCAATTTTTATCAAAATTTTTTGATTGTGCATGAATTAGAAACGATTATTCAAAGTGGAAGGGGTATAGTTCGCTACTTATGCTCATAGGCTCCACTAGTAATCAATGAAAATATGGCTTTCAATAGAACAAATGAGTCCAGAAAGTGATAAATATGATGCTTAGGTTGTTCTTGTGAGTCCTTCATGTATCCACTTGATGTAAAAAATGACACCATGGGCATGTCTACACTCCCCACAAAAAAGACTCATAAGTCATTACTTTAGAAATTCACTTTCTACTATTAATAAGATTTTATTGCACTCCATTAACTACACTTTAGATTTAGCTCAAAGTATCTTAGTTAAGAATTCATTTATGAGTGAAGAACACACATTCTTGTCACCCCTTTTACTTGATGAGAACTCTAAAATCATGCACATATATAGGACCACAATTTATCACCACACAGAGTTTCTTCCATATGAACTAACCTTAATGCTATTTCTAGCACTTCTATAAGGGCGGTTCTTAATGCCCGAACTATTTTCGAGCCATCTCCTATACACTTGTTTAGTAAATTGCACTTGTGCAATATAATTTTCTTGTTGCGGCATCTATTTTGTGTTTGTATTACACTACAATTGATGCCATAGTTATACCAATTTCTGTTTGCAAATTTGTGGGTGCTCCAAGAACTTGATTGCTAGCACTAGTTTAGGCTTGAGTGTCTAGATTGTGGTGCTTCTAGGGGAACACTGCACAAGTGTGTACATAATACTCATGGTAATGCAAGTGTGTTTTCTTGGCTTCAATTCTGTAATTGCAATGAAGTTTTCATACTCGTGCAACACTATTGACAATTTGCATTCATAGCCACATTATTTTCAAAATACATGAAGTGAGCAACAATCCAATTGCTCATGCTGTAGGGTTTAGGATGTTGTCCATGTACTTTCAATTGCACATCCATTTCTTATGTAATCTCTCATGCATTTGTAATGCAATATTGACAAAGAGCCTTTGCACTAAGGAAAGTACAATTTGCTATAGAAATCCATTGTGCTCTCTCGTAGATGTCAACATTGCAGTGAGCGGTCCTTAGTCCCCAAATTAGGATTATCTTCTAGAATTTGATTCTACTTGCATTTGTAAGTATCATTGCTCTTTGCTTTCTTCATGCTTGTAATCTGTCTTGCACTCTCATATGTGAAAGCTTTGATGTCTTTCAAACCTCTCCTCCCAACTTCTTGTCAATAATGTATGAGATTGAGGCTACCTTGATAGCTACAAACACTATCTTCAAGCCTTGCTTTGTTGTTTTCTCCTTTTGTAATACTCTTTCATGTGATCTTTTTAAAAAGGTCACAAGAAAGTGTTGTCACCTTAGGGGATGGACTTCTTCAACAACCCCACCGACTTCATGACCATGGCTTCGACAATTCTAATTCTCCTCCTCACTAGTACCAAAATTCTAGATTTCAACAATGAAGTATGCCTCATTGGTCAAGGTAGTGAGGTACTGGCTACACAAATGGAGGTCTTCACATGTATTGCAATGTATTATTTTCACATGTCTAACATGTTCTCTCTTTTGGATGAGGTTCGATATGAGGTGAAAGCAAGATTGATGTCATGGTTTTCTTGCTTTCTTCTGGAACAATATGATGATGAGTGATGGCTAAAAATGTTTTGCATGACTAAACATGTTGTCTTCTCTTTGGCCAAATTGTTGAAGACCAACGTGTCAAAGAAAGACACTAAATATTGTCTTCTTATTCTTGTCCTTGTTTGGGTAGCATGCATACTTTTCAAATTCATGTTTGGTGCTAGTCTACTAATAATCCAATATGTAGTGAAAAGTTTGCAATGGGTCGGAGTACAATATCCACAATCCCCGGAAAAGCTGTACACACAATCAACATTATCTTGGGCATTGAGATTTCATAGCCCACTACTCGAAAACTCATTGATACTGAGGCAAGCTTCAAGCACCTATGCAAACTTCCTGGGGTGCTTAGAGCCATTGATGGTATGCATATTTCTATTTTGAAATCCAAGCAAGCACTAGTAGATTATTTCTACCTTAAATCTGGTGGATTCACTTTGAATTGCTAAACTATAGTGGATAGTAACAAAAAGTTTGTTGATTTATTTCTTGGCATGCCGAGCTAAACCAATGACTCTTGCGTCCTCCATAAGTCAACACTCTATCACAAGGCCATGCAAAATACTCTTTGGGATTCCTAGTTTTCATTTGATGGTCTTTTTCCATACTTGGTGGAGGACTTCTGGTACCTGTTGCATCCTTAATTGATGGTGCCCTACCGAGGCCAAGGGAACCTGCATTTGGCAAAAATATTGTTCAACAAGAAGCTTCATCATGGTCATAGAGCCATTGAAAATGCCTTTGGGATTTTGAAAAATACTTTTCAAGAACTTCTCATGCAATCTAATATAGACTTGACCTTCCTTCCCAATGTTATCACTACCTATGTCATACTCCACAGCTTGTCGTTGAGATAGTCTCACCAAGATGTGGAAAGATTCTTTTAAGTACTTCATACGAAGGGGCTACAAGCTAATGGAATAGAAGAGGAGGTCATCCCTCCAGAAGTGTCTGACAACTTGCAGGAAGACATGGCAATGCTGCAAGCTTAGGACAATGATGTGATCTTGCTATTTTCCTAGTGCCGCAAAAAAATTTGACCAATTGAGGCTTGCCTAGACTACACCAACTTCCATGCAACACTATAAGAAAACCATATCTTTGGATGTGTTTGACTACTAACATACTACATTAGACAAAACATCACAACGTCAAACAACAGATGGTGAGAGAAGGTAGATTTTGTGGATGTTGTAGAGAATGCTAACACATTATTGTAAAAACAAATTGATGCTATCATTGACATTGATGTTTTATTGACATGACTAAAGACATACTAATTAGAACGTCCAAAAAAGCATAGATTGCCATGTTAGCTAGCAAACCCACATTAGAAGAAATTCACCTAGTCAACAAGCCTGCAAGTTCCCCTAAGTTATCAAACTATGGGAACTTGGCTACAACAACAAGTTGATGTGTCCACACAACATTCACATAAGATAAGAATAAAATTTATTTGCAAATTTATTTTTTTTCATTTTTTCATTTTCATTTAATAAATTTCGTTTTCGGCCAACAATGGTTGGTTTCCAGCATGTGAGTATGGAGAACTAGCATAAGATGGTCTTCTAATGAAGTTGAATTTCATCTAATGTTTTTGACCATGGGTAAGTTAGTGAAAATTACTACGATCTATGTTAAAATGCTGACCAAATTAATGTGAAAAATTTAGGGAAGGCCAACCATGTAGCATGCTTTGAAAAAAAAGGAAAGTGGATGGATTTACACCATGGATGAAAAGAAAAGGTCTTTATATAAGTGCGGTGGTAGGAAGTGAAACAATTTATATGGGATATTTAAAGTGAGAATTGTATTCAATGTAATATGTTTGAAACAATGCCCCAATGTTTGAAATTACATCTATATGTCCAATGCTGAGGCCCCCATCTTCAAATTCTCCCAAATCCTTTGTCTAACCGTGGACAAACAATGGATTTTAGTATAAATACATCCTCTCCACCCTTCAATCTCAATAACTTTTAATCAAGTAATTCCTTCAATTTTACCATAAAAAATTTGGTTGATGGTAGATGGTAAGTTTTCTTTAATTTTTTTAGAATTTAGTCATATTTCTTGTCCATTTTATTTTATATATTTTTAAAAATAATTATATTTTGTTAACCCTACTCTATGGGTATGGTATGCACGAATTGATGTTTCTAAAAACTTCTAGATGTCTAAGTTAGCATCTTAAAAAATAATATGAAAATCTTAAATGGCATGAAAGTGAGATGACTAGACATGCCATGTCATCCCTTCTATTAACCACGTTACTTTTCCCGCCACCACATCAAGTGCTACACTGCTACATCATGAATGGGATGGATGAAAAAAATCCCACGTGGCTCTCCTTGCCTATGTGGCACCATTGTAGCATCTATGTGCTGCACTCTAGAGAGTTTGGAAGACCATATTTTCTACAATATTAAAAAAAATAAGCTCAAATCAAGCACATTTCTTCAAATTTTTGGATGTTTTTGGCCGGTCCATTCAATAAAAAGAATTTTAGGTGACATCAACATCAATTACTTCCATGTCAAATTGAATGTCTTGTCACATTGACTAAGACATCAAAAAAAATTAGTTTTCTTATAGTGCAAGTAATCTTTGTAGATCACCATTAATGTACCTTGCCTTTTTAGCAACAAGGTTTTCTTCTAGTGTTGCTTCTATTTTGTCTATAGCATTGTACTTTGTATGCGCCGCAGTATATTGGCAATGATTCATAGAATGTATCACACATTGAATGCAATGTTGAGGAAGTTGAACAACAAGGTCACTTTACTAATGATGTAATACCACCTTGTATATAGATGGAACATCCACAACTATGAGTCACAGAAGGATTTCGGTAGGACTAGCTAACCCATCTATAGGCACTATAGTAGTAGAAGGCACATCTAGGGCAACTTCCTCTATGAAGTCATTCTTAGTTTTGGAGTTTGGAGGTGCCACTTGTGGCTCTATCCCTAAATGTCTTCTTGTAGGGAGGCACAGTCTTGCACTCAACATAGAAGATAAATCAGGCATGCACTAAATTACTTCTCCTTGCTTTTCTATGGTAAGGCTTGCATTCAAGTTTGTTTGGCATGCATTTTCATGAAGATGCCTATCTTTTTCTCTTTGATAATCCATTTTCATAAAGATGCCTATTTCTTTCTCTTTAATCATCTATTTTCATGAAGATGCCTATCTCTTTCTATGAATAGTTTTATTTGGACATTTCTTTTCAATCTTTCAAGATCATGACTAGCCTAAGCCATTTGTTGCATCTGAGTAGCTATAACCTCGCCACCAACTCTAATAGCCTCTGCTATGACATTGGGACCAGATAGATGCTTTCGTTGAACTCTAATGTTTTCCTCCTAACGTCACAATGTAAACGCAAAGGAGTTGTTGGAGCTCACAGTAAGGGAACTGATCCCAGCTTGAAGTCCATTTTCACAGGCAGGAATTGAGCTTGTTGTCAAGCTGCTCAAGAAGGCATTGGTTGTATGTGCTCCCTACTTGCAAGTGTAACCAACAATGAAAAAGTCCCACTTATGTCATCCATTAGTTCCATTGCCTTTCAACAATGTATCACAAGCCCCCAAATTCCAAAAATTGCAATGGGAAATTGCGATAAAACATTGGCTTTGTGCGTAGTGGGCCTACACAAAAATGTAGTCAAAAAAATCACACTTGATTTTGAGTGCGATTTTTTTTACCATGTTTTGTTGTAGTGGAAGAGGTTGCAAGGACCTTCGTAACTATACAAACATGAGAAATTAGACATGAATGATTGGTCCCATCACTCACTTGGGCACCGAAGGTCTTATTTGTTTTATAGAGGTCAAAGTAGAGCTATGGAAATGAAGAGCAATGGTGCTAGTATGTGAGCCCAAGAATGCGAGCTTCTAAGCATTGAGTGTACATTATAGGTACTTATAATATAGATACCACACACAAAGAATTAGGTGTCATGCAGAATTAATGAACATGCTAATTGAACTACTAAGTGGATAGAACATGTCAATCCCTCTAGTGCTTTGAATTGCGATCAAAAGTTCGGAGTTACAAGAACCTTCATAGACGATAACTAATTACAAGATTGGAGTCCATGATCTGTGAACTATGAACACAAGGAAGATGAGTGTATTCCAAAATTGGACCTCACCTTTGCTTGCATGAAGATTAGCAAGGGGGACAATGTTGTAACCTACAGCATGGAGTTCGTTTTCCATGTTTATGCTCGTACAATGCAACGACAAGTTTTAGTGAGTGTAGTGGGCGTGATTTCACTATACCAAAATGTGGTAAAAAAAACATAATCAAAATCGACTACAATTCTTTTTGCCACGTTTTTGTGCATGTCTTCTATGATTGCAATCAACTTCTTTTGCAATTTCCAATTGCAATTTTTATAATTTAGGGGCGTGTAATATACCATTGGAAAGGTAATGAGAAGACCTTTCCAATAGTATGTTACATGCTCCAAAATTATGAAAATCGCATTTGGAAATTGCAAAAGAAGTTGATTGCAATTGTAGAAGACATGCACAAAAACATGGCAAAAAGAATCATAGTCGAATTTGAGTGCAGTTTTTTTACCATGTTTTGTTATAGTGCTTGATCATGCATGAAGACACACAACAAGCAATCACCAAATGCAAAGTCATGGACATGGAGAATAGGCATGGATGGGCACATGAGAAATGTACTAGAATCAAACAATTAACATATAGGACTTGGCATCAACATGTGTGCAAAAAAATACTAGATAGAGATGAATGCACCGATTTATATGTGAAGGTGAGTTGTAAAAAATCACCCTTTTAATTGCATTTGTCTACGTTTTGTTTATAATGTAATAGGAAGTGGGCCCCATCCTTAAAATTGCCGACAGATCTTTCCGTCAAACCACCGATGCTACTTAATCACCCCACTTGCCTAGCATTAATTACAAGCGGTGGCTTGAGTTTGAAATCTTTGTTTCGTACTAATTCCAATGCTATGTACAAGCTACTACTAGTATCGCTACAATACCCTCCTACGAAATATTAGCCACCACTCTTTTTGTATGCCAACTAGCCAACCACATAGGATCAGTATTTCTAATACATTGGAGGTCTAAACAACTACTCCATTCTACTACCAATGTTAGCAAAAAGTTGACCCTTAAGGCCAAGTGCGAACATATCATTGGTCACTAACCAATACATATAAGAATTTAAATTCATTGTAAAATTTTGGAGTTTTTATATAGTTTCACTTACCAAACAATTTTTACCATGCATAGTTCTATCTAATTCAACAACTCTCATGCACTTTGGCATGCCAAACTACAATTACTTTCCATAACTCTAACATATCTTGTAAAAGACTCATATTGGTTTGAATAATAGTAAAAAATTAACCAAAGATGATTAGATAAATTCATGCCTAGAAATAGTTGTAGGGACTTTAAAACTCCAACACTGCAATATGTGACTTATGTCTCATATTATTTTCTTGTTGTTAAATGATTTTTGTAAGATTATATAGAAGCAATGTATAAATCAACTCATTCTCAAATCTCTTGGTACATAAATGGATCTATCCATTCCTCTTCTACATACCATTCACTACTATACAACCCTTCATCACATATCTACCTACAAATTTCAATGTTTCTTATCATCTTGCAAAACTAGAACACTCCACAATACATCCATCCACATATTCCATTTATTTATCTAACTTCTATTTTTACAATTTCACACTTGGCATCAAACCTTCTTAAAGTTCTTCATATTTAACACTATAATGTTGCAAGACAAAGATTGGAAGCAGTTTTTTATCCACATTTTTATTATTGACCTTTCATGTTGGGTTTTGAAGAGCTTGTAGTTGAGTTTATAGTCTAGCTAGTATTTTTCTTCATGTAAATGAAAGTGAATTAAAAAACAGGACTACAAAACATAGTATTTTAGTGTATTTTAGGACATTGTTGCTCTTGGCTCTAAATCTGAAATTTCTCCTTGAAAATGATATTTTTTAGCTAGAGCCCAACTAATGAAATGAAAGTCATCTACTCTAGTTTCCACTACAATTTAAATTTTGAAAAAATTCCTAAAATTGAATATGTAATTACTATTTGAACTTTGGGTAAATTTTCAATGTTTACTAAGTTCTAATTATAGAATGACACTAAATTTGAGTTTACACTATGATTTTCTTCACTATAATATACACACAAGGTGAAATTTTCAGATTTTTTGAGATAATTTTGCATTTGATATGATTTTTCTTCATTAATACTCAAAAAAATCTGTTTTACTCAAAAAAATAGTAATTTTTTGTCAAGTAATGAAGACATATAATTCATATCTGAAAAAGAAAAAGAATTTTTTTTGTTAACATTTAGTTGCAAAATGGTGAAATTTCAACACCTACTCTAAGATCATAGGTCCAAAATTCAAGGTTAACCCCTAAGTGCCCAAATTGTGTTTTTTTAGCAACATAGCAATTTTGAGCAACTCAATGCAATTTTTTTTTTCTCTGAAATTTCCCTGAAACATAGGCCCAAAGAGTACCTTCAAGGTGTGACAATTTTCATAACTTTTGATTACATGGTTAAAAAGTCATTGTATGATATGCCATTTTCATTTCTCAACAAAGAACCAAGGTAGTTTATAAAAATCTTGAAGAATCATTTTTTTCAGAAATAAAAATTCGAAATTGATTACCTTAGTATATATGTACTTGAAAAGTCTTGAATTGGTCCATTTTGATTAATGAGATGAAAGTTATGAGTTATAGTTGTGGGTAATTCCTCATACAGTTATAGGACCTTTTCTCTCAAATAAACATTGAAGTTCTTCATCTGAGTCAATTTTTCATATTTTGATAAAAAAAAAATGAATGAATTTGTGTGCATGTTGATTATTAAAACACTGAAACCATTGAGATTGGCATTTTTCAATTCTATAACTAATTGTGAATATTTGAGTATGCTAATTAATTGTCTGCTTCTTTCAACTTACTATTTTTTTCATATATGTTGTACAATTCCAAATGCACTGCCATTTTTCAAGCCTGGAGCCAACTTGAAATATATGATAACCTATTGCAAAATATTTTGTGCTGTGACGGTCACTCTATAAGATGGAAGAGACCAGGTAACTTACATTTTGGACAAGTCAATTGTTGGCAAACTTTTTGTTAATGTACATTACAAGTAAATTGGCATGCAATGCTCGTGTCCAAGATACTCTTCAACGTTCTTCCAAGACCGTTATGGAGCGCTCGAAACGTCCAATGAAGGTTTCTGTCGAAACAAGGGACCACTGACAGAGAATATTTCTGGGGCGAAGGATGAAGATAAAGCCCTTGATTTCAGGGTGAAACTCTCGAAAAAGTCGCCATTGTTAACAGCTGAACGAGCTAATACAATCCATATTGCTACTATATTGCCATGGTATCTACTGAAGATTCATGTACAACGTTATATGAATGAAGATTAACTTCCTTATAGATTCATGTATAGCAGGAGACATAATGGGTATGAAGGTTTGTGACGTTAATCGCTTTCGTGGTTGTCCCGAGATGAAAGGAATCGTAACCGTCTGCATCTATTCTGCCATTTAGAAAAGCTTTAAACCTGGAGACCACCGTCAGAAGGCGGCACCAACGTAATGCCAGGAAACCTGTACCAATCTTTATTGGACAGGGTTGAGCAATTTTGCCTTCATTTTGTACATTTGACAATGGTATGTGCAAATAAAGTAAATACGGACAAAGGTAAACTAAAGGAAGAGACTAAAACTAAGTGGATTCATCAAAATCAACAAAAGAATGAGTATCCTGTGGAACATCCACCCAAAAAATTGCGGTGGAAGTGCAAAACCTGTGTCGCTAATTAGGCTGGTGGGGTGCTACAGCGAGCCTCTTCAGCACTAGTAGCTTATATGTACAGATCGCATCTAATACATTCGTTTCCGACAAGATGGGGCTCCGCAGTGGCAAGCCATCGGCTTGACTGTACCGTCGGCATTCAACACGCTGTCCATGGCATAACCGTAGTCATAGCACAACTCCTGCCATTCACATGACATAATCCATGAGAAATCGAAGGTTAATCGAACAGAGAGTCAACCCAGAAGAAAAGCGAGTAGGAAATATTAGCGCACCTCTAATGGATGGATGTTGTCGGCTGCAAACATCACAATCCGGGGCATGGAATGATCACTATGGTGACTCATTACACACTGAATGAACACGTTCGGTTCACAGCTGTGATTGAGAAATCTGGAAACGCTTCCATTCTTCCCAGCATCTAGGACAAATGCGACATCTTGCATTAGTTCGTCCTCAGTGTTGATTTCAGGCGTTACATCACCAAATCGCTTCTGCAATGCAATCACAGAGAGTGGGAGCTTTAGACATGAACGGAAAGACTCAGAAGACTACAGCACGAAGGTATTCACATTCGCTTAAGAAAACAGGATTTAGTGTACCGATGGAATACAGATTTATTACCTGGCGCCCTTCCATGCCTTGCATAGTTTGATACATATCAAGTTCAAATATGTAGCCGTTATCCACCATGCTTTCCAAATTCTCATCGTTCTTTCTCAAAACACCGAAGTACTCGCAAATAGGAGACCCAGCTGGAATAAAATCCCATGATCGGCAAGCCCACCCCTTCGAGACGGTTTTGTATACCTGCACATTTCAAACCCATTGTACGCTCCACTTCAGAAATCAACGACGTGCATGCTCAATATAAACCTAGTAAAAATTCCTGTAGCCAAGAGTACCATATATGCAAAAGCATTGCCTATTAAAGTATGCGGCACTGCTGGAAGCAAACCCATACCTCGAGCCTGAATTGGAGCCCCTGTTGAGATGTTCGGTTCAAGCATTCGGGGCCACAACCACATCCAGGCCCACACTCGTAAACCACATCCATCGGTTGCACGAGCCTACACATCGCAACCATTCACAATTTAACATGAGAAATGCCGAAAACACAGGTCAATGATGCTAGCAACCGACGTCAGAAAAGCGCACCGATCTATACGCAATGATTTCCAGAAGGAACCTATTGAATAGGACCGAAGCCCCATCGGAAAATGATCCTCATGGCAAGTCTGCACCATCAAAAGCTCTGCTACATACAAGCTTGAAATACTGACATTCTTCGAACCATAGAAATGAGTGAACCTTCGGTTTTATCTTAAATGCGAAGGCATAAGCGTAGCAAAGTCACAGCTAGGGCACAGTTCTCCTGGAAAAGAAAATTACGAAACCTTAAACTAGAAGAGAAAGTGCGTCGAAACCAAAAGGATTACCTTCCGCCATGGTTTAGGACATAAGGAAAGGATCCTCCATTCTTGCGAGCACAAGCACATTTCTCCTCGTCAGTGCACTTTCCCTTGCAAGAGCAGCCCTTGGACGGGGGCGGCTTTGGTATATTCGCAGGCGTAATAGTCTTCGAGATGTAAGTGTAATCTAGTAAATAAAACCATGTCGAAAAGATGAATAATAATAAGAACACATACGGAACTGCCAGTAGCGAGTCCAATAGAAAGCGAGAAACACAGGGTTCGTGAGTTCAGTGAAGTATGTGACATGGAGAGCAAGATGCAGGATGAATGATTTGCTTTCAAAAACAAGTCATCCTCAGCTTGAATACGTTACACAACAGATAGAATCTGCAAAAAACGAAAGTAGTCCACAGAAATGGTGGCGCACAAACCTGTTGGAGGGACCGGAGGGTCGTCAATAGTGTTGGAAGCAGGCACTGGAAGTTTCTCCTGCCCATTCGAGATGTCGATACATACCAATCTGTACACAGTCGAAGAGTTCAATTCACCACTGATTCATATAGAACAATAAAAAAGACATGCATATTGCACTTGAGATCGAAGATAGAAATGCAGACAGAAATGGAGTTTGTGATTAGTACCCCCGGAGGTCTGCAATGTTGATAGGCGCAACTTTCCCTCTCGAGAATTTAACCTGCATTTTTTACCGCGCAACACCCAAGCTTTGAGTACATCGGAGAAATCTAGCTTAACAACATTGCAAGTGTCTTGGAACTAGTTGTCTCGTAAACGAGCGCCACCGCAAAGGCTACACTGGTTTGGGCAACAACTCACAATCTTCGATAATTAAATAGTGGCGGATAGATTACATCAACGAGTAATATTTGCTATTTAGCCTTATTCCTAGTCTAAGATTATACATGCGAAAAAATTGAGCACCTGCTCGGTAGTGAGAATAGGCTGCCCAGCCAAACGCCGAAGCTTGTACTTGAATACCGTGAAACCAGAAATTCCCTTCTCAGCCCAGTGATCGTAAACCTGAACGTCATTCGTTTGTATTGCTTTCAGCGACGATTAACAAATACTTTATAATCGCGATAATCAGAAGTCAACATCAAGGAGTGCGAAAGGTCCAAACCGTATCTAAAACGAAGTCTATGCACGCAGTGGAACCCTCAAGTGACAGAATACTTTGAGTTCTGTCATTTCTGTGTCTGCTTCTGTAGAAAAGGCTAAGTTGATCGACAAGATTAATACTGAGAATCCCAAAGTCAATAAGGTCGTAGTAGTAACACATGCAGATGTTGGCCTACGAGAAGAAGATTCACCTCATATAATCCATCGTACGTGTAAACCTTCTTGCTGTAGCTCCTTTTGTCTTCATGGCCCCGAATGACACGAATAGGTTGTTTACATTTCATGCTGTTCTGTAATACCAATAGTTTGCACTTCACTGGTAAATAAATGAGAGAATAAAACACCTAGAAGTTTTCTTTAGAGGTCTTTAAAAGGCTAGTAATGCTCTGAGAGCCTGGCTACCAAGTTCAAAATCACTTTATAAAGAAGTAGCTAATGGACTACCGTGGCAAAAATCAAAAACAGTGACTGATCTGATTTCAGATAATCTATGACGAAGTCTTTTGGTAAACTCTCAGATCCTGCTGGTCTATAATCAGGTCGCTTGGAACAGCCGAAGATTTTTTTTTAATTCTAGAAAAGTTTAATTAATAAATAATGACAAATGGCGGCAGCAGATTCGTACTAGGATTGGCATCTTACTCACTCCGCATTCTTTCCCAGATATGGTGAACTTCAGGTGAGTAGGTTAGCAAAAACATGCCTTCAATGCCAAATTTCCCTTTTCCATCTTTTGGTCTTTGATTTGCTTCTTCGTGCTTAGAAGATCATTTCCTCCTTGCCCAGTGTAGACCACATCCTCTGAATTGTCCACGTCATCTTCATAACCTCCCGACATAACAATGGAAACACAGATAGGAAACTCCAAGTCCGATGACTGGCACCATCACAACAATATTCAGTTAGGAGGGGAACCAATTCGCTTCTAGGCACCTACTGACCAAGATTATAAAAGAACAAGCCAGCTACGGTCGTAATGCACACACTGGCACACAAAGCCACCAGACCTTTTCTCCACCTCGCTACATCCTTCTAAGTGCTGATGATCATACCATAAACAGATTGAAGGTAGAATTCATAACCAAAATCCACAGCCATCCTTAAACAGAATGGTGCTGCCTATTTCATGGAACTAATTAATCAACGAGACAATACAGTAGATGGAAATGCCTGTGCATTTGACAGTATCATCTTTGAAGGTTTCAACAGTGTTCTCAGTAGACGCAGAGAATAGGGATTTCAAATTGCAGAAAGCAATGGAGCCTTACCTTGCCTTTACCAACCCCAATGTAATCGATTCCATTGAGCCAATGGCTGTGCAGACCTATTACAACCATCTCTGCTCTTGAAAGAAACTGCTGACCAACATCAACACCTGGAGACAAAATGAACCAATAAAAAATGAGAATATATTCTGAGACGCATTGGAGAAGACATAAAGGGTCGAAAGAGTAGTGATTTTGAAATATCCCGAGCAGTGAAGGTCAAGGTCAGATAGAGGGTGTGACCTGGAATGCTCCCAATTTGTTTCTCAGGATTAAGAGTTGCCCTCAGCTCCAACATCTGCTCGTTAAAAACCCACGGTCAGCTCCTTTTACATTTTGTTATTTGACACTTGCACAGCACACGGATCTGGAGTCACAGCATTAATATCCCAAACGAAGCAATATCATAGCTTTGCTTTGTAACTGAAAATGTAGCTGAATGTCAGAACAAGGAGGAGGCTTCAATGTGTTCAACGTCACACTTCGTAACCATACAGGCTCTCCCTGATACATTACCTTAGAAATTGCTTTCAAATCAGGCCGTTTCGAGGGTCTTTTGCCAGTGCCAGCCTCTCCAATCTTAATAAGGTGCTCTGTGGCGCGCTTGTCTTCATGCTGCCAGCAGGAAGATAAAAGCTTATAAACCAGGCTCAAGTACTGATGCAGATAATATTCATGGAAATACATGTCAAATACTTTACTCCTAGCTAAAACATCACCAAATGTACCAACATATACTCCTTGCCTCTCCAGCACAGCTCCGCAATATTCCCAGGCGACACCCAAGCACCTATGATTTCCACTATAATGAATTGGAGAAGTGATCATGATACGGAAATGAATCAGGCAGACGGAGGCCTCATCTTGTGTCCCCTCAATAACTCAATCCACGTGAAATGTACCTGGCATGCTAAATTTTCTGGCTGCTAAGGAAGAAAACCTTGAAGTGAAAATTCTCAGTGCAAATATATAGACAGAATTAAACAAACCTGAATGGCTTCGAGGTACATGAAGTTGAAAATTCGAATGGTTGCTTTGACTTGCATAGCGTCGCTCATAGCAGCTCGGTCCGCGAGTTGCTGTGCCAGCTTCTGTCCCAGCTGGTCCGTCCCGCCACGCTGTATCTCTTCGGCAACCTCGCCAAGATCATCCGTATCCCCACTCTGCGGGTCACCATCACTCTCGGTCTTCACAGATGCGTATTCCTTCTTCACCTCCTTTTTCTCCTCTTTCTTAACCTTCACTGTCTTAACCTTCTTCGTCACCTTCGTTTCTTTCACCGTCACCTTCACTTTCTTCCGACCACGCGGAGGGCTAGGAGACTGCTCGAGAGCCTCCTGCTTCACAAGCACCCGAGAAGCAAGAGTGGCAATGCGCGTCGAACTTCGCAGAGGAGCGCGTCGCACCTTCCCCGCCGGTTTGCAGTCTTCTTCTCCATCGACCTCTAGATTCACGGCAGGCTTCACATCTTCTTCCACAACGTCACCGCCACTTTCCTCGAATCGCACACTTCTTTTCCGCGCCTGATTGGTCTCCACGGAATCAGGATCTCGGCTCTCTTCATCCCCCTTCTTGGTGCGCGACGGATACGGCGAGCTCGGCATTGTGAAACTCAACAGCTGAACCAGAACACCCAACGCGAATTCCTCCAAGTTAGCCCCCTAGATGCCACAGCTTCACTGATACTATCACACCATCCTCCGAGCTTGACAACACAGACCGTGCAAACACTCCAAGCACTCCAAAGACACTCCAACACTTAAACCACTCGAAGACTTCGAAGACTCATACCGAATCCGGAAGCTTCAAATCAGCAATCAAATGCAATCAGCGGGGAATATAATTCGGGCTCAAATCCACACTCATCAGAGTGGAAGAGACTGGAACTTCCTTGAGTTGAGGGAGGGGAATATGACGCTCCGGGGGCGGGACCGGGACCGGGCGACGGAAAGGCAGGGCAGCCCGGCCCGCGCTGGGATTCAAAAAGCGCGGGCAACGGCTGGCGGGAGCGGGGACTTTGGGGAGGCCTTCATTTGGCGGGAGAGACACAGAGAGTGACTCTTGACGGCTGGGTGGGCCCCCCTCCCCGTGCTGGGTGTGTCAGTGTGAATCCGAGTCAGGCCTAAGCCTAGGGTCGTAGAGTAGAGTACCATTGGTAGGCCCAAACTGAATGCATGATCTCGGGGAACTCCGTGGAAGGGGAGGGCACAGTATGTGCATGATCTTGAGGAAATAGGGGAATAACGATAATCCCGTAACCTGTCCTACGAACTAAGTAGGCCCAGCAGGGTGAATTTTACCTCTGGGGAAAACACAGGAATTTTTTATTTAGCACACGTGAAAAAAATTGCAAAATTTGAATTCATATTTGCAATCAGAGGTCCCAAATTAGATAGGAATGATGAGGAACATAAAATTACCATGGCACAAATTAGGGGGCTTTTTTTCACAATTACCCTAAAAAACACAAAATTTACCTTGGACCCAATTCATGGGCCGGGTTTAGGGTCCTACATTCAATCCTAGAGTACATTTAACCTTGGAAGGATGGGCCAATGACTAGTGATTTCAAACCCTACTATCCATTACTTTGTTTGTTGTCATTTTACAACAAGATATGAATGGAAATTTTTAGAATTGATTTTTTAGATATGAAATCATAAGTCTACTATGACTCACAAAAAAATTCAATTTGGGTGGGGAAATTTAAAATTCTTGTGAGTTTCTTAAGAGAAAATTGAAGAAATTTCTTATCAAATACATAATGTACATTCAGGAGTTTACCGTGATTGAATATGAGAATTAAAGTGTAAATTAATCTTATTAGGTGAGACTAATGTCACAATGATTCATCGTAGTGACTATCTCTTTAGAGAGTATATTAACCCACCCACGCACTAAAAAAGTGAGTCATTTTCATTACCCCACCATATTTGTATTTTCATTTCCCCCATATATGTACTTTCATTACCTTCCATGCAACTACACAACCACTCATGTACTCACTTAATAAGAAAGTCATTTTCATTACCCACCATATCTATATTTTCACCACCCACCATGTTTGTACATTCATTACTACCATATCTATAGTTTCATTATCTCCATATCTATAGTTTCATTATCCCACACACAAACACACGCTTAAAAAGTGAGTCATTTTCATTACCTACCATATCTATATTTTTATTACCCCTATATCTGTACTTTCATTACCTACCATATTTGTATTTTCATTACCCCCATATTTGTACTTTCATTATCCCCCATATCTATGTTTTCATTACCCCCATACCTGTACTTTCATTATCCCCCATATCTATATTTTCATTACCCCCATATATGTACTTTCATTACCTTCCACACAACTACTCACCTACTTTGTTAATAAGTGAATCATTTTCATTACCCCCCATATTTGTACTTTCATTATCTTCCATACACACACTCACTTAATGAATGAGTGATTTTCATTACCCACTATATCAATATTTTCATTATCCTCCATATATATACTTTCATTATTCCCTATATTTGTACTTTCATTACCCCCCATGTAACCAAGCAACCACCAACCTAGTCACTTAACCCCTTAGCGCCTAGCGCATATTTATCAAAATGTGTACCCTTATGAATTCATTCCAATCAAACTATTATCCAAAATGAGATTCACAAAAATTGACCACACCAATTGGTAGGGGAGACAGGCTCGAAGCGTGTGGAGGAAAGGACAAATGATTTCACCATATCATTGAAAAGATTATAAAAGTCAAACATGACAACCTTTCATTTTGAGGAGGCCGGTTAATAAGTGAGTCATTTTCATTACCCCCAATATTTGTAGTTTCATCATCCCCACCCACCCAAGCACCTACACACTCACTTAATAGGTGAGTCATTTTCATTAACCGTTGTATATGTATTTTCATTACCCCTATATATGTATTTTCATTACCCCTATATATGTATTTTCATTACCTCCCTATTTGTATTTTCACTACTTCTATATCTATGCTTTGATTACCCTCCATACATGTACTTTCGTTACCTCCATATTTGTTTTTTAATTATCCCTTTATATTTGTATTTTCATCATTCCTTGATGTACTTTTATTACCCCCTTATATTTGTATTTTTATTACCTCCCATATCTATATTTTCTTGGAACATGTTCAACTATAATAGATATGGGATTAACAACCACATCTAGTATCATATATCCATATGTCTTATCTTAACAATATTTTGTTTTCTCTATATTAAATATAACCTCATATCTTGTATTCAATACCTACAATGATACCTATATATATATATATATATATATATATATATATATATATATATATATATATATAATTATTGATTGATTGATTGATATTTATTCTTTGTTAGACATCTATATTCCATATATCATATTCATATGTATTTCGTGTGTATTTCATATATTGTATCAAATCTTTGAGGTTGGTAGGTAGACGAATCAAGTGTTTTGCTTTATTTCATTTTATTTAGTGAAGGGCCAAGGAAGGGAACATTTTTTTTCAAGGACTAGTAACATGATTTGACTAATATTGTTAAATGACTTGTACTTGTGTATGCAATTATATGAAGTTTTGTTGAAAGAATTTTAAGAAAATGTTTTGAAGAGAATTTATTTGCCTAATTTTACAAAGGAGAATTTGGATTTGATACTCCAATATGCTATAGAATTGTAACAAATTTGTTAAATGAGTACAAAATATATCAATAATAATAATTCATTACAAATTTATCAAAGAATCTTAAACATTTTAATTAAAAGGATTATAAAATGAAATGCTATAATTTTTTGATAGTTTCCAAAAATATTAAAGAATTTTCAATAAATTTTTGTTCGCCTTTGTAGACATTATAAAATGAATTACAACATCATGAGAAGACAATTTCCCCAATTGACAGGTTTGAGAGGGAAAAAGTAATAATGTACAATAGTGGTTATCATTAATGGATAGAAACTTAATTAAGTGCTTGATGAGTAACTAAAAGACTTGCTTACCCCTAAATGACCAAGCTGCATTTTTTGGCAACATAGATATTTTGGGCAAGTACGTGTGAGTAGAAATTTCCATTTTTTCAAACCAAAATTTAATAGAAGGTGGAGACGACAAATATCGTTCGTATGCACCAAGATTTAGGACATTTGGAATTGTGAATCAAAAATTATAGCCTCATATGTGGGTTTTTTTCGTAAATAGGCAGTTCATGCAGATTAGAAAAAAATATTTTTTTCACAAACAATAATTTGAAATTGGTTCTCTATATTTATAGATGTATAGAAAGCTTTGAATCATTCTATTTTCATCAATGAGTCAAAAGTTATGAAGAATTTTAGTTTATGGGTAGTTATGGATTCTCTACTCTAAAATAAACTTAGAAGTCCTTTATTTTACTTAAATTTCTATATTTTTCAAAAAAATGAATTTATAGGATGTAGATTGTTTTTATAACATTACAACCATTGGGATTGGCATTTTGAAATTCTGTAAATAAATCGTTTACAATTTTGTATTTTGAATCATTTCTACTTCTTTCTACCTACTATATTTTTCCTATATGTTGAAGAATTCCAAATGACCTAGATTTTTTCAAGCATGTAGCCAACTTGAATCAAAGAATGAATCCAAATAAGCACCACTATTTTGGAAATTTTTTCATACACATGCAAGCTTGTGAAGTGCAGCTACCCAGTTTTTTACAGAGACAAAAATAGGATTTCTGTAAATTTGAAAACTCATATCTTGCAATCTGCATGATGGGAATTTTTGAAATTTTTTGCACATGTTCTCAAGTCAGCATATTACAAGATCATATGGTTACATGTTCCCAGAAATGGGGGTTTTCCAAAAGTTGATACATGTACTAGAAATGTCAGTTTTTGAGCGTTTTTGATGAAAACAAAGTCAAGGAACTTAAGGGGTTAAAAAGTACAAGGCAAACTATGTCTAGCACTATACACCTTTATAACAAAGTTGAGGGCCACTTACAGTGGGATTATAGTTAGTGGAACTTCTTCATGGATTTAGATTGTCCACCAAACACCAATTGCAACCCTTAGTTTACAACCAATTTCATTATATTGCATCCTAATGTAGTCATAGTTATATTATGACAATTCACTATTGAATTAGGGATGATTGAAATGATTAAAATTGGGTTGAAAAGTGACAATTTCATGAATTCAATGAGCTCTTCAATTACCATGTAATTGTATAGAGAATAAAGATCACTACATTAGCTAAATGGATAAAAATATTCCCCCCTATAAAGATAACTATGGGAAGCTATATGTTTTTCTTGTTACCACATAGAATATTTTTTTTATTTCTCAAAGTTAAGTTGACAAATTGTCACTTGAAATGTACAACATCTATTCATAAGAGCCTAGGTTGTATTTGGATACACCGTCAATTTTCAACTTTTTGAAAATTCATAGTTCATTCATACATTGTCCACAAAATGCATTCTAAAAGAATTTAGACTCCCCTTTTGACTACCAACAAGACCCTAAAACTTTTTTTAAATATAGTAATGTGAAACATACTAAATTTCATATTCAAATGCATTTAGTTGCATGTGCCTTATAAGCTTGATCTTACTCGCCCTACGTTAAATACATCAATCAACATAAACATCTAGTAGTAGTTTATTTTAGGAGTTTCAAGTTTTAGCTTCCTCACATATGAAACTCATTGTGTACCCTTCAAAACAAACAAATGAGTTCATTAGAGTAAATTGTAGAGTCATGTTAAAAATCCCATTCAATACTTATTCTAGAAAGCATTTTAATTCTTATACTACTTGAATTTTTTAGGAATGATAACAAGACATGCCTTCTTCTACTTGATTTTTTGGGGAATATCAACAAAATATGTTCCATACAATCCCATAATTTTAAATTGACTTCTTTCTAAATGCAGCTTTTGATCCCACCTTTGCAAAAAGAGGGGACTAATTCAAATATAATTGAACACCTCAAGTAGTACAAATTTGTGTTTGATCACCTATGTTTGCAAGGTGGGACCTAAACCTCCATTTAGAAAGAAGCCAACTCTATGTGATTAGAGTGCATGCAACATGCCTTATTGACATTCCATAAGAATTAATGTAGAATAAGCCATATCTTGTTGTCATTCCTAAAAACATTCAAATGGATTTTAGAATAAGGATTGAAAGAGTCACCACATAAATGGGGGGGGGGGGCATGCATGACTTTATACTTTACATTTAACTCTATTGTGTACCTATAGAGCTTTACAAAGAAAACTTGATGAATACTTTTCATTAGGTCTCAAGTCTCAATTTTGTAAGTCCTAATTCAAGGCTACATCTCAACTTTGTTGCACTGTAGAGAAGGGAAAAATAAAATGATGTGTGGGATTCAAATGGATGTAATGTGAAGACCAAAGTCCCAACTCAAGTTCCAAATATTCTCCTGTATATTATCCTATGACAATTATGTCACAAACATATACTTTACATCATATTGGACATTTTGAACATCTATATAATTCATGATTGCTAGAATAAGTCAAATCTTCTTGGAAAATTAGTCATTGTTGTCAAGTATCTTAGGTGACTTTTGTAATACTTCAAGTGACTCTTCTAAACTATGTATGAGGCTTCTTGAAGCATCCTAATAACCTTCCAGAAGACTATATTAACCCAACAAGGACTTTGAGCCCACAAAGTAGCCAATGAATGACTTCCAAGTTTTTCTATAGAGATGAAGAATGCAAATATTAGTTCAATAATTGAATCATTTTTGGTTGACTCTATTGGTGATAGGTCTCATTCTTTTAGGGTTAAATTTCTTTGAAGAAACTTCAAGATATAAAGATAGTAGATGTTGAAGGCAAGATAAAAAAATCTCAATTTTGCAAACATATGTCTTGAATACTCTTGTTAAGATTGCTTATGAAATTTGCAACACTTTTATATTTTCCAAACTTATTGTTTTTCTACTCCAAGTTCTTTCTCTTAATATGCCATGATCTAACAATACTCATTGTATTCAACTTTTCTACTAAATATAATGGTAAAAATGAATCTTTGGCCTTTAATCCCTAAATGTATTTGACTATGTTTTCACCAAAAACGCTCCAAAACTACCATTTCTAGTACAAGTACCAAATTTTAGAAAAAATACATTCTTGGACTCATGTAACCATAGGATCTTGTAGTAAGTTGGTTTGAGAAGATGTGGAAAAAATATAAAAAATTTCCATTGTGTAGGTTGTAAGATATTAGCGTTTGAATTGACAAAAAACTTTTTTTTTGGCTCTGTAAAAACTTGGGTAGCTGCACTTCACACAAACAAATCAATATGAAGGAATGTCCAAAATGGTTGTAACTCTTTGGATCATTCTTCAAGGCAAGTTGGATATATGCATTAAAAAATTTCGATCATTTGGAATTATACAACATATAGGAAAAAATTAGTAAGTAGAAAGAAGTAGAGAATGATTCAAAATACTAAATTGTTAACAATTTATTTATGGAATTGGAAAATCCAATCCCAATGGTTGTAATGTTGTAATAAACAATCTACACCCAAAGTTTTTATTTTTTTCCAAAAATATTGAAAATTGAGTTAAATAAAGGTCTTCAAAGTTTATTTTAGAGTGGAGATTCCATTACTACCCACAACTAAAACTCTTCATAACTTTCATCTCATATATCAAAATGGAATGATTCAAAGCTTTCCATGTATATATAAATCTAAAAAAACAATTTCAAATTTTTCTTTTTAAAATAAGTGATTTTTAAAGGAGTTTTTTTTTGTTGCCTGGGTTGCCCGCCGAGCAATAAAAACTACATATGATATAGTAACTTTTTAACCATATATTCAAAAGTTATGAAAATCATTGGGCTGGAAAGCTACTCCTTGGGCACATGTTGTGTGAAAATTTCAAAGAAAATCAAATAAAAATTCCATTCGTAGTAAGTTGCCCCGAATTGCTATGTTGCCAAAAAATGTCATTTGATCCTTTAGGGGTTAAAAGAATTTAGTGGCAACATTGACTAAGTCCATTCAACTATTGAAAAAGGGTCTACGGTCTTTAGCTTGAAGGCTTTGGTGGCAATATCCATCACGACGGTGGATTCTAGTGACAATATCCACGATATCCTTTTTCCATTAGAAAAAAGACTTTAGTATTTAGTAGCAATATCCAACAAATTTGTTGCTCTATTAGAAAAGAGTCTTTAGTCTTTATAAGAGTTTTGTATTAGATCCCTAACCCCTAAACCTAAATCCATCATTTCTATTAGAAGTAATCTCTACCCAAAAACCTTCATGGAATCTAGATGTTGTAATATCTTGATAAAAGATTGATCCAAAAATTATCCAAAGAACATGATTATAGGATGCATTACGCACCAAATATGCAATGGACCAATTTGTGCTCAAAAGCAACCCACAAGTTTGCTTGATTTAGTGTTATTTTGTGAACATTATATACAAACTATAATTAGGACTAGGGCTTTTTTTTCATTTTTTGTGAAATGCCAAAATGGAGATGTAAAATGTTGTAGTGGTGCTCCAAATTTCAACATTCATCCACATATTGGATAGAAAATATCATAGTAGCACATATCATATGTCCATAATTCGCTTTTCATCCACAATCTGGAGATTTCATCCAAGATTTTTTTTTCTCATTTGACATTTTCAGGCAGAAAAACTTCTTAGTTTTTTGCCATTTCTTAGCCAAATTCTTATTTTTTGGTGCAATCTAGCACCAGAAAGCAAAAAAAAAGCCTTATTAGGGACTTGAACAAGAGTTAAATCTGGTCAAAATAGAAATCCTAATTATTGCTTCTACGTCCACTACTTTGCTATCAAAACATCCCCAAAGTACTACAATATAGGCATTTAAAAATGAATTTGGACTTAGGACTTAAAACATAGTGTGAAACCCAAAATTTTAATTTCCACTAATTCTCCACCAATCTTATTTTGAAAATATAGTGTAACTTAGGATGTAGTAAGTTCTAGCCCTCAATCTTTACAAGATAGAGCCATTGAGTTTCAAGATTTCATTATGACTTTGAATGGTTTTGTAAGCCTAAAATTCCATGGCCCACCAAGTTCATAAAGTAGCATAATATCAATGACCGTAGTTTTTGCTTCTAGCGCAATTTTGCATCTTTCTTACCTCTAGCCTTTCCAACATGTGTACCTTTGTATTTCCATTTTCTTTTAATCCTTGTGGGACCTTTAAGGCATAACATTATTCAAACAATATTAAGAAGTTGCATCTAATATATAATTTTGGGATTGTCATTCAATACATTAAAAAATTGGGATTTTATTGGATGAATTCTCGAAAACACATCCAAAAATATTAGATTTGAAATTTTTTTGATGAAGATTGCTAATTTAGATATTGTTATTGCGTATATATATACTCAAAGGATGAATAGCTTAAAATGAATGATTGCTATGCCCTGTTTGTGATTCAAGGGACACACCAAGGCTAATAATCGTAAAGCAACAACATATTGGTTACACCAAAATGCATCTCTTTCTATTCTTATCCGTACACATTCGAGCCTTAACAACCAATTATAGTCATAAAAAAACTCCATTTGGGAACTTTTTTTAATTCCTACAAAATTAAGCATTTCTACAAGATTTGGGTAGATTCTTATAATTCCAATTTTTGGCATGATTTTTTGAATTTTTTTTGAAAATAGAAAACCACATTGGCCATTTTAGGAGTATAGTTTTTTTCCAATTGGTGCTTGGGAACAAAATTTAAGTCATCCCAAGCTCAAGAAGTAGTTTGCTAGACAATATAAAAAAAGTGTTGAATCTCAAAGTAAAATTTAAAAGTTTTGTTCCTCATAGAAAGAATGTTTTCTACACAAAAAGGTTTGATTCATTCCATGCGGACTAGTGATGAGAAAGTTTTTGGGACTCTTGTTTTGGGGGCAATTTGAGCATCTTCTTCAAATAATAATTTACATGATTCATATTTGAACTCAATTTTCACAATTTTCCAAAAACAAAGTTTCTTATGATTTAGTTTGATTTAGAGAACAATCTCACCTTTGCAATTTAGAGTATTTCAATTCCATCTTAGAGCTAATAAGGATTTAGTTTTTCTTTCAATCTTGTTCTTATTTCAATATATAAATTTTTTTAAAGAATATAAATGAAAATTTTAAATCTTTTTGAAATTCCAAATCTTTAGTTCAATTCTTTTTAAATTCAAAATCTACTTCAAAAATTTTAAGTTGAAAAGATTAAAAGTCAAGAAATCTCATCAAAGAAGGTACCAAAAAATCCATTTTTTTCCACTTTAAATGCAAATCTCTTGTAGTCTACAAGGTCAAAGTTTCTAAAATTTCTTCCACACATTTTTGTACTAGTCTGGTTCCAGATTCTAAGGTTAAATATGCAAAAAAATTTAATAAAGTTTTGCACTTTGCAATAGAAATGGAAGTTTAGTGTGCTTTTTTTATGGAAAAGGGCCTTGGTCCTGTAGAGGTTAGTTTTGATTGTTGACCAAAGGGTAGAGCCATTCTAAGTCAAGATTTATTTATTTATTTTCTATATTTTCGATTGTACAAAAAGCAATTCATTAGAATGTTGAACTTATCTTTATCTATGAGTGTGGCCTAATTATCCAGAATACAGTTGAAAACATATTTATTCATTCAGGAGTGTGTACACCAATAATAATAAAAAAAATACCATCTTGGGGTATCTTCAAGCCACGGTAGAGTGTTTGCAGCAATGAAGGGTGGATAATAATGAATGTAGTGATTTCCAAAAAAATGTAAAATAATAGACATGCAACACCATCTATAGTGTTTTTTAAATATTAGAAGTAGTGAAAATGATTTTCTAATTTTCTAATTTGAAATTAATCAATGCAAACAAGGTTGAAGTTTTAAATATTAAAATAACATTTGAATTTTTTTCACTTTTTAACCTCTAAAGCATCGACATCCATTTTTTGGACAATGAACATATTGAAACTCCAATTTCATCCTCCTAACTACTTGGATGAAAGTTATTTTAGTTGGTGAAGATACGTTATCAAGTTTTTGTCCTATCTAAGGGTTGGATTTGGTGTAACTAGAATTCATATTTTTCTAAAATTACAAATGTGCAAGTATGTCAAGTGGCCAAACTACATTGACTTCAGTTCAAAATTGGATTAGCCAAAATGAGGTCATAGATAGGAAGAACACAAAAATTTCAAAAAATCACTATGTGAAGAGAACCTCATTTCAAATCCAATCCAACAAATTTTACTCGAAAAATGGTAATATTTTACTTGCAATCAAATTTTGAAGGAACTTTGGAATTTTTCTTTCAAAATTTATAAAAAAAAAGATTGGTAATAGCATTGGTGAATTAAACCATATAGATAGAATCTACAAATTAGAATCTACAACTTATAATGATTTTTCTCAAATCATCAATTCTGGAGATGAATCTCAATGTTTAGGGGTTAAGGAAGCAATGTTAAAAATTCAAATGTTTTGTTGAAGTCTTCTAAATACTAAATTAATTTATATAAAATTGCACTTTAATCATTACAAACAAAGTACATTTATTATTTAGAACACATATAATATGACGAAATGTAATTAGATGATGAAGATTGAAACTTAAAAAAAAGATAATTTTTGTTCCTAAAAGATACATATATTGCCATGTTAAGTTCAGTAAAATGTATAGTGACTTGAATTGTAACAAAAGTCTAAAATTCTTAGAAATTAAACTTACACTTTGCGATAGTTAAATCACTAAATCATAGCTTCAAAACACTTCAAAGTGAAATCTTGGAACAAAGGTTGCTATTTTATCCATTAAAAAGGTAGGAATATGTCTCCAAATATCCCTTCCAAAAAATTGTATTACTTTAGTTAAAAGTCTATTATTATACCCATGGTCACTACAAAGGGGGGACCAATGTTTCTTTTATGTCATTCTTTAATATATATTATGACCCAAAGATTAAAGAAATGTGTAGATGTCATGCATGTGAGGGGTGATACTAGTCCAATAGCAGTCATTGCAATAGTGTAAAGACCTATGAGAATTAAGGAGCCTTTATCCTAGGTCCCAAGTCCAAATTCTCTACATCAAGAACTTCAAGGTATGTGAACATGGTGCCACAATGGTGCTTTGAAATGCAATTAAGTTAATTTGGTGTCAACCTCCATACCAATCTAGTATGGATAAAATGACACTAAAATGACCTGTATGTTGCCTTTGGTATGAAAATGGCACCAAAACAATTTGGCCCAACTTTTATGATGTAAGTTTGGGTTCAAGGCTAAATCCCAATTTTTTTGGTTGTAGAAGGTGAATAAAAAACATCAAATTTAAGACTTGGGACTTTATAATATGAAAAACAAAGTCCCACTTCTAAATCATAAATTGCCTCATATTGTATATTATATAGCAATGAAGTGCCCCTTAAATAGGTCAAAATATCAAAATCTTAGTTGGGGGCACATTTAATGCTTTAGTACATAATAATTCAAATCTCTTTTGTATATTAGGAATGGAGATCAAGGAGATCTTGCTATCAAATCTTCAATTCAAGAGTTGACTATTAAATTTATTTATATTTTCATATTTTTTCATGGTATGATTCTTTAGAAATATTTGAAGATCTTCCTTTGTTGTCATCAAGACGTCATGTTGTGCTATTACAGAAGATCTTGGCTGTCATGAAACATCATCCAATTTAAGGTATGTAAAATTTAGTATCTATTATTCTTCCATTTTAATCTCTAAAGGTTCCAATTGAACTTTGATCTCTTATAATTTTGTATCCATTACTCAAACACTATTTTTGAACTTCATTCAAATTAACTACACTTTATCTGTGTACAACAAAATATTAGACTTAATTGCTATACAATGATTACAATCATGATTGCTAATGAAATTGTTTGGTCATACCTCACCTTATCTTGCAACATGCATTTGGAGGGGTCGTTAAGCACTATAGTGCTAAGTCTCTTTGAAAAATACTTTAGGTTATAGAGCATAACATGGAGGTTTACTTACACTATTGAGCACGAGTCATAGAGTGAGACACAATATCAACAAATGCCTAGGGACTTACTACAACGGGACACCAAGGAATACTAGCATGTGAGCATAGAATTTATGAGTCCTTGTGCCTAAGAGTCTATATTGTAAACACCTTCTATGGTTATAGGTGTCTACGTTATAGACATTTTTCGTGTTATATTTTTACATGTAGGTTCATTTCGTAAATAATTAGGGAAAATTTGGAAGATGTCTGAAATTTAAAAAAATTGTACTACTATTTTTGAAAATCTGAAAAAATTTCATTGTTGCTAATTCTGAATATCCAAAAATTATTCTTGAGAAAATTTAGAAAAAGGAACACATTTACACATGAATAGAAAAAATCAATCCAAAATTAGGATATTAGAGGAGATTTGAGGGCATAGAGAGATTGTTTTAGGCTTGTTCCCTATTTTGGGAATGAGCCACTACTGTCCAGAAAAAAAATATTAAAAAACTAAAAACTAAATTTTTTAATTAAAATATTACAATATTCAATAAGAAATATTTTTTTCTTAAAAAAGAAGTTTAAATTATTAATTAATTAAATATTATTATCTAATGTAGCAATGTGACTGCCACATCAAATCATTGTTGTGGTGATGCTCACTATTGTTTGGTAACTCTAGGAACTCGTAGTCTTTTAGAGAGCTGAAATCCCCTCATATGGTGTCAAAAAATTAGAAAGAGTGAAGTGTCAAAAGCCAAGAAATCTAAATTGAATTGCCAAATTGTCTAAATTCTAAAATAATTTGTTTTGGCACTAATGTGCCAAATTAGACTTGAACGTATAGTAGGTACATATAATGTAAACACCTTCAAAAGGTTGTAAGTACATCCTATGACTAGGTTCAAAGCTTGTAAGTTCACATTTCTATATTGATGCGCTAGCATTGTTGACGGGATACCTACTAGTCAAGACTCCTATTATATGAAGTCTCATCCTTGGCTTCGTGGTAGGGCCGTTAGACAACAAGAGGTCCTCATTGCAAGAGGTCCCACTATATAATATAGAGCCACAATGGGTGATAAACATTGTATGTCCTTTCAAATAGCCTCTAGGGCTTCAATCCTAATGTGTCGAACAATCATGCAAGCAAGGGCTCTTCAAATCTAAGTTTTGTTTGCTACATTCTACTTGAGATTTGTCCATTTCATGTCTACAAGTGTCACACATTTGTTGTCCAACTATAAAACTCTTTAAGTTGAAGGCTCTTCTAATATTGATGTGAAATTTTGAGCTTATCAATTGTAGCATTAATTATCAGATGCCTTTTGTCTATTGTGATATCATTTAAAATTGAGTGAAATTGTTTTACAACTATTTTTCTATGTTGAAGGGTGTTCATTTCTTAGTAACATAAATCCAAATTGCAACATACAGTGGATGAAGTCCAAGAACACCATTCAAATAAATAAAACAAAAATACATGGGATCAAAGTTAAATTGATTGATTTTCTAAATCTATGCTATAATTTCAATACTATATTCTCATGTTAGAATAATTGTGCAATTTCAATACTAATTTTTTATATTTGAATAATTGTATAATTTCAATACTATATTTGCAAGTTTGAATATTTGTGCAATTTCAACATTGATATGCTTATGTTTGAATATTTGTGTAGTAAACATCTACCCAATCTCTAAATTTTCTAGGATACACATTAAGCTATAAACGGCATCATAGACTTTTAGTATTTGATGAATGACAAAAAGAATCCTTTTATGTAGGACAAAAATGTAGCTATTCATCCCCAAAATTTTGTTGTGAAAAGGGAAGGTCTTCTACAGTAGTTTGACTTTCAATGAGTGCTTTTGCATTTTTTAAGCTAATAATTCCCATGGTATCTAAAGACATTATTTCCACGATCACCAGTTTGTCCTTTAACCCAATAAGGATGCTGTAGACTAGAGTGGTCCGACGGATGACAAAGAACTCTTGCATGTGAGACAAAAGTGCCATTGTTCATCCTTGGAATTTTGTGCAAAAAGGGGGAAGTCTTACATAGTAGTATGACCTCCAATGATTACTTTTAGGTTTTTTAAAGTAAATGATTCATATTGTTTCAAAAAGAAGATTTCCATGGTGACCAGCCCATCCTCATAGGGTTAAACATTTAAAACTAAATATGCTCAATTTTGAATGACCCTACTTTAGAGCTGCTTTAGACATATGACCAAGCCAACAAAATTAAGAAATTCTTGCACTCCCATAGGCCAATTGACCCTCTCTTTGAGAAATGAAAATTGTTGTGAAAACTTTTGTATGAGCCATAGCTGCTTTACACTTGAGCCAATCCAAAAAATATAAAATTCGGAGCTCTCTTATTGCCCAAGAGTTTAAAAATGGCAAAGAGTTTTCAAAAGAATTTTCATAAATGCTTTCACAAAGGATTCACCAATGTAAGGTAGACCAACCTAATTCTGTTCAGTGTCTAATGCCATCCCCTACATTTGGCCCTGATTTAGTCCAGAAAAACATCCAAATCTGTCTTTAAAATTCAATACATTAATGTCAAATTGGGGTAACTTGTCAATCCTTTATTGGTGAGTACTTAGACGCCATTAGATACATGGAAAGATGGTTATGGATTGTTTTTGGGACATTTATGACTTCACTGTGCGGGTAGTTTTGTAATTTTAGGTTAGAACACTTCATAAATTCACAGAAATTTCAATTTTAACCTTGTAAGGACGGGCTGGTCACCGTGGAAATCTTCTTTATTGAAATAGTGTGAATCATCTACTTAAAACCCCCCCGAAAGTAATCATTGGAGGTCATACTACTGTGCAAAACCTCCCCTTTTTTGCACAAAATTCCAAGGATGAACAATGGCACTTCTGTCTCACATGCAAGAGTTCTTTGTCATCCATCGGACCACTCTGGTCTGCAGCGTCCTTACTGGGTTAATCGAAAATTATAATTCCACTTTGGTCTGATTTCTGAAACAAGCGCATGCCTCTGAAAAATATGTGTCCCCTTGGGAATTGGCCCCAAGATATTCAGATTCCAAATCAGGGTGGTAATAGGCTTGTATACCTTATTCATCAAAGCTTTCACCACAGCATTCACCAAAGCTTTCACTAGCATTCGCAAATGCTTTCACAGAAGTTCTCACTCACTGCCAGGTCCTCTAGAATGTTGGATGCAAGCGCAGGAATCCTTTGCAAACAATCGGAGGAACATCAATTTTGGAACAAGAGAAAGGGGATTCCCAGAGAAATTGCAGACTCTCGCACCGTTCGTCTGCCTCGCACACATCTTCCCGTTGAATTTTCAGCAAGTAAGATTGACGATTCTGGCACCGAATTGTGATAACAGCTTTAGATCATTGATTTGGTAATTCATCTCCAACACTCCGATCATGTACTGGAGCTGTCTTTTCAATTGAGGACGGGCTATGGTGTAGGTCACGCTTGCTGCTGCTGCTGCTGCTGCATCATCAACGCATGTTCCATTCGTGCGAGCGCATCGGGAGAGCGTCGCGTCATTCAAATGAAATGTAGAACCTGCGCTTCTTGCTAAATGCGAGGGGCGGATTCACGGCATCCTTTGAGGTATCTAAGGGAGATGAGTGTGGTTGTTTTTAGGGTTCCGCAGTTTCATTAGGGCAGAATTGAATGTCAGATCACAATTGCGCTGTTGTGAGGCGTCATCTCGAGTGCAGTGGAGGCCTCGGAGATATTGAATTCTTCAAAGGAATCATACTGCCTATTGAAATTGGAGATCGAGTTCTCTAATTTTGAGGTTTAGTTTCTTGTTCGTCCATCCCCTGCTTTGGCTCCCCTTCTTTGATTTCTTGTGAGGACATGGGATTCATGCTGTTTTTCTTACGTTGTCGTTCTTGTGGGCAGCTTGAGAGGCAATGGTGGAGAATTTTCTTTCCCGAGCGATGGTGTCTGTTCCCCCACGGACTCTTCCATCATGCGGACTCTCCCTTGTTCGTTCTCCCTTGTTCGTTTCTTTTCGCTCGGTCGCCGTCCGTGCTGCCAGGCATCTGTCCCAGAATGCCACGCCTCCTTTCCGTCCTTCCATCCCCTCCATTTTGAAAACCCTGAATGCCGGTCAGGCCTCTGTCGTCCAGGTGACCACCTCTCTCTTTCCACGTGTCCACTTTGTGCAATCTTCTTCGTTTTATGCGTTTTTGGACGAGTTGGATTCGACACACTGAGCATTGTAGTTTCTACAGGTTCTTGAGAGTCAGGCACCGTTTCTGAAGTTATCTGATTGGTTTGCACTATTGGAAGGCCTTGGGAAACAAAACTCATGGACTCTTACTCTTGAGGTACCAGCGACTATTCTCCCTTACAGATAGCCGAGCTTCTCGTATCAACATTTTGGATTGACTCAGAAACATTTTATTCGTTGCTAATAATAGAATTCGGGTTTGGAAGACTTGTGAGACTCACCGTACAGAAACTGCACAATGTTAGTTATCACGATGCATAGTGGTGGATACTATTTGCGTCATTTAAGTTATGTAGAAGTGTGATTTGGGAGACCACTATAGAACTGTGGAGAGATCATTTTGGGTTCAAGAGATATCTATTGAGATCAAATTTCTATCACTATGTATAATTTCCTTGTGCAATTTTAAAAGTGGGAGGTTGTAGACACTATAAGTGACAGTAGACATTTGCATTCAAATATCAATGGTCGTGTGTCCAAAAAAAAAAGATCAATGGTCGTAGACATTTAGCTTAGCCATTTAGCTTACATCATCTGCTAACAAGTCCAACCAATTGCATAAGAAGATGAACCGCTGTTGGTAACAGCGGTCATTATAGGAGACGGGATCGGATTTAGTATCCTTTAACTTGAAATGTCGGTGGATCGTGATGAATATTCGATGTGCTTGAATCCATATTTCAGGTTTTTAGGTGGATGCAAAAGCAGAAATGGTACAAGCCAGATGACGGATTCTATCCTAAGCTTATCGTAGTCATGGGGAAGGCAAATCAGCTACGAATGGCTATCTGGCTCTTCAGGGAATCGATACGAAATGGTCACCGGCCTGACACTTCTTTGTACAATGCGCTCATCACTGCTCACCTTCACAGCAGGGACAAGGAACGAGGGTTTCAGAAAGCTCTGCAACTTCTGGAAGACATGAAGCAAAGGGCAAGGTATGTAAGCTTGTGCTGGGTTGCAGTTTTTGTTTTCCTCGGTATTGCACACAATATCAGGTCGTGTGATCTGCTTCATCCTTGATCGAACGCCTCGTCTCCTCGATTGATAGAATTGTATACGAATCAATCGACTTGCTGGATCAGCAAGCTTCATGTACTCATCGTTTTTGAACAGAGTTTTTGAACAGAGTACTGGAAACAGTCTAATTTTACCGAAGGCCGACTGAGAGTTGCAAATCCGTTAGTGACATTATCTTGTCGTGGACAGGTGCCAACCAAATTTGGTGACGTACAATATTTTTCTGAGGGCGAGTGCACAAGCATGTGACGTTGTCCAAGTGGAGAAATTCTTCCAGGAGATGGAAGAAGCCAAGATATATCCTGATCGGATATCATACAATGGGGTCATCGGTGCTTATGGCAAGACTGGAGACTTTGTACAAATGGAAAAGACATTGTTCGTCATGAGATTGCGGAAACACATAAAGCCAGACACTGTGACCTCGAACACTCTCATTGACTCATATGGCCTCGCAAGGGATTATGTTAAGATGGAACAAGTGAGTGTACCATCAGAGTGGATCAATCTTATTCCCTGCAAATCCGACTCGTCATGTACTCGAATTCTATTGACTTGCTGTATCCTTATGAAACTCCCCTGGCATAAGTAGTTAAGGTCCTTGTTGGATAGGTCAGTCATCCGTCTGTACAAGGAATCTGCAGATATTGAAAGAGTAACTTGAAGTTTCAGCCGCTTGTTTTGAGCTCGTGATATTTCGCTGTCAGGTGCTGAAGAGTATGACAAGTGCCAAGTCTCGGCATAGACCTGATTGGAAAACGTATAACATCCTAATGAGCAGTTATGCCCGGGCAGGAGAGGTGGAAAAGATGGAATGGTCCCGCTGCAGGATGGAAGCTGCAAATTTCAAGCTCAACCTCACAAGTTATGAGATTCTTATGACCGGATATGGTCACGTCGGTGCGTTTGCGAAAATGAGTGAGTGCTTTTATCAAATGCTGCAGGCTGGCATACAGCCTCAGAAGTCCACATTGAACGCCATGATTGGTGCATACTGTAAGCATAACGCTTTCAAAGAAGCAGAGGAGCTTTTGAGCGACGCTCTGGAGTGGCAGATACGGCCACGGACATCATCCTACCTAATCCTTCTAAGGTGAACCAGCTTTCCTTTTTCTGTCCAAATTAGAATTCATACTACGATAGTGAAGGATCTATCTCCTGGATTATAGTCATGAAGTAATTGAAGCATGCATGCAGGGGTTTGTTTGTATGGTTGCTAAAGATAGACTCCCATACTATGCATCTCACAGCTTCACGATTTAGATAGGTACCGAATGCTACGCCCTGGATGGCAATATCATTCTGTGATGAGAAATTCGTTTTGAAAATAATATTGCACAATTAGGTTCTGCTGTTATGATGCTCTGCATAGGTTCATACATTGGCAGTTGTTCAAGCTCATGAGCTGAACAGTATATGTCTTAAGAGAACTGTCATTATGGTCTTGGTGCCTATCAATCATCGGTATTATTTTCTCGAATTTTTTTGGTGCGGATTGAAACGTGCTTCGTGGACTTGCAGGGCCTATGCCGAGGAGAATCGATCAAGCGACATGAAGAGTCTAATGGAGCGCATGAGAATGGTTGGAATTGTTCCATGTGCAGCTACATTTTTGGAAGCTCTTGAATCTTTCAGCTTGTCAGTCGGGAGCGAAGAGAAGCTAAAAGAATCGACTGTGGAGGTTCCAGCATATGATGACGATGACGATGATGAACATAATGTCGATGCATTGTTTGAGGTGAATGAGATATCTAAGTTTCAAATCTTGCCTTCATCAGATTTGTAGTCACTGTCTGAAAGATAACTCTTTCAATCCATGCCGCTCGGGGTTGGCACGCGGCTTGCGTCTGAGGCGAACAAATTCAAGAACGAGCAGCTGGTTTTCTGTTTTAGGTATGTACATCTGAAAGTGATCTTACAATCATCTAAGCATGTGCTCCAATTATGAGACTGCCTAAATTTTTGTTAGGTATTGTTGGCAATGGCAAGGAGTTTCTAATTGTAACCATATGAAATAAAAAATGAATTTTGAGGTGATGATTTTAGGTGTAACCAAAATCAGTCCAAGTCTCTCATGTACATTTTTAGAAATGAATGTATAGGTGTCGCTTTGGGGGAGGGATAGCAGTTAGGTGTAGATTTTTTAGGGGCAATAGTTAGGTGCCACGGGTCTTGCTCTTTGATTTCAAGAATATCAAAACTCCTGGCAAGCTCCTATTACTGGAGAAAATATCACGAGAGTATAAAATGAGGTTGTATGCATTACTGACGTAGTCTTCTGTATTACAGAGGTCCTGATCTGCAGCAAAGAAGAAATGGCTGGAAGTAATGTGCCTGCAGTCATAACTGGTGAAGATGAAGCCGCATGTCTCATTCTTGTCATCCCCCTGAGTGGCCTATTTTGGGGACCAAATTCAGAATTCGGCTGCTCAATCTGTTTCTAAATCGAACTTTCTACCCAAGTACGCCAATGATCAACTCGCCTAATGTGCTTACCGGTACCAACTCGTACGTCTTACATCTGGCCTTGCCGCAAAGTATGTCTTTAATCACAGCATTAGTGCTCGATCTGCAGATTGGTAGTAGCGTAGCAACCAGGGCCTGCCGGCTGCCAAGGATATAGTTTGAGAGTGCATAAAACTCTGTCACTCCCAAAGTTAGGCTCAAGATGATCTCTATTCCAGAGATCTAACTCATCCCCAACATGTTCAAATGAGCAGGTTATCGAACTCCTGCTTGGGACTAGGGAGTTGATGGCCGGATTCACTCTTGTAAATTTTTCTCGAGGGCCCTAGCGTGTGGCTGACCTAGCATGCTGTCTGAGATTAATAAGTCAGACTCTTCTCGATTCAGACATCAATACATTCTTGAAAGGAGCTACTAACTCCTTGGGCCCGTCTGCTAATTCAAGGAAGAATGAGGGTATCCAAGATGCTCTAATCCTCTGACATACAGTGTTTTCCATCTTGAGTTCAAGATTTTGAAGAAGGAAGCCCTTGACATCTATCAATTTAATAGCTCGATAGTAGCTCCCGGATCGACTCTTGTGAGCAATTACCAGGATCATGCTGTTGTACACCATTCTCAACCATATTGATCGACTCCGAACCATATTTGTTTTCTTCATGTGTTGTCAAATCGGTGCACTCATAGAACAGCTAAAGAATCTTACATGGCTGCGCAGCTGGATCTCAAAAATTGTTTGAAACCACCGAGCAAGCAGGCAGGAACAATTTAGAACTATTTTGCTATAAAGCTTCGCTATTCTGGATACCGGTGCATTTTACATCCAGCAAGAGGAGGAGAAAGACGACGAACGACGTGCTGCTTACGAAGGCCTGTTGCATGGTGAACTCCGCGCCTCGTTGTGATGTATAGTGCATCGTGGGTGGACGTCTATCTAATTTTGAGGTTTCACGTTGTTTTAACTTTGCTTCTTGTTGCACTGAAAAGAGATTTATTGCCAGTGGATTAGCAGGCTGCGTGTTGTTGCCTCCTGTGGCATTCCATGTCGAGCGCAATGTCGTTATCGAGAGCGGCGCGTCTTTTTGCAACGCGTGCAAAATCAGTAACAAGAGGAAGCAGTGGACGCGTCGCAGAGAGGCCGACGTATTTGAATGCCGAAATCGAAAGGATGAAGAAGGCTTACGAGGTCAGCAACTTGCTAGGGTTTAGGGTTTGTATGGGTTTGTTAGGGTTCGTTAGGGTTCAGGGTTTGCGTGCATCCCCTTGCTAATGGCCTGGTTGCAGACGATTTCAGATTTACAACGAGACGCCACCGAAGCCGTTCAAACTGCGAAGTAGCGGCGACTTGGACGTACTCCTGACCCGGCGCTACAACAAAGGCGCGGAAGACATTCAAGTGAAATGTGCGCTTGTTTTCGACCCACGAGGAGGCCCGCCGGATGAGCTCTTTGAAGACGAGCTCGAAGATAAAATTGGACGAGAGCAGAAGGTGGTTGTTAACATCACGATGACGATAACGAAAGGCGGCCCGCAAGCACTGGAAATGAACGTGGATTGCGATCGCCGGGGATACATAGTGAACAGCATCGTCTATAGGGAGAATAAGAACTCGAAACACGACGACGAGTTCTTTCCTGCATTCTGGTAATGCTTTCTCTCTTCTCACATCCAGTAGCTGATCGCAAGTATCTCTACCCCAGATACGAGTGTATAATTTTCATAGGTCTCTTTTGTACAATCCTCACTGCAATCTCAAAATTCAAGAACCCTGGCAATCTGAGAATGCCACTTTTTCTGTAACTCCGTCGCAGAATTCTTCTGTACCATTATTGCTCGAACTTCCTACCATTGCTTTAATACATTTTACTTGGGCATCTGCATATTTGGGAATCATTGCTTAGTCGGTAGAAACAAGAACCGAATTATGTATGTGATATGTATTCTTTGCAGGAGGATTGGTCCGCAGCTTCGAAGTGGATTTCACAACTTTCTGGAGCAGCGAGGGCTGGACGAGATCTTCGCATGCTGGGTGCATGACCAGATGGACGACAAAGCTTTTAAAGAACGTCTGCGTCTGATGGAGAAGATCAACGCCTTTGTGGAGAACGAGAAGGAGAACGAGAAGAGAAGCTAAACCCTAAACCCTGAACCCCTAAACTTCTGCATCTTGCAGCAATGATGATGCCGTCGTCGTCGTCCTCATGGTCAGTGAAGGTCTGACCTTCTAGTAACTTACACTGAAGGTGCAGTGAGCATGGGTGCGCCATTATACTTTGGCTTGCTCATTACTGCTACTGCTGTTGCAGCAGGAGAGTTACATTTGTACAGCCATTGATCCTCCTGTCTGTCTGCCTTGGCTTTGTCAGCACACTCAAGGACAGTGGGGCTCATCCCAGTCATGGAGGCAATCTTTTCTGAATGAGTACTTTAGGTGGCGATGAACTCTTCTAAGTTTGTACTTTCTTAGTGGAAATGGGAGGGAGGGGTCTACACGTCTACACGACGACAGTAGACATTACAATATTACATTCGTCTACTCTACAGTGGTATTGTATCTAGAATCATTCCATCTACTGTGCCGCGGGATTCTGGGGAAACATAAATTCAAGAGTTTCGAGAGTTTTCAACGTTTTTCAACAGTTAAAGGAGGTTGCAATGTTTGGGCCAACCCTCAATGCTAAGTATATTCTATGGTGCAAAATTTACAATTTGGAGTCTATGTGCATATCCCTTCGGGTGTTAATGTGAATGGGTTTGCCATGGGGAGTAGGCGCGGGGGAACAATTTACATTGTAGAGATTAATCATACGATGGAAGTACACATTGTAGAACTGCTTTCCCCATTTACAGTTGTGGACCCTGTGCTCACACAAAAGTGCGCACTCAAGAACTGTGATGCAGGTCTCATCATCCTTTGGGGCCACAATCCCTTCGGGATTCCTTCTTCCCAGCTCACTCAGCTACTTCTTCTTTTCCAGGCTTTTTCGGCGGGGTTCAGTTTTTTGGTTTTGTTTTATTGTCTATCAATTGTCAGATGCACCTGGCATTCATGCGAGCACCAACTTTGAAGAATTATGAAGGGGCGGAGATGACATTTTCAAGAGCCTGTCATTGGTGGGGTTCCGACAGTATTGGCAACGTGGTAAAATATTTGATAAAATTGATTCTATTTGGAAGATTTGACTTTTGGGAAGAGAATTGAGTGTATGCTGACTGTGGTTTGAGCATAGGGAAATTAATTGCCAAACAACTATTATTTGTACCTCATGTCGAAGAAGAGACTTTTTGGTAGTGCTATTTATTAGTTCAGTTGTAGCCTTGTCACTCGCAAATCTACCAATGTGTTAGAAATATCCAGTACGTACTGCAAACACACTAAGGTAAACTACCCCATTATAATCCAAACTCCCATTAACTTAAGGACATCAAGGTAAAGCCCCATTACAAGTTGTTTGCATTGGAAAACAGAAATTAAAATGAAGGAATTTGTTGCTTACTTTACGGATTTCATTGCACAAAATGAGGAGAACATGTTTTTGGAATGGGTAGAACCTATGCTTAATTACACATTGTCACCAACCCCATATCCAATTTAACACATGCCCAATCTACTCCATAATGGCTAGTGTAGCCTAAATCCTACAATAGTTGTTTTTGTAATGCCAATAGGCATGTATATGGGTTGAAATGGGATGCACCTTTCTATAAAGATCTTTAAAATCACATGAAGTTTGAAAAATGACATTATAATGTTGTTTCTTATTGCTTGTCTATCATTGAAATTTATTCCCACATTTTGCAGATAGCAATATCATTTTACACTAGTTATTATGCTTGTAGGTTAGTTCCTCTTAAAGAAGAGAGTATGGCATTCAAAACTCTTGACCAAACTATACTCAAAGTTTTGGAATTGGAAGAAAACTCTTGATGAACTTTGAATGAAACTCATTGAATATTTAACCTTGGCAAGATGTTGATACACCAAAGTAGAAGATAGATGACTTTCACAATTATTGTAGAAATGAAGAATGCACCTATTCATCGAAAAATTTGGATCATTTTTGGCAAATTATCATGGTGATAGGTCTCATCTTTTAGATTTAATAGATATTTGCATTCTATGTAGCCATTTTCACTAATTGCTCCCAATAAAGATGTAGTTGACCTCATTAGATTTGTCATTTGCATACAAATATAGATTCTAAATTGAACCAATTTTAACTTGTGAAGTTCATTTAAGGTCCAAAACTTCTTTAAAATACTTGTCCCCAAAACAAGGCTTAAAACTTCTTCTATATTTATTTTTTTAACAAATTCAAGTAGAGGATCCTTTAGATAATTTGTTCAAGTACATCCTCCCAAAAATTTTAAGTCAAAATCCCCACCTATTTCAAGTTTTATATGTGTAAGCTTTAGAATGTAGACTTTTTTAACCCTTCCAAAAGGTAAAGTTTTGACTTTCAATATTTTAAGAAAAAAGCACATACATTCTATATTGTGTGTTTTAGTCAATATATTAAAAATAGATTGAAACTTATATCAAAAAAATTTAACAAAAAATTCCTTCAAAATCATCTCCAAAAAAATTATAAAGTAGAATGTAGTCTTGAATAAAAGATAAAAATAGACCACTAATAAAATTTACAAAAATTGAAAATTGTTAATCCCAACAGTGAAAATTTTCTAGTAAACAATTGCCATTGTTTCTTGTTTTCATTTTAAAAGTTTCAAAATTGAGATTAGAAAAAAAATTTACATGTTTTTTCTACCTTTTATTAACAAAATAAAACTCTTCATGACTTTCACGTCATTATTTGGAATTAAATGGTTCAAATATTTTTTAATAGGTATCAATCTATACAATCCAATAAAATTAATTAATCCCTTTTTAGAATATATTTTTTGTTGTGAGATTTGACATAGAAATTGAAAAAAAACTTCTAAATTTTGCAACATTTATTAGAATTACATAAAACAAAGCTTCATAATTAGATCATGATGTTTAAATCCATGCTAAATCATTATGCAAAAATTCTAAATTCTAAAGTCAATAAAGCATGCCCAAGTTCTCAAAAAAACCAAAGTGTGCTCAATCCTTTACAAGTTAAACAAATCTACTAGTGTATATTCTACATTTCAAGCTCTTATATCTTTATTGCATAATTAGTAAAAAGATTAAATATTTGAAACCCCTAAAGTCTACAATTTAACCCCTAAGTGCTATGAAATCTATATATTATATGATGAGTTCAGTGTTTTTGGACAATATTTTGTTTATAACATTACATTTATTCCAACTCATATTTGATTTTTAAAAACAAAACCTTCCCTTATAACTATTTTGATAAAATTGAGATAAATAATGTATGTATACTATGGTATAAGCATAAATATGCAAAAATAATAAAAAATAATAAAACATTACAAGCTTAAAAGTTGCTAATGAAGAAGGTACCTCAAGTATTCTAATCCTAATGCTGTGATTTTCATGAGAGGCTACACCTAATTCTAACCCTTTTCTAAAATCATCCCCCTTAAATTTTTTGCCTAAACTATGCAAGGAGTGCTAATATGGCGAACATAGAATCTACAAGCCCATGAACCTAGGAGTCTATATTATAGACACTTTCTATGGTTATAAGTGTTTATGTTATAGATACTTATATTATAAACACTTTCCATGTTACAATGTAACTATTTTATAGGTACTTTTGTTACAAACACCTTCAAATGGTTGTAGGTATACACCTACAACTAGATTCAAAGCTCATAGGCTCACATATCTACACTCACATGCTAGCATTGTTCAAACTATAGTGCCTCTATTCATAAATGTCTAAGGTCATTTTGGAGTATACCTATTTTCAACATTTTGTAATTTTTAATTTATTCACATGGTATGAAAACAATGCATAAGAAGAGAATCTAAAATACTCTTTTTGACTACCACAAAGATGTAGCAAAAAATTGGGTAGTTTTTGCAATAGGAATTATGCTCTATTGCTTATTTAGACACATATACTCTATGTGAAGGTCAGATTCAACAAAATTTAACCCCTAAAGGACCATTGTCCCTTCAGAGGACAAATGAGATATCAAGCAAGTATCTACAGTCTCAATTTTTGTCCTAATTTTTTGAAATTTTTTATGAAGATAGAAAATTGATTAGCTTCGTGGGAATGTAATTTTTTTTTCTCATTTGGTGTGCAAGAACAAAAATTATGCCCAAATAAGCCCAAAATAGGGGAGAAGAGGCATCAAAAAAATTGAAATTTTTTATTTATTTTATTTTATTTTTATTTTCCTTATAGATTATATTTTTGTCTACACGGAAAGCTTTGATTCATTCCATGTGGATTTGTTATGAGAAAGTTATAGACAATCTTTTTTTTCGGGCAATTAGAGTATCCTCCAGAAAAAATAACTTGTAGGATTCATTTTTGAATGCAATTTTTTAAATTTAAAAAAAAGGGTCTACCTGATTTTCCTTCTATCTTGTATATACTTCTACTTAACAATTTTTTAAAGAATATATATATATATATATATATATATATATATATATATATATATATATATATATATATATATATATATTTATTTTTTTATTTTTTTTGTATTTTTTTTTTTTTCCTAGACTCTCAACTCAATTCTCCACCATATAGATTTAAAGCTCAAAACTCTATAGTGCAAAATATTAAAGTTAAGAAGGTTCAAAGTCAAATAACCTGGCTAGTCCCACATGTGTGAAAAAACTTGTGTAGAAAAACTTGTTTTCTTCACTTTAAACGAAGATATCTTGCAATTTGTGTGGTCAAAATTTCTGAAATTTTTTCTTGAAATTTTCACAGTAGTTGGGTGTAAGATCCTACAGTTATATGTGTAAAAAATCGAATTTTCAAATTTTTTTACTCTTTGATCTAAAAATGGCAGTTTTGAGGTGTTTTTTTTGCAGAATGAAGGCCTTGGTTTTTCTGGGGTTAAGTCATTTTTGTTAAAAATTGCCACATGTCATCTTGTGAATGGTGTGAGGTGACATGGACCCTGAGAATCTGACGTGCACATTTCAATTTCGACACCCTAGTGACGAATCAGACCTTCATGTACGGTGGAAGAATCAGATCTTACGGTGCAGTTCCTTTTCTTACAAAGTAAGCTACAAGGGGCAACCTAGCTTGTCATCATCGAGTTTGACAAAATTATGAGCAGGATGTGTACTGCGCTAGAAAACTTGTAACTAGAAACTTGGGAGTGAATTATTGATGCACATCACTTTTGAATCCCTTGGTGGGCCAAGCATTTGTTCTATACTCGACAATTCATCCAGAACTCAAGGAAATGATTCTGACAATCAAATGACAAAATGTCCCACCAACCTAAAATAAATAAATGCGTCAGGAGGCCTACCGGTAAGGTTCCATTCGAGAATCCCATGCACGTCGCTGGTCGCACTGTATAGATTCACGATTTTTGCTGTTAATAATACAATCTTTCAAATTAAGCGGAAGGAAGGAAGTCTGGTTGGTGCCAAGGACCGACAGCAGAAAGAGCAGCACATTCAATGGGACTAAGAAAGGGAACCTTCAAGTGAACAGAATCATTGAATGGAGGCAGAAACGTGCATTGGCTTCCAGATATGATGGAAGGGCATTCTTTATACTCATAATATGGATAACAGTTTTAACAGAAGGAAAAAAAACCGGCAAGAATTGTGCAATACGCTCCGACTACGGCTTTACAATCATCAAAGACATAGACAGAACCTCTTTTGAGATATGGATGCAATGGGGATACCATAAATAAATGTCAAAAGTGTGTCCCAAGATTGAATGTTCAAACAGCTAGGGGCTAAAAATTTCAAAATAACAAATGCGTTTGCAGCTGGTGCCAGGATAAACAAAAGCTTGCTTTGGGTAATAACTCTACGTGTTTGCCCACCTGTTGTGTCCTTCAATAACTCAAAGATTCTATTCACAGAGAGCCCGTTGTGACGATTAAAATACCCTTCCTTCCCAAGCCATGCTCCTAGATATTGGTCTTCCACCCAGCTATGCAATGATGACAGCGGTAGAAACTGTTGCAGTCAACAAGACACGCAAAGCAGATCATGTATGTTCACTATAAAAGCCTCGGCACTGCAACTAAACCCTTCTATTTAGAAAGGGAAGACCAAAAAATTTGTGGAAATGATTGGGCCCCAGTCCGAAACAGCCAAAAAGAAAACTATCGATGTGCTTTATAAACTCCAACATCATCCACCTGGCAAAGAGATATTGATATCAGTCCTCCGACCATCTCCTAAGCCAGTTGGCGGTTGCCAACTCGCCATCGGTTGGAAAATACTCATAGGCTGAGGCCTCTGCACTTGACCAGTCGGAGAAGGGGCTGGTGGTGCTTGCTGCGGACCAGGTGCTGCACCTACACAACAATGCCCTCGGACAATATTAACAACCAGAATCACATATCCAGAAGAACAAGGCAACCACAGGACCGGTAATGCTTCAGCAAACTATCTTCTGCAGGAAAATCTCTCAAAATAACATATCAAAGAGCAGATACCAATACAGGCAGTGCCATCAAAATAAAAACCTCTGGTTCATGGAAATGTACCTGAACTTGCTTTAGGTTCAGGTCTTGGCGGTGGAGGGCGTTGACCTCCAGGAGCAGATCCGGGGGCAGATCCAGCTCCAGATGAACCTGCTCCTGGGGTTGACCCAAGTGGCGACTCAGCTTTCGCTTGGGCTTTGGAAGCATCAGAAAGGAAACTCCCAACAACAACCTGTTGCACACCGATGGAAGATATAACGATCAAATTGTTCAAATTATAATGCTTCGAATGAAATCGACGTGGTAGCCAAACAGGGGAATAACTAAGTTCAGTAAATCACAACGACAACTGTAATCAGGCTTTGAAACTTTGCTTCATCTAAAAAACGCATCTCCTGGAATTAAAGACATATCTGACCAGATTAATGCAGGTTCTGAAGTAAATGCGAAAATTCTTTGAAATCGATCCACAGTTTGGAGATAATTTGAGTCTTACAAGAAGTGATGCAACAACTAGTGCACAATACTGGTATCCTACACCCTATCAAACCAGATGAAGCATATCGATTGGGCTAGCATCAATAGTCAATCGTCAAGGGCAATTCAGTCCGATTCAAAACCTAATTTCTAGGATTAGATAGATGTAAGATACCTGGATGGGAGAGGCCGCAGTTAGCATTCCTGCTACACCTCCACCAATTACCCGCCCATCACTCCCCGCTAAAGAAACGCTCAGACCCCCTGTTCGTTGTCGATTACCACCTCCAACGTCCGTAGGTAGAAACGAACCGGACAAAGAAAGAATCTCAAAGCGACCCTGCAAACTCAAACTCAAACGATTACTTAGCAGACTGATCGCTGAATGCAATATAGAAACAAGGTAGAAGCCCGAAGGACTAACATACCCTTCCAAAAGCGACATATCAGCTCGTGCACTTCATGTTAACCATCTTCTTAATATTCTCATTACTAAACATGCCTGGTTCTCAACTCCATGTGATAAATACACAAGAATGTTGTTAGCGACTTTACAACTACGCAAAAATTCCGGTTGTAGAAAATAGAGTTGAAAGCAATACCTCATAAGTCACTGTGCCTCCTGATGACTGCTGCTGACGTAATGTCGCATTAGAAATGGCACCATTGGCTGACAACACACACATTGCACGTGGCCCATGCTGTGCAAACTGCATAACTTTTGTTGCGACATCCTGCAGCAGCCACAATCCAGGTCTGAATAACCAAAAACTTAATTCAAGGCCACAGTACAAAAAACAAATCAAACAAATCAGGTCCAGATACAATACAACAACCGGCATCCACAATCGCAAGAAAAGAGAAATATGTAAGCTATACCTCCCCAGTGTTCACGGTCAGTATGTGGGGCGTAAAGCCTTGCCCTGAGCCCGCTAGTACAACCCCTGACACAGAAAAAAATAAGAGTATCATCAAGACACCAACAGCAAGAGCATGCCAAAAATAGAGGCAGCCACAAATGACAATAAATGTAACAGAACAGCGTTGAACTCACTCAAGAATTGACAACTTGGTACACCAGTACTCGGAGGGAGGATTCCTTACCTAGAGCAGCCAACTGCGCCTTTTTCCCAGAACCTGGTGGACGACCTCTTCCTCGCTTTTCTGAACCAGGCGTATACGGGGATGATGAGGCAGGCATTAAAGCTGGAAGACCAGGATAAATAGGACCTGGTACTCCTGGAGAAGATGCAGCACCGGTCTCATATTTTCGAGGTCTTCCTCTCTTTCGCTTAGGAGGCTGCTCGCCCCCACTTCCGGTCCCAATGCCACCCCCACCGCCTTGGGTGCTAGCTATACCAATGCTCATCGCTAAGCCCGATGACGATGGCGTAGACATGATTGGACGAAGACCTGCCGGGCTACTCTCCGACTGAGGGGTGCTCATACCAGGAGGCACACCTTGAGTGGGGGTAATGGGCGATGGTGCTGGTGGCGGTTGATGAGGTCGAATAGCTGGTGAGTGCAACCCTTGCCCGAGTCCACCACCCATTCCTGCATTAGGAGGGCTACTCATACCTCCTGCCCCTGGGCGTTGGATACTTTCCGCAGGATTCTGCATTTCTACCATGAAAATAAGCTCAATCACCGTAACATACCAAATCGAGACACACTTTCAGTAGTCATTCGAAGTTATCTGAGAAAACAGAAGCACAAAAACGGCGTGCTTCTGCCAAGGAAGTAATGGTCCCGGTAGCTGTGTGTCGTAGAGACAAATGGCAAATGGAAGCATGCTATTCATTTAAATTCAGATATCTCATTTGATCAATGATCACGAAGTGAGGGAATTATCTCAAAGACTTACACAGGGAAAAGGAAAAGGTTGCAGATTTTTGTCACTGATTATATGGATCCCAGAACCAAGGTAGCCGATAGCTAGAGTAGCTTCAAAAGACTCAAGATGCAATGCACTGCGGTTGCATTTCAGAAGCATCGGAGAACCTTATAAGCTGACGTAGCACATTAGACGCTAAGAATTAGAAGAAAGCGATGAACTGCGCTAATAACAGAAGCGAAATAGCACAGACTCTATACATGCGTAAGCATCATTCTACGGGCTTTAGAGGCAGATACTCTGAACGAGGTTCGCCTGCAAGAGATTAAGGCTCTCACATAGCCTGCCAAGTAAGGTCTTTTCCCAACCCCTCCCAGCCCTCACCATCGAAGACACTTAGAGCTGCAGAGGATGGATTGCAAATTAGCTGTCCGCTCCTTTGTGAATGTAGTCCTTCCCTTGGAAATAACAATGACTTTAACCATCGCGTGCTTCAACCCTCTCAGACTCCTCCCCAGAGACTGAGTTATAGTTCGAGTTCACTTACTAAGTTTTCGTCAGTAGAATGTATTTCGCAAATAAATGTCGAGATAATGTGTGCGCCTTCTCCTCTCGCACCAGTGTCGCTACCAGGCCACTTTCCGAAATAGCTTGACAGACTATTGCTGTCCCACAACCCGCACCAATGTCCTAAAGCCAACTTCGTTCGATGGCGCTGCCGATAACCCTCCCAGCCCAAACTCCGTCGTCATCGTCTCCGATGCTGGCCACCAGAACCAACGCAAAAACACACCGACAATGAGAGTATGGACAAACAGGGACCAAACTATTCCATCACCTTGGATCCTAACAGCATCTCTCCGAGACTTCTCAGAACTCTAACACTCAACTCTCTCAAGAACACTACGTCACTCCTGCGGAGTAAGGTTTTACGTCCATTTCGTCGTGTAGCTCGTATTTTGTGTGCTGCCACGATTGACGAAGTATTTGCTTAGATCGAAGCTTAGTTACTCCTAGCTCGGAAACATCGTCACTGAACTCCGCGATCAGCAGGCATTCGAGAAACTCCGAATTGAAGTTGAGAAAATCAGTCTGAACTCCAATAAATGACAACGCAGGATTGCGCCCTACTTCTTTTGGTAGAAACCATAGGCTCCTCGGCACAGGGTTTCTAGACTTCCTCCAACTCAAGAAAAGGCGAAACGGAACATATCCTTTCAAGCAGTGCGAAGGGGGACAAAGAGAGAACAGAAAAAAAACACGAAGCTACACGAGCTCTCTTACGCAGCTGAAAAGGCTGAGACTAAACATTACCCGTGGTCGCGACTTCCACCGCCTTGGCGCTTCTCTCTTTCTCTCAGAGTACCTATACTGAATAATACCTATCCAGGTACTCGCACGCGCGAACAACCGAAAGACATCGATTCTACAACTTGCACAAAAAGCAATCTCAAGGTACGAAAAGTAACACTCCAGCTAAACACTCAGCAAAGTCACGTCTCAGCTGCCCCGGTGTTGAACTCAATCAGCGTCCCTCCCTCCTTTCTGCTGTAGCCCTAGCTCATCATCATCAACTACTACCGCAACATCATCTCACCCTCGGATCCCGCTCAGCAATTCAGAATCGTCATCACAGCCACCTTCTTTCCGACCTATCCGAGGAAAATTCCACACCCCGCACCATGTCGGCGCCGTGACATCAACGCACAACTACAATAGCGGCCGCGATCCCCTCCCTCACAGAGTGCGCCACCTAAAAACAAATTGCGATGGTTTTCTTCCCCCCTGAGAACGTAACCAAGGAAGCTTGGCAAGTGCTTACCCTACGCCTCGGCGATGCTGTTCGGGCAATTGCGGCGAGGCAAGGCGTGCGTGAAGACGACGACGACGACAACGACGACGACGACAGAAACAAACACAGCGACACCAATGAACTGCCCGGTCACAGAAGCATGAGCGTGAAAATGAGCGTGGGCATGAGCATGGCGCTTCCGCTGCTCCCGTTTCAAGCTGCTTGCCTCGGCGGCAGCAACAACAACAGCAGCGGCGACGACCACATACAAGAGCACTCCTCCGGCATTTCTGTAAATTTCATTGCCGCCGCTGCCTCGCCATGCTAAATAGCTTCCTACCGTCCTCCCTCTTCCCCCTTCCTTCACCCTCCGCGCTCGCCAGGAAAGAAAAGGGACGGAGACTCGGGAAGGAAAAGAAAAGAAAATGCCTCCGAAAGAAAAAAAAGTAATGGAAGCGGAAAGATAAAGAAGCGCGATTCTCTTCTGCATTCTCGCCCTGGGTTCTTTCGTTCCGGGGGGGGTCCTTTTTCTAGTTTTGAGGCGGAGTTGCGTGGAAGGTTCCTCCGTAGAGTGGGAGCCTGGTAATTGGCTCTTCTTGGTAAGCTTACCTCCTATTTGCATGTGCCCCTCTTCCTTACGTTGTGAATCCGGTCAAGTGTGTATGTGGTCAAGGTAGGCTTATGTTCAGATATTCAGCCGGGTAAGTTATACTAAGGATATCTTAAATCTATACTTCTTCCAAATTTTAAACTTTCTAATCTATCTCTAGATATTATTAAATTTTACACTAAAAGGGTGGATTTTTTATACAATTGTCATATGATTTGAACCTATTTGGGAATTGTCTTCTTTTGTCTTTAATCCCTAAAGGAATGGGGCACATTTTTAACCCTTCAAGGATGGACTGGTGCCCATGGAAATCATGGCTTTTGGAACGGTGTGACATCATCTACTTCAAAGAAACCAAAAATATCCATTGGAGGTCAAAGAACTATAGAAGATCTACCTTTTCCACCCCTAATTCCAAAGATGAATAGTTGCACTTTTGTCCTATACAAAAGAATTCCTTGTCATCCATCGGACACAAAATGTCCATGTCAACACTTAAGGGTTAACATACATCACTAGAAGAAAGGTGGTCTTGGGACACCAAGAAATAGGAATGGAGCAAAAGGCCTAAAGTCCATACTAGCGCCAAAATAGGCACATTCTATACTTCCATCAAACACTTATTGTCATTGGCATCCTTTTAAGATTAAGGGCTAAAATAGAGTCTTGATTATAAAATTTGAAATATTCAAAGTGAATTTTTTTGCTAAAGTGATGAACATGTGTAGAAAGCGCCTTTCTGTGTGAAATTTTTGTACTAATCACAAGCATACAAGCAAGGAGATCCCAAAAATATTCCAATGATCACACCTTTATGCAAAAACTTCAAAACCATTTTCAAATTGATGATAGATGCATAGTTCATACATTTACACATTGAAGGAAAATTAAAGTCATTTTGGGATTTTCTTAAAAAAATTCTTGGGATTTCAGTGTCCAATCATTTAAATTTTTTGTCATTTCTAGACTTTTAATATTTCAACTCCAATTAGACCATGGAAATGACCTCCATTCACCTCTACTCACAAAAGAAGCTTATAAATTCTACTTTCAAACCAATGTAAATCTATGCTTGAAAAATCCCCATTCATTTTTTGGGTACTTTGTTTTTGCATAATCAATGCATCATGTAATTCCACCCATTTAATTGGGTATTATGGATTTTTCGTCCCAAAAGTTTTGTATTCATCCAAGGAATCTTTATCATCTCTTTCATTTCCTTCATTTTTTGGTGAGCAATTTATACTAAGTTACACCTTTGTGTTTGGGCATTCCATGAAAAAAGAAGCTCCTTGTTGGACTCTACCCTCCTCACAGGACCTTTTTTTTTATGGAATGCCCTCCTCATAATTAGGCATTACCCTATACTTTATAACTACGAAATGTTCTTGAACATATTCTCATCCTAACCCATAAACAACATTGAGGACGTTTTTTGGTCTAATGGATGGTAAAGAATCTTCTGATGTAGGACAGAAGTGCAATTATATATTGTTGGAATTTTGTGCAAAAAGAAGAGATCTTGCACAATAGTTTGACCTCCAACAAATATTTTTTGGTTATTTTTAAGTAGATGATGTCACACGGTTCCAATATAGGGATGATTTTCACAATCACCAATCTATCCTTTATTGATGTGAATTTTCCTAATCCTCCAAGTTTTACCCGGGAAAACCAAATGAATTCATCAAAGTAAAATATAGTCCCTCCATCCCAAAATGATCTTCATGTTGGACAAAGTATTCTGGATCAAGGCAAAAAATAACATTTTAAAAACTCGTTTAGCATTGTAAGTAGGGTTTCTTTGCAGAGTAACATCTGACTAAGTTATATGTGTTCCTCTGTGTGATGTCCAAATCACGACAGAAAGTGAAGTTTGACCACCACGTTGTAGGCTGGGGCTAGGGCTGGGGCTTTAACTTAAAACTTATTCCATGCTAAACTTGGTGCACAACTTAAAAAAGTCCTCCTATAGCCGGTCCTCAAACTTGAACTCGATCATGTGAAAATGGGTCATAACTCAATTGCAGCCTGATTTTCAGCGAGGACATGTGGGGAACGTACTTACACAATGTTTTTTTTCCAATGCTCCTAATTTTCATGCCCATTTTGGAAACAATATTCCACCCCCTTGATTTCAAGTGGAAAATGACGCCATCCGAAGGCAGGCAGGCAAGTCACTCATGTGTTGAGGCCTCTGTTTTTTTTAATTTTTTTTTTGCTTATATTATTTCAGCCTTGCCCAAGTGTGGCAGCTCAATCAGGGGAATCAATGCTTGTCAACTACAGTTGATTCTCAATATTTATCATTCTTTGCTGTGGGCAATAAAGTTTCTTAAAAGTGGACGGAAATAGAAGAAATACCAATATTGATTGTTTTCCCTCACTGAGGGTGGTACTGTTACTAACTAACTTCAATGGAAAAAAGAAAGAAATCTAGCAGTAAAGGTCACCCTTTATTTGTGTCACCAAAAAAGAAAAAGAATAAAGTTTATTTATGTCGAAGACAAGAAAAAAGATAGAATACTTGTGTCTAAGAAAAAAAAAATAGAAAAGAAAAATCCAAATCCAATTGATTTCAGTTGTACAACATTCAATCAGTTTGGAGTATTTCACAAGTATTTTTGTTTTTTTGATTACCTACCTACCAGCAAGTCAGAGACAAAGAAGGATTTGGGATTTTGTACCAATTGCAAATCACCTTGGAAATGGCTGCCATGTTTCCTAACTTACGTGAATCATTTAAGAATCCTTGGATTTAATAATCAATTTGCATGATTTCATGGCGACCATGCTACTGGCTTGAGCAGGCAAGCAAATCATGAGGGAACAATGCTTAAGTTATTATTAGTTTTATTACCCTTGAGAAATGAGAAGAGTTGAGCTGGTTGGTGGAGACCGTAGATGTGACTATTTGGGTCACTATGTATCAGTAGAGTACATTTGAAATTCTGAGAGTATGTTTTTGAGTGGCATTGGTTTAGCTGTCTTTTTTTTTGTTTCATTGTTTCATTGTGTGCCAATAATATCAAAATAATAATAATAATAATTTTTTGAGCATTTACATTGTTGGGATAACTATTTTGATGGTTGCTCTAGAAATAAATTGTTTCATTGTGTGCCTATAATAAAAAATAAAAGTTTTTTGGAGCATTTTGCATTGTTGGGTTTGCTATATTAATGGTTGCTCTAGAAGTAAATTGTTTCATTGTGTGCCAAATAGGGTCTCCTATCTTAAGGGTTGCTTTACACTTAGGTTAAAGTGAAGAATATAAAAAATTATGAGCATTCTTAATGGTCAAATTGCATCATTTCTAAACTCTTGACTAGTGTGACCAATGTGAGTGATGGAATTTTTTTTATTTTTTTGGCTTGGCTCCCAAATGCAAAGTGGTCTTGTAGTAGTTGAGTCCAACTGGGATTGAATGGTTGCCTCGTCCGATAGAATGATTCAAAATTTTCATTTTATTTCCTCTTACAAACAAATGTAAAAGAAGGCAACAATAATTAAAATTACATATATTATAAAGTATTAATTTGAAATGACTTCTTGAAGTATGTAGCCCAAATGCTCTACAAAGTCAATAAGTCCCTCTAAAACCAACAAGAAGCGCATCTATAATGTTCTTCTTACTCACCTAAAATGGTCAAAACATTTTTTTCATTGCTAATGGTTGCACCCCCTAAGACTACATTATCAACCACAACGCTCCTTCATCTATATGCTTTACTTTGCCACTAAACAAGGGTAGATTTATTTTTAAAAGATGAAATCATATATATTTCAGATGCAAAAAGAATGTATTTCAAATACAAAGTATGCTTAATTCCTATAAGTCCTAGAGGAAGTGGATGTAGATTTGGTTTCTCAAGCAAAATAAACTATGGCATGAATAGAATCTAGACATCAAATCTTCATTTTTGTAATTCTTTTCTTTTCTTCACATCCCTATATGAATTCATTCACAACCTTGCACAACAATCATGTAGTACCAAGTGACTTCATACTCTAATTGTATTGTTGAAAAATAGATGAAATTGCTTTTTCAATATACTTGGATGTACTTCATTTATTTTTCATACCTTCAACAATAAGCTCTTGAAAACATTCATAATCCGCATAGTGGATGCCAACTTTCTTAGGGATTTGAAATCTCAATTTTTTTCACTACAAGTACATATATTATACAATGTAGTTCATCTTCGTGTAAACCAAATTCTATGCCATTCCATGAATTAAAGAATAAGAGGTTGTAGTTATAAGTCCAAAATTGGTTTTCAATAAAACATTCGTTTTTAAGAAATTCTTTAAATTTTCAAATTGGAGTAGAAACTCAACTTGATAAAATTCAATTCTTTGTTGGGATTAAAATTTAAAAAGATTACAAATTTTGAAAGATTTAATGGCTAAATTTCAAATCAAGATTAAGGATGTAATGTACAAAGTGCCAAATTACACTAAAAATAATTTTTTGAGATTCATTTTTAAAGCATCCTCCTTTTGTTGAAAATCAATATTACCATAACAACGTACTTTCCATCACCATTCACTATGAATATATTCCAAGAGCCCTAAAAATACTTAAATGAAAAATCACAATCCTTCATCTAAAATTATGCAATAGAAATCATTTATACTTAACCACTAAAGGATCAAGTAGCATTTTTGGCAACAAAGCAGTTTCAGTAATCCACTTACAAACAAAAAATTTCATTTTTTCTTTGAAATTTTCATACATCATGCCTATCTCATTTTAAAACATTTTTTGGGCCTATTTACAACATTCAATACGAATTTTAAATTCATTTGTAATGGCAAACTAATATTTGTGACTATTTACATTCATCAACATAATTAACAACATAAAATTTAAGGATGTTACTTTAGAATGTCATATAAGGATAAATATTCTCATGCAATGCAATAAGGTAGCTTCACCCAATATCGACCCCTAGCCCAATACCACCCAAATGTAAGCCAATGGTTGATTCTAGATTGAGAATGTAAAACTATAATGCATGTCTTATTGTGAAGTTAAGGCATGTACTATTGTCATAAATTCTCATCATAGAATCAATGAGGGCCCTACATTTGGGTGGTACTAGGTTAGAGTTTGGTAATGGATTTGTCTACCTTGTGGCAAATCTTGAAAATGTTCAAGATCTCCTCTAAAAATACTAACCAAAATCTAACACACTAAATGCATAAAAGAAGTCTTAAGAAAGGTAATCACCCAACTTTGTAGGACAAGCCATCGACATCTAACCCCTTATTACTAAGGTGACAAGGACCATTATAAAGATAATAAGAATGAAAATTGATGAAGATCTACATCACATCTAATATACAAATTGGCACTATCTTGAGTACTTGTTTGTTTAAAAGAAGTGCATGTCATATTTTAGGATTTATCTAAATTTGATTTAGTTCAAAATTTGGATAAGGAATGTTAGATTTGTTTTATAGTTTGGTGGTGGTCTAGTTGGTAGATGATGCTTGATTTATAAATAGGACTTGATCTAGGATTTTAACCAAGTGATTTACTAAGGATTCGGCTCTTATGGGCACTTTTTCTTATTTTCTCTTATCTTCTTTATTTATCCATCTCTCTTCCAAACTATTTAAGCATCAAAAACACAAATATAAGGGGTAGTCTTTGAACATTGGGCAAGGAATTGTGCTAGAGCATTGTACCCAAGGACCATGTTGGGACTAGCTTGGTACCAATGTGGGCCTTGGGTACTATTCATTGGTAACCAAAAATCACCCCTCTATTAGTGAAGGTTGTTTTTTATAGGTGTGCTTATTTGTCTTTGAATTATGATTTGAATTTTAGAGATTGAAATGTTATAGCACTTACATAGATGTCAAATGCTCAAGTTGCTAAGGCACATGATTAGATTGCAAAGGTAATGGTGTCAAGGTTTAAAAAGATTTACTAAAGAAATGATTATATTTCATTTTTTGAATTAAAAAGAGACTTTAATTTTCAAACTTATTTTATTAAACTATTGTGATTGTTTGAAGATTGTTGAAAAATATCATCAAAGTAAATACACCTTTGAAAATAGAATTTTTGTGCCACTACTACAAAGATCTATAACAACTAGTAGAACTCTACAATTTGAGATAGGCAACAAATTGACAACAAATTTTTTAGTGAACCCTATGTGAAGTATGTTTTCAAGCAAGTTGATGTAAAGCACATTGTAATATTAAAGCTTTCAACTCTAAAGTATGTTGTGAAGCTTTTTGTCCATTAAAAACTACAGGGCTCATACTTGTCAAAGATCTTTACAACAATGATAAAAATATCCTATACTTAACCCCTAAATGCCCCAAGCACCAAAATCTCGTGTTTGTAAAACTTTGAAGTTAAATAAAACCTAATCAATTTGTTATTTTTAGTATTTTGTATTTTGGGGAAGTTATTTTTGAAGTCTAGTTTTAGCATAAAAAATATGATTTAAAAAATGAATGATAGTGATTTTTCTATTCAAGATTTTGTGCAAGGGTACCCATTGCAATCTTGACTTTCTGTAGTGTTGAGGGCTCTTGGAAATGAGCCTCAAATACACTAGATCTTGGAAAAATAATCACATTCAAAATTCATTTAAAATATTCAGCTTATAGAGTAGATTTTGATAAGCTATCAGTTGATTTGGGTTTATGCATGTTAGGCCCTCTAACCTCATATTTTTTTGGTCATCAACTTTTTAGATTTGACTTGTGAAAAGAGGATTGAAAGGCTTCACATCACTTTTGCACTTTTAACACCCTCATGGTCAAACATTATAATCTTTCACTCCATAAGTGACATTGTTGTGTTTTCTTTTCCTATGTGATCTCTAACATGTTTAGTTTGAATTTGTATGGTTACAATTTCTAAAAAAATTGATACAACTTATCAAAATGTTGGCATTTTCTTCAATTGAGAGCAAATACCAAAAAACTTGAAATAGGGCTTGGGCATTTAGGGGTTAAGATTAGACTTGAACATAAGTATTCAATCAAGGACGGGGCTTGTAGTTGTGGAAGATTTTATTGACATCAATACAAATATCATATACTTAGGAATAGACTTGAATGCAAGTCCTCCATCAATTACTTTAATCTAATGAAATAAGTTCCCATTGAAAATTACCGTCCCTTATATAAAACAAAATTATACATGTATCAATTATGTTGTGAAGTATGGCAATTACTGCCTCTTTTGAACTCATTGTCATTGTGTGTCAAATTGCACAATGAGCTCAAAAGTTAATTAATGAATTGATTGTGTTTTCCATTAGCTCAATTTTTTTAAATCATTTGTTCTTGTGTTTGTTTATTTAACATCTCCTTTTTCCTCACCTCTCATATATTTTTTAGGATGCAATAGGGTCTGCATTCTATATGGGGTATATGATTGTAAGGATGCAATGTGTATTTCATATATGAATTTGTACGTATTACATATATTTCCATATAGTTTATGTATGTCTCTATATGTATCTTGTATTCATATACATATTGAGATCAATGGATCTCAATCCACTACATCAACCATCCACCATTTTTCACTTTTAAATATAATCAACAATGCTTTGGGGGGGGGGGGGGGGCAAAATTTTTGTTCATGTTAATCAATGGTCCCTATTTTTTGGCTCCAAGTGGCATAGGCTGCCTCTTTGGGGTACATTGTACATTGTGATGTGAAGTTTGTTGTAGAAGGCTCACAATTCTGGAAAATTTTATGACATTCACAAAGATATTCTTTGCTTTAACCCCTCCAAGACCAAATGTCAAATTCAATGAAACATTTGGAACTCGAGTAGGTGATGATGAAGTCAAAAACAAATGGATGTTGATGAAAGTTTAATAAAAGATATAGAAATTCGTCCCCTTTGTGGGAATGTAAAATAAATTCCAATTGAATGTCTAGAACAAAAGTTGTCATGCCCCCACCCCACCTGCAATCTTAACAACTTATGCAATTTTTCCATATTTTGTTAAATTCCTCATCTACTTCTGAAAGTTGGTAGATACATAAATAACATGATATAATCTAGAATTTTAGGAAAAAAACTACTACTTGAAGAGTAACAATTCCATTCCAAGAGGAGTAAAAACTCTACCAATCTTGGCCAACAAGTTTGAAAAAAACATTTTGGTCTAATCATAAATGCTATTATCTTGAAATTGTTACTTTTGAAATTTTTGAAATTTTTTCTACACATTTCAAATGTTTTTTCACTAGGCTTTCATTGGCAAAATTCAGAAAAAAAAAATCCTTGTTGTATATAGGAAATCATTAAAAAAACAAAAAGTTTATTACCAATTCACTTGACTTCCTTGTATTGCAAGGTGATTGAAAGTAAAGTAGATTCCACATTTGCTTCTAAAATTTTGTATGAGTGTACCTAATGAGAGGTTGTACTTAATGGTGAAGGAGTACAATTTTGTATAGAACAATTTTTTTTCCAAAAGGGCTCAAAGTTTGTTGACTCTATTTTGTAAGAAAGAAAAGAAGTTTTTTTTCTCACTTTTAACATTATAATCTTTTAATCTTCACAATCAAATGAAATTAAAATTTTACTACATATTTTTGTATGGTTAAGGTTCAAAAAATATGTTTTACTTTTAGTTTTGGCCAATGAACAAAAAAATGATAATTTTTTTACATTTTCTCTTGAAAAATACACACATTCCCTAGGGATTAAGAATAGGTTCCATCACAAGTGTTCCATCAATCACAACAATCCAATGAAATGAATTTCTAGATTATAGTATCTTCAAAATTAAAATAGATTATTCAACTATTATTTTAGTAGATCTGATTATAAACTTCAATATTAACACATTTGGAGACCAATCATTGTGGCCCTTTCAAGATCTAAAAGAGATTGGCACCCTCCCAAGCAATAAAACCTCCCAATCTCACAAGTGCACAACAAAACTAAGTGGACAAAATGATGAAACAACTTTCCTTCAAGAATAATCTTCAATGTTAAAAGAGTCTAAAAGATAAATTGTCTATATGATTTAATCTACAACCTTCAAGGTTTGTCTAAAAAAAGGCAAAACAAGATGCCCATTAGAGACAACCTTCAACCTATGAGCATCTAAAATGAATCATCTGACAATAAAACTTATAGTACTAAGCCCAACTTAACTTTTAAAACAAGTAACAACTATTCACTATCACCCAACAAGGCCAATCTAACATCTTGGATTTTGAACTAACACACATAAAGAGATGCCTAGTTTTTATAGAATAAATGGCTTATGCTATGGCAAAAGTAAGCAAACACTTTCACTTTACTTCACAAGTTATTCAAATTTGGAAACATAATCAACAATTGCAAATAAGCAATAAGCCAGATTAGCCATATCAAACAATTAGGAACTTAGCCATTTTGCATTAAATTAATTGTGTATTCTAATATGATATAGAATTTTGTTGTTTATTTAATAAATATAAAAAACATAAAAATTTATATAGTGTAAAATCAAACTTATGTTATATAAAAACAATACACTTCAAAATATTTTTCAATTTTTATTTTTGGAAAAAATAGTTTATAGATATTTTATTTTTCTCCTTCATATGAAGATGTAGGATAGTATATAGTGTGCACAAAATTTACATTCAATACAAAAGATTAGTATTTTGGAACCTATATATTTACTGATATCGAGTTTGGTCTTTAAGAAAAAAACATGAAAAAACTATTGGCCAATAGAAAAATATACCTTTTGAAAGTGATTGTTATCTATTTTCTTAAAGTATTGAATATTTTCAACCATTTAATCTTTTGTCATCTAGATAACCAAAACTATTATATTATTACATACCTTTACCATCATATAAGATGAATAGTTTTGGGCAAGCATATAGAGTACTATTTTTTAGTTGTTTGAAAATTGACACCATATCAAAGCAATGTTATTTACAAAATTTGATTATACATAGATATTAATTGTTTTGTATTATGATGGAGTTTTGTTGCAAAAATAATAATATCTTTCATCCTATATGGATTTTGTACAATATTTTGAAGAAAATGAACCTAAATATTAAAAATAATTTTATATAATATGTATGTATAAGATTATAAATGACCAATTTATAGTATTATATTTATGAATGACTATTTCTATGTAATTAAATTCTATGTGTAGACTAACTAATTTAACTTTTAATTCGGTTTACATGGGATTTCTTCAATATTCAAGAAAGTTACATGTTATTGGTGATGTAGTAAAATTTGATTATCCCAAGTGGGAAAATGCATGGTAAGGTCTACCACTACTTATACAAAGATTCCACAAAATCTAATGCATTTTGTATGTTCATTGTGTACTTTGTTAAAAACACATGTTTAAAGTCCATATATATAATTTTTTTATGACATGGGCAAAATAAAAACAACAATGAACCATGTCTATATGTCAATTGTAAATCAATTATAGAATCAAATTTCAATTTGTAAATGTTGGTTGATGTTGAAGATTTGGAATTTCCAATATTTCTATGTTGATATAACTTTGATCAGTTTCAATACAAAATTTGACAATAAATTTTTTCAAACAAGGTCTAACATACTTGAACTCCTTCTAGAGTGAGATTTTTGCAAGTACATATGGGATTTTTTGAAAATTGCAATCTATAGCATGTAGTTACTTACCTACCAAATTTTAAAAGGTTAAAGAGGGATTTTGCACATGTTGCCCAAAGCCTACCTTGCCTCCAAACTTTGAGTTGCATAACTTTCAATCCATGCACTTGATCGGAAAAAAGATAATATTTCGAATAAGGTGGTCAATTTCCATACTTTGTGTCAAAATTTTAGAAAGATCCTTTCAAAATTGACTTTGAGGGAACCTACCTAAATTTTCAATCGGTCTTTCAATGATCACTTGGTTGTCTAGGGGGTAAAGACATTTTTTATTTGTTAGTTACATTCTCTCATTAAGTCAAGTGACAAGCAAATTCATTACACTCATTGCCAATAGTATTGATAATTGTACTTCACCTAACTCATTCAAAGTACCTTGGGAATTTTATCATGTGGAAAACAAACTTTAAGTTACATGTAAACTAATGGAAATGAAATGAATGGAATAAAATGAAATGGTGGAATGAGCCAAGACAAAAATAATATAATTTCAAAGTCATGCAAGACTAAAATTGAAGTCCATATTGTTTTTCCAATTGAAGGAGTTCAAAAGTTTTAGAGGAACCAATGAGACCCATAGAAATTAAATTAATTCACAGAAAAAAGGCCCAAAAACTTTGGAATAAAACAAAATAAAATATGAGAGTTGAAAGATTTTTTGAGGCAACCAGTGGAATTTAAGTATTGACAAATATAGGGTCCACTAAGTTGTGACCATGGCATCCGTTTGAAGGGTGAATGCCTAGTTGAGTGGACCAAAATTGGAGGGAGTCCATATCACTCACTACAAGGCTAGCCAAAAAAACTTTACACAAGGAAAGTGGGCACAAGAATTTGGAGAGACACACAATGGTGTAGAATAAGCATTAGAGAGGATGTTTTTAGAGCCCTATAATGGATCCCTCCCAAAATACCTAGTAACATCATCCACTCATTCTCGTACCCTAAATCTTGAAAATGCCAATGTCTTGAAATTGATACAATCTTCAATCTTTATTTGAAGCCTATTTGCAATTTCTAGTGACATTGAAGATTCTATAATTTTTTTGGAAAAAACCTTGTTTTGAATCTTCTATGGACTTTTGAAAATACGACTCAATTCAACCCTTTTGAAAGTCCATAACTATTATTTTAAGATCAATATCAAGTAAAGCAATATAATTTCTAGGCACCTCAACCAACATTACAGTATATGATGAGTCACTAATACAGTAACAAATAATGAAGAATGTTTTCTTCATTAAAAAGACTCTTATACAATGCTATTTGGAGTTTTCAAAATTCATACTGTGACTTTAACCCCTAACAACCTCGACTACCATATATGGTCGATCTGAAATTTCAGGCCCATTTTTGTGCAGGCAGTTAAATTCCTGTAACCGGTTAAAAAAAATTTCGGGCAGTTTTGAGGGTTAACTATGAAAAAATTTCATTTTTCATGGAGAAAAGTACATATTCAATTATTGAGAGGTCCTCAAAGGCATATGTGTACTAAAAGTGGAGTGTAAAGCTTGCTAATTTTTCTTCATTTCCTGGCTTTATGCAAAGCTTGGCAATTTCATTTGATTTGAGATCTAAGAAATTGTACTTATCCATTTGCTTTGAGAATAGTCCCAATGAAAAGTTTAAAGTCTTTTCATGATTTTCACCATTGAAAATTTCAACATGAAAGTGTTTATTTGAAGCTATTTGCAATTTCTACTTATAAATAAAAATTGCATTTCAACAATTGCAAGGTGGATTGTGAAATGAGTTTGATGTTTTTTCATGTGAAATGAAGTTTTTGGGAAGTGCATTTTAGTGTACTAACTCTCTTTGAAGTTTTTCATGTTACCTCCAACCCCAAAAAACATTTATATGCAAATTTTTGAAACATTGTGGACAAAGACAAGATACAAAAAATAGAAAATGTACATTTCCTTTGGTATAATCTCACAACTCCTACGAAATTTCACACTCAAAATTGGTGTGCATACTAATAAACAAGCTCTATTAACATCTATACAATTAGATTTGGAAAAAAATACAATTTGCTTCATTGAGGATAACTACAAGCCAATGCTCTTTTTTCATAGTCAAAACATACTTGGAAAGGCTTAGGCACTTAGGGGTTAAAAGTCCATAACTCTTTATTTGAAGAAGAGCCTTTCTAAATAATTACATAGTTGTCTTTGCATTCAGGTTGAGAATGTATGTTCAAATTTATAGTTGCTATGGTGTGGTGAATTATCTACAATGTGGCTTGCAATGCAAAGGTGTTGTTGAAAAAAACACTATAACTCAAAAAATTGTCCACTCAATCATGCTCATCCTGAATTTAGGACCAAGAAAATGGTGGCATGAAGCTACAACAAAAATAATGGAATTTTAAAGTTATATGACTCAAATTGAAGCCTACAAAGAATCCAATGTCTTTTCAATTGAGGGAGTTAAGTATTTTTGAGGGAACCCATGGGGACCTTTAAAGTCCAATTAATTTCCAAAATAAAGATGGAAGAATTTGGAATTTGAAAAAAATAAAAATAAAAATATATGTATAGGATCTTCATTTTGCAACCATGCAGTCAAGTGTCTTTCAATTGAGAGAGTTCAAAAGTAATTTGAGGGAATAAATGAGAACCTTTGGGGTTCAATTAATTTCCAAAAAGAAGGCTATAAAAATTGGGTTTGGAATTTGGATTTGAAAAAAATATGAGAGTTAATAGGGTCTACTTTGCGTCCATAGGGGCCAGATCATTAGGGATTGGTATTGACAAATATGGAGTTCAACTTCAGCTATTGGTCTACATACACCTCTGAAGTCTAGCATAATGAGTCCACAATTGCCACGACTTCCATGTCAAATGAACCCTAGAGACTTTTAAACCTCATAGGCCAAGTCTATAATGATTTAAATTTTTTTTCAAAATTCATTTTACAAGTATCTATAAATGTGATTTTTTATACTTAGAGATGTGATTATGTGTCTTCTATTAGTTGTAAAAATTTCACATTATTTGGAATTCTTTTGAAATTACTATGAATTTTTAAATAAAAGTAAAATAATTCATATCAAATGCAATTGATCCTTAAAAAAATTGAAATTCTCAAGGTTTATTATAAGTGTCAAATACCATGGTGTATATATTTTTTTGTGTCATTTTAAAATTATAAAATTATTGTATGCATTTTATAGTTGTAAGTTCATTTTTCAAAGTTCCTAGTTAATATTTAAAAAATTCTACATTTCAAGTAGAATTACAAATGAAGGGCCAAAGAATATTAGTGAAAAATGGATTTCTAGTAGAAATGTAATGCCTTCTGGGCTCTAATGTTTGTACAAAAATTTCCATCACCAAGATCTCTCAACCTCAAAATGGGGTTTCAAGACTTTAGCCAGGTGTCATTGGTAGCAAAGATAGTAATGGGGCCTTAGTTTTGTAGAATTGATTTTTGAAGTTTGAAGTGAAAAATAAATAACCTTCAATTCTTCTCAAGGTAAATGATACGTGACAAGTTTTTATCCAAGTAAAATAGTGAACAACGTAACATTCACTTTAATTAAATTCCATAAAATTCATGAATTAATAATCAGTTATTTATTTATATATTTATTTTATATTCTCTCTACACTTGTAAAAGAAAATTTTCATATGATGAACACCTTCAATCTATTGATAATTCTATGAATTACTTTATGTACAAAACCTCCACCTAGTCATTCTATGATGAAAGGATAAATTGTATTATCTTAAAAATACATAACCTCTATTTATAACATCATGTATTCAAATAATATCCATTGAATTTATACAATTTGTATCCTTATGGATTAAACCACATTAAAAACAATAAAATTAATAATTAAAAAAATCCTATATAGAGTTTCATATATGTCTCTTTTGGAAAATTTAGAGCTAATAATTACATTTACAACCTACTTTTCTTTGAATTTTGCAATGAATTGAGGTAGTGTGACAATGCAATAGTCTTTTAATATTTGCGTCATTTAAACTATGAAAGTTAATTTTCTTTCAAATGTTAATTTTTTCAGTAAATGAGATAATGGTCTATCTCTATAAATTTTCTTTTTGCAATATAGTGGGTCACAATTTAATTGGAGATCATTTGAAGAAACAAGAAAGAAGTGAAAAGTAGTGCACTGCAATATGAAAACTAGTGGAATTGTCACACCAACAAATGTTGTTTATAATACATCTTACTGAAGTTCAAAGTAAGAAATGAATCAATATGTCTAGGAGTTAACTTTGTTTTTTCAAGCTCACTTAAAGCCAATAGAATACAAAAAAATTATAAATGCTTCAATTAAAGAATATTGGATAGAAGTACTAGATACAATCATACTCTCAAAGCATTCTATGTAATTCTCAATTGCCACCTCTTCAAAAAAAGTCAACTTGTCTTTTTCTCATCAAACATTGTTAAAATTATAGTGCCTAAGTTATGCTTGTGAATAAGCCTTTGATATTTGCCCCCCTCCAAAAGATGATTAGAAACTAATTGGTGTGAAGTGTCAGGCACTCCATTTGTGTTTTACAAAGAAATGTCTTGCAAGACAATGCCTCATTTTCATCAACCCAAGACACACACTATTGAATATAGAAGCTTCAATCCAATCAAGAACATCTCTCAAGAGAGTTGTTATTATGGCATTACAAGCTTGCACTTAAAGGCCTTACATTAGTTCATGATGTAGAAGAAATATAATTATTCAACAAAAATGTAGTGCAGGAATACATTTACAAATTGGCCAATGTAGGGTAAAATCTAGGATGTGATTTACAAATGAAATAGGGCCACACCACTTGTTTGGAAAAGTAATTTTCCAAACATTCTATCATCTATTTTTAGAACGATCTCTTACTTGTCCTAATAGCCAGGTGAAGTAGTAGAAACATGGTCAATATAGATTAGAGATATATATGACCATGAGAAGATCCATAATTGGTATACTTGATTATGTGTGTCTTTTTATAAATCATTTTGTTGGCCTATGCAAACTATGCTTTCACAATAGCAATTATAGGACCAACATTTCTCTCTTTAATTTATAATATTAGCATATATTTAGACTCCATAGAAAAGGTGTTACAAATTTGATCAACTAAATTATAACATTATAGAATAAGTAAATAATTACCATGCAATGCTAGGATAAAGGACTAAACCATTGAAATGTTCTACATTGTGATCAATAAATTCCATGCTTTTGAATCCTAGATGGATATTAGAGTCATAAAAACTCATTTATATGGTAGTACTACTACCATTCTTAGTAGTCAAGGCCAACAAATTTTTTCTCTAAAAATAGATGCAATAATTTTGAAAGATATAACTTTTTCAAAAGAATGATTTTGTATGGAAGAAGTATATATTTTTATTTTCAGGCATTTGCCGATTCACATTTGCAATTGTAGTTAATTATTTGGCAATAAATGTTAAACTTGAGTCTCCCGACCATTGGAAGTAGTAGTGTTACTAGGAGAGGGATATCCAAAAAAACTTATTATTAACCACGTGATATGAAATTTGAAAGTTTTAAATTCACATGTGGAATCAAATTATTCAATGTAGCTAGGAAAGACCACAAAGTACAAAATTAATCTTTCCAAAACAAGGGGCACTTTTTTACATTTGTCTTCATGCAGTGGAAAAATAATATTCCTTAAGGGTGGAATGCTCACATCACTACCCTAGACTAATAAACCTAATCAAGATTTTTTTCATTTTAGTAAATGAAACGAAGTGAGCTTTTAAGAAATGCTAACTAATATTATTAAAAAAATGTTTCTCATTTAAGCAAAGAAAACAAAACAAAGGTGTTCAATAACTCCTTCAATGTTGAAAAGGATAGGAGGAAATTGAGCTTTCATAGATATTGTTAGTTTGGCTCAAAACCAAAAGAAATCATTATGAATGTCAAAATTAAGTTTTAAGGGAAAAAATTCTCAAAACATTGAAATCTATTATATAACTAGTGTATCATTTTTTAATAAACTACCCCATTTAAAATAAAATAAACAACTGGAATGTCTTGAACTTAACTCAACTATATGGATATAGCATCACTAAAGTTGCACATACAAAAAATGGATGAAAATCATCCATTTTATAATATGCACTAAACTTTTTTGATCATCCAAAGGACACTATTTGTCATCACACAATTAACACCATGTAATATTGTGGAGCTCTCAAATTATCCCCTATTCTCGTGGATAACTTTTTTGGTTCATAAACAAATGAGGAAAGTAGCTAGAATGCATATATTCATTTTGTTAGTGAAAATTGATGGGTTGATGATGATTGTGATGGACTTGTCATTTTAGGTTTCGAATAAGAAGTATAAAGTGATCTATTCAATTTATCTAGTAGTCTCTAGTAAAAGAACAAACTAAGCTTTCTTTTATTAAATAATTCATATACACATGAGGATTTCTTTATTCATTTCGTTCAAAGACAATTTGGGGATTGTTTTTGATGGTGATAAACTTGTCATTTTAGGATTGGAACATACAATAAAGAACAAATTGGTCTATTCAAGATATCTCTAATGGTAACAGACTTGTCATTTCAGGTTTGAAACATATAAAACAAATTGGTCTATTCAAAATATCCTTCACTACAATGAAGTGATAAGCTAGGTTCCCTAAGCCTTTTGTTTGAACTTGGAATATAGATATACTTTGACTTATGCAAGACAATGTGGTAGATAAGTATACTTTGATTGTTTTTCCTACTATTCTAATCAAACCTAACATGCACATTGTTCAAGTACTAAATAAATAACGATAAGAGAAGACAACAATGCCAAAAAAAATTAAGGTGTTTTATTCACTAGTGACACTAATACACACTCATAGCTTTTGCTTAATCCACTCATATGTATTGTTGCAAATGCCTCCTTTATTCTAAATTTCTATGGTTGAAACATAAGGAACAAAATAATCTTTTTAAGTTACCATTCATTATATTAAGAGGAACACATTGAGCTTTTTAAGATACCTGCCTTCATAGTAGCAAATGGAACATTTTGAATTTATAAAAATGTTGCGATGTTGATTTCAAAACTTTTTGCAAATGATGATGTTATTCATTGGTATGAGTTGTGATTGTTATGCAAAAAGTGGTGATGTTCATTGTAAGAGAAAGAGTCAATTAAGTTATTCAAAACTATCATGAAGTTGATTTGATGAGAACATGAATTTTTTTGCTTTAACATTTCAAATTTATTATGTATATGTGAATGTGACATCTAAAAATCTACAAGGTATGAGCACTATATTACCTTAACTACTTATGAATCTAAAGTTATTTTGAAATCTTCATTTTAGTGCAATTAAATAGAAGAACTAAATCTTATATTTCAAATTTCACCAAATACTACAGTCTTGAAGTACAATTTCAAAAACTTATTTGTTTTGTGTACATGTCTCTTTATTAAAGAATTTTAGAGTGTAGTAAATAAATCTCATTCATTAATGCCTCGAGAACAAAGGATTTTTTATTTGAGAAACAAAGATCAATTATGTTGTTGAAGAATATTTACATAGGTTAATTCAAGTTTATATTCATAGACAGTTGGAAAAAATGTATATGTTAGTAGAAAGAATTGAGAAAAATAAAGTATTCACAGATAATGGATAATCATAATGAAAATTTAAAATTTAAAACCATCAACTTTTTAGTACAAAGATTTTCCATATAGGAGGATAGTATTTTTATTTGAGTCCATTTTTGGCAATTGAGAATATATTAGACAAGAAATTAAGCAAACCTAATTAGTACTCATACCTTGTTGATGGTATTAGACTTTTAACCCATCATACTAAAATGTACATATAAAAGATTGAAAACTTGTTGTTTATGAATTTTTAGCAAAATGCATATGAGTCAATTTAACATAGACCTATGATGTTTTCTATATTTAACTACAAGAATAGTTTCAAATCAACGCGCTCTAACATGTTGGTATTAAAAAACAACTTCCAAAAATTTGGACAAACCTTAATATATTGCACCTCTAAGTTGTCTAAAAATAGGCAATTGGAAGTTAACCTCAAAAACATTGCGGGTATGTTTTAGGGAGAATTTTTCAAAATTGCCATTTTTGAGTGCCTTGAGTGCCCCTCTAGAAAAAGAGGGTTGCTACTATCTGAGCCTAGGAGTATGAGCCCATGAGCCTAAAAGACTATACACCCATGTTATAAGTGTCTATATTATAGAAACCTTCCACGATTATAGTGTAACTATGTTATAGATCCCTATATTATAGGTGTTAAGATTATAAGCACCTTCAATGGTTGTAGGATATCTACTTATATATATATATATATATATATATATATATATATATATATATATATATATATATATATATATATATATGCTTAAGGCTCACATGCTTGCATTTTAATGCTCACACATTAGCATCGTTGCCTAGAAAAACATTCAAATTCAACCTCAAATTGTTTATGAAGTCTCTACATGAATGTATGGAAACAATTATAGGAACTTTGATTGCATTTATTGCAAGATTATGTATTTGAGGTTAGATAGGAGTATATATTTTAAGGACTACTTGATAAGATCAACAACTTTGTTGTCTAAACTCTGACTCTTCTTGGACTAAGATTTTCGCACTACATATGTTTTTAAAGTCATTCTTGCAAATCCACCCCCTTGAACTCCCATTGCACTTACATTCACTTGATTATAGTTATAACAAGCAATACAAGCCCTTCTCTTTAACCATAACCATGTTCTACACTTGTTTCTTGAAACCATATCACCAAATTCTATGTCATCACTTATACATTGGATTGTGCTTTTAAATGACCATAAAACTCGTAATATAACCACATCCCCTACGTAATTGCCTCCAAAGAAATTTATTTCCAACAAAAAAAATGTATTGCTTTCTACCACCTTCATCAGACCCTATAAAACCAATACTATTATCTCGCGCAGTCCAATTGGCCACATTTGCAAGACAATTTGTGCATCCAAAACACAAAATCAATTTATATTCATATCATTTCTAAAAACATATTAAGTACTACCTATAGTCTATACTAATTCATAATAGCACAATCATTCTAAAAATCACCTCAATATACTGTTTATCAAATATAATTGTCATGTCTTCATCCTATTGCATTTCTTTTACCCCATTGTTGAAGATACAAAATTTCCCTATAATTTTCATTTGATATATGTATTGGATCTCTTAGCCACCAATTTAGACTATGTTCTTTTTCTATAGAAGGAATTAGTCATGGGGAGATTACTCTTGAGTTTTTAGAAAATTACATGAGTTAAAAGATAGGGTCCATTGAATTCAAAGGGGGAAAATTCATATAATATGTAGGGCTAGTATAGGGTCCAAAATTTCTCATACTCTAATATATATAAATTAGGCTACATAAAAATATCATATAGTAGGAATTTTTATTAATAAGTTAGCCTTAATAGATAGAAGCTATGCAATTTTTTTTATAGTACCTTGAGTATAAATAAGGGTAGATACTTTTATGTGGATGTTAAAATGAACACAATAAAAAATCTACAATGAAAAATGGTTGATTGAAATTGTATTATAGTACCAATAGTGTATATATCAAAGAAAGTAAGTGTAAATGCAAGAAATTGACCTCCAATTGCAGAAATCATGACATTTTACATACATGGAAGTTTACCTTAGTGGATTCAATGACCTAAAATTGTATAATACAAGGATTGAGTTTCTTGCCCATTTAACTTCAATCTTTGAAGCCATATGTGTTAAATACACTCATATGGAATGGGATGTTTACATGTTAGTTTCAATGGGGATTCTAAAGTGTTTAATGACAAATTTGTTATTAAAAATTGCCACTTGGTCAATGGCACTTGAATTAAATTGATTGTTGTTGGTTTTATGGTGTATTCCCTATATGTGTATGTGATAGAGAGAAAGAAAAATTTGTAGAGAAGGGCATCAACAAGAAAAAAATTGACATTGAAATTTTGTATGTAAGATAACCCCACTCAAAAAACTAAATGAATGAAAACATAGTATATTGGAAATACATCTTCTTAGCTTTTTATGTAAAAATACGGCCATCTTTACTGAAATAATAAAGGTAAATAGACCCACATCAAATACCCTCTTAACTCATGTGTATACCTTAACCCCTAAAGAACCATATGTCCCCTCAGGGAATAATTTGGGTCCAGGTAGGTTCCTATGACCTCAATTTTTACTGAATTTTTTTGAATTTTTTTAGGTTGTGCTATTTTGCAAGAGCTTTGTGGATATATATTTTTTATTTCAATCAGTGCCCGGAAGAAAAGGTTATGAAACAATAAGCCAAAAACAGAGGTTGTCGGGCAGTACAAAAAAATCCTAAAAAAGTCAAAATGTGTAAAAAAATCCTAAAATTTTATTTATTCCTCTACATTTGAAGCATTGATTCATTCTATTTGGACTAGTGATGAGAATGTTGTAGACAATCTTGTTTTTTAGGGCAATCTAAACATCTTCTTGAAAAAATAACTTATAGGATTCATTTTCTAATACAAATTTTACAATTTTCCAAAAAAAATTTTTAGAGAGGGTTATGTTTTCTTACTAGAACAATCTCACCATTGGGATTATTGTATTTCAATTTCATCTTAGATCTATCAATGATTTAGTTTTTCCTTCAATCTTGAACCTAATTCTACTTAATAATTGTTTAATGAATAAAATTTGAATGTTTTTTCTTGAAGTTTTTTTCTTAGATTCTCAACTCAAGTATTCAATATGAAATCTTAGAAAATCAAAATCAAGAATACAATATATTTAAGTTAAGAAGATTCAAAGCCAAAAACATCTAGTTCAATAAGTTGCCAAAAACTTGTTTTCTTTACTTTGGATGTAAATATCTTGCAATCTATGAGGTCAAAGTTTATTAAATTTCTTCCATACACTCTTATACTAGTCTAGTACAAGATCCTATGGTTACATATTCAAAAAAGAAAATTTTTGAAAGTATTTTGCTCTTTGCAATAGAAGTGGTTGTTTTGAGTGTATTTTGATGGAGAAAAGGCCTTGGTCCTTTACAAGTTAAATTACAAGGAGTGATCTCCCTAAGGAATTATTCCAAGATATTATTGCAAATTCAAAACCTCAAAGCAACCCTTAAATTCTTGACCCTCATGTTCACACTACCCTATTGCACCAAATCACTTAAGTTGTTGCATTAGTCTTAAGATTCCAATCACTTCATTTCTTTCACAACATAATGTGTAATATGATTAGAAGAAATTTCTGATGGTCCTTCGGACCTCTCAAACCCATTGCAAAATTGAATGGAGAAAGGGATATCCTTGATATGAATATATACTATTGGCCCTCAAAAAGTGAACATCTGGTAACTGCATTAAAAAAAATCCTAAATTACCTTATTAACCCTCATGTTTCCTATTCACCCTCCAATTTGACATCCTACCACTCTTTGATATAAAACAAGCTCAATGTCTAACAAGACTATATATTTCTTACAACAACCTTCTCTACTTATGGTAGACATATTGCCCACATTTTAAACTTGTTCATCGTGCTTCTACATCTACCTTGCCATTTTCATGTACTCAACACTCTATTTTTCATCCAAAATATTATTCCTACTTGCATGCCATTCACGGGTCTTTTCCACTATTATCAATATCCATTAGTTCAAGCTCTCTCTACTTACTTCACTTGATCACACCCTATCTATTACACCAAATCAAAATCTTATACAGGGAAGAGTCTATCCTCTAATAGAAATTTGTAGTTCATGATTCACTTGCCTTTGCTATGTAGGCTTTGATGTGGCACCACAAATGAATAGATTCTAAATGTATGTCAATTTCCAACCTCATCATGGGTTGGTTTTCATTAGCTTTAGCTTGGCATAGTTAATGAAAACCAACCAGGTTTAAAATGCATCTCCTATTTAAGAATGATTGACATGTTCCTTGAAATATCTATAATTGCCATTGATGAAGTAGGTAGGCTTATGGAAGGCAACCGGTTCCTTATGGCCTTCCTCCACTTTGGTAGTGTAGGCCACTCTCTTTCTGCGCAAGAGGAGATAAACAATGATTAATTATGGTACAATTCTCAATGCAATTGTGGCACATTGTGATTATTCTACAACCAACCCTTAGTGGATTTTACAACCAACCCTTAGTTGGAAATAGGAAGGTATGTATGACTAGAGTGGGAGGAATAGAATCTTCCGCTCAAAATTCATACTCTCTCTGTTTAGAAATAGGATATCCATTCTTAGTGCAATCACCATTGAGAATGGATACAATATTAATTTCCAAATAGAGGGAGTAGTAATTATATTCTGAGAAATAAAAATCTGGAAAATTATGGAAACCTTTTGAACTCTATTTTTGCACACTAGAAAATTTTCCCATTGAAGAAACATGCCCTGTAGATACGCGTAATCGCTTAAGTGGTCAAAAATGGTTTGCCTCCTTTAAAGGGATGGTTTATGGACTCCTACCTTATTCTTGGTTTTGTCTTCCCTATAGGAAAAACATTGAAACTTATTACTAATCATCAATCAAATTTAGAAATTTGGAATTTATATTTGGAATTAGAGACCACAATTAGCTACTAAAACTAGGTCAAGAATATAAAATAAACCAATCACAAATTATAATGAAATTATTTACATTTGTCCCCCAATAGGAGGAAAAAGAATGAACACATGGGCTAACTCTTCCATGCCATATTGCACCCCAACATTTATTACAAAATGGTTCTAACTCCAAATTTTCACCTTCAAAAAATGTAGAAATTTCTTATTTATAATCAAATTATATTTGGAAAATAAAAATTAAAGTTTGCACTTAAAGACTTTGAATTTGTTAAAAAAGATGTAAGAACACAAAATTAACCTACCACAAAATAAGGGAAAATGTTTACATTTCTCTAGCATTGTGAAGATTAAGTGAAGATTTAAACCCAATCTTGCCCCTTGCCATAAATGTTAGGGGTGCAATATTGCTATAAAAGTACATGAAGATTTGAAGTCAACATTACCCTTCCTATAAATGCAATATTACTAGAATTTCAATATATGATATAAGATCTTTTTTTATATAATTATCATTCTAGTATTCATATATATTCAGTATACAAGGTAGAATAGAAAGATTTGGGTTCCAAGCTACACTTCACGTAGGCCATCCATTTCAAAAAGCTAATTAAACATCCCTACTAAAATTTTGCTTGTATGCAAGTAGAGTTACTCTTGCAAATCCCTTCCTTTAAATTAAATTTTAGTAAGAGAGAGTTGTGTTTTAAAAAATTCAAAATGCTATGACAAATGATGGATGATAATCTTCAAGTCTTACATGACAAAAAATCAATGGGATTCATGAGCTCTTTTGGGTGAAGTGTAGTAAATCATCGTGACATGTCATTATATCATGCCATATATTTAGGCCATTTGGTTATTTTTTATATTCCAAATAAAGAATGTTGCAAAAACTCGGTTCTAAAAGTGAAATTGTTTTATCAAATTTCACAACTATAATGGATTTTCTTAAGTATATTTAGTATACTTTGAATTTGATATGAATTATCCTCAATTTTCTTTAAGAATCATATTAATTTCAATATTTACAAATTCATACCTGAATTTTTTATAAACTCTACAAGGAATGTGATATTATCTCTAAAAGACAAAATAATATATTTTCTGTATGCCAAATAGATCCCAAAATGAAAATGATTGAAACTTTAAAATATAGTGATAGATGTGTCATTTTAAGGTTACTACGTAGCACATTATATTTTGTTCTAAAAATCTCTAAAAATCCTTCATGAAGCTAAGCAACTAAGCCATGGTTCAATATGAAAGACAAACCCCCATAATTTGGGTTACTTTCTTCTTCACAAGTGGTTAATCTAATAAAGCATTTTTGTTCAAATTGTTTACTATAAAGATTCCCCAAATGCATGACTTGAAATATGAAACTTCAATTCCATTAGTCCATATCGGTATACCAATGAGATAATCAATCAATTCTCTTCAAACTCAATTTTGATTTTCAAAATCTTAATAAATTTAAATAAATACATGTACAATATGAGCTTTCATCGTTTTCCTTATGTGAATGAGTTTTTTCCACATTAGTCTCAATTTTTCAAATTACATTATATAGTCAATTTTAGAAATATATATTTTAATCCTATTCAATTTAACCCTTAAATGCCCAATCAACAATTTTATAGTCGCTACCTCATTTTAGAGGATGTCCAAATCTCTCCACTTTATTTTTGGAAATTTCCTATTTCTCTCATGTAATTCATCAATATATCTTTGTGAAGCCAAAAATTCTTTTGATTTGGACAAAGACTCCACGGGAAGTGTTTTTTTATAGTCAAACACTTCCAGAAATGGTCACTTCCAATTGTCTTGAAAGAGAAACCTAGCCAATCAAAGGCCATCCGAAGAAAAAAATTCCGCAAGTGTGTAGGTGTGCAAGGGAATGTTTTGTTAGAGCATGTAGGGAATGGACACAATCTAGTGAATTTTTTTGTTTTTCCAATGTATCTCACTTGATTGTAGGGCTATAAAAATAATCTTTCATTGTTCCAGTCCTTGTGAAAATTTGCATGCATGTACTAAACTATTTGGTCAAAAACACCAATTATTGATTTTGTAAAAATTTGAGATAAGGACACCAAAAACATTATGACCAAGAAAAAAAAATCCAAGAATTGAACTTTGGTTGATGATATCTCAAAATCCATATAATTTGGACAATAAACAAATTTGATATTGATAAACAATAAGTTATGTTTAGATTTTTCAAAAATTGATTTAAAAAAGAATTATATTTTCTTTTTAGAAACAACAACTTGAATGTGATTTTGGAAATAAGAGACCCCTTAGACATTTAGAGGTCAAAGCTTTACATTGAACCCAAGTAAGATATGATAAATCACAAGCATTTCACCACTCTAGGAGTATATAGTATCTACATGGGTCAATTGAGCAAGTCATAACCTTATAAAACTAATAAGAAACTTGTGTCATTTATATATATTAAATTTTGGTAAGATTGGATCTTTGGAAGTTAATATCATAAAGCTACAACTTCCTATCTCCATATTCATATACAATGTAAATGAATAAAAAAGGTGTGATACTTTTTTGAAATATTCCTTGCAATTTTGAAATAATAAGGTGTGTAGATGCTATATTATACAAGCTTTTTTTTGTCACAATCCACTAGAAGGCAATGTTTTGAAAACCTAGAAAAAAATCCTACAGAAAATGCATATTTACTTTAACATGGAGCACAATTTTTGGAAGAGACAAGTCACCTACGATACATAACCACCAAAAAAATCCAAAATCCAAAATCTTCAAGTTCTTGAAATTGGGAGACGTATACCCAAAGAGTGCTTTGTCACAATGCATCTTGAATACTAAATTTAAAAATCTCATCAAGGACTATTGAAATCAATGATGCCATCATGTAAGTATGGAAATGCAAGCATATGATCCTTGAGTGTATATCTAAATAGAGATCCTACAACCATTGAAGGTGCTTATAACATAAACACCTATAATATGGTATCTATAACATAGATGTTCTATAATTATGGAAGGTTTCTATAATATAGACACCTATAACATAGGTACATAGTCTTCTAGGCTCATGTGTTCATGATCCTAGGCTCACATAATAGCAACCCTCCTTTCTAGTGCAATGAATACAATTGAAATATAAAAACATTTTTCAAATTTTCAACCATACAAATTTATATTAGAATATTGTAGGAATTATTGGAAAATTATGCAATCCAATTGACTTGGTAGATTGCAAGATTATAACATTTGAAGTTAGAAAAAAAGTTTTTGGGCCTCACCTAATAGAATCAACATAGTTGACTCAATTTTTTGGAAAAGGAGGTACTACACAACTTTGGAAACCTTGACCATTTGGTTGTTAGTCATGTTAATTATTTGCGTGCTAATTTTCAAAGATGACGAAGGTATCTAACATATCCAAAACTATCTTCTACTAAGAGGGTGCTCAAAAACAAGCAACTACATGAGCAAGATTTCTTTTCTAGGGAGAATTCATTTTTTAGAAGAATCTAAATTCCAATGGTCGACACAAAGCTTTCTTTATCTTAATGAAGTACAAAAAACTCATAAATTTACACTATATTTTATGCTAATGGTTCCAAGTTGTTTTAAGATTATCATATTTAGTGCATTGAGTGAAAATTGGAAAGAAAAATATTTTTTCCATTTTCAACTACACATTATTTTCCTATACAACCATGAGATTGTTTGGAAAAAATTTCAACCCATTTGGCTTCATAGATTGCAAGATATGAGTGTTTAAAGTTATGAAAAAGAACTTCACAACTTCTATGAATGCTTGTCCTCTTTACTTGCATGTTGTCCAAGCTACCCCTAAATTTTTGAGCCCCATAACTTTTGATCCAATTACCCAATTGGAAAAAATGATATTTTTAGAAAACTTAAAGAGTGCATATTTGTTGAAGGTTCCAATTTCATCTATTCAAAACTAACTTCATATGAACTTGTTTAAGCTTTCAAAAAAGCTCTACATAAATTTAAAGAACTTTAGGGATTAATATAGCTTTTATACAATTAAACAAATTCTATTTTTCATGTTCATATTATTTTTTTAAAATTTTTATACTCAACTTTTAAGTTCAAATCTTAGAATAGATTTTAAGGATTATAAAGAAATGTTTTTATTTTATATTTTTTTCAAACTTCATTCTATACAAATTGTGAATACAATTTTTTCTTGAATTTTTTTTGGTTGAGGTCATGAATTATCTATGGGAAAAGGGATAGATATCATGTTGTTATTTTGGATACAAATCTCAAAATTTCAATGTGGAACTAGTGCAAATCAAGCATTTCTATGCACTTGAATATATGATGAGACTTTGCATATCATAGTGTACAATACTCAAGAATAGAATATTGCAAAAAAATCCTAGGAATCATGACAATCTTGTAGATTTAATGTAATAATATTAGTATTCATAAACAAAGTCTTTTTTTTTTCTAATAATATAAAAATTTCATTAATAAAAGACTAATTCATTATGTAGTAGACTATCCCATTCCAAACCAAATGAAAGCAAGCCCATTATGGGCTAAATTCTATTATTGGTGTAAGGTAGGCGGTTCCAAAAGCACTTAGGTTCTAAAATCACCCACCTCTTCACATGTACACTATTTGTAAATGTTATTTTTTTGTCATACTAGCAATGTACAATATACATTTGAGAAGGTGGGTGATTTTAGAGCCCTACACCATTTTCAACTTCAAAAATTCATAACTCCTTACACGAAGCTTCAAAGAACATGAAATGCCTTCGGATTAGATGCCAATTCCAGTTGACTTTCAAGGAAAATTTACTGAAAAACATTTCAAGAAGTTCCACCTCCCCCAAAATTTGATTTCAGCTCTTAATGAGCCCTTTATGAACTTCTTACCTGACATTCAAGTTTTGCAATGTCTTGATTTCTTACATGATCATTTTTTCTTCCCATTGAAAAGATTATTGATTCCAACACAAGGCACTCACTAGTGATCCCAGAACATGTTCAAGGAAATTAGTCAAATGTTCATTTTTAAAAGATTTTTTTGAATTTAACACTAAGGGTATGAAGAAATTATTTGGGAACTAAGTGAAATTTAGCGAGTTTTGGGATTGCTAGCACTCACCCTCCCACCACTCCAACTAGCCCTCTTTTTTTACTTTTTGAGAAAGTGCTAAGATAGCAATCACTTAAAATTTAGCGAAGCATTGTATTTCTATAATCATCCATCTTTTGGACCAAAAAAACACTTTTCAATCATATTCATGCACTTTTTCATCCAAATTTAGCAATTTCATCCACATTTTCATAGAAAAGGAAAATTTCTGGCTTAAAAAGAATACTTTTATCTAGTGAAAACTAAACATTTATTTTGAAATGGTGCAATCGGGTCCCATGGTGCCAAAAAAAAACAGGGCCGACTCCAACTGGTCCCATTCCATGTCGTTCCACTACCCCGACCGAAATCAATAAATAATACAGTACTGTAGGAGGAGGAGGAGGAGGCCATATATTTGTGAGGGAAGTACAACTGCTTGAACTGAACACTCAGCAGTAGCAGCAGCAGCAGGGCCCAAGAATGTTAAGTTCAAACCACCCAGCCAGTTGCGTACAAAGGCAGGGCAGGCCAGGCCAGGCCAGGCCACCTTTGCTTTGTCAGTGGAGACAGGCACGGCAGGGGCGTAGCAAGCGAGTGCTTGCAAGCATTATTGCCATTGCTGACAAAAGTATCCCCACCGTTTTTTGTAGGTTCCCCATAAGCATCCTATCATGCTTCAGCCCTGACTCATTTTCCATGTTCTCGATGAGTTTCTCGGAATTCAATTATTCCGAGTGAGCGACAGACGGACGAATGAACAAACTAACTAACGATGACCCCTGCCCTGGTGCCCCCGCCCCCCAGGACGACTGAACTGAAGTCTGGCTTTTTTTTTTCACTCGCACTGAACTTCAAACTCCGTACATGTAAGTTAAAAATCACTTCACTTCTTCAGTTTGTACTACTTCATGGGTTGTACTGTACTGTACTGTACTACTCCACTGACTCAAGTAAGTTAAACTTAACTCCAGTTAAACTTACAAGGCAGCGAGTGAGCGAGAGAGTCAGTCAGTGAATCTGTGTAAGTAGAAACTTGTGCAGTGGGCGAGGGGAACAATAAATATTGTAACGTCAAAAAACAGTCAAAGAGAAGACCACGTGTCTGTCTGCGTTTCTGGTTGCTGTGTTGTCCTCCCGGGTCGCAAGCAGCCGGGCACATTTCCACATCACTTTGGTGATTGCACATAACCAGCTGTAACTTAGTGCACATAAAGAAAAAGAAAAGAAAAGAAAAGAAAAGAAAATCTAATAACAGATGACAATTTGGAGGGAATTTCTTTATTTCATTGATTTTGATGCGAAGACGAAAAAATCTTGCAAATTCTTTCTATTTAAAAAAATTTATGGAACCTTTTATAAATCAAATAAGGAACCTTTTTTTTAGATTAAATAGATTTAGTTAGGCTCATTTGATTAATAGGATTTTGTTTAGCTCAAGAATGATAAGATGAAGAATAAGTTGGATTTTTTTTGTAATTGACATAATATTGATAATATAAAGATGTGTTATAGCTAGCCTAAAGTAGGATATATAGCTTCCTTTCGTGGATAATAGGGGGGCTATTTTTGTGCTTTTCAATTTGGTTTTGACATAAACAAGTCCCTACATTACTCACTTATCACCCAAAAGTAGTTAGTGAAAGATGTGAAGACTTCGCTTGAAACTTTGGACAATGTGATTGATGCTTTGCCTCATTAGGCTCTATTTGTCCCATGGGACGGGGGTGTTTTCCAACCACCTTAGGCGTTGCATGCCTTGGCGGGGAAATCCCTGCCTTGCTTGATGATGCCCTATTGTATTCGTGTCCTTCTTTCTTTTCTTTTTTACTTGCCCTCCTAAGTTGCCTACGACTAGACACTTGTTCTTTTTTTCTCTTGCAATATAGGTTCCTTTAGTTGTGTAAAAAAATTTGGACAATGTCAATGTCATCATTTCAAAAAATATATTTTCTTCTTTGGTATGTACACTTTCATTCCCATCATATTGCCTCAAGCTCTACCTAATTGCATCACTTACACTTTGACTACATTATTTCCTAGAGGTTCCTACACCCAAAAGTAGATGCACCTTGGTCAAACTTGATTGGAAGCTTCAAAGTAAACAATTGTGTTTTTATTTAAACTTAGCAAATGAAACCTTTTAAATTATCTTTCTAATCCATTCCAAAATTTTGAAAGAATCCAAAAATTCAATGAGTTATTACACTTGGAAGCTCTATGTGTGAGAATCCGAATAACATAATATTGTATGAATTTTTTTCTTTAGCCCCTAAAGTTCCTTGGGTCAAAACATTCAAAAATACTCTCAAAATTGCCAAAGAACATCACTCTCTAAACATAGGCCTATAAATCCAAATTTATCCACTTTTTAGAATTTATAACCACGAGATCTTATTCTTGACTAGTACAAGGGTCTTGTCTAAAGAAATTTGAGTTTTAAAATTTATGTATGTGTGAGATATGATCAATTGATCAAAGAGAAACACATTGTTTTTTTCAAGGGGGTCTAAGTTCTTTGACAATGTGGCTTTGTCAAGCTTTTGAGCCCCATAACTCAAATTCTACTTTCCAAGAGGATCTAAACATACTTGAGATTTGAGTAGAGACTCAATGTTGGAAGAAGCTAAATAATACTCTACTCGACTTGCCTTCATTGGAGGGGTGAACAAAAGAAAAATCTTTTTAGCCCCTAAATGAATTTGACTATGTTTTCACCCAAAAGGCTCCCAAATTGCCATCTCTAGTACAAGCACTAAATTTTAGAAAAAAAAACATTTTTGGACACATGTAACCATAGGATATTGGAGTACACTGGTTTGAAAAGATGTGGAAAAAATTTCAGAAATTTCCACCGTGTAGATTGCAAGATATTAGTGTTTGAATGGACAAAAATCCTTTTTTTGGCCGTGCAAAAAAACGGGCAGCTGCACTTCACAAGGTCACATTTGTTTGAAAAAAATTCCAAAATTGTGGTGCTTCTTTGGATTCATTTTTCATGGCAAGTTGGCTACATTCTTGAAAAAATTCAAATCATTTGGAATTGTACAATATATAGGAAAAAAATAGTAAGAAGAAAGAAGTAGAGAATGATTCAAATTACTAAATTATTAAGAATTGAATCATGGAATTGAAAAAGGCCAATCCCAATGGTTGTAGTGTTGTAGTTAACAATCTAAACCCTATGATTTGATTTTATTCCAAAAATATTGAAAATTGAGTTAAAGAAATGACTTCAAAGTTAATTTTAGAGTAGAGAATCCATAAGTGGGTGCAAACTAAAATTCCTCATGACTTTCATATCATGAATCAAATTGGAATGATCCAAAGCTTTCCACATATTTATAAATCTAAAAACAATTCCAAATTTTTATTTCTTAACAAAGGTGATTTTTGAAGAATTTTTTTGGGGTTGCCCGGGCTACCTGCCAAGCAATGAAAATGACATATCATACACTAAATTTTGAACCATGAAGTCAAAAGTTATAAACATTATTGGGCCTTTAAGCTACTCATTGGTCACATATTGTGTGAAAATTTCAAAGAAAAAGAATAGAAACTCTATTCATAGTGAGTTGCCCCAAATGGCTATGTTGCCAAAAAGTGCAGTTTGAGCATTTAGGGGATTACCACCTATTAGATCTTTATAATAATGATGTTCTTTAGAAAATACTTTGATTCTCTAATCTCAAAAAAAATGAGAGAAAAAATATAGTACTTCACTTTGGATGCCCCAAACACCAAGAAAAACATTTTGGATTTAAAAGAGTTAGAAGGGGTTAAGAAAATTTAGACTTTGTTAGTAAATTAAATCTTTTAGATTCTTGCCTAAAATGTACACCCTTCAAATATGAGAACCCAAGGTCAATTTTTAAGTACACCAATTGTCAACATTTTAAATAATCATAATTTTATCCACATATCGTCCAAAAAGTACATAAAATATTCTAGAATTGTCTTTCAATTGCCCCAAAGACCCAACAAAAGCTAAAACAATTTAACAATAAGAACCTTATTCATATTTTTACTTAGACAATGCTAGATGCACTTGCATTACAATTAATGGTAGAATTATCCCCATTGACTTACTAGAGCATTTTTTAATAAAGTTTTCATTTTTGCCTAAGAACTCTAAGAGACGACTACCCACACCCACCTTGTAAGACCAAATCAAACTATCAAATAAACATAAAGATTTACCCTACTATTACAGTTTATCATGAAAGATATTTTTGTACTATTCAGTTAGAAAGAGTTTGCACCTTGCAGGGATAATACTATTCATCAACTTGAAAGATATAGAACACTAATCTAAATCACAAAAATAAATTATCTTTGAAAGGGAAAAATGGAAATTGGTTATGTTACCAACCAATAAAGTCATTTTTGAATGGATCTTTTCAAAATGTTTATGTATACAAGCTACAAAAATATATTTCTTCTATGAACTTTTTTAGTTTTACAACCAAGTGTTTGGATCAAAAGCAATGCTACAAAAGTATTTTGGACAAGGCCAATAGATTTGAATAGAATATGCAAAACTAATCTTCTACTTTTGAATTTGGAAGGTATGCAACTAATATAATACAATAAGTTGTGGTGACCAAAATATTAATGTGTTTGGATGATTAGAAGAGTGACTAGAAGAACATTGGTTTTAGTAAGTACTAATGTCGCCCGTGGTTGTCTTTCAATTTTTTATTTGCATGGATATGAAGATGGAAATTGTCCTATGTGGATTGAAGAGAAAAATGTTTTGAATGAAATTGTTAATTAGTTGTGAAATGTCCACAAGCATGAGGGGATTCTTTTTTAGTGATAAGAATGACAATGAAGAATGTAATGGTGACTATCATTATATTGTTGAATGTATTTTGTACGAGGACTTTAGGGAATTTGAGTATTTTATGAGTAGGGTCTATAGATGTTGGGCCTCTAGCACTTGATGTGATAACCAAAAGTTAGTAAATGAGCCTTAGAAGTTAAAATTATATAGTAAAAATTGGTATTTGTTTTGTATAAGTGTGATTTCTTGTGTTGAGTATCTATCGTTATAGAATGTGAATTCAATGTGTTATATTTTGTTTTTGCTTATTGATGAGAAGGGTGGTGTACTATAAAATGGATTGTTACTTTGTTATAGAGGCGCATGAGGTGTAGTCGTAGTCTAGTATCACATATACATCAAGATAAGTAGCAAGTACAAGGGAGAATACTTGATGGGACATGTTAACACATATTTGTGGAAGTTTTTATATATTGGACATGTCTAAATTTGAGAAGTTGAGAAGTTGAGTAATTTATGATTCAATAATTTATTTGTTATTTCAGAAATTATTAGATGGGATATATTCAATCACAATGAGATGTGTTCAGTTTTTTATGCCGAAGAATCAGTAAGAAATTTCAGTGTCGTCTTTTTTTAAATTTAAATAGGATTTAAAATTTTTAATAGGGCTTTCAAAAGATACAAGTTCAAGGGAGTGCCAATCAATTTTATGAGGGTAGAAAGGTTGGAGGTGAACAAATTCAAAGTTGTAAAGAAGGTGTATGTGATTTTCAAGGTTTTCTTGTTTGGCAAGTGTGTCAATGACCTCATTTCTTTTTCAAGAAGTCTAACCTCCCCAAAATAATTTCGAGCTCTTTAATGGGTGCTTTGTGGACCTCATACCTTATTGGGATCCGATAAATGGGCAAGAATAAGTTAACCCCTAAATGCCCAAGTCCTATTTGGAACTTCTTGAAATTTGTTCTAAATTGAACAAAAAGTCAACATTTTCATAAGTTATACCAATTTCTTTTGAATTGTAACCATACAAATTCAAACTAGACATGTTAAAGATCACATAGGAAAAGAAAACATAACAATATCACTTATAAATTGAAAGATTATAATGTTTGATCATGAAGGTGTTAAAAGTATGAAAAATTTTCAATTCACTTTTTGCATGTCAACTCTAAAAAGTCGGTCACTAAAAAAATATGAAGTTATAGGGCTTAGCATGCACAACCCCAATCAATTTATGGTTTTTCAAAATCTATTCTACAGTTTTTTTAAATGAATTTCTAATGTGATTTTTCCTCCAAGATCTAGTGTATTTGAGGCTCATTTCCAAGAGCCCTCAACACTGCGGGAAGTTAAGATTGCAATGGGCATCCTTGCACAAAATCTTGAATAGAAAAATCATAATCTTTCATTTTTAAGATCAGCTTTTTGATCCTAAAGCTAGACTTCAAAAACAATTCTCCAAAAATACAAACTAATAATAATAGCAATTTGTTTGGGTTCTACTTAACTTCAAAATTTTCGAAACACCTGAATCTGGTGCCTTGGGCATTTAGGGGTTAATCCTTAAAGGATGGAATGTTGAAAATCATCCTTTTTCCAACCGGGTGACATCATCTAAAAAAATACTCATTGGAGGTCAACCTATTGTGCAAGATCTTTCCTTTTTGCACAAAATTCCAAAAGATGAACAATTACACTTTTATCCTACATAGGAAGATTCTTTGTCATCCATCAGACAAAAATCATCCTTGGTGTCGTTTAAGGGTTATTTTATAACCTTAGTTTGCTTTAGATTGTGCTTGAATGCCATGGAGAGCTGGGTTTAATATGTGATAACTTATAGCTCACATGAAATTGTTAACCTCATATGGTCCGAATCTTTCATTCAGGCCAGTGACGGAAAGAAATCCTATCCTTTCTTTTACTGTACTGTATATCATGATCTGAAGGGGAGGGGGGGGGGGGAGGGCGGGTCTGTAAGTTAAATCAGTCAGGGAGCAGGGTACAGAGTACAGACCCGAGTCCTTTTGTTTTATGTGCTGTGAAGTGGCGGGACCTGTAAAATCCGAAGGTGGGCCTGCAAATCCGCAGTGGGCCTGTAAAAATGGGAAGTGGGCCACTCAGCATCTACTAAGCTAAGCTAAGCTAAGCTACTGTAACTTAATTGGCAGTAGCCAGGATGGGAATAATTGAATTGAATTGACAAAATTTGTGGCCCCATTGGTTGCTGCTCCTCCACATGGCATCCCTTGTAAATTAATCCACGTCCAGACTAGACCTCTCCTTCAGTTGTGGGCCACTGTTTCAGCTCTGTCCGCCTCCTGCTAGGAAAGTTGAGGGCTACTGTAGCTTACTGTACTGGTATTGTATTGTATTGGAGAACGTGCGGGACTACCTTACCTTACCTTAGTGTAGCCTGCCATTTAGATATGGTATTTTCCCTAACAAATTTAAGTTGCCAAGTGATAAGAAAAAAAATCTGGGATTCCCTTGTAAAGTTTTTTTTTCCCTTGAAACACATGGACAAATCCATTGATAAAAGGAACAAGTACACAGAACCAGAGGACAAATCCTCAGCGAAGACATTTAGATTTTCCAAAATACTTTACTAAAGCCTGAAACAACTGATGCCAGAGACAATTCCCTAGTAAATTTTGTATCACTACACAAAATAGTGAAATGAGTTTTCCTCTCACTCATTTCTTGACATTCTACACAATATGAATATGTACTATTTTTGTGTAGAAGGATGTAGTAATGCAAGATGACTATATGTGTTGCATGGGTTGGTGCACTAGTTCTTGGCCCAGGCTTAGAGAGTTGCATGGGCCTCTAATCCCTCTATGGAGACAAGTAGTGAGTCATGAAGTAACTTCTCAAGTTAAGGTAATTTGATTTTGCTATTTTGTATAAGCAACCAGGGCTTGTTTTTTTGTGGTGAAATTTCACAAAATCTGTCAAAATCTGACCACTGTGAATCTGGCCCTCCCAAATCTAGCCTGTGCAAAGAAGCCAACATAGGGGGAGCTAGTCCAAAAAAAAAGCCCTGAGGCAACAGACTCCCTAGTAAATTTCGTATCATTAGGTCCAGTGATAAGAAATTTATTGTTAGGATAAAGTATTGAGATTTAAATCCTTGGAATCTTTTGCCATTTTTATTACATTGTTAATGAGTCTAAACTATTCTCCTTTGGAGATAAAGGATATTGTAATCTATTCCTTGATTTATGTTAGAGAATTTTGTTTAATTTTTTGAGAGTCATTGACTTCTTGGGAAGTTGCTAAATTAGGGGCTTCCGCTTTCTTGGAGAGTAAAAGGGACCTCCGAACCCTCAATATTGGTTAATAATGTTATGTTTACATAAAGCAATTGAATTTGTAACTATAGTGAAAAAAAACTTGGTGAATTTTTAAAGGAAATTGCTTCAAAATTGGTTTCTATGGTATCTATAAATATTTTTCAAAATTTGACCATATGAATAATTTCTAAACCTGATGCTAAACATCTTATCTTTGGATGCAAACATCAAAAGGTTGAAGAAGTTGTATTTTAATCCCTACAAAATCAAATGACCATGGAACCTACCCAAGTGACCTCGGGTAGGTGTGTATGAAATCCTTTATTAACGGATGTTCTTCAAATTTTGATACAAGGTGTGAACATGTACCCCCTAAATGTGAATATATGTATTTTTCCAATTGAGTGCTTGAATCAAAAGTTATGCTACCTTGAATTTTGGGGGCAACTTGGCCAACTTTGGGCATAATGCACAAAACTCCTCCTATAATTTGAAATTTGGTAGGTAAGTAATTTGTTTGATATAAGATCCAAATATCCCATAAAATGACTATGTGTAGTGTAAGAATCTCACTCTAGGAGGAGTTAAAGTCTCTAGGTCCTATTAGGTAAGGTTGGAGAAAAAAATTCTTCTACCTTCAAACATTATAATCTTTCAATATGTGAGGTCAAAGTTTCTTAAAAATTTCCACACATTCCCATAGTAATCTAGTACAAATTCATACATTGAAAAAAAAACTTCATTTTTTCATTTTTCTTCTTCATTGCCCTAAAAAGTGGCATTTTTTCACAAGTTGTGCCCCAAATGTACCTTAGTCCTTTAGGATTTAAATCACATTTTAGTTTGTCATGTACTCCTTCCAAGGCCTTTAGGAGTTGAACCCTAATTTCCCAACCTACCATATATGGTCAATCTAAAATTTCAGGCTCATTTTGGTATGGGTAGTTAAATTTCTTTGACCATTTAGAAAAAATTTACGAGCAATCTTGAAGGTTAATTATTGGAAGCTTTTATTTTTCACTAAAAAAGGTGAATATTTTATTTTTGAGAGGTCCTCAAACACATATATGTACCATTAGTGAAGAGTAAAGCTAGACATTTTTACTTCATTTCCCAACTTTGAGCAAAGTTTGTCAATTTCACTTGATTTGAGATCTATATAATTGTACGTATCCATTTGCTTGGAAATGGTCCCAATAGATAGAGTGAAGTTTTTTCATGATTTTCACCATGGAAAATTTTAACATGCAAATGTTGATTTGGAGTAATTTGCGATTTCTACTCATAAAAAAATTTGCATTTTAACAATTCTAAGGTGGATTGTATAATGAGTTTGATAGCTCTTCATTGGAACTTAAGGTTTTTGGAAGTACATTTTAGTGTGCTAACACAATTTTTAGTTGTTTATGTCACCTCCAATCAAAAAAAATTCTTACATGCAAATTTCTGAAACATTGTGGGGAGGGACAACATACTAAAAATAGGAAACGTACATTTCCCTTGTTATAACCTCACAACTCCTATGCAATTTCACACTCAAAATTGGTAAGCATACTAATAAGAAAGTTCTTTAATCCCTAAATGCCCAAGCTTTTCCAAGCATGTTTTGACTATGAAAAAAGAGCATGGGCTTATAGTTATCCCCAAGAAAAAAATGTTTTTTTTTCAAAATCTAACCGTATGGATGTCTAAAGATCTTTTCATTAGTATGCATACCAATTTTGAGTGCAAAATTGCATGAAAGTTGTGAGATTATAATAAGAGAAATTTACATTTTCTATTTTTAGTATGTTGCCCCTCCCCACAATGTTTCAAAAATTTGCATGAAAGATTTTTTGGGGATTGGAGGTGACATGACCAATTAAAAAGTGTGTTAGCAGACTAAAATTCACTTCTAAAAACCTTAAGTTCAAATGAAGAGCTATCAAACTCATTACACAATCCACCTTGCAATTGTTGAAATGCAATTTTTTTTATAAGTAGAAATTGCAATTAACTCCAAATTAACATTTGCATGTTTAAATTTTCAATGGTGAATATCATGAAAAAAATTTTACTCTTTCTATTGGGACCATTTTCAAAGCAAATGGATAAGTACAATTTTTAGATCTCAAATCAAGTGAAATTGGCAAGCTTTGCTCAAAGCCAAGAAATCAAGTAAAATTTGCAAGCTTTACTCTTCTACTAAGACAAACATATGACTTTGAGGGCCTTTCAAAAATCAAGTGTTTACCTTTTTTTGTGAAAAATAAAAAATTTCAGTAGTTAACCTTTGAAACTACCCGTAACAAATTTTAAACTTATCTTAGGAATTTAACTGCCCATTGTCAAATGAGCCTGAAATTTCAGATCAACCACATATGGTTGGTTGGGCAATTAGAGGTTAAACATCTATATGGTTAGATTTTGAAAAAAATAATAATTTGCTTCATTGGGGATAACTATAAGCCTGTGTTTTTTTTTCATAGGAAAAACACTTCAAAAGGATTAGGCATTTAGAGGTCAAGCAAGTCAACATGTTTGCCATACTAAATGGATAGAGGTAGAATATTTATAAATCGATTTATCTTTTTAGCAAGGTACAAAATTAGTAACACTATCCAAAAGGAATTGTGAAAATTAGTACACTATATTAGTATTTCAAACTATACTAATTAAAATTAATATGACTTTGACAAAATTAGAGTTATTAGTGGGGATAAGTTAGGTGATGTGGACATACAAGATATGTAGGTGAGTCCAAAATTTATTTGATAGTCTTAAATCAATATTACAATTGGTAGTTCATTTTTGAATATTGGGAAATTGATATATGAGTGAAATGTTGTTTTGCATTTCTTGTTTTTCTGAGTTGAGTTTGAGGAACCTAATGAGTTCTTTGTAAGAGTGTTTTGAGGGGAGGACCAATATTCTTGTGGAAGTAAAAAGGGGTTGGAAGTGTTGTGTGCATGTGGGAGTTTCTGATATGGTATGTTGATTTGACTTTGAAAATTGTAATTCAATTCATGAGCACTAGAGATTCAAGACTAAAACAATGTGTTTTTCAAGTAGAGTTGGTAAGTGGTGGATGTAGTTGATGTGGAGGTCTTTTGGTTCAATGAATTGTCTTTTTTTCAAATAATTATGTTGGTTAGGTGGATTCATTATAAGTCATTGTGTTTGCATGGAAGTATACTAAGCTTAGTATACGAGTGTCCTTGAAAGTGTGTGTAAGAAGATATGTTTTGGTAGTAATGGTAGTTGGACAATATTATGATTGCTAGGTTGTTTAAGTTTGATTGTGAGGCCATTCTAGCCCAATCTATTGCATATTTTGTATTGAGTTACAAGTGGGTGAACAAGTCTATGTCCACTCTTTTGGTGGATGTAGGTTGGGTCTCTAGAGTCAAAGATTTTAACACATGGGGAGGGGGAAGTTGAAGATTTGAAGTTAAATTGGGTAGATTAGTGGGGATGAAAAGTAGAAATGCATAATGTAGAAGAAAGAGATGAAATGTGAGAGGATTTAGTTGGGTATGTGAAATTGATATAAGTACATCTTATTTGGTTTTGGTATTTTGTAAGAATATCTTTTACACAATCAAAGTAGTTCACTTTTGAAGGGTTGGATGGATGGCCCAAGAGCAAGATATGATGTAGTATTGTTGTGGTAGTGGATTCATAGCCATTGTAGTTGTATTTCTGTAAGGTTTGTAATATGTTTTTCATTCTCATCATAAAGTAGTGCCTTATTTGTTAAAAAATGTAGGATAGGTGTTGTATTTGGATATTCTTCTCCAAGTAGCATTCAATAGTTGAAATGTATATTAGTAGTAATGGGTAGATGGGATAATGTAGTGTGTATCTAATGTAGTGTATGTCTTTATGTTTGTTTGTTTGTTTTTGACACAAATGAAATAAAATTTCATTGCAAGAGAAAAAGATACAAGCCTGCCAACCACAAGTGGCTTAGCAATGTGTCTTTATATTGAAGTGCATGGAAGTGATTGTCAATTAGTTTTTTGATGTTTTAACTTTGTCATATTTTATAATATAAGGGTAGGTTGTGATTAGTTGTGGTTACATAGTTTATGGAGAGGAATTTGTCAGGAATAATCCATTTTGTTATAAGTTGGTGTAGACATTGAGTCCTCTAACATTAGAAGAATGTATTGTATTTTGTAATGTTTAGGTAATATCTCTGGGTAATTTGAGATGGGTTGGATAAGTGGTGATGGTTGATGTGTTTGCGGTAGAGTTTTTGGTGGGGTTAATTGTAGTAAGGTTGTTTATGTATTATGGTGTAAACATCCTATTGTTTTTATGTCATGAGCATGGATATAAGTAATAAAGAGAGTATTTGGTATTGATAAAAGAGTTGAGATCTTATTTGGAGAAATTTGCATATACTTGCAAACCTCTCTTATTGCATGGGAACGGTGGGGAGTAGGTTTTAGTAATATGCACATAAAGAAGCTCTAGTGCTAAGGTCAATTATTTCAACATGCTTATGTTGTATAGAAATTATGTTTGATTGGTGGCTAATCTAAAAAAATAGTTGGTTATTAGTCCCAGTCTAAAACAAACAACACCCTTAATGGTTATTGCAATAGACTTTATGTACATAATGAGGATGCAAGTAAAGAACTACAATTGTTTATGCTAGTAGTGAATTTGTAATATGAGAGGTTTGATTGTAAGTGGTGCAAGTGTTCCATATTTTTTGAAAAATTGGAGTGGTATGATGAGGGAATTGTTTGTGTACATGGTGAGTTGGTCTAGGGAAGTGATTTGTTTAGTGTCTCATTAGTAATTAAATTGAGGTGTGTCATAGGAAAAAATACTCGTCAAAGTCCTCCATATTTGGAAGTATATAAAATATTTATTTTCAAGATGTGATAAGTTCAAAATACAAAAATAAAACCCTAAAATGCAAGTATTTGGGACAAAAAACAAATACATTTTAAAATATAGGTTTCATGAAATTTTTTAAGTTTGCATAAAAAATAACAATGTTTAACAATAAGAACTATAGAAAGTATTCATACAGTCCTGATTTCAAAACTATTTATAGATATTTTTCAAATGAAAATTCAAAAATTTAACTTCAAAAATCACCAAAATGCAATTTCTATCTCTAGAATTTTATTTATGATTGTTAAAAATTGAAGTTTCTGTTTTCTTGTGAAAAAAGGTATTAAATTTAATAATGTAAACACCAACACTTTCTCCAAATAGTAAACTTTACAACACTAGGCAAGTACTAAACACTTTGTGCTCTTTTTGTTATAATGTTTTTTGACCTTATAAATTTCACTTTTTAATATAAAATTAGAAAGACAAACCAATCTAATTTGCATACGAGAAAACATGATAAAAAACCTTCCCCGATAATGTTGCCAAAGTTGAGCAACAACTAAAAAACAGTTAATTGGATCTTTAGGGATCATCCTTAAAGGACAAAGCCTATGAACATGTTTGCAAACTTCAAAATCCTTTGATTGTATGGCCAATTTTGCTATTCTACACAATAAGTTTTAACATTTATCTATTATTGGAAAGATTATTTGTTAATAAGTCATATATATATATATATATATAATGAAATTAGCTTAGTTTTCTTCAGAAAATTTGAATGAAATTTTCATGCCAAAAAATTGATGAAAAGTTCTAATATTTCCAACACAAATATATAAAATAGTACAAATCAAAGTTTTATATCATCCTATTTTTAAAAAATAACCTTATAGACTCTTTACTTTACTTTGCATTAAAAAATTCATTTTTAGGAGTCTTGGTATTTTTTGAAGTCTAAAGTTGAACATACAATAGACATGAGAATACTCATATCATTAGTTTTAATTCTTTTTCAAAAGCATCAAAATCACTTTAAATGTTGAAGAGAAATTTCAACCCCTAAAGTTCTTTCATGTTTAGAGGCCCAAAACTATCTCAAAATAGTAGTCTCCAAAGCAAGGATAAAATTGTCATCTATATTTATCTTTAACAAATCCAACTATAGGATCCTTTAGTTAACTTGTTAGAGTACACACTTCTAAAATTTTAGAATAAGAAACCTTACCAATTGCAAGAGCATGATGTTTGGATATCAAAGAGAAGTATTTTCAACTCTTCCCAAACAGTTAGATATCATCTTTCAAACTTTTTTACCCAAAAATGTGTAGATCCTATAACTTGCAACTCTCCATAATGTGTTGAAGAAATAAGTTTAGAATACATATAATTAAAATAAAAAAATAAATATTCATGTTTGAAAAAAATAGTAAGTAGAAAGAAGTAGAAAATGAATAAAAATACTACATTGTAAAGACTTTAATTATGGAATCAAAATATGGCAATCCCAATGTTTTAATTTTATATTATACAATTTACATCCTATGTTTTTACTTTTTTCAAAAATATTGAAAATTCAGTTAAATAGAGGACTTCAATGTTAATTTTAGAATACATATTCCATAACTACCTGCACACTAAAATTCCTCATAACTTTCATTGTATTTATCAAAATGAGATGATTCAAAGCTTTCCACATATATATTAATCTAGAAAACCAATTTCAAAATTTTATTTCTTAAAAAGTATTTTTAGCTACCTAAGCTATCCAAGCTCCAAAAGAAACTACATATAGTACAATAAATTTTTAACCATGCTAGTTGTGAAAAGTTATGAAAATTGTTTCAAATTAAAGCTACTCCTTGACCATATGTTGTTTGAAAATTTCAAAGAAAAGAAATGAAAACTTTGTTTGTAAATGGATGACCAAAAACATTTTGTTGCCAAAAAAATGGCTTGTCCTTTAGGGGTTAATAATACAAAATCAAAAGTCCTATGATGTACTCATTTAATTCAATGTTATAGGTATACCATCAATAAAAGTGTACACAAAAATTGGATGAAAGAACATCCATCCCTAGTATAAACTAAAACTATTAGATCATCTATAAGCCATTTTCTAGCTATAGCACCTTTACAATAACAAGGTTGATGGATTTCATGCATCATCAATGAAGCAAGAGTAATTACATATGATTGTCTGATTTCATTGAAGTTCCAAGCAGATACCTTCTACACATAGTATTTATAAGTGGTGTAAAACTTCAAATAGTGAAATGGAAAAAATGTCTATTGAAGAATTATGAAATGGTAGGTAGAGTGAAATCATAGTCAACCGTAATCTTTACAAAATTTTGTAGAGAAATATTATCATTCTCGTAAGTGGATTTTTTTTCTTGCAAAACTAAAAAGAGAAAAGATTTTCATGATGAAATGTTGAAGATAGTAAAGAGCTTCTTTTTGAAGATTTTATTCCTATTTATTTGAAGGTAAAAAAAGATCATATGCTTACATTTATTTATATAAAAGATTTTCAACCTCAATGTGACTATTTTCTTCAATTGTATAGCTCAAAGTGTGAAGAAATTTTAGAGCTTAATGATAACAAATAGACTAGATTCAGGCAAGTCAGTTTGACTCACTTTTGAAAATTTGTATGAAATATAAGTTTGAGGAGACAAGAAGGAGAGATTTGAAAGCAAATAAGCAAGATATTGCAAGTGGGTATCAAGCCATTTTATGTTGACCTTCATTGTACCCTCGATCACCCACCTTTCTTCTTCACGATTTCAATCACCAAGAACTACAAACAAATTGCACCCTTGATATCTACCAAACTTTCAAATGTACTCTACTAGTACATAGTGACCCCAAAGTAGCATATGGCATAAACTAGGTCTTGTATTGTATATAAGTTAGTTGCTTGGGCATTTGGAGTTATGTCTCCTTCAAATCCATTTGTACATGAGTAGCAAAGTATTTTGAAGAGCCCACTTTAAAACATGTCCCTTCAAGTGGGGCCTAATGTAAAAATTTGGCCCTTGTTGTAGAGTGATTTACTATTGTATTTCATGACCTCTCCTAGCTAATTTGGGGTCCTTGGTACCATAAATGAAATCAGATTTTCCAAATTTGATCATCCATGATAAATAATATATTCTCATGTTTTCCCCCAATGAAATGAAATGTTTTCCCTGTAAGCTTGCCGGTCACATTTGCCATGAATTGGCACCTTGAATTACCTCTCTGCTCAAGAGAGCCTTTCAAAACTGAGAGGCTCAATGGAAATCGTCCATGTGTTTCAAGGAAAAACAAAACAAAACAAACTGAGAGGCTCAGCAGCTCCTTGTTCACTAAGCTTGCAGAGACTTGGACCCTTATTGATAGATTAGTTGTCATTGATAGATTCTCAGTAGATCCATCGACCATCAGCTGTTGCTGGTGCTCTTGTTGACGTTGATATCCGAAACCCGTCTGTTTGCTCATTCATTTTGTGCTCGACCGTTTTCTCATGGGATGCGGATTATTGACAAGTCCAAGCAGAGCGGACATCCACCTGCTTCAAGCAATTGAATCGATCAGTGGATGAGTCGACCTCCATTGAGCAATTGAATTGATCGGGGACGAGACTAACGTATTGACCAAGGAAAGATATTCCAAGTGATGTTTACTGATGGAGAATGGATATACCATTGACACTCTAACTTAACTTTCTTTCTACCACGACTCTCTTGCTTGATGGTCTGTTCCATGTAAGAAAGGAAATGGGAATTGTACAATTAGATTTCTTCCAAATAAAAGTATCGAAAATGAATTGATATGAAAAAAGATTGCATTTTTTATGTTCATGCAAAATGATGTTGAGTTGGTCATTGACTCTTGATGGGTATTATGCTACTCTTTACAAAGCAACAATTACTTGAATTGAAAATCATGGTTTGGCCCTAAAGTCTGAAGGGCTTTTTTTCATTAAAAAATGCTCAAAATTGCTATTTATTTTGTAAAGAGCAAAAACTTTATAATTTTTATTTATTTTTCCATATTTCACAGTAGGATTTGGCACTAAACTAGTATAAGTATGTGTGGAAGAAATCTCAGGAAACTTTGGCCTTTGAAGGGAAAACTAAATTGTTGGTAGCTTTCAGATGGAATTGAAATGTTCACACTAATGTCAACGGTAAAATTGTTCTAGTAAGCATATTAAAACTTGTGGAAATTTCCTTTTCTGAATTTAAAAAAAAAAATTGAGTTAAAAATGAATCCAATACATTGTTATCTCAAGAAGATGCTATGATTGCCCACAAAACAAGAAGTTCCATAACTTTCACATCACTAGTCCAAATGGAATGAATCAAAGCTTTTCATATAGACAAGAAAATAGTCTATTGTAGGAAGGGGGAAAAAAAGAACAATTCAAAAAAAAATTTGGATTATTTTTGCTACCCATGACCTAGTTTTTGTGAATAGGATGGCATAACTTTTGTTTCCAGGTATCCATTGAAATAAAAAATTATATTCTCCAAAAGCTCATATGATTTTATATTTGAAAAAACCATTAAAAAATCAAGAAAAAAAATCGAGATAGTAAGAGCCTACCCCAAATCTATTTTGTCTCACATGCATTAGGGCAATTGGAATTCAAGGGTTAAAATGAACATTTTTGCAATGCTCTTGATTGTTGACCAAAGTTGGAACTTTCAATGGAATATCCAACTCATGGTAGGAATCCAATGTTGCAAAGTTCCCATTAACCCCTAAAGAACCAAATAGCATTTGGAGGCATATAGCTTTTTTGGTCATCCATTTATGAACAAAATTTTAAATTGTTTTCTTCGAAATTTTCAAATAATATGTGGTTGAGGAATAGCTTTAAGTTGCAATAATTTTTCTAACTTTTGACTAAAAAGGTTTTGTTTGATATGTAGTTTCTTTTGGAGATCAAGTAGTCCAAGCAACTCTGAAAAATAACTTTTTTTAAGAAATAAAAATTGAAAATTGGTTTTTGAGATTATATATATGCAGGAAACACTAAATCCTCCATTTTGGTTAATGAGATGAAAGTTATGAGGAATTGTAGTTTGTGGACAGCCGTGGAATTTCTACTCTAAAATAAACTATGAAGTCCTTTACTTATCTCAATTTTCAATATTTAAAAAAATAAATAAAATCATAGGATGTAGATTGTTATATTACAACAATACCACCATTGGAATTGGAATTTTTCAATTCTATAAATAAATTTTTAACAATTTCAGATTTTAAATCATTCTCTACTTCTTTCCACCTACTATTTTTTTCAATCATGAATATTCATTTTTCTTTTTGAAATTTTTATAAATATTTCCAACTTATTTCATCAACACACCATAGAGATTTGCAAGTTATAGGATCTACATAGTTTTAGGTAAAAAGTTTGAAAGGTGAATTCTAACCATTTGGGAAGAGTTGAAAGTATTTTTTTGGAAACATAAGTATCATAATCTTATAATTGGTAAGATTTCTTATTCTGAAATGTTAGGAGGGTGTACTATAATATAAATGAAGATTTTAGCTTTGATTTGGAGACGAGTATTTTTGACACACTTTTGGACCTTTAAAAATGAAAGAACTTTAGGAGTCAAAGTCAAGTTCTAAACATGGATTTATTTGTGGGCAATTTTTGAGTTGTGATATTGAGAAAAGAAATTGAAATATCTTGCAAAATAGTGCCCATTTCTAAATGAATAAGTCACAAAAACTCACAAAAATATTTCAAATAATATCTTCACATGTGGATGATTTGATGTTTTTTTAATCTATACTCTAAATATTTATGATTGTAAATAATTTCATCACGTCATTCAAATATCATGAATGACACTACCTTGATAACTTAAAATAATTTTCAAGAGATTATAAACTCTTGAAAATTATAAAAGCATGTGCACCACATCTCACACACCAGTAAGTGTCTTGCCACCAATTGTTGCCATGGTCAATTGCAGTGCAATTGGTGGTAATTCTCTAATGGCATCAAAGTAAGGTTTCTTCTTCTTTATTTTACCAAGTGGTTTTCCTACACCTTTGGGTTCATTTTGAAATACAATCCTCATTTTTTAAACCCCTAAAGGACCAAATGACTATTGAACATATGCATATGATCTCAGGTAGGTGCATATGAAGTCATTTTTTAAAGTATGTTATTCAAATTTTGACACAAGGTGTGAATGTGTATCCCTTCAATGAGAATCTAATTTTTTTTTGATGGGGTGCCCAAACCAAAAGTTATGCGACCTTGAACTTTTGGGGCAACTCGGGGAGCTTCAAGAAGCACGTGCAAAACTCCTCCTATAATTTTGAAATTTGGTAGATATATAATTTATATGATATAAGATGGAAATGTCCAAAAAAATAAACTTGTGTCGTATAAAAATCTCATTCTAAGAGGAATTAAAGTTTTGCTGGCCATAGTGGGCAAGGTTTGAAAAAAAAAATTCACACATTCCTATAGTAGTCTAGAACTTGTATGGTTGAATTTTGAAAAAATTACTTTTTTTCATTTTTTTCTCACTGCCCTTAAAAGTAGTAGTATTTTACAATTTGTGCCTAATATGTGCTTCAATCTATTATAGGTTAAAACAACTAACTTATCAAAGTCATACTAATTTTTCATAAAACATATAACCTTCAAGGGTCATAGCAAGGATTGACAAGACACATCCATGGCAACCCAAATTTAGCTAGAATTACACACCATGGGTTTCTCCGTCAGAACAAAAGAAAGTCACACTATTTGAGGTCTACATAAAGTAATGCAAGCTCAAATATATAATAGAATCACCCATGACCAGTTAGAACCCACGGTCAATACATAGGTAATGGGAAATTCAACAGAAAGATGGCTGATAAGTAACCATTAAGTTTTGGGTTTCCCACCATCTTTTAGCCATCACTGTAGTGACACATGTGCTTTGTTTTGCGAGCCAAATTAGTCTTTAGATGAACAGTGATGGAAGAATCTATGTATTGAGGATGGGAGCAAGCCAACTTTTGGCTTCTAAAATTCATAACAATTTAAATTTAAGAAAAAAAATTATGAAAATTTGACAACACCCATCATTTCTATCTCTCTACATGGCAAAAAATTAACAATACCTTCTACTACTCCAGATCATGCACAAAATGCTTAAGTGTCTGGTAATGGGTGGTTCTACTGTAATTGTACTGTACAAATTTCCACCATTTTTTTTGAGTAGTGATGCTAATTTTGTGGTGACTGTACTTTTCACTGGTAGGATGAATAGTGTAGGGAAATTGGCATTGACCACAACTGAACTATAGGCTGACTGAAGTGAAGGTTGACTGAATATTGAAGGGACCAAAAAAACAGAGAATATTAAAAAAAGTTAGACATTATTGAATGCCCTGTCCTGACCATGATTTCAGGGCGAAACTGAACATTTGCTTGGAGCTCCATGAGTTATGTGACCTCATCGTGCCCAAATTAAATTGAATTAAAAAATTTGTCGCTGGTCCAATGGAAGCCAAGACCAACAAGGAGATGTGGTAGCCTGCAGCAAGTCCTACTGAACTTATGCTATTTTCATGGGGTTCATTTCATGCTTAAATTAATTTTATTCCTAATGTGTATAAATAAATATATCCCCCGAAAATCTTCCAGGTGGATTTAAGACCTGCTGCCAGTATTTGGGACAATCTCAAATTTGTAATAATATCAAAAGTCTACCTTCCACTGAATCCACTCCCCCGGTCACGCTAATCACATTCCAAAAGAAAGGAAAATAGATGCAAAATATAGAAATAATGTCATAATGTCAACTGAAAAGAGACATAATTTGGAACCAATGGAAACATGGGTTGTGCTGGTTGTACTTGTTCTCATTTTTCTTTGCAATTGAACTTTTGTCAATTTGTGTCCCAAAAAACAACCACAAAAAGAAATCGCATTGAGTTAACCCCTAAAGTTCCTTGACTATGTTTTCACCAAAAACGTTCCAAAACTGCCATTTTTAGCACAAGTATCAAATTTAAGAAAAAAAACATTTTTGAACACATGTAACCGTATGATCTTGTAGTAAGTTGTTTTGAAAGGATGTGGAAAAAATTTCAAAAATTTCCACCGTGTGGATTGGAAGATATTAACATTTGAAGTGACAAAAATCAATTTTTTTTCCCTGCAAAAAACCGGGCAGCAGCACTTCAGAAGGTCACATTTATATGAAAAAATGTCCAAAATGGTGGTGCATATTTGGATTCTTTTTTCAAGGCAAGTTGGCTATGTTCTTGAAAATTTTCGAATCATTTGGAATTGTACAACATATAGGAAAAAAATAGAATGTAGAAAGAAGTAGAGAATAATTCAAAATACTAAATTGTCAAAAATTTAATTATGGAATTGAAAAATTCCAATCCCAATGGTTTTAATGTTGTAATAAACAATCTACATCCTCTGATTTTATTTTTTTCAAAAAATATGGAAAATTGAGTTAAATAAAGGACTTCAAAGTTTATTTTAGAGTGCAAATTCCTTAACTGCCTGCAAACTGAAATTCCTCATAACTTTCATCACATTGATCAAAATGGACTGATTCAAAGCTTTCCCCATATACATAAATATAGAAAACCAATTTCAAATTTTCATTTCTGAAAAAAGTGATTTTTTCAGATCTGCCCGAGCTGCCCGAGTTGAGAAACAAACAACATTTTGCATCATAACTTTTTACTTGTATACTCAAATGAAATGAAATTTAGCATGCATCAAAGATATTCCTCGTCCACACCTTGTCAAAAAAATTCAGCCTAAATGAGTCAAATCTCCGCTCACGTGTACCTGCCCAAAAAAGTTATGTTGCCAAAAACACAAGGCCGGTCCTTTAGGGATTAAGTTAGCAATAATTCAATAGGAGTATGATTCTTTGGGAAATTGATTCACAGGACATCCCGTGGAGTCCTACCTGTTCCTACCTTAATCATCGCTGAGACACTCAATGCAATGGTTAAAAAACACGGTGATTTAGGCCTTGCATAACATTGTTTAGCAATGTGGCAGGGGTTCCTTTTGCACTCTTGAAAAAGGAACCCTAGAGTGAACAAAATTGTCTTCTATGGCTCTGCAGCCAATCCCAATCTTTGAATTAATTGATAAGTCTCTCTTCCCTAGGCATTTAGCAACACACACCTAATTAATACCTTTCCAGCATGAGGAGGACCATTGCTTGGTTATGTGTGTTGGGCATTGACCCACCCATTGACAAGCAACAAACTATTTTCCAAGTATAACTTATGCAGATGATACCTCATTCATTCTAAAAGGTGAGGAATGAAAATTATTTTGGAGTTTTGTGCCTCTGGTTCGATGTACCTTTTCCCCTTGCAATGGAAATTGTCCATGTGTTTCAAGAAAAAAAAAAAAAAAAATTATTTTGGAAAATGTAAATATCTTCACTGAGGATTTGGTCCTCTAGTTCTGAGTACTATTTCCTTTTATCAATGGAATTTGTCCATGTGTCTCAAGAGAAAAACAAAAAAGTAAGGAAGCATCAGCCCAAAATTTGTTCAATATTTTGGACCAGTTTTGCCAAGCCCCAGGATTGGAACTAGGGCTTTTTTTTCCTTTTTTTTAATTTTTTCCTTTTTTTATGAATAACCAAAGTAGAAATACAAAATGTCATAGTGGTGCTCCAAATTTCAACATTCATCCATATATTGATTAGGCTTTAGAGGACCATTGTCCTTCCAGAGGACAAATGGGATTTCGGGTAGGTACCTGTAGTCTCAATTTTTGTCTTTATTTTTTGAAATTTTTTATGAAGATAGAAAAATTAATTAGCTTTGTGGGAATATTACTATTCTTCATTTGGTGCCCGGGATCAAAAGTTTTGCCCAAATTAAAAAATTTAAAAAAGGGTATGTAGTTGTTGAAAATGGTTAAATTTGACTCTTTGTGATCCTGACAGGAAGTAGTTCCTTTGGTTCTTTGTATTGTTTCCCTTATCAATGGAAAGGATCCATGTGTTTTAAGAAAAAAAAGTTAAGCCCAAATAAGCTCAAAATAGGGGAGAGAGGAGGTAATAAAACAAAATTCAGAAATTTGAATTTTTTTATTTTTATTTTTTTCCTCATAGATTTTGTTTTTGTATACATGAAAATACTTGATTCATTCCATTTGGATTTGTTATGAGAAAGTTACGATGGTACTAGCATGTGAGCCCAAGAATGTGAGCTTATGAGCAGTGAACCTATATTATAGGTACCTATAATATAGATACCACACATTATAGAAGGTGTATGTATCATAAACACATATAATATGGGTATTTGTTATATATATATATCCTATAATCAAAGATGGTTTCTATAGTATATATACCTATAACATAGGTGTGTAGTATTATAGGCTCATGGGCTCTCACTCCTATGCTCACATTATAGCACCCCTTGAGAAAGTTATGGGCAATCTTGTTTTCTGGACAATTAGAGCATCTTCTTGAAAAAATAACTTGTAGGATTCATTTTTTAATGCAATTTCTACAATTTAAAAAAAGGTCCTCATGGTTTAATTTTCTTGATAGAAAAATCTCACCATTGGGATCAGTGCATTTTAATTCCATCTTTACCCCTCACCGCCAAAGGCCCTAACGACTCCAAAAACAGCATTCCTTTTGAAGTGTTATAAATGTAAATTTTAAGAAGTTATAGAGATCTCAACCGTACGATCTTGTAGTGCACTTGTTGTAGATGACGTGTACCAAATTGGGTGTCATTTGACCGCATAGATTGAAAGATTATAATGTTTTAGTGTTGAAAAAGGATGCTGAAATTTTCCCAAATAAACATTTGGAGGCGAAATTCTTTTTCTAAATCTACTCAAATGAATAAACTTTAAACTAATAAGTGATTCAAAATCACCATATAAAAAAATTGATGAAAAAAAATATCATATAATTGACACATTGTGTTTGCAAAATGGCTTTGAAATGTCAAAAAATAGGAAGAAAAGTTGCAAAAAACACATTAAAAACTGAACCTCCTCCTACTAAAATGCTTCTTAGTCACTCATAACTTCTAAGATGGATATGAAATTTTGTACACACTAACTAGACAAGTATGCACAACTTTTCCAAAAAACATTATTGGAACAAACATTGTATGAAGAAGAAACAAGCCACTGAAGTTCACTCTCATTCAAAAATGTCGGGATTTTGAACTTCGAATTGCTCCCAAAAATTCAAAACAACTTGGATTGGTATGAAAAATCTACCACAACAACTAGACTTCAAGGGGAACACAATCCAACAAATTTGATTGAAAACGAAGATTGGATGAAGGAGATACAAGCCCCCGAAATTGCAGCCATCAAATGCAGTTTGGTGAACTTGAATTGAACTTGTGAACTTCGATTGGCTTCCAAAAATTCTGTACATCTTGTATTGATCTGAAAATTTTACCACACAAACTAGAAGAGAGAGCTCAAGTATTCCAACAAGTTTTATTGGATTCGGACATCTGATGAAAAAGTTACAAGACTTTGAATTTGACCTGAGGACACTTTTTGTCCCCTTCAACAGTGAGGCGTTACAGTAGACTATGTCTTGTGTGCATTTAGGTCTTGGCTTTGGTCAATCATTGTTTGGAATGTCCTATGCTCATTAATTTTGTTGTGATGAGCTTGTTCATTTGTGCCAAAATTTATTGGATTAAAAAATTCATAGAATTTATAATAAGTTTATGTAAATAGCAAATTTTTTTGCTCTATAAGTTTTCAACTATGCATAAAATTGGCTCCCTTGCCCTCAAAGGGTTTGACACTCACTAGACATGGATGATAAGTACTCCTAGCCTCTGAAAATATTCTCCTAACATTGAATTCTAGTATGTCAAGCAATGGCCCTTCAAATACAAATTTAGCCTATTTTATCCTAAAATCCATCTAGTGACTGGTCAATTGACAATTTGTGAAACAAATTTGGTGAGAAAGAGTTGAGAGACAAAAAATCCAAAGACTCTCCAAAAATAGATGTAAAATTTGAGGATGTTAAGTTTCTCAATCAATGATGCCAATGCTCTCAACCCTTTCAACCAATTATCCCCTTAAGGTAGTCCGAAGTCAAAATCTCCTAAAATACAAAAATTTGTTATAAAGTGCAACTAATAGAATAAACAAATACACTATGAGAGACTATGTCATTGTAGTATTGATTGTTCTTTTTCTAAATATGTACCAAGTTAAACTTCTTTACATGTAGCCTCTATCAATGGAAGGCCTATTCCCCTTCAATCCAAAGCCAATAATTAGTGGCATCTTTCAAACAAAAGTTAAGAGATCAAATTTGAAATGTTATTTTTTTGAAAATAATTCTAAAATATAATTATGGATTGAATTGAAGTTGTATTCACAAGAACTTTTTAAGTTGTACATTCAAAAAATACAAATTTAACTACAGATAGACTATTGTTGGTTCTAGGGATTCATTCTTGAAGCAAATTGCATTGCTCAATTTGACCCTAAAGTCCCAAAGTCCCAAAGTTTCCTTAGAAGACACTTGGGATTACGAATAGGCTATTATGACCTAAATTTTAGACATGAAATTTTGGAATTTTTATCAATGATTTAGTTTTTCCTTTGAACTTATACATACTTTTACTTTCCAATTGTTTGAAGAATGGAAATAAAGTCTTTTTTTTCTTTTTTTTTTCTAGATTCTCAATTTCATTCTTCAACATGAATTTCTTACATGCCAAAGTCTTAAGAGAAAAAAATTAAGTTAAGAAGATTTAATGTCTTATAATCTAGTCATGCAAGGTGGAAAAAATAATTTTCTTCACTTAAAATGCAAATTTCTTACAATCAGCATGGTACTAGTTTTTGAAATTTCTTCCACGGATTCTTATAATATGTCTAGTGCAAGATCCCATGGTTAAATTTTTAAAAGAATAAATTTTAAAGGTTTTACTCTTTGCAATAGAATTGACAATTTTGAAGGCTTTCTTGTGGAAGAAGCCTTGGGACTTTAGGGATTACTATACATTGCCATATCACAATATGCAAAGTATTATAACTATGCAATCAAAACTAGAAATGCACATTGACTCATGAAAATCAAGGAGGAAAATTAAGAAAAAAATAATAATTTCCTTCTAAATGTATGAGTACAAGAACAAATTACATATATATATATATATATATATATATATATATATATATATATATATATATGACCTATGAACAATAAGACCATGTCACAAAATACTCTATATTATTTTTTGCATATGCCTTGAGGAGAAACACTCTTTTGAAAATTTGAATCAAAAATCCTTCACAAATATAGAAATGATGCTTGGAGCATTCAAGCACACTTTGTTTTATTAGTCATTCAACTTTGTTTGTTCTCAAATAGACTTTGTTTTATTAGTCTATGTAGTCAATTGTTCAATTAATCAATAAAAGAGTGTTGTAGAGTATCCACAAAATCAATAGTAGAAATAGTGGCCTTTGTTAAGTGTTAAATATTCTATTGAAGACCATTGCATGACAAAGCAAACCACCATCTTGATTTCTAGTAAAACCTTCTAACTACCCATACAACACTAGCATTAAGGCTCTTTCACCCCCCAAAAATAGCAATGTAAACTATAAAAATAAATGTAGGATCTTGAAGTTATTTTGATGGACATCAACTTCAAAAATTTAGAGCCTCTAATCTTATAAAATTTAGGAGATTATACAATTCAAATGTAATATTTTTTCACAAACATTTGTTCATTCATTTAAATAAATTTTCTAAGGAAAAATTCATGAAAATTATATTATATTGTATATTTGTATTTGGAAGGGGAGAGAATTTTGAATTCCCTTAAAATCAAATAGACTAAAAGTTCTTAAACTTTCAAAATAGATGAAAAAAGGGTCATATTTATTCAATGTGTAAGTGAGTGACCAACTAAGAAACCACTTGAATATAGTTATGCAAATAAGCTCTAAGTAGTGTGAAGGCTCCTTGTAGAAACAAGAAATTCTACTATGAGGTATTTTTTATGATACCACAAGCACTCTATCATATGTTTCGTCACATTTAGCATAGGAAAGTCATATGTGGATGTTGTCATGTTTCTAGTCATAGAAGATGAAGCCTTGATGGGAACAATTTAGTGAATATGTTCCATAAGACTACTAGAGACATGTGCATAGTCAAAAGACCTATTTGACTACAAGTAGTCAAGTATATAAGTAGGATGGGAAAACCCCAATCTATAATTAATATAATTTTGCTCGATTTTTCTTACTATATTTTGGTATTTTTTTATTTTTCATGTTTTTCAAGCTTCATTTTTCCAAAAACCTATTTTCTTTAAAACTATGATGTACATATTAGAAGTGAACAATTCAGACTAAAAAGTTGGCCTATATTATTATTATTACTACTAATATTTTTATTTGAAAATCTCTTGGTTTGTTACTTTTTAAATTGACTTCCTCTTTAAATTGTTTTATACCTCTTCTTAGGGTTTGCTTCTTATACAACTTTCCCCTTCAAAACCATTGTATCCGATTCAGAGGTAAGGATCTCCTACTACTCTAGTTCATTCATTTTTTTTTGCTTTTTATTTTTTCTTTGAAGCACCTCAATATTAAAACAAATCCCCCCTTTAAAATATTTCCCTCTTCTTTTAAAGAATTGTTCTCTTAAGACATATTATTTTCAAAGTATAGTGATGGATTTAGAGGTAAACAACATCTATTGTTGTGGTTTTCAAACTATATTTCTACTTTTTCTTCTCTTTAATGTCTCTCATTTCAAATTTATTTTGCCCTTTTCTTTAGAAATTTAATTTTCTCTTCTAAACCATGTTGTCTAGTTGGAATGTTAACATACTTAACCTATAAAGGACATTCCGTGCCCTTTGAGTGTTGTGTCTGATGAATAATTGAAATTGCGGAGCATCAATCAACAACATTTCGAAAATTCGACTCGTTTTCTCCCTCCTAGCAAACATAGCACGTGTTGATCCTTGTTTCAATTTGTAATTTGTAATCAATGAGAGGTTGTGATCAACATGTGTAGAAGACATCTTGCTTGTTTTCCATAGTTACTTGAGAGAGAGTTTTGCATGGTTTATGAAGAATCATCATCTCTAGAGTTGTAGAAGAAACTTGCTTAGTCTTCAAATTCCTTGGTTTGCCTTATAAGGGATGAAATTGTCCTTTGAAGGTTAAATCTAAGATCTATTGGTTAGAAAAGTGCTATTTATATTATAAGTCCCCAATGTAAGACATTTCATCTATTTCTTTATTCCTAATTTTTATAATTGCCAATTACTTTTCCTTGGTTTCAATTTTTTTTCAATTACTACAAAGACTAAAATATGTTCAATTTTCATTCGAAATCCTAAATCTTGAAAAATATTATTCATTTGTTTAAGTAGCCATGAGAAATAGAATGAAAGTAGTTCACTATTTATATCTTAAATGCCCTTGGTAATGGTGATCAAGTCAAAAAGTATTGTTAAGTTCAATTTAGCCATTTTATAATGGATTGGTAAATTTTTGATATTTATGATGTGTGGAGTAATAAGTTTAGAAAAAATGCTATTTTTTACATAAATTTGAATAGAAACAAAAAATTATTGAAAAAATTTAAAGTGTGGTTTGGAAATAAATTTATTTTAATAATAATATATATCACAATGTATGAAATTTTTGATCCAAAATAAAATATTGAAAGCAAAAAAATAAATGCAATTTAATCTACAAAATATTTTTTGAATAAGATATAAATTCAAATGAATTTCTTGTAATATTTTGAAATTTTTATTCTTACATATGGATTTTGCAATTAGAAGGATTCATGGAATCTTTGGATTTTTCGAATTTTCGAAGTGGCATAGAAAGAGGAAGTATTTGGCTTCATTTTTTTAGCTTCAATTAAATACCAATTTATGTTTGAATACTTGCTTTTGTGACTTCAAATATTTTATTTACATTTCAATTTCAAGTTACTTCTTAAGCCCCTCAAAGACTGAGCTTTCAAGTTTTGACTAAGCAATGAATGAAAGCAGGTCTTATAGGCCCAAACTTTTGAAAACTTGTTCATCCATCCAAATGCTTGTAGGTTTTTGTGAAACTAATTTTTTAACATTTTTATGGGAAAAATCTTTAAGAAAATTCTTAAGGAATATTTTGTATTTTGAAAAGTTTAAACATATTTCAATTCAATTACATAGTACTTCTTTTTCCTTGTTAGAACCCCCCCCCCCCTTCAAGAATGAATTTAAATGAAAATTTAATAAGGAGAACTTGGAATTCTAACTTTAAAAAAAGATCTTTGTAAAATCTCCATAGTCAATCCTCAATCACTCTTACAGAAAGAATTCAATTATGAAATTTCAAATTTCATTGATAAACATTGGTAAGGACTTTGGTAAATCTAACATAATAGATTTGATTTATAGATCTTGATTTACAATCTATTTTTGGAAGTTGTCATTAAAGACTTCTTTTAAAGGTGAATTTTTGCATTCAAACAATTTGAAATTTAGACAATCATTTGGTGCTTGAGTAATTATTCTTAAATTTTGGAAGAAAAAATAACATCTAAAGTATAGATAGATTTTACATTTAAATTTCAAAAGTAGATGGAATTCTGACCCACAATGTAACAACAATCAACAAAAATTAAAATATCATACCATTTATCATATATATAAATGTAATTTAGAAGAGTTGAAAAAATTACTTTTTTCAATTAAAATATTTTATAAGTTCAAGAATTTAGTTTATAGATTATAACTTTCTAAATTAGACTCTTGATTTGATACCAAATGTATTAGAAGGATGATTATATGTGGTTTGATTTTTGAAATGAATACTTCAAGTAGTCAATGACTATGTAGAATGGAAAAAAAAAGTCACAAGTTTAATTGCATATTGACAAACAATAGAGGCATTATTGAAAGTAGTCATCTAACACAAACAATAACTCTAAAATCCATTGAAAATCCTAAATTTTTGACACTACTCCATAGGATTTTGTTGGGTTTTGTTGCAATCAAGGACATCAATAGGTCTTTTGCTTTCCACCTTTTTGTGCCACTTTTTGTATTTGTACTAAACTAATACTCTCTCTAAAGAATCCAATTTTTGGTTTAATCCTTTAAAGTTTATTGATTAATCTTTATATTTATTTCTTTATGTTGTCATTGTGATTGATGTTGATTAGTTTTGATTTTGGACATCCCTTCACATTTCTAAGTTTGTTGCATGTATATATCAATATGAAAACTTTTAATTTCCAATCAAAGTAAAAAATATTGATCAAGGTTTAGGTGTATTTGCAATTTAAAGATTTTCTCGTCTTTTTATTTTGGTTTAGGCTTTAAGCTTCTAACATACAAGTGATGATGCTTTAAATAGTAGGATCTAAGTGCCAATTTGCTACTAGCATTTACTATGCAAGATTTTAGTTGTTTTCTACATGTTCACAACTTCATCACTAAATCAAGACGTACTTCTATTGGAGGAAAGGACTTGGTATTTTCATGTAAAGTTTGTGTTGCAAGGGATTTGAGTATATAACAATAGCTTACATAGATGTAGGAGACTTTATAATTTGATTGTATTTAGATAAAATGTTTTTTCTTTCTTATTCTAGCCTTATTGAAAGTTGCTACCAAATTTCTTTCAATTTTTGTATTTAAAATTTTGAATTGCATGGGATTGGTTTTGTGGTACATGATGACATTATATCATCAAAACTACAATGTTAGTTTCAATTTGCTTCAAAAAAATTTGCATTTGCTAACTTGGCGTGGTATTATTGGATGAATTTGGAAATGTGATCGATTTTCCTTGTCTTGTTGTAGATGTAGATATTGGAATATAGTTGTAGAAATAGGGAGTGCATGTAAGGATTTTACATAGATTTAGATAGGTTTCATAGATTCAAGTTATTTCGATTATTCAATGAGAATTTCTATACCATAGATCCAACAATTTTTTACAAATATAGGAATTTCTTTAATTTCATTATTTTTCTTTACCTTGAAGGACCACGACCTTTCTTTTGTTAGAAAAGACTCAAAACTGCCATATCTATTGCGAAGAGTAAAAAACTTTGAAAATTGTTTTTTTAGACATCTGATTGGTGAATCTTACACCTAAAGTTCTAGTATGAGAATGTGTAGAATCAATTAAAAAAATTTTGACTATACAAATGGCAAGATATTTGCATTAAAGTGAAGAAAACAAGTTTTTGTACCTTGAATGATTAGAATATTTGACTTTGAACCTTCTTAACTTAAATTTCTTGCACTACAAAGTTTTGAGGTTTAAATCTTTATCATGGGGAATTGAATTGAGAGTCTAGGATTTTTTTAAAACAAAAAAATTTAGTTTTCATTCTTAAAAAAAATCTTTAAGTAGAATTTGGTACAAGATAGAAGGAAAATCTAAACTATTAATATCTCTTCTACAGAATTGAAACACGCTAATCTCAATGGTGAGATTGTTCTAGCAAGAAAAAGAAACCATTTGGAACTTTTTTATTTGAAAAATTATGAAAATTAAGTTCGAAAACAAATTCAACGAATTCATTTTTCAAGAAGTTGCTATGATTGCCAAAAAACAATATGCTCCATAACTTTCACATCACTTATCTGAATGGAATGAATCTAAACTTCCCACGTGGAAAAAAATGTAATGTATGAAAAAAAACATGAAAAATAAAAAAAGTTAAATTTTTGTGAATTTTTTGTTGCCAAGTCTCCCATCTTTTGAGCTTATTTGGCACAATTGTTGGTCCTGGGTATTGATTGAAATATAAATTATATCCCCCAAAGCTAGTGTATTTTTGTATCTTAAAAAAAGTTTCAAAAAATCATGACAAAAATTGAGACCGTAAGTTCTAGCCCGAAATCCAATTTGTCCCTCAAGGGGACAATGGTCCTTTGGGGGTTCATTAGGAGGTTTTGGTTTTGATAGTATATGGTACAATCTATTCAATTATCAAAACGTATTGTTAATAGATTTCAAACTATTTTGTTCTTTTCAATTGATTTTTCTATTAAAGTACATTGGAATTATTTCCTAAAAGTTAAATTTCAAACTCTTTTAGTTGAACAAATTTCTAAAATCAAGGTCTTGAAATCCATTAGAAATGCATTGTTGGGAACAAAAAGTACGTGATACAACAAAGGGACGCCCTAGTTAGAATATCTTGAGTGACTTGTGAATTGTGATTACATAAGTTTTTACTCAACCTTGTCCGCTACAATACAATCCAGTCCAAAAAATGTGTTTTCCATGTAATGTTCCCAAGCAAGGACAAGGTAGTCATGTGAAGCTAGTCTCGTATAAAGTGATTTATACTAGAGGATTTATAGTGCCCATATCTCCTCCCTTTGTCGTATATCCCTAAGAACAAATCCACCATAGGTTGAAATGGTTTTGTATTAACCCCTAAAGGACCGAATGACCGTTGAACTTATGCAGGTAATCTCAGGTAGATTTGTCTGAAGTCATTTTCAAATGGATGTTCTTCAAATTTTGACACAAGGTGTGAACATGTATCCCCAAAGTGGGAATGTAATTTTTTTCTGATCGGGTGCCCGGATCAAAAGTTATGCTGCCCTAAACTTTTCGGGCAGCTTTGGGCAGCATGTGCAAAATACCTCCTCTACTTCTGAAATTTGGCAGGTATGTAACTTACATGATATGTGATGCAAATGTCAAAAAAAATAACCATGTGTAGTGTAAAAATCTCACTCTAGGAGGAGTTAAAGACTGCTGGCCCTGTTGGGCAAGGTAGAAAAAAAACTTTTTCGCCTAACTTCAAACATTATAATCTTTCAATCTGTATGGTCAAAGTTTCTGAAATTTTTTCGACACATTCCCACAATAGTCTAGTACAAATTTGTACGGTTGAATTTTGAAAAAAAAAAAAATTTTTTCATTTTTTTCTCACTGCCTTGAACAGTGGCAGTTCTTCACAATTTGTGTCTAAAATGTGCCTTGGTCCTTTCGGGTTAAGTCAAATACAAATTACTTTGAAACAAAATCATGATTCACTAGAAGAAAAATGCGTCCGCAGTAACTGATTGAAATGCAACTACAGTCCTATGCAACTGCCCTGCAACTACAATCCTCTATATTTGCACCAACTTCGACATAGTTACAATGTGGTTGCAAAATAGTTGGAAAGTAGTCGCAAAATGTAGTTATAGTTACAAGAATGTAACAGAAGATTTGATCGATGAGATGTATTTTACATACAATATTCAACAAAATTGTCAACGTGGACAATTTTACATTTTGTAGAGTCCAATGTGTCTATCTACAATTGTATATAATCTAAATTTGATAGCAATTCAATTAGAAAACAACTCCAGTGCAACTAGACAACATCTAGACTAAAACTACAGTGCAACTAGACTACAACTACAGTGCAATTAGATTGCAACTAGACTACAATTACAGTACAACTAGACTGCAACTACAAGTCGATTAGAATTTGACTAGAAAATGACTAGACTTCATCTAGAATACAACTAGCATGCAACTAGGAAACAACTAGCATGCAACTACTATTAAGTCTTTATTAATTGTCCCATATCTATTGTCAAAAATACCATTAGGTTAGACATATAAAAATTTGTAGGTAATAGCATTCTTGTGTAATGAATTTTGATTATGAAATTCTAATATTTCTACATGTTGTAATTTTTTAATCTTTGTAGATTTTTATAATCTACAAAAATCTATAAACATTTAAGGTTTCAGAAATTTTTGAATTTGGCAATCTAGAAAAAAAAGATAGATTTGAAATTCTCAATCTATGAATTACAAACAAGTTGTAAATAAGTTGCAAACTAATTGCACATTGGTGAATTGTAAACTAGTTGCACAAATAACTTCCACATTAGCAACCACGTTAGAAAAGTTCATTGATGAACTTTCAAGTAGGTTGTCAAATGAAAAACAACCTTGAAATTTTTTGCAACTAGTGCAACTTGTTCACTGCAACTCCGAGCTCTAAATTGTCACCTAGTTGCAAATGTCTCATACAACTACAAAACTAGTTGTAAATGGTAGTCACAGAACCCCTTGTTTTCTTCTAGTGATTACTTCCTAAAGTCCTAAGGCCATTTTCTTGTCAAGAGGCATTTAAAACTACCATTTTTATTGCTAACAAAAAAATTTAAGCGTTTGTTTCTTTTGCATATCTAATTGTAGGATTATACACTAGACTAGTGTGAAAATTTATGGAAGGAATTTTAAAAACTTTGACCATATTGATCACCAAAAAATGAATTTGTTTTGCACTTCTCCTAACTAGATCATACGGCTTAGAATCCTCTTAACTTAAATTTTTTGTACTACCAAAATTGAATTAAAATATTTTTATTTTGAAGAATTGAATTGAGAGTTCGGGAAAAAAATTTACCCCTTCCCTCTAATTTTCATTCTTTTAAAAAATTGTTAAATCAAAGCAAATGTGAGATAGAAGGAAAAAAATTAATTGTGGATAGCTCCAAGATGGAATTAACTAGAACACACAAATTTCAATAGTGAGATTGTTCTACTAATCAAACGAAGCCATATACATTTTTTTTTAATTGTTAAAATTGAGTTCATAAACACATCCAATACATTATTTTGTCAAGAATTGTGTCGCGCCCCTTAGTGACACTTACCACCTTAAGTTCACTTTCTAAGCACTTAACACTTCAGTGCCACCAAGGTTCACGCTTTCTTAACACTACACATGCCACACATCCACAATGTTAGATTCCATCTTCAGTCACGGGGTTCCCCATTCCTCCGTGACTCCCACTCTTTTCCTTCCAACACTTAAGTCCCACAAGACATTGGGCATGTTATTTGATGACATGGGGCGGAACTTCCATTGATGTCCAAGCACTCGGTGAAGCACTACTCCTACCGGTGCTAACCGCCCTTGAATGGGACCCAACTCCCCACTAGGCCCAACCCAACTCATTTCAGGACTCACTAATCGGGACTCACCAAACGGGACTTATACCATGGTCTAATGTGGAGCGGGACACCACCCAACCGGTATCAAGGAGTGCACAAGCACTCCACGGTAACACACAAGTGGTGGTGAGGCTCCAACATTAACCTCACCACCCGGGGCCACTTAGGCTCACCATGGCACCATCCAGGAGTGAGGAGTGAGACCACCCCTCCTCATAGTACTCTCTGCGGGATTCGGCAGCCCCCCTATACTAGAGGTCACCGGGAACCCCCAAGATGCACCCCATCTTGAAAGACCACCCATTTCCAAGTGGTATCCCCAAACCGGACCTCCAAAAGACTCCCGATCTTCCCATCGGGATAACTTTTATCTCCAAGCTCCAAATCGCAAGTGCAAGCTCATTTTCGTGATCTACATTTTCCGTAGATCACCTTTCACTATTCACTTTCCCCAATACGACAAGTATTGAGGAAGTTATGGCCCTCCAAAGGTACGAGTCCCTTGGGAGGTGTAGTTCTCCGGGACTCCACCCTCTTTGGATGCTCATAACTTTTAGCTCACAGATCATCTCTTCATGAGCCTTATCATTCTAGAAAGCTTGTCTCCTTAGCTTTCCAATGATATGCGGCATTCCCTATTTGAATCAAAGGAACCCTCCCAAACCTTGTTTCCCACGTCCCTATGCCTCGAGACGCGGCCAGGACGCTGCCAACTTTGAGGAGCCATATCTTTTGACTCCGAACTCGGATTCTCGCGTTCTTTGGACCCCATGGACGCGTCTTCTCACAAGCTTTCCAAGCATGTGTGACACAACCCCAAATTCGTCCGGATCAGAGCGCTACATCGCTCTGATCGCTCGGGACCCCTAGTCCCCCTCACCTCATCTCTTGCAAGGCTTGGGGAGTCACCCCCAACGTCCCCCTTGCTCACCAAGGTGGCCGGGCACACCTCTTGATGAGGGTCGTGACAGATTGGCTAAGATTGCCCACAAAACAAGAAGCTTGATAACTTTCACATCATTTATCCAAATGGAATGAATCAAATTTTTCCACACACAAAAACATAATATATAAGAATTAAAAAAAAATTATTTCAATTTTTGTTGCTTGCTTTCGCTTGTTTTGGGCTTAGTGTAGGATAACTTTTGCTCTTGGACATTGATTGAAAGAAAAGTTATATCCTCCAAAAGCTAATCAATTTACTACCTTGAAAAAAAGGTTTAAAAAATCTTGCTGAAATTTTCGACCATAGTACCTACCTAACCTTCAAGAGTCTTCTAATGGGGACTCTTGGACTTAAGGGATAAATACAAAACCATTTGAGTCCATGGTAGATTTATACTAGTGCATATATTTGCCACATGGTCTATCTACAATGTATACATCCATATTGCTCAAAACAATGTAGCTCCACTTGAACTTTAAGTGCAAGGTTCATTTACACTCACTCCCAAGTGTCACATTCTCTTCCAAGAAAAGTAATTGATCAAAAATGTCTTGTACATAGTATTTTAGAACATGCTTCCTACAATGTGGAGCAAGCCTATTGGAACTCCTATTTCTTGGCAAGTCACAAATCAAGCTATGGATTTGAGAACATACTTCCTATGATGTAGAGCAAGCCTATTCGAACTTGTATATCTTGCCAAATCACTAATCAAGCTATAGGTGTGAGCCCATTCCCCTCCCCTCCCCTCATATGCTTACCGCATGACTTCCCTACTAAAGTAAACTCCCAATCAATTAGTTTGCTCCCCTATTCTTTCAAATTTAACAACTCAACAACTAATAAAGCTCACCCATGGCACAACAAGACTTCCTTTCACATGAAAGTCAACAACTTGCCACATCAAAGGATGATAACTCCACATAACTTGTAAATGTGAATGTGTGATAAGTGACAAGAAATGTTGGTCCTATTACTTGACTTAAATTCAAGTAACAATTCAATTCAATGACATTAGATGTTGGCCTTCTCATTTGACTTGACTAACAATTCAATGTAAATGATATGTGAGTGATCCAAAATATTTTTTTTGTAAATGAAGGTTATCCAAAACTTCTATTTTCAGTTGTGCCTTGAAAAAATCAAAGACTATATTCAAATTTAAATAGTTATACTAAAGATTGCATTATGTAGAATTCCATACAAGAAATTTTTTAATTTTAATTTTTGAAACTTCAAATTCTATTCATGAAACCAATAAAATCTTTTTCCCTTTACCTTAATGCATAATCAAAACTTTTGATGCAAATTTGGGCAAATGATTGTATTTTAGATGTCTTTAGAATAAAAGAAAGTAGATTCTCAAGTCCATTTCATTAAAATATTCACCAAGGAATCAACTATACTCAAAAGTGACAATATTGATTTTTTAGAATGATAATGAAAAATCAAGACAGTTCAATTATGAATTAAATTTTAAAGAAAGATTTGTACCCTAAATAAAAGTTTTATAGTTTCAAGGAGTACTCATGGTAACCCATAAAGGTATCTAAGTGCTCAATTTTAAACACAACATGGGGTTTGTTTTGGTGTACTTGATATAAAGGTGGAGTAACCCCTACAGGACCAAGGTGCATTTTTTTGGCAACATAATGATTTTGGGCAATTCCTTATGAATAGAATTTTTATTTATTTTATTTGAAATTTTAACACAACATGGGGACAAGGATTTCTTTAAGGCCCAACAATTTTCAAAACTTTTGAATACATAGTTAAAAAGCAATTGTATAATATGTAGTTTTTTTCCTCGTGTGTGGGGGCAATCTAGGCAAATTAAAAAAATCACTTTTTTATAAACAAATCTTGAAATTGGTTTCCTAGATTTATACATATGTGTAAAGCTTTTAATTATTCCATTTGATTAATGAGATGAAAGTTATGAGGAGTTTTAGTTTGTGGGCAGTTATGGATTTTCTAGTCTCAAATAAACCTTTGAAGTCCTTTATTTAACTCCAATTTTCAATATTTTTGAAAAAAAAATGAAATCATAAGATGCACATTGTTAATTACAATATTACAACCATTGGAATTGGCATTTTCAATTCCATAATTAAATTCTTAACAATTTTATATATTGAATCATACTCTACTTCTTTCTTCTTACAATTTTTTTCCTACATGTTGTACAATTCCAAATGGTTTGAAAATTTTCAAGCATGTAGCCAACTTGCCTTTAAGAATGAATCCAAAAAAGTGCCACCATTTTGGACATTTTTTCATACAAATGTGACCATGTGAAGTGTAGTTGCCCATTTTTTTGCAGAGCCAAAAAAATATAGATTTTTGTCAATTCAAATGCTAATATCTTGCAATCTACATGGTGAAAATTTCTAAAAGAATTTCCATGTCTTTACAAACTAGTTTACTACAAGATCCTACAATTACATGTGTCCAAAAATGTTTTATTTTCTAAAATTTGGTACTTGTACTAGAAATGGCAGTTCTAGAGCATTTTTGGTGAAACATAGTCAAAAACATATAGGGGTTAAAATGGCATCCAAACAAAAGATGCCAATTGCTGAATTAACAATCCCATGGTGTATGTATTTCGCCATATTTTAGTGCATGATTCATGTTCTAAGAGCCCAATTTCGTGCAGCTGCGAGTATGGTTCTCCACACACACCTTTATGGATGAAGGACACCTTGTAAAATGCCTCATGGCAACATCAAGATGAGGCTCAACTTCTTTCTTTCTTCCCTTCTTCTTTCTTCTTCCTGATGCAGATCTTCCTCCTTTCCACCATCAATGTATAAGTCAATGGCACTCCAATTGAGATAAGATGCAATAAGAACAAAAAGTGGAACTACCAAATTCACATTAAATTTCCCGGGCTTTGACACTTGTTCCCAAGTTCAAAAAATTAACTCTCACTGCAATGAACTTAAGCTTAAGTTAAGCTTAACTTAACTTGAGCCTGGTAAAAGAGAAATCACAGAACTGTGTTTAAGTTAGTTTTGAGTTAAAAAAATCTGGCAGCTACATTGAAACCAAATCACAGATTGGAATTATTCCAAAAGGATCAGTGGTGATGAAGAACAAGCGAGCAATTTATGCAGTTATGGCTACATCATGGGGCATTCTGTGACAACCAGCCTTTCTGACATTCTTCCATACCTTATAAGGCCCGACCTTCAACAAAGTGAACTAAAAGTTGTCAGGCTCTAAATTCGCTCACCTCTTCAAATGTACAATATTTGTATGTGCTACTTTTTTGTTGTACCAGCAATCAGTACATATAGAGGAGGTGGGCAATTTCAGAGCCCTACGTCATGTCAACTTCAAAAATTCATAACTAATTCCACAAAGCTCCTAAATAATATGAAACCACTTGGGTTAGATGCCAATTTCATTCGTCTTTCAAGGAAAATTTAGTGAAAAATATTTGAAGAAGTTTCACCTCCCCAAATTCTAGTTTCAGCTCTTGTATGAGCACTTTATGAAACTCTCATCTTACATGGATTTGTAGTAATAGTGTGTAAGTGGAGAAAATAGTGTCACCTATAAAATTTTATTTTCTTGGAAATTGGTACACCACAATCTTATTTCAACTTGCACTAATTAAAAATAGTGTGACCATAGTATTTACTATATACTCAAAATTAACTTTAAAAGCTTTGAATTGTGGTATCACAAACATATGAGAGAAAGTGATGAAGGATTTTTGCACATTGACAAATGCAGTCAAGTGTTTCAATAAACCTTGGAGGCAAAATGACTTAATTTCAAATTTTCAGATTTGAAGGTTGCATCAAATAATAAATGTTAAGAAAATGAATCATAGCTAAAAAAGATTTTTTGTTTTATCTAATCGTTGCTGAAGTAAAAGTTTAGATTGAAAAGAAAACTTTACCAAAAAGCATTCCGTTGCAAAGCAATCACCTCTACTACATTATGCATGTCCCATTCAATATCCCAAATAGTCCCCACTCCACTTATTTGTTGCCTTTCTACTACTCTCTATTTTAGGTATTTTGCTTGTTTATTTTCCATCCAAAAGTTTAACTAATATTTCATAAAAGCTCTTGAAAGTGTAGTAACCTAAAAGATTTTGGATCATGTATTCTTGACCACATAATCACTCATGTGCTCAAAAACACCACCAAGAACTAATTCTTTTCAAATTACTAGGATTTCTTACACACTATTGTCATAGTTTATTTACAAATATACAAGGATGAGATACTTATATTTGTGTGCAATTGCAACAAAGGATATGAAATATGTAGTTGTATGTTTATCAAAGTATGTATCTCCATCTGTAAGTATTTATGAAAATGCCTAACTATATTTGTAAAATCACATTTGTATTCTTATATCCATATCTATATATCCGTTTGTGGACTATATATTGTATACACTTATCCACCTTGAAACCAAAATTTTAGAAAATTCAATAAATAAGACCCTTGGGATTTTTAGAGTAGAGGAATGATGGATATTTTTAAGAGAATGATAACATAAACCCCTAAATGCCCAAACTGCATTTTTTGGCAACATAATGATTTTGGGCAGCTCACTAAAAATGGAGTTTTTATTCTTTTCCTTTGAATTTTTTAGACAATATGTATCCATGGAGTAGCTTTAAGGCTTAACAATTTTCATAGTTTTTGATGACATGCTTCAAAAGTTATTGTATCATATGTCCTTTTCATTGCTTAGCAGGCAACCCGAGCAACTCCTAAAATTTTAAAATCATTTTTAAGAAAAGAGAAAATTTGAAATTGGATTTCTAGATTTATATGTATGTGGAAAGCTTTGAATCATTCCACTTTGATCAATGAGATGAAAGTTATGAGGAGTTTTAGTTTGTAGGCAATTGTGGATTCTCTACTCTAAAATAAACTATAAAGTCCTTTATTTAACTCAGTTTTCAATATTTTTAGAAAAAATAAAATCATAGGATGTAGATTGTTAATTACAACCTTACGACCATTGGAATTGGGATTTTTCGATGCTGTAATTAAATTCTCAACAATTTAGTAATTTGAATCATTCTCTACTTCTTTCTTCTTACTATTTTTTTCCCTATATGTTGTACAATTCCAAATGATCTAAATTTTTTTCAAGAATGTAGCCAACTTGCCTTGGAAAATGAATCCAAATAAGTACCACCACTTTGGACATTTTTTCTTACAAATGTAACCTTATGAAGTGTAGCTACCCATTTTTTCGTAGGGTCAAAAAAAGGATTTTTGTCCATTGAAATGCTAATACCTTGCAATTTGCAAATGTAACCTTTCTGAAAAAATTTCCACATCTTCTCAAACTAGTGTACTATAAGATCCTATGGTTATATGTGTCCAAATTTTATTTTTCTTCTAAAATTTGGTATTTGTACTAGAAATGGAAATTTGGGAGTGTTTTTGGTGAAAACATAGTCAAATACATTCAAGGGTTAATACAGGAAGAAGTTTTGAGATAAATAATCCACTCAATCACAACCAACATTCACAGAACTAGCTAAAATTCACTCCATTGTTACTTAAAATTTTTAGTAGCTAAATGTGCATTGGAAAAAATCCTTGAAAAAAATTAGAATTTAGCCAAGACTACAACAACCAATACATTTTGATATTCAATTTGCAACTTTCTTTACAGTGGAATTAGCATCTAGTTAGTTAGTTTTGTGTTATAGTACTCCCAATAATCCTTTAAAACTTGCAAAGTCCTTTCTTTTCTATTTTTTTTAATACTACTTTGTCTCAAGGTAGCCAAAGTTGATGCATACTGTACTAAAATCCATAAATTAATTATGGGGTCATTGATCACAACATTGTAAGATAAAAGAAAACAAACTACTACTACTACTATAAATAGGAGGTTGGTTGACACCTTTTGATGCATAGAAAAAATCTTATTGTTGATGTTGTTGGCAAACATTTTTTGTCATTTAAGCCACTTGGATTAAATGAGACAAAATCAATAAGTAATGAGATGATTGAAATGATGCTTTAATTGCCATTGAAAAGTGTCATTTCACCCATACCCCTATAATAGTGGTAAGAATAGTTCCTTTAAAAGCTATTATAAACAACAAGTTTGTTTGTTTCAAAACCTACACTAATTTTATATGAGTAACAAGAACAAAACCTACAAGAAAAAGTGACATAGATTGAAAATCTTTATCATAGAACCATTTTGCATCTTTGAGGACAAATGTAAAATAAAACGCCAAACTCTACTATCTGAATGTAGGAATAAATTATGAATGCTACATAGATGTAGCATTTGAATTAATCCTTAAATGTGTGGTAGGCTCTTTTAGGGCATCAACTAGGCTTCAATTCCACCAAATGGAGGTGAACTCTACTAGTCATCTCATGCATGGTTTTCCCTAATGCTTGCACATTAATCTTTGTGTGATGACAATTTACTAATATAAATACGCACTTATGAGTAAAAACATTGTATGCATTCATTTTTTAAATTATATAAGCTTCACAATGTATATCCATTTGGAATCTATGTCTTGACATCAAATTAAAGATTTGGTAATCTTGTGTATGATAGAATTCAACAATAGTTATTTTTTAATTTGTATAATAATAATTTTCAAAATAAATTAGTACACAAGTTAACTCCAATGGATATATTAATACCAATGATGAAGAAAAGGTAGAGTATAAATTTTAATTTTGTAGAGTTAAAAGAGTTTTAAAATATATTTCACGTGAAGATGAATAATTATCCCTACACAGAGAGTTAGTTCACATAAGAAATACAATCTTTAGGAATCAAGCAAGGAACAAAAAGACCCCTCCCTCCTTGAGAGGTTTAAATTTCATCATTTTTCCTTTCCAACATCTAGTTGTTTTGAAGACTATAATTTCATAATAATATTGCATATCTTATGAGAATTAAAATTAGAACACAATTGCCATATCATGTACCATGGACTTTAGATTAGGGGGGTAAAGGTTTCCTTAGTGCAAATTATTCAATTGAGTTTGAAGTCTTATGCTCCTATATTTTACATTTTCTCTTTTGATGTCAATGTATTCTACAAGAAATTTAATGCACTTTTTTTCTTAGTGTAGAATGTGTGTTTAGGTTATAAAGAAGTATTTGAAGGTGCAAAAAAGGTTTTGATTATCTCATATTAAAAATTTTAAAATGTCTACGAGAGTGTGGTGTAAAAGTATTTGAAGTACCTCCTGGATTCTCATCCCGGTTCTCATATTCCTTTAGGTATTAATTCAATTAGTGCCTCCTCTAGCTATCAACAATAATACACTAATTTGAGAATTATTTAAATATTCAAGGCATTATAAGAAGGAGCTTCATAATATTTTAGATAAATTTGTATAATGTACTACATGATTTTTGCATTCTACTACTATAAAAATAGAATAATATCCTAATAGGAAATCACTCTCCAATATAATAAATTTGAACCATGGGAGATGATCAAGTGAGACTAATAGATACTAATAGGTCCATTGCCAAACTAGGTAACACAACCCAATAACAAAGAGATTTGAATTTAACAATCATCATTTTTTAAGTAAGCAAATTCCATATATAGAAACATTCACAAATAAACAACACCAACCCACCAACTTGTGAACCCCTAATTCGTCACCAAGGTCTCACTTTTTTTTTTCATGTTTTGTTATTTTAAATGCACTTTTCTATACAAAAAGCCCCCAAAAGAGTGTCAAACCAAAATAGGTGTGTTACACACTAATATAGTATTTGGTGTAATTTTAGAACATTATAGATAGAATGGCCTAGCCACGAATTGAAAATAGGTTAGAACCCAACTAATCGTGGTAAAGTGGTCAATTATGAGTGATGGGTGTACCAGGCTCAAAAACCCACATGGAAATGACATCTTTGGGCTGAAATTGGTTGAGGGAACCTTGGTGAGGCATATAGGATAGTTCCCGAAGATAGGTTCTAGTTTCCCCATTCCACCGAAGAAATAGCAGAACCCCAATTTATTCGCTTGCAAATGTTGAAAATACCAAGGTGGAACCGTGGAGGAATCCAAGTTCCAAGGAGGGTGGTTTGGGGTTAAATCCATGATCGGGAATCAACGGTGAAGTCGGTTCGCCAAGATTCCCCCCAGTGTGGAAGATTCCCTGGCCACTGATAATTAAATAAGGAGGTGGATTTTGTCCTCCCTAGGCCGATGTGTAGAGTATAAATATTAGCCTACACATGTGTCGTGGGATCCAATGGGAGGTTCCACGAAAAGTTTCAGAATTTTCTAATAATCCAAAGATGTCTTTTCAAACGGTCAATCGCCTAAACTTGCGATGGGAAATTCCTAGAAATTCCCCTCGTGGTGGCAAATTCCCACTAAAAATCAGTACAAATTCTTTTATGATAATAAGCTTCCCCAACAAGTTTCACAACATTTCGGTAGTTAGAAGTACTCAAACCAGCAGCATTCCCCAACAATTAATGGAAATTAAAGTCCACGACGGGTTTGACTAGTGGAGCGGGAGTATACGAAAGCGGAATGGGGCCCAAGATAGGTCTTTTTTCACTCCCCTATAACTACTTAGGAGCCTAGGCTAGTTACTTTTACTAAAAAAGTCACCCCCCCAAAGTTCAGATTTTTCCCGGTTTTGGCATTAAGTTGGCACTAGGTTTCGTTACAATTTTGAAGATAGAAAAAGGGGAGGGGATCCTTGTAGACAAAAAATGTCCATTTGAAGCCAAGGGCGCAATCCATTTGCGATTTGGAGTTAATCTCCAAAAGTTAGCTTAGTGGGCCATCATAGGATGAAAACCTTGAGTTTTGGATGAAAATCCAAGAAGATAAGGTGAACTTAGATGAATGAGGAGAGGTGGGTGCCTAGGAAAGAGTATAAAAGGGCACCCCTTCTCCTCTCTCACCACCCCCTTTTGTGTACTTGGATCCATTGGATCCAATTGATGTTGGAAACTGTGGTATTTTAGCCACAAGCCTTGCAACGGTGTTTTTTGGGCACTTTTGGCCATTGTTGTTGTTTTTGGAGCTTGCAAGGTCCTTGGGGGTTCCTTGCCCTTTCTTTTGGTTGAGTGTGGTACTAACTCTTCCAAGCTTGAGCTTAGAGGCTTTGCTATCTTATTGTGTTACTAGAAGTTGTGTGTGCTTACTTTTGAGAGACCCTTTCGGTCACTCTCCTTGCTTTGTCGTGTACTAACCCTAGAGCACCCCCCGCGATATGACTGGTGATGCCGCTTTGGGGGGCCTTTAGTTCAAATCATTTATGTTACTAACTTATGTCGCTAGCCTTTGAGTGTCCAAGGCCCTGTCCTTTTCTTTTGTCCTTTTTCCTAACAGTGACGTGGTATTCTTTGGTGAGAGACACAAGGGCGTGAGGGTAGTGGATCCTGCCTGTACGGCAAAGCTTTAAAACCCCGAGGGATAAAAAGGTTCTAGTGTTGTGTTAAAAAGGGGAACGACGGCGAAACTTTGAACCCTCGAGGGATAAATAGGTCCTAGTGGTGTGTTAAAAAGGGGAACGACAGTGAAGCTTTGAAACCCAGTGGGGTAAAAAGTCTTAGTGGTGTGTTAAAACCACCTCATGGGAGAATCGTGAGATCACGTGGTCCCTCTCCTCACAAGGTTGAGGTTCCAAAAAAAAGAAACTAGAGGTCAAGGGTAGTGTAGGGGATAATTAGTGATAACTAGAGTAAGGCCTTTGCCTACGCAAGCCTAATCTATCACCCCTTAGCAATGAAACGATCCTCAATCCCTTTTTTTTCTATCCAAAATTTAGCACAAGGAGGTAAAACAGTAGCCTAGCATCCCAATAGCTTGACAACCAGTCCACACCCTCGACACTCTAATACCCGGGGAAGGAAAGGAGGCCGGGTTTGGGTTTTGGTAGAGGGGGGTCGTGTTGGGTATCGGTAGGGGGAGTTGGGTCTGGGGTTTTGGCAGAAGGGGAGTTGGGACTCTGGGTTTCAACAAAGGGGGGCTGGACTCTAGGGTGTCCAAGACTGAGGGAAGAAGGTTGCTCTCTAGAATGGAGAGAAGAAGGTTGTTGTCCATGACTGAAAGAAGGAAGAGAAGGAGATGGCAGTCTGGTAATTAGAGTGGGGAGAGAAGAGGAGGCTAACACGACATATCTAACTGCACTAAAACAAATCGTCAGGGCGGGGAATCCAACTCCCCGACTCCCATAAACCATCACCAAAGTAACAAGCAAATGGACAAAAGAATGAGAGGGTGACAAGAGGGAGGACAATTTGAAAGGTAGGAGTGAAGGTAGATAGGATAGGGCAAAAATCCTGAAGACTCACTTAGGCCCTTAGATTAAAATTAGGTGATCCTGACGAGATTAAGTGTGAGACATAAGTATAAGACGTAAGACGTAGGACGTAAAGGAGTAGCTCAACCTTAGAGGATGGTATGACATATCCTTTGAAAGAGCTTAGTAGGTAGGAGCAAGGGTGGTTGGGCCACCTTAGAGTGTGGGAGGAAAGAAAAGGAAGAGGAAAAAAAGAAATATGATAACATCAACCATTACCTTCTTGTACCCAAATATTTTATGATTAGAACGGTGGTTCGTTGTCTCACGGCACAGGAGTTCATGGCAGAGGAGGTAGAGCTTCCGGTGGGCGTGAACCACAACTCAAGTTCCGAGGTATGAATTCATCCCTTCCAACCTTTCCCTAGGTCCCTAATTAGAAGCTAGTAGCTTGGTCGAGGCCTACCTCTAGGTCAGACCCTTAGGACTGTAGGTCAGGTCATTTCCAAGGACCTAAACTTAAAGAAGGAGGCCGTAGCTTTCCAAAACCTTAAGGCACGCCCAAATCGGGTCAAAATTGAGAAAGTTATTGCTAGATGAAGTCTAGGGTCAAATTGGATGAAGGATAGCTAAACTCGGAATTTGACAAGAGAACTAAGTAGGTCAGGAGGAGGCTACCAATTAGGGGCCAGGGACGAAAAGAAAAGTTAATTCCGAATTATAGGTTAGGAGAAATTAGAGGATGAAGTTTAGGTAAGGCTTGGATGAAGATGTTGTGGGAATCCTCGATCACAGCCCAACTCAAGATCTAGGTAGGAGCAATTTTTGTGACCCATCTCTAAAAATTTCGGGTCTTTTTGAATTGGGGAGCTAGGTGCACTTGATGGATGAAGTTTGAGGGACCAAGTAGCAGTCAAACTTCATCCATCCATAACTTTGGCTAGGAAGGTCGGATAGGGCCGAGTTTTATGTTTTTATAAATAGCACAAGATAAACTAAAGGATCTTTGGTTAGTTTAACCCTGGCATAGTTTTCATCCAGATCACACAGTAGACCATCCATTCGGTCGACCAAAACATAGGAAGTAGTTTAAGCGAATCTTGCAAATTTGGGGTCACTTAGGCACTTAGTAAAAAGATCCATTGTTTGGAAGGCACAATGGACCACGCTTAGACACCCAAAGGTAGGAGTCACTTAGCCAAAACCGAGAACTTGGTTGTGTTCGCGAATTACTAAGGGTGGGTAATTTGGCGCTCACAAATATCTAGACAAAATTGGCTTAACCCCTCTAGGAGGTTAGTCTACAGGATACAAGCACCATTTGGGATGTATTTTGAGGCCAATTTGTATTTAGAGCAATATTTTATGCTTTTGAAAGCTGTTTGTTAAGCCTAATTTTTTTGCTTGAGTTCCTTATAGGGGCAACTATAGAGTAGCAAAATGTATGAACATACTTTGAAAACCTAGAATTTGTAAATAATATAGAAATGGATCATATTTGAGTAGGGTATTCTATTGAGGTTCTTGGATACTCCATTTGGTATTTCTTGTATGTGATGATGTCATGATGAGCACGAATGTTGTGTCAAAACAAATTGGGGGGATGTGAAGGCATTGTACAAGGGAGTCCAACCGCCTAGTTCACTACAAGAGAAAGGGTTGTTTTAAGTATAATCCTAGTAGTATAGTCTTTGAATGAATGATCTAAAAGGAGTCTTTTAACCCCTAAAGGACTATTGTCCCTTCAGGGGACAAATGAGATTTCGGGCAGGTACCTATGGTCTCAATTTTTGTTCTGATTTTTTGAAATTTTTTATGAAGATAGAAAAATTGATTAGCTTCATGGGAATATAATTTTTTTTTCATTTGGTGCCCGGGAACAAAAGTGATGCCCAAATAAGCTCAAAACAGGGGAGAGGGGGCAACAAAAAAAAGTTTCAAAAATTTGAATTTTTTTATTTTTTATTTTTTTCCCTTATAGATTGTATTTTTGTCTACACGGAAAGCTTTGATTCATTCCATTTGGATTTGTTATAAGAAAGTTATAGACAATTTTATTTTTCAGGCACTTAGAGCATCTTTCTGAAAAAATAACTTGTAGGATTCATTTATGAATGCAATTTTTACAATTTTTCAAAAAATAAAGGGCCATATTTTTTCATTTGACTTTTAGAACAATCTCACCATTGGGATTAGTGCATTTTAATTCCATCTTAGAGATATTAATAATTAAAATTTTCCTTCTATCTTATACCTACTTCTACTTAACATTTTTTTAAAGAATCAAAATTAATTTTTTTTTGTATTTTCTTTTTTTTCCTAGACTCTCAACTCAATTCTCCACCATAAAGATTTAAAGCTTAAAACTCTGTAGTGCAAAAAATTAAAGTTAAGAAGGTTCAAAGTCAAATAACCTAGTCCCGCAATGTGTGGAAAAACTTATTTTCTTCACTTTAAACGTAGATATCTTGCCATCTATGCGGTCAAAAATTTTGAAATTTTTTACACACATTTTAATACTAGTTAGGTGTAAGATCCTACGGTGAGATGTGCAAAAAATACAATTTTCAAATTCTTTAACTCTTTGCTCTAAAAATGGCAGTTTTGAGTGTTTTTTTGCAGAAAAAAGGCCTTGGTCCTTTAGGGGTTAAGTAAAATTTGAATGAAAGTACATGTATTTTCAGTAAAATTTTCCTTAAAAGACTCCTTATAGGTCATTCATTCAAAGACTATACTACTAGGATTATACTTAAAAGACTATACTATGAGGATTTTACTTAAAACAACCCTTTCTCTTATAGTGGTTATAACTCACACGAAAATATTGATTGAAATAAGCCAAATCTCTCGTAACATTGAGAAACTTCAAAAAATTGTTTGAATCTTTGTTGAGTTGGAAAGCAAAAACAAATGGTATCCACCAGCTATGATTTTCACCTCTCATTTGAAATTTCATTGTGCGCATTCATTTTGAAAAGCTAGTTGTGAAATCAAAGGTTGGAATCTCTAATATCAACATTGAGAATCGTTGAAAATTTGTTTGAATTCATGTTGAGTTTGAAAGCAAGAATGTCCTTGGATGTTGTTCTTGGTAGCCAAAAAGCTTATAGTAGCCCAAAGGTAATTCATCACCCTTGATTGCCACCATGCCATTGAATGTTCAATGTAAGGTAGATTTGGACAATTTGTAACTCAACTTAGTGCCAAAAGAATTTCAAAGTTGAGATTTGAGGTTGTCACAACTCTACTTCAAAATACGGTTTAAAAAACAATAGATATTTTGTTATGGTAAGGGAACCAAAGCTAAATGTGACAATTCAATTGTTGAGTATAGATATTATTTCTTGGAATTGTCAACTTCAAAAAAATTATATTAAAAAATCAAAGAGAATTGATAACAATGATATTATATACAAAGTTATAAATTGCTTCTTTCAACTTGAGTATGCAAGATGCAAAGTACTAGTAATGGTAATCTTGCTTTTGCAATGGAAGCTTATTTTGTTTTCAAAAACACTAATTCTCATAAATATCAAATTGCACATGGTAAGTTTAGATCCACTATTTTTTTATTAGGGAAAAAAGAATATGAAAATGCAAAGGGCACTTATATAACCACATATTGCACTCTACAAATACAAACAAAAGTGACTCATGTTGAAATTTCTCAAAAACATCACTATGTAGGGAGTAAAAGTTCCAAAACATTTTGAATTTCAAAACATGAAAGCTGATCTATTAAGCACCACCCCCCTCCAAAGATAAAGCAATTCGTGATTCAACATCTTTAAATTTCTATATCTAAGACCCTCTACTTGCTGATTGTAAACTCAAATCAAGCAATGTTGATTTATTGCAAGTAGACTTGAGCATGCTTCCTTCTCTTGAGTATTGACTGCCATGTTCATATCCCGATATTGTGGGGTGCAACAATGCATAATGATGGGCTCATACAAACCTTCTTCCATACCAACACACAACATAAACATTACAATCATTACATTACCGTCTTCATTGCTACATAGTGAATATGATAGCATTCTTCTTGATACATACACTTGTTCCCACAAGCTGTGCAACATCAATGTTGTGGATGGGCGCATATGACGCAAATATTCTTCATATTAGAATGGTAGAGTGTATGTGTTTGAAGTGGGCATCTTGGATTAAAAGCTCGGTGTTGCTTGCTTCTTTGACAAGCATTGATGGCCTCCCAGATAAGGTATTGCCGACCACAATTTTGAAGGCCAAGTGAGGCATGACTCACAAACCCAAAGTCTCTATCTCCTTCACCCTAGACATGTAACCATTAAGCAAACTTTGATTGACCACAAAATTAAAGAGTTTCACCCACCATTTGTGGCATTTGAGTTGTGAGGAGTAATTTCCACAAAGTTGATCCGTCACGTCAAACCCCTACATGTATTCAACATATTGTTGATGCATGGGTGACAAGGGTACAATTAGTTGGCAATGCAAGCCAGAGATATGACATAGGACCTCCGTATTTGGTTTCCATGGTGGTGGTGTTGTATGGAGGAGGATAACCAACTTTTTGTCTTGCCACAATACCACTCCCATCTGTCTATGTATGTGATTTTTGATGGGCATTGACCCTTGCTTCGTGCAATTTGGCTTTCGATATAGCCCGTTTGGTAAAATCTTCTTAGTTCTACACACTATACCAGTGACCCAAAATCCATTGACCATTAGTTTTTGTATTAAATTAACACTCGCAAATAAATTATCCACCACTAAGAAGTGGCCTTGCGATGCAATCTTGCTACCATACTTTGTACAATGTAATATCCAAGGCCATGTTCTCCAGCGCTAGTCCCTTCTTGGAGATACTCTTGAATGTGCCAAATGAAACAACTCTTGGAGAGTTGGAGCTAGTAAGCATCCACTCCTTTATGCCAAATTGAATAGACTTGTCGGGCATGAACTGCCTAATGTAGCAATGCGTACAAAGGCAATTGCAAAATGATTGTGCTTCACATCTCTAACCAGGGTGCTATTGTCTGCAAGATGGAGACACTTCATAATCTCCTCCCACCTTTGTAATGTCATCTTTTTGTATATAAATTCATGATATAGAAATAGCTCTTTGCACATTCAATTGTGATGCACACTCAACAGCCTCTTGTAACCCATGAGAATACATATCCCTAGCCATCCTTGAAATTCCAAGTGATCTATGTCCTTCTACAATGGACTACCCTTTGTAAATGGGGTCTCGTTAGATTTGCAAGGTGAAGGAGTCGCAACTTATCAATTAGTCTCTTGCACAATTCAATTCATTGTGGTGTCACTCTATTACTTGTCAAAGACAAACCAAGGCTTCAGGAGGCCTTGAGGTTGTAAGCACTTCAATCCTACGGTAGGGCCAATGAAACTTTCTCAAGTGTGGATGAAGCTCACACTCCCTAGATTCTAGAAGGGCTTTTGGTAATACTGCACTAACTGCTCTATGTCTAGATGTTTTGGTGCAAATGATGTTGGCTGCATATACCATTCTTTAAGGCTCTTGGGGATTGGAATACCCTCATCAATGATGTCAATGTCAGAATTTGATTTTTCACTCTCAATTGTATCTCTGTAATTTGGAAGCCATTCCGCATCACTAGAATTTTGCCCACTATCATGAAGGTTGGGGACATTGTCACCATTGTCCCCTGATTTGGACTCTAAATCAAAATAGAGCATGTATTGTGGGAAGCTTGTACTTACCTTAGGGAACGTCATGCGCACTGTGGAATCTTGAGTATTGTTGTCGCATTGCAAATGCGCACATTATATAAAATATATTAACAAAATGATTTAGAGTTTTTTAATGGAGTCTCAAGAAACAAAATGAATGTCCTTTTCTTGAAATTCTATTTTTTTACCTCTGTTAGGATAGGAGGCTCATAAATAGCACTTGTAAAGAGAAATATTGATTTAAAGGGAAAGCAGCAAGCCTAATGATTTTAATTTTTTTTCATGGAGAGAGAAATGGGAGACAATTCCATGCTCATGTAAATTGTAAATTTTGGACTTTAAATGAATTAGATGTGCTTCTTCAAAGTGAAGACTGCATAGGTCACTATTGGTGCTCATAGACTTCAATAGTAATGAAATAAAAGCCATCTTTGAATAGAGCACATCAGTCCAAGAATTGATGAAGAGGAGGCTTAAGATGTTCTTCAAAGTTCCGTGAATTACTCATTATAGTTTCAAAGAAGGAAATCCTTCATCCATTTATTGCAGACCCCATTGCAAATGACAGTGTAGGGCAATTTCTTATTGCATTTTGGAATTTTGTGTCAAGTATTTAATTATGCATTAATGATTCAGAAACCACACATACTAGTGTGCACTATCCATTGTTCATTGTCCTAAAATTGAGCATTTGCAATCACATTCAACTTCTTCACAAACTATAGTCCATTTAAAGAACCACCTACACTATTTGTGGACCATTCTTAGGGACGATTCTTAATGCTTGTGCGATTTCAAAGCCTCCTACCTTAGATAATTATTTGATTTCAATTCTTTTATTTATATAGCTAGAATTATTTTGAAACTTAATTTTTATTTTTGAAATTGTTGAAATGAAAGGTGAAGCTTGTTTTATAATTATTTTTATTTTTAAGAGGATTAGAATTCCATATACAAGATATAGATAGAGTTATGAGGAAATAAAGATGGCCAATGGACGAAATTTGGTCCATGTGGTCCATTAGGGACTGAAATCCACTTGCTTAGGTGGAAGGTATAGAGGATGAGGTAGAATTCCTTCTTCCTTTTCATGTTAGTTTAGAGAGAGCCTTGAGTTTGGAAGGATTTCTGTGTTGTGCTTTGTGAATTTTTTAATGAAATTTTGAGAGTATATTTTTCTCTTTATTGTGATCTCAAAAACCTATCACTCACTTCATTTGGAGTTTTTATGAGAAAGTTATGCTTGATAGAGTATGTGAGGGTTAATTGTCTTGAAGGGTTAAGGCAGAATTTTCAAGGGCTAATATCTTTTTGGTGAGAAAGTATTTTTTTTTAAAATTTATATGAGTATGTGCTTAATTGTTAGCTTTCAAAAAAGCTATCATTCTCTTATTTTGAAATTAAGATGCAAAAGTTATAGGCTAGGGAGTGAAGTAGTAAAGAATTGCCTATGAGTTGAAGAGAGAGAATTTTGACCAACTATAATAGACGAACAATATCTTATTTTGAGTTGAAATTTTGAGAGATTATAGATAACTATGTTAAATTTCTAAAAAGTCTTTACACTCTCTTTTTGAAGTTAATGAGTGAAGGTTATGAACTTGGAGGTAGAGTAGTAAGGAACTACCTTTGAATTGGAGAGAGGAAACTTTGAATGGCTATGGAAGACATACAATATCATCTTTGGATTTGAAATTTGGAGTTATAGATTTTTGTATTAACTGTTCAAAAAGCTATCACAATCTTCATTTATTATTTGATAGCAATTTTGGCACTCAACTAAATATCAGGTATTTCTTTAAAGGATTTCTAGAGGTTTATACTTTACTTCTACTACTTTACAAATTTATGGTGTTTATTTGACCTATATGATATTTTATAAGGATTTTTAATATGTGAGCATGATTTGGAGTATATTTTGAGGTTTACTTTACTCATAATCCTACAATCCTTCACATCTTGGATTGATTCTAGTTGTAGCTAGAAACCCCAACATTTTTCAATAGCAAACCCTCTTTACTTGACACTGTTTTTACTCTCCACATCCGAAGAAACATCATAGTTACAAATTGGATCACCATGAGGTAGTAGGGCCTCATAATTGCTCCTTGCATTCTTGCCCATGTGTTTAATTTGACTTAGGCCTTCTTCGCTCCCATCGCCACATTCACGTTCACCAGTTATAATACCTTGAAAAAGAACATCCTCAGATACAATAGGAGCAACTGGGGTAGATGGATTGAAGCAATCTTGTCTTTACCACTAGTTGTATCCATGTCCCCCTTCACTACGTGATACATGCACATTTTGGCCGAGTGCCATATGTACATCTTGCTCCAACATGTGCCGCTCACAATCACAACCTCCAAGGTTCATCACCACCATTTTATTGCATGTTATAATGTGCACACAATTACATCCTCTTGTGTCCAAGAAGGAGTATCGCTGATGTGGAATGACGCCTTTGAGAGAAAATGATTGGGAACAAGTACTACCCACCTTGTTTGCACCGAACTCCAATCTATATCTACTCCCAATAGGTGTGTAGGCATGTCAATCACAAGCACCAAGTGTGCATTATCTTGGTGATTGTGGAGGGGTGTTGCATCAAATCCTAGATGCGTCATATTTGGTTTCATTGACCTCCATGCCTCATCACAAAATACTACATTCTAGAGGTCAATGTTGTAGGTTTCCATACTACCAATGTTGTGTTGAGATTTTAGTGGAGGTATCTCTATCAAAATGTCATTGGTGTCTCCCGGAATTTGCCCAAGTTCGTCTATGATAGCTTCATTATTTTCCTTCTGTTGCTTATATTCCGCCTGTAGAGCTACCAGTGCCCTTGTCTACACCTCTACAACAATATTTGGTAGGATTGCTAATGGAATCCATTGCCATGGATTCCTCGCAATCCCACACTTTCTTTTTGCCTTCTCTTCCCTCTTGAAATGAGGTTTTGTCCTTTTGACTGCACATTTATAAATATACCATGGCTAATTTAGAATGACATCCATACAATATAGAAACTCAAGATGTCCATAGCTCTTGGTGTTGCTTGTTCAATTGGCTTGTAATATGAAGGTCAAAGCCTTTCATGGAACAAGAATTTTAAAATGAATATAAAACCCTATTACCTTGTATGAATAAGGTTTTGCAAAACATTCTAGCCTTGCTTTATGAAACGTCCTAACCTTTCTTGTCTAAAGAATATTTTGAAATATATTACAAGGCTATGGGACAAGTAAGATAAATATTCCATAAAAATATTAAATTTCTAGTGTTGACTTTGTTAGACTCTTGTATACCTTAGGGTCTTGGCATCAAATCTGGATGAGGTGGGTGGAGGGTGCCTAATATGTGGCTTACTAGCATAAGTGTCTGCTAATTTAAAGTCATGGGCAATGGTTGTGGCATTTGAGTATTTACCTCCAAAGTTGTTGCTTTATTTGTTCTTTGTTTTCTCAGTTGCTTTGCTAGTGGTGTTGGGTTGGTGTTTTCTAATGTTAATTGCATGAGTGGCACTAGGAGCGCATCCTCCACCTACATCACTTGGATAGTTAGAATCCAAAACCATTTTGTTGGTCAAAATAATTTTTTGCAACAATTTTAACCATGCATTTATTGCATTACGATAAAGAAGGTGTAATAATGTACTCTGGATATGCTTCAAGATCAGCAATCTCTAAGAATTTCTCAACTATTGAAAACTATTGCACAAGATGATCCAAATGTTGAAAGGTATATTATCCTAATTTTAAACACTATGAAAATATTTTTCTTATTTATGCACTTGTTTGGGGACTCTAGATTTCCGAATGCATTTTTTCTTCATAGGAAGGTCTACGGACTTTGATGGCAATTGTTCCAAGGGGAGGTCGTTGCTACAACATTCCTTCATCAACATTGACCACATAATACTCAAATACTGAATATTTCTTCTACAATTCTTTTTTAGCTAGTTGCAAATCTTAGAGATGCTCTATTACCTAGGAATTAAACTAATTGCTAATAGCCGATTTAGTAATGATTTCACCTATTACATTTTTCAACTTGAGCAATGTTGACAGATTTCAATCTCCATTATTGGATTATTGGTGTAATGTGATGATCATGACTACACATGTATGTTTATTGCAATCACCTTCAAACATTCACTTGTTCGTGCCATTCTTTGCATTGCTAAGCTATGGTCAAACTCCAAAGAATTATAGTATGGTAAAATCAAATTGGCATATATATTTCAATTGTAGTTTTCTAAAAAATTGTCCTCATAGATTCTTTCATTTGTTGGTTTTAGGATGGTTTAAGAAGAAACAATCAAATGTTGCAATAGAAGGATCACTACGATGCACCATGCATATTTTTAAAACTCATATTTTTTCAATTTTCCTAACTTTTAATAGAGACATATGTGTCCCCGTAGTAGGAAAGTATGAAAACCTTCCAGAGCCAAAATTCATGGTTTCAGTTGAGCCTACTTACACTTAGTTATAATAAAAAAAATTAGGTTTTAGTTTAGTTTACTTCTTTCTCTTCATGCAAAAAAACTAACCTCCAGTGAGATTTCAAAAGTCAATGAAGAATGTGAGTATGTGTATAACATTATGAGCAACCAACAATACAAAAATTGACTAGCTAGTGATTCTATCCTTAGTGGCAAAAATGTGAAACTCAAGCATAGAGAAATTTCAAATGAAACTAGGGGTGGTGTTGATTTCAAAATGAAACAACGTAATTGGCATGACATTGAAATGGGGTTCTAAATCCTAAACCTCAATCTACTTCAAAACAATGTAGTTGATGACATTGAGAAGGGCAATTCACCTGCAAGTGTTTATAGCCAGCCATTGTTGCTTGTACCTTCAACTCCTTTAGTCCCCTTTTCACATGTTTGCACATGAATCTCTTCAATTGTGAAAAAGTTTTTGAGCAAGATGAGAAATGAAACAACTCTCATGCCCCAATATACTCCAAAACACAACGCTCCCTTAAGTCCCTTCTACACCATGTCATATTTTCACTGCCACCAAATTTCCCCCTGGAGTTTTAAAATTCAATTCTTCATGCTATGAAAGTGTCACAATATTCAAACAAGGCTCCGCATATCCTATAAGCTTATAATCACTTTCAACTCACTCCAAAAATTGTAAACAATTCTACAATACTAGTGAAGGAAAAGGTACCATAATCATGTGGTGAGCATTCTAGGAGTTCAACATCGTGGTGGAAAGTGTGGCTAACAACCACCAACATACTAAATTGGTTACTAGTTCATTAGAACTTAATTCCCATAGTACAATATTTTCATTGCATGAAATTAGAAGAGATGCAATTTATATCCATACAAGATCAATTAACTTACTTCTTGTAGGCACAAATTCCTCATCAAAGCATTCAATTTTTCATAAAAAATTTCTAACTATTTCTTACCTTAATGTCTACAATGTTCAAGTTGCACACATTTGCAAATACATTGATTCTTCTACACATTAGGGCTGAATATGTCAAATGTAGGCCAATAGTGACTACAACCTTCCAAAGGGGTTAAGTGATGACACCATTGATGACCCTAAAGAATAAGAGAAAGCAAGGTTAGAAGCGGTGTCACAAAGATTTGTTATTCGGTTCGGAATAGCATGTGGCCTTTTCTATAAAAGTGATTTCTATACAATCTTAAATACCCTTAAGAATAATAAACCTGCCCTCAAAACTCCATTTTTCCTAAATTCCTATCCTACAATTTCCACTATACCTTAGAAATTGCCATACCTAACTTCGATTTAGTATAAATGAAGTAAAATATCTTCAAACAACTTGAAACTTTTTTACATTGTAGATCAAGCATCTAACTATTTGAATACCAGTTTTATACCCAAATAAGTTATTGTACAACTTTGGTGGATATTTTCCTTCTACTAATTTTCTGCCATTCTTGAGAAACCCTACACTAGCACAACTAAATCTAACCTAGAGTATCTCATAGAAAGTCTCTTTCAATGTTTTGAAATTTTGCTACAAAGTAGATCAACTTATCAAATCTTTACATATCAAATTTGACCCTAATCCAAGATAGTTCAACTTTGGTGGACATTTCTCCGCTCTAACTTGTTTGCTCATGGTTTCTAAACCCATTTGTAATTTTGTGCATTGCTCATAGATTCCAAGTCCATAGAAATCAAGATTTTGATACAATATAAAAAGTAAGTGAAGAAATGTACTCTCTAAGTTTCATAGCCATAAAACAAAAACTCAATAAGATTCAAGCTCCTCAATGCACCCTCTTTAACTGCCTAGATTTTAAACACTTCCACTTTCTAGCCTCATATACCATTCTCTATAATATATCTAGATCTCAAACTTGTCATCATAGAAAATCAACCTCCCAAAAACTTAGATCCAAAAGTTTGCCTTGATCCAACATTTTATCAAAACACAAAACAAAATCCTTAACATGAATGTCTCCTTCAATATAAAATCCAACAACAAATACATAGTTTGCACCCCAAGTGCCTCCCACACCTCCTACCCACCAAGAAAAATGATAGAGACAAGAGACCAATCCTTGCCTCTATGAAGCCACCATGACCTTTGGTAGCTAGCTGCAGGCTAATCCTAATTCTCCCCCTCCCCCCTAATCCTAGTATTAACCAACCAGTTATTAACTGACAACTAACAATGTAAATTAGCAATGAATACTAAACTCTTCCTTCTAACAATCAATGATGCCTATTTCAACTAGTAGACAACCTACATCACAACAATAGCAAAAGAAACAATTAATTGCAAAGGGATTCAAAAGCTTGCTAGAAGAAAAGGTTGGTTAAAAAAAATACATGCTAGATTATTCTTGAAGAAGTTTTGTCAATGTAACTTTGTAGGGTAATTGTAAAAAACCTATTGATTTTGTTGGGTTTTTATAATACTCACGCTTTGTTTTCTAGAATACTTTAAATTATAATTTTTTTAAATAATTTAAAAAATATGGTCAATGTATAAACCTTTAAGAAAATTGTACTCTTAGAAGATAAACCATAGAAAAATTCTCTAAGTGGAAGAACTAAAAAAGTGCTAAATCTCAATTACAACAAGAAAAAATTTGAGACAAGTAATTTCAAGAGAAAAACAAATATCTATTAAACTCAAATTGTCCTCCACCCACATATTTTAAATGACAAACACAATAAAAAAATTTTATCATGGGTAATTCAATACTACTTAACTCTTTTTTCAATCAAAATGTTAGGAATCATAATGGATTAAAAAAATGTTTCATATTAGAGCCTCTTACAACCTTCATACATATCCCCTCTCAATTGCTTACAATAGTTAGGAGTGTTACCTGGAGGAAGCTCTAGTTACCTTTGGATTCTAAACTCAACTTAGCTCAATCACTTAGCCTTCGTCTCAACACTAGGGAAGCCAAATTAGGGTTTTGTTCTTACATACCGTTTCCTCAATCCCCTGCTCATAATTAATTGATTACTCAATTTACCAATTTGGCACCAAATTGGGAGTGTACCGCCTCACTTTTCAATCATTGGCTAGAATAGATAAGAGAGCCACTTGTAGTATTGGTTCTACTTAGTTTTGATCTCTTTGTGTTCCCAATCTCACAGATTTTCACTCAAACTCTTGCCAAACAATTTCAACTTTCAAAACAACCACAACTATAACAATAGTCACAAATTTCACAATTACATATGAACTAACTCCATCTCACACAATCACTTGTAGCACTCAATTTCTCACTCAATCCTTCATTCTACAATTCTCACAATCAATCCAAATCTTTTCCAATCAATCTTGTTGCTTTGATGGACATTTCAAAATAATTCACGCAAAGCATATACACACAATTCAACCACAAGAAATAGAGCGTAATTGTATCAATTCTAATGCAATATTGCATAAGAATACAAACGAGCATGGCAAGCTAAGAAAGCACATAAAATTATGTATAAATCACAATTACAATGAACGTTGACCAAATGCCATTGTTTTTTTTAATTTTGTCTAGCTTTTCATAAATTTTCCCGGATAGTCACAAACTCACAATGCTTCCTAAGGATCATTATGGTTTTTTGTTTTTGTTTTTGATTTTTTATTGAAGAAGAATATATAACCTTTATGGTAATATTTCTAGTCACTTTTAGATTTATTTTTCTAATTTAAATTTATTAATCTATTTATATATATTTTAAAGTATTAAATATCTCATATTATCCTAGGAAATTAAAATAGGTATTTTCTAATTTAAATTTTCTACTGCAATATTTTGAAGAGAAAATTAGTGACCATATTTGTATATTTTATAATGACCTCCCATTTTCTTTTGCACCAATAATTTTTTTAGAAATGATGGCTAATTATTAAAATAAGTCAAATATACTATTGGACTTATTTCTAACTTTTGGAGAAAAGCTCCAAATGACAAATGGATAATAGCCATTGGCTTTTAAAGGCCCATATATGGTGTAGGGATCTATAAACCTTTACTCCAAGGTCACTTCACTACAAGAGAAAGGGGTGTTTTAAGTTTAGTCCTAGTAATATAGTCTTTTAAGTAAAATTTTACTGAAAATCCATGTATTTTCAGTAAAATTTTACTTAAAAGACTCCTTATAGGTAATTACTTAAAAGACTTTACTACTAGGATTATACTTAAAACACCCCTTTTTCTTGTAGTGATTGTAGTTTACGAAGGTATTTACAATGTATTTTATTGGCTAGGAATTTTTTCTAACTTAACCCCTAAAAGACCATTGTCTCCTCAAGGGTCCAAAATGGATTTTGGACAAGTTCCCATGACCTCAATTTTTAGTGAAACTTTTTGAAACTTTCTCATAAGATAGAAAAATTTACTAGCTTCATGGAAATATAATTTTTATTTCAATTGTTACTTAAGAGCAAAAGTCATAGCACAAAAAGTCCAAATTTTCATTTGGTGTGTAGAAAAATAAATCCATAAAGATGTGAAAAAAAATTCATTTTTTTTCTCATGGATTATGTTTTTTTTTGCATCTAAATCTTTGATTCATTCCATTTGGATTAGTGATGTGAAAGTTACAAACACTTGTTTTTTGGGCTATATGAGCATCTTCTTGAAAAAATAACTTATAGGATTCATTTCTGAATGCAATTCTCACAATTTAAGAAAAAAATTGTTTGACAAGTTTAAGTATGCTTGCTAGAACAATCTCACCATTAGAATTATTGTGTTTCAATCCCATCTTAGACCTATTAATGATTTAGTTTTTCTTGTAATCTTGGATCTACTTGTACTTAAAAAAATTTTAAAGAATGAAAATCATGTTTTTTTCTTAATTTTTTTTCCTAGACTATCAACTCAATTCTTCAAAACATTTTTTTTAATTCAAAGTCCATAGTGCAAAAGAATTAAAAAAAAGGCAATCAAAGTCATCTAAAATTGCAGGACCAACTTCAAAAAACTTTTTTTCCAACTTTGAATACTAATATCTCTCAATCTATACAATCAAATTTTATGAATTTTTTACCACTTGGTCTCAAACAAGTGAAGTACAAGATCATATATATATATATAATTTTTGTTTTCTTGGGTGACAACAACAGAAATGGCAGTTTTGAATGGTTTTGGGTAGAAAAATAGCATGGGTCCTTTAAAGGTCAACCCCTGTACAACCCTCAGGGTCATCCTATATGCGATTGTATCCTTCAAATACAACGAGACCCAAGTTTCTTTTTGGCACAATTTATGTGAATTTGAACTTAGAGTTGTTTGGACCAGAGGCGTATATGCTTCAAGTTATGGACAATTTTTCACAAGCCTCTTGATTGGTGCAGTGCTCATATTTTTTTAGAAATTGCCTTGCCATTGTGTCTTTTTTAGTTTAATTACAACTTTTAGAAAATTAGTTGGTGAAGATTTGGGAGATCACTCTAGTGGGTGGCATTCCAATGATACAATGAGTACTCACAAAAAATCTTGCATTGAAATTTGTAGTAGTGCGGCCATTGTGGCATTCAAATTGGGTCCCAAATTGTACACACTTGTCATTGTATTGTACAGTAGTGCACATATTCTTGTATTTAGCCATCTTTCTACATCAAATTTGTAAAATCACAATACATTAGCTGATGTGCATTTAGCTCATGTACAACTTTGTTGTTTGCACCCAACCCTGAAACCACCTTCTTACTTAGCAATACATGAAAAACGGTCGTATTTGGCTAGAGAAGACCTTTAGGTTGTTCTAGGGTTATGGCATCTAACTAATCTACAAGCAAGATATGGGTGTCTTTTAGGTACTCCAAGCTTTTATAGACATAATACTATATGGACATGTACTTCTCCTATCTTAGTCACAATAAAAAACTTGCATTTAGGTGATGAGGCTTTATTTTTTGAAATAGATTTTAGGTGATGTCCAATACAACAAACCCATGTTTTTATGTCAAAAAAAATGTCAATGTAACATCAATGTTGACACAAATAGATGAGTTTGTTGCATTGAACATCACCTAAAATCCATTCCAAAAAATCAAGGCTCGTCACCTTAAACACGGATTTCTTATAGTGAGTTTAATACTCTTCTTTAGGGATTTTGACCTATAAACCTAACAATAAGATGTATAATTGGAAAAAAACACTTTGAGCCCCAAATGACAAATTGGGAGCTCATTACCTTCTACAACAATAGTTTTGATATGTTTAAGAATTATTTATTTTAATTATGACTCGACAAACTAAAAAAATAATTGAATTGAGGTCATATTGAAATGGCCTAAAAGCAACCTCAACACAGTTTGAGGTTGCTTTGAGCTCCATCTCAATGTTTTCTCAATATAATTTTTTTTAAATCTAATTTTTTAGATTATATTTTTTAATATTGTACATAATTTTTCTTGTTGTCTTATTTATATAATTTTATTACAGAACAATTATTCCAAATGATTTAAATTAACAAAAATCCATCATAATGTCACTTGACGTGGCATTGAGTGGCATGCCATGTCAAATTGATTTTGTTTGTGATAGTTCGTGGGTTTTTATCTCATGTTTACACTCCATGTAAAATTGCCTATTTTAATGCCAAGTAGGATTTGGTGGTATGAGTAGAGAAATCGCATTTGACTTGGCATTCTTTGCCAAGTCAAGTCTTGTGAGTGTTTTGGAGAGAGAGGGAGCTTGTTGTACTTGTGATATATTCTTGTTTGGTTTTGATTGTAGACTTAGTGATGGATTATGATACTTGCCATACCAAAACGTATCAACGCCAATGGGATTGTCACATTAGGAGAGATTTGAGGGCAAGGGAGGTCCATTTTAGGGTTGTTCCCTTTGAGGTCTAGGAACTCTAAACCAACCATTGCTACATTAAAATTTTAATAAAAAATTTTTAAAAAGGGTTAGAAAACTGAAAATTGATTTTAAAAATTATATATATATATATAATTTAATTAAATAATTTTTATTTTTTTTTGATATGGCATGGTCTCCACTATGTCAGATTGTTGCTACAGCCAATTCCCACAATCTGGGAACTATAGGGACCTCAAGGGCTTCTTTTGCCCCAAAATCTCTTGTAATGTTTTTATTATAGCATAGAAGTAGAGGTTTCTTTATAGTGAATTTTACAACAGAATAGAAAAGATTATTAATAAAATATAAATGAGGTAACCAATCACTAGTTTTGACACATCAACCATTACAAATTGTCAAAGAATACAACTACACTATAGTAGCTTCAACCAGTAAAGCTTTGAATTACACACAAATTTCTTAAAACAAATGGCTACCCGTAAACACAAATCAAATTCAATGATACAAATTACATGTTGATTTATGCCAAGAAAATTCAATCCTTAGGTTCAATGAAGATATAATACTACGAATCGTCCAAACCATTCACAACTCCAAGAATAATGAAATCAATTAACCCAAAGTACACATACACAACAATCACAAATTCCCACAATCAATTTGTTAGCCACAAATACATGATAATTCAATCATTGGACTTAATTTATATACCATTTAGGAATTCACAATAAACAAATTAATATACCAAAATTTGTTAAAATGGACTATATTCACATGAGAGAGTTCATTATACAAGATAGATGATGATTTGACTTTAAAAAAAAGGAGGGGAAAACTTTCAATTGTCAAACTATATGCTAAAGAGGAAGATAACTCTTTATTTCTAAAAGTGTCCAAGACAAATTGCTATTCTTCAAATCCAAGCTATTCATAATGTTTTAAATCCAATCCTTTTTACAAAGACAATTAGCCTACATTATTTTACCAATGTTAAAACAATTTGACAATTGTTCTCATTATACATAGCAAAGGACAATTAGTAAAAAAAAATCAGAACTACAAGTACTTGATCTATAGTTTAGGATAATCTATATTTACACAATAAAAATTTATAATTTATTTTTGATAATATTTAAAAATTAGTATAGAAGATTATTTGATTTTATGCAATAAATAGATGAATTCTATTGTTAGTAATATTCAATTGAATAAATATTTATAAGAAACTTAGGAATATGAAATAAGATAGGGATATAAAATTAAAGATATAATAAAATTATTCTTACAAAATTATAAAATGTTTCATATCAAAGAGAATTAAGGAATACAATATCATTATCAACAAATTTGTTGCATATGTTTGTATTTAAATATAGATATGTATAAAAAAAAAATATCTAATGGATTTTTTGTAGAGAATTTTATTTTAAAATATGGAAGATTCAAAAACAAAATTTTCTAGAAACCATGTTGTAAGTGTAAAATATCTTGGAAAAAACAATCTACTCAAATTTGACTATGGAGGAAAAAGAAGCTAAGGGTTGTTCTTTCACAAATCACAATAGTAAAGACTCTTTTAAACAATTAAACTATATCTTTCACCATGTACTTATACAATAAAAGAAGAAAATTACTTTGATAAATTTTTTAAATCAAAACCTAGGAATGCACAAAGCCCAAGTTGAAACTAATATTTGTACAAAAAACAGTGTCATAAAATTTATGATAATTGCTTAAAAGATTTCCAAAAAATAAAAGAGTTTGTAAAAAATGTGCTATACTAGATACCTTTGAAATGCACCAATATTATAAAACGGAGATGAATACATGCATCATGCGTGTGTGGTGTATTTCCTATCTCTAATTTAAAATAATTTTATAAGATATTTGAATAAACTTCCAAGCACATTGAAAGCTAATAGACTTTAAAAAAATTCTTAAATGTATAATCGAAGAAAACAATCTTGGAAATAATATATTGCAATGTTTTGGTATAGAAAAAATGATTTCCTTTCATACATGTTTTTCTAATTTATCTACAAATATAAACTTGATGAAAAAAAATCCAAAATATGTAAGAAAAGAAAAACTTCATTAAGTGAAAAAAAAAAGACAAGCAAAAAATGAATGGAGAAATAATTATTAAAAATCAAACTATAGAATATAATGAATTAACAATAAAATATGTTATTTTATTTTATATACCAAGTATGTTAAAGAAGCCTTTATACAATAATACATTGATTTTATTAAATGTTTACTATGAAAATTGTCTTTACAAAGGCAAAAGTGGCAAAGATGTAAAAAGTGGCAATTATTTATTAATTAGCCATGGATATGATTCTCATAGTGGTCCTAATGTATGTGGAGGTGTTTGTCAATTTTCTCTTACCTTTAAATTACATTCCATAGAATATGCTTCGAGAACCATGAGCAATTTTATTGCAAGTAACATACGGAATTACATTTTTAAATTTAGTAATTCTATGAATAATTTATTGTAGATCAATTTTTTGAATTATAATGTATTGCTATTGGACAAGTTGATGCTTTAATAAATATATAGTCTATACATATTTCAAAAAATTCAAAAATAATGCCATGTTACATAGATTGAGGCAACTAAAAAGCTTCCATAATAACATAGTTCAACAATGGGAATATTCAAAGAGGATTTTTTGTTGTCCATCAATTGTGGTATAAATTTTGCACATCAAATGGTGCTAGTATTTTTTTGAGGTCATTCAAGTTTATTTCATGAAACTTTATAATTCAATCCTTTGAAAATAAAACTACATTACAGCTTCAAATTGGAATTAGCGCTTGTTAATAAAAAAAATAATAATTTGTAGTAGAGAGTCAATCAAAAAATTGAAAAAAAACCCTACATTTTTCAAATATTATTTTTTTATCTATTACCTCTGAATATGATGGGTATTTTTGAAATAATTTAAATCAATTCTTTTTTAAATACCACAAGCCTATATATGAAATCAACAAATCAAACTTTCACAAAAATCATCAATGTAGCATAAAAATCTCTACATTGTTATATATATTTCTATACACAATAAACATCTATATATAAGTTTTAATAAATATAGCTTATAATTAACTCTCTTAGTCCCATATTACTCAAAAAAAATTATTGGATCATGTAATCTAAGTTTTGTTTTATTTCACAAAACCCAGAAAACACTAGTATAGGGTTTCTTTTAAGGGTAAAGGTGTAATCAATCAATCATTATGTGACTAATGTTACTTTTCAAATAGTGTTATATGTTAAACTCAAATGTACCTAATTTGGGGCTTATAGTATACTAATAGTCTTATTCCTAAGGATATAATTTGATTTTTAGTCCATTACCAATGTTATTGACGAGATGAATGCCCAGATGAATGTTGTCTTAGTCCATGTTAGTGTTCTATAGGTGATCAAAATATTCTTGGCAATATTTCAAATTTGATCAAATTGCCATGCAAAATGAATGCTTTATCACCTAATCAAAATGCCAAGATAATACTTTTCAAATTAATACACATATTTCCTTCATTATCATCTTAATTTATGTTAGGTCAAATTGGTCCAATTGATTCTATGTATATTGCACATACTTATATGCAAAAATGCCTAATAATTCTATCTTCTCCAACAAATTTTCTTAGTATGCATGAAGAACAAGGTTGATAATTTATACCAAGATCAATTTTTTCCTTATTCCTTTTTGCTTTTTGTTCAAGTTATCCAAAGTACACACAACATTAGAACTTGTGAGTTCCAATGTTAGCCAAGTCCACCAACAAGATATATTGAAGCTTGCTCATTGAAAAATGAAAGAAATCTTTTACTTCACAATCACCAACTCATCACCTGGACGGCTCACGAATTCGAGGAATCAATGGTTTAAGTTCTTTTGTAATGATACCACTCAACCCGATCCATGTGCTTCCATTCTTTGATGATAATTGGATGCTTAATCAGAGTGAAGTCCAATAGAGCCTGCACTTTTGGTAGCAATCACACTACAGTACCAAGTCGCCCAGGACTCTAATGTTAGAAAATTGTTGCACCAGGATATTCTTCTTATTGTTATCAAATTATCTCTGTACTTTGATTACTCACACACTCGTGCTCAAACTTGTGCAACCTACACAGTCTCAATTTTTTCAATTTTCAAACAATTTTGATCAACCACAAACAATATCTAGAATCTTGGTCTCCCTAATTTCTTCCAATTTTCAATGTCACACTTACAAATGTTGTAGCTCGTACAATCAATATCAAGAATTACTATAGAAACATGAGAATCAAAAACACAAGAAAGAAAACACAATGCTCACAATGCAACCCTCACTCTTTAAACTTGCAAAAATGTATTACAAAGAAGAAGAATATTCATATTAATAAATACAAAAATGTAATGAGCATTCTACACAATGTCAATGTTTTTAAATTTGTTTCACCTATTCATACTATTTTTGTTGATGGTCATGACCCTTACCATGAGTCATTGTGGCCTTTCATTTTTCATTTTTCAATAATTTTCTTTAATTTCTAACCCCAATGGTAATACCCCTGGCCCCTTATTGATTTATTTGACTAATTTAAACTTATTATCTATTTATATGCATTTTAAAATTTGAAATGTCTCCTATTATTATAGGAAACAAAAATAGAATTTCTCCTCAATTAAATTTTCTACCACACAACACCTTACCGAACCCATTGACATCCTCATCAATGATACTTGCATCTCCTATTATGTTTTTGGTCTTGCTAGCGAATCTGTTTTAAATGTTCTACATCAAATGCTTTCTTGACATTCTCCTCTCATTCAAGCAATTTTGGGTTGTTGGTGCAATGATACTCGAACCATTTTGTCATAGGAATAAGACGATTCAATGTGAATTTATTAATAAAACAAGGATGTGGCGTCCATACAAAGTGAGTAATAGACATAGGTTGATTAGCCTCTAATACTTGATGCCATTGTACGCTCTAATATTGGAACTTTATCATGATCTGAAATTCTAGTTTTAAAAGGTCAAACTTATTGATATGAATGATAATGCCATAAGTCTCTCATACCATCCTAAAGAAATCATAGAAAACAACTTTCTGGAAACATATTGGATCTATGTGTGAAATATGCTCTTCATGAAAAGATCCATAGGCTTGGACACAAGATGTTGGAGAATCAAAGCTCTTGGTATCTTAGACTAGTAATACTCTATAGAATCAATTGTGGCTTTAGGGTCCATTTATATTGTCTTTTATATGGGCAAAAGTGGTTATTAGTCACACTTATACTAGAGGATCTTGTTGCCAATCTAAAGATATATGTTGATAAACTCTATCATATGGTACCTATCTTGTAATTGATAATCTATAATCTTCCACTAGTTGTTCTTTTTCATTGATGATCTATTGGAAGAATATGTCTTAATACTTAGTTATTAGAACTTTACTATAATATAATACTCTACGACCAGACTTAGACAATAAAAAAATGGACAATAAACAATAGACGATAATTTCACCAAATTTAGACAATAAAACATATATATAATATAATTATTAGAGACTATCATGACCCTTGTGACGACCTTTTGTCACAAAATGGTCACGTTTTCATCCCAAATATTTCATCCAATCCATCTTTTTCTTGAGTTCAATTAATATTACACTACAATAGGCTTCTGCTAGTGTGTGCTTGCATATATATTTTTATTTTTATTTTAAATTTTTTATTGTCCAAATTTGGTCAAATTGTCGTTGTGAGGTACTTTTTCACTTACTTTTACTTTTTGTCAAGTACCAGTAGTATAGGGGTTCATCCGTGGATAAGCCAACGTAGTCTATCGTTGGTGCATCTAATGTCACTTTTAAAGTAGATTTAGGTTATGTATAAACTAACTTAGTGAAGCATACCTAAAATCTTTACTCTTATATTTCTATTTTTTTTCTCTCTCTTTCTTTTTCTTTATTCTCAAGTTCTCTCAATTTGGTGGGTAGTCAATTACCACTAATGCAGACATAATGTTCTAAGAGTCCCGGTCCTATATAGTATTCTAGGGTGGGCAACACATCAGATTGGGCAACACGTCTTATACATGGATGCAGCCTATGACCTAATCATATATATACAAGATAATACTTTTAAAGTATACAAATAATTCGTTAATTAACATCTTTTTATGTGTTTGGGTAACATGGCCAGTAATTGCTCTTTATGAGCTTTTCGAATCTATGTGCAAAATGACTACACATGACAGTCTCAGTAGGCAACACATCCAGTATGCAAGGTATGAAATGTTTAGGACAAAGTACCAAATTCTTGGTCTTTGAGCTTTCTCCTTTCTTCTAAGATTGGGCAACAAGTCTTAAGGCAACAAGTCCAAAACCACGGGGTAAGTTGTTCCTAAAACATACAAAAATATTTATCAACCACAAGGAATACTAACTTCCACAAATATCGTCCAATTCTAAAACCCAAAATCTAAATTACAAAATTTATTTTAAAAGTTGTGGGACTTATAGTCACTCACAACCCTAGGACCTAGACCCAAACTAGGGATACGGCCGTTCGAAAATTTTGAGCCTTTATTTTATTTTATTTTACTTTTGGTCAAATTACTAGGTCAAATCAACCAAATTTATACCCAAAACCATAGTTATAAATTTAAAATTCCCAAAACAATCCCTAAAATCCTGAAATTTCAATTGAAATGACCACATGGCCTAAAGCCGTGGAAGTCAGTCCTATGACCGTGGACCGTACCTTAAGACCACGGTTGCTAATCGGGCAACAAATCAAGGTATCGGGGCCACGAATGATCGCCGAGGCAACAAGTCTGAGCATTGGACTCGATGGCAACAGGTTTGAATTTGGGGGTCCAAATCCCTAATTTTCTTCGGAGGAGAAAAGAAAACGCTGTGCCTTTGAATTCCGATCAACCTACTTCACCGAACTAGAGATGGATCCACGCCCAAATTGAGATCACCCATCAGTTGCTGAACTTGATCAGACAATCACTCTGCGCCTGTAGATTTTCCGATTTTCGATGCTCCGATTGCACTCCTGGATACAAGCTCCTCAGTTTGCCTTGAATTCATTGCACCTCCTGTCCAAACTTCCGTTTAATCTCCTCACCTCCTGCGCCAAAACACTTTCAAACCCCGTTGTCACTGCAATGTTTAATCCACCATCAGTCCAAAACATCACCAAGAAATTTTTGATTTGAAAAACTCAGCATTCCAATCAATTCCCAATCACTCAGCCTTCACTGCAATTTCACCATGCTATTTGTCGAAATTCCTTCTGCGCCTGCTCACTCTATTGATTATGAGATCAATTTAGCCTGCCTTCATTTCAATTGACTGGTTGCCACACCAACAATCTCGATCTCGGTCAGATCGGAAACCTCAACAATTTGAAAAAAAAATTCTTGATCACTCCGTTGCAGGAAATCACAAATTTCTAATTGCCAACCTCCAATCAACTGAAACAATTCCCAGCCTCACCATGCTTCAATACAATTTTAGATTTTTAGATTTGGGAATTTCATAGATACAAACACACCAGAGAGCCCTTACACAATTACAATTACAATTACAATTACAAATATCACAGCAAAAGAAATGTTTCACAATCACAGATAACACAACAAAAATTTGCACAGAAAAGACTTCAAATTATAATTGCACAAAAATTACAATGACGAGTGCTTCTTCCTGAATGCATTGTAACTAAATAAATAAAATATTTTGTCTTTTAAGAGTCGGGAAGAAGGTCCCACGCCTCTCGCAATCATTTTTTTTCTGACTTTTCATTCGTTTTCAAGCCTCTTCCATCCCTTTCCGCGATTTTTCATTCGTAATTGTGTTTTTTCATCCAAATTGCGTCCCATCCATCCAATTTGCAACCCATTCATCCATTTGGCACCTTTTGGAATCTTCCATCCATCTACGCAGTTTTCATCCATTCAATACTTCATCCATCCAAGCTGCCCCATTTACACTATAGAAAGTTTGAAAACTGCTTTCTGGATTACTTTTAGCTACTTTCTACTTTTTAGTGTTTTTAGCCTACTTTTAAGCTATGTTTCCTACTTTTTAGACTACTTTCTACATACTTTTCCAATAAAAACTAAAAAGTAATCTAAAAAACAAAATCTTTATTCTACAATCGTCTATTATTTATCGTCAATTTTTGCTTCAAAAATTTCCCAACTAGGAATGTACTAGCAAACATTCTTTCTTACAATTTCGTTCGTGTTCTCTTGCACTCATTTTTTAAATAGATTTTGTTCATTCATTCACTTTATCTCACTACTCACCAGAAATTCTCTTAAGTCTTGATTTTTTTTCTCTACACTCTTGGTATTATTTTGTTTGTATACTCATTCTTCTAAAGAGAAATAGAATCCCACTCCAAATTTTCACATGTTCTCTCCTTATTTTCATTCACGGGATAATTAAACTAAAAGATACTTAAATGGCACTTCTCTCTCCATATTTGAGAATAAACACAATGCCTAGATGTTTTCACAAAATTCACTCTTTATCTTATCATATTCTCTCAAGCTCACAAGATTATACTAATGTAAATGAAGTTTGTGAAAATTTCTCCTCTCATTTTCCTCAGCAATAATAGTTGACCAGACAAATAGACTTGATTGTATTCAAAGAATTCTCTTTAATTATGCCCTACAATTAGGGAGATTCCTTAAAAAGACTTGGCTTGATAGTACTGAACAAGCATATATCAAGCATATATCAAGTTGATAACATTCTAAAATTTAGGAAAAATCTCACGGAAAAAAAGATGCTTTCTAGAAGGAGATAATATTTACATAGGTTTAGGGTGATTTCAACTACTTTCTCACAATCCCTTTGCAAGCACCTAAGAAATAATTAACTAATAAGAATAATACTATTATTTATTATTTATTCTCCCCACTCGGATAGAGTTTCTTCCACAAGTAATAACAACAATTACCTACATTAGTGAGGGCATTTACAATCCACACAATAAAACATCAATGTAAATATATTTTTTAAATTTTTGACTAGATTTAAGAAATCCTCACTACTTGTGGAAGTGTTTCCAAAAATACTTAAAACAAACACGAGAATATTATGATCTAGACTATAGAAGATCAAAATAGATGCAATTGAAAGACAAATATAAAACAAAAAGTAGAGAGGCTACAACAAATCATATTTAAAAAAAAATCATGCAAATGGCACCACAAAATTGGTCAATTTTTTGGTTTTATTTTTCAAATTCAAGAAAATCAAATACAAGTATTAATTGAGGTTGTTTATATATAAAAGAATATCTACATTTGTTTATGTATATGTACTTGTTACCACATACTTATCCAATTAGACTTCCCCATTTATTACTCTTTGAGAGCCTCAACTTGTATGCAATTTGCCAATCATTTTGGGTGCATAGTAAACTTTCCAACATTGTCCCTAAAGTCCCATTGTCCCTATAGAGGACAAAATGGATTTTGGGGTAGGCTTGTGTAACCTTAATTTTTGATATGATTTCTTGAAACAAATTTTTAAAATAGAAAATCACATTAGTTTTTAAGAATAAAATTTATATTTTAGTTTATGCACAACAAACATTATGCTACAATAAGCTCCAAGCAGGGGAGATTGGGCACAAAAAAACTTCACAAAAATTTGAAATTAATTTTCTATAGATTGTATTTTGTCTACCGGGAAAGCTTTTCTTCATTTTATTTGGATTAGTGATGTGAAAGTCATCAAATTCCTTGTTTTGTGGCCATCATAGAGAACTTTTTGAGGAAATAATGTATTGCATTTGATTTTGAACTCAATTTTCACACTTTACAAATAAGAAAGTTCCACAAGGTTATGTATGCTTGTAGAACAATCTTGATCACCTTTGAAATTAGTATGTTTCACTTCCATCTAAGAGCTATTAATAATTTAGTTTTTCCTTCAATCTCAAACCAACTTCTACCTAACAATTTCTTAAAGAGTAAAAATCAAATTTTTTTAATAATAATTCTAGACTTTCAATTCAAATTCTTCATTTAAAAAAAATCAAAATGTTTAGTGCAAAACTATGAAGTTAACCTCTAAACGTCTAGATTCATCTCTAAAATTGATGATTTGAGAAAAATCATTATAAAGTGCTATTAAGAAGCATATTTTGTAATTGATATACAACTCAAAGTTGTAGATTTTGATTTGTAGATTCCATTTGTATAGTTAGATTCACCAATGCTATCACCAATCTTTTTTTATAAATTTTGAAAGGGAAATTTCAAAATTCAATTACAAGCAAAATGCTATCATTTTTTGAGTAAAATTTGTTGGAATGGATTTGAAATGAGGTTCTCTTCACATGGTGATTTTTTGAAATTTTTGTATTCTTCGAATCTATAACCTTGTTTTGGCAAATCCAATTTTGAACTAAAGTCACTACAGTTTGACCACTTGACATACTTGCACATTGGTAATTTTAGAAAAATATGTACTCTAGTAACACCAAATCCAATCCTTAGACAGGACAACAACTTGATAATGTATTTCTACAAATTAGAATAACTTTCATTCAAGTAGTTAGGAGGATGAAACTCAAGTATCAATTTGTTCATTGTCCAGAAAATGGACATTGGAGCACTTATGGGTTAAAGAGAAATTAAAGTCAAATAACCTAGTCAAGGCACATAAGCAAAACCAACTTTCATCACTTTAAATGCAAATATCTTAGAATATCTACGGTGAAAGTTCCTAAAATTTCTTCACCATATTTTTATACTAGTCTTATGCAAGATCTTATAGCTAGATATACAAAGAAGTAAATCGGCAAAGTTTTTATTCCTTGCAATAGAAATGGTAGCTCAAGTGTTTTTTTGATGAAAAAAGGACTTTTAATAGGGGTTAACCCCTAAAATTTGATTGTCCTCTTAGAGGACAAAATATCTTTTGGGTAGGCTCCAACAATCTCAAGATTTTTCAAGATTTTTTGAAACTTTTTTAAAAGATAGAAAAAAAATTAGCATTCTAAAAATATGATTTTTATTTCAATGGGTGCCTAGGAGCAAAAGTTATGGCACAAAAGTCCTTTTTTAGGTGTAACGGGAAAAAACTACACATACAAAAAATTAATTTAAAAAATATTTTCTCATAAATTATAATTTTGGATTTGTTATGAGAAAGTTAGGGAAAATCTTATTTTTTGGGCAATCAAAGCATCTTCTTAAAAAAATAACTCAAGGGATTCATTTCTAAACTCAATTTTCACAAAATTAAAAAAATGTTTCACAAGGTTAAGATCTCTTGCTAGAATAATCTCACCATTGAGATTAGCATGTTTCAACTCTATTTTAGAGCTATTCATGATTTATTTTTTCCTTCAAAATTGAATCTATTTCTACTTAATAATTTTTTAATGAGTAAAAATCAAGTATTTTTTTCTTTAATTTTGCCTAAACTCAAGTGTTCAACATAAAAACTTAGAAATTCAAAATCACTAGTGCAAAATTTTTTAAGTTAAGATGATTCAAAGCCAAGAAACCTAGTTGAGCAAGGTGCAAAAAAACTTTTCTTCTTCACTTTAAATGCAAAAATCTTGCAATCTTTGGTGTCAAAGTTTCTGAAATTTCTTCCATACATCTATAAATTAGTCTAGTGAAAGATCCCAAGGCTAGATCTACAAAAAAAAATTTAAGTTTTATGCACTTTGCAATAGAAATTACAATTTAGAGTGTTTTTTGATGGAAATAAAGCCTTAGGATTATAGGGGTTAGAAAGTAGCCAACTAACAATTCATTTCTTTTCTTTTCTTTATAAACATACAACCTTCAAGGGTCGCAATGATTCAATGAGGATTGACACAGCACATCTTTGGCAACCAAGGTTTAATTGGAATTACTTGCTATGGGTTTCTTTGTCAAAACACAAGTAGAGGATCACTAATAAAAACGCTATGCAAGCAAAGTCAACGTAGGGAATTGAACCGGCAACCTTGTAGATGTATCCGTAGGTTCCTACAACCTGCCCCATCACCCAGGGTACTTTAGAGTCATTCCAGACCAACTAACAATTGTTTGAAGTACATAATATTTTGCAATGAAATTATTTAATTTGCTCTCAAATAAAACAAAATAAAAATAAAAATAAAATTCCTTCTTCAAATTTAAAAAAAATCAAATATTTTGATCTTGTTTTGGTATAGTCCAATACCAAAATCATCAAACTCAAATTTCATATAAAGTTCCTTTGTGAGAGGTTCACTGGCAACTCCAACAAGTTCTTGCATAAATTCAACAACACTTGGCTTCGGAATTCATTTTTTGGCTCTAGACATGATAGAGGTGTCAACTGACTTCTCCAGAAACCCTCCTCAGGGGCCTTTGTGTAATTTAGGTGTTCTTTTTGGTTGATTTTGCGTTTGATGTGGTTGCTCATTTTTCCAAGGCTCTACCCTCAACTTTCTGCCATTTGTTCTTGATTTTTTCTTGGAATAAACTCTGGGTTTTAAAAAAAATCATATAAAGTTTAGATTCTAAAATATTCTAGAAAAAGAAAAAGAAATAATAGAAAGGTTACCTAACATGGAAAGTAGAAAGTGTGACAATTTATTTTGCTTTGCACCGAGGATTATTAGGAGTGATTATGAGTGATTTAGGAGTTAAATAGTGAGTGATTATGAACGCTTATGTGAATTAATGTGAAATAAGGAGTCTTTAAAATAAGGGCAAGTAATAGTTCCACTAAGTATAAAGACGGTGCAGTGTGATCATGTTGAAGATTCTTGAGTTTTTCTCAATAAGCTTAAGTTAACTGAAATTAGTATTCTCGTGAGTTCTTTTCATATAATAGATTTTAATGACAAAGAGCAGGCTTTGTGACAGGACAGTTCGTGTTGACATGGTCAGCGAAATAACTTAACTTATTAGAAATGGAACTGCATTGACAACTGGACACGTGTACCAATGGTGGAGGTGCATCCCAAAGCCAAATTTGCAAGATTTTGTGGAAGAAAAAGGTTGTTGGTTTATTTTTAAGCTTAAGATATTCATGCGAGAATTGAATAGACCTAAGGTTAACCCCTGACTTGGGTTCTTCTTGGGATAAACTCCGGGTTTAAAAAGAGAAAAAGATTAACTCCTGAAGGTTAAAAAAGAGAAAAAAAGAATCCACTGAAGGTTAAAAAAATGAAAAAAAAGAATCCACTGAAGGTTTCAAAAAATAAAAGATTAAACCGTGAACCAGCCTATTTTTTTAATTTTTTTTTTTAGTACATGCAGGGAAAGAAAAAATGGACAGAATCATCTATATGTATACGTTCATCCACCAAACTATTTGTTAACAGTAACTCTCATCCAAGTAGTCTCAATTCTAGATTTGGTCGTTTCATCCTTTTTCCCATGCTCGTTCTCTCCCTAAAAATCTAGTAAAATGCATGGAGTATTTTTTTTGAGAAAAAAAAATCTCCATTTTTATTTGAAATATGGATGAAGTTGGAAAATTTGGATGAAAAAATGCATGAATATGAATGAATAGTGTTTTTTGGTCCTACAAATGGATCAATGTAGAAATACAATGCTTCACCAAATTTTAAGTGATCACCATCCTAGCACTTTTTTATGAAGTAAAAAATACTCCCTCTGTTTGGATATCGTGTATCCATTTTCAGTGCAATCGCCACTAAGAATGGATACACTATTTCCAAACAGAGGGAGTACTAAACTTGGGCCAAACCATACTCTCTTTATGATAGAATCTTGTCCTACATTCTAAATAAAGTGATTTGTCATTAGTCATTAACTATAAATTCACAATGCTTAGAAAATCAGATTAAATCTCTAAAACTTGAAGTTTGGATGAAGTTGTAAGATAGGAGGTCCGTAAAGCGCTTAAATAGACTCTAAAAGCGTCTACCTCCTAAAATGTGCACTATTTGTAAATTTTGTGTCTTGATTGCACCAACAATGTACATATAGTATACATTTCAAAAGACAAACATTTTGGGGGACTATTGCATTTCAACTTCAAAAATTCATAATTAATTTCACGAAGCCTAAAAAAATATGAGACAACTTGGCTTAGTTGCCCATTCCATTTGTCTTTGAAGGAAAAGTTACTAAAACATGTTTCAAAAAGTCTAAACTCCCTAAAGTAATTTTAAATTCTTAACTAGGGACTTTGTGGACCTTCTACCTTCCTTATAAGTACAAATGTAGAGTTCTACATTGGGGACTCTCTTCTAAGGGCAATTGAAACATATTGGCATTGATTTATAAGGGTTGCTTTAGACATATAGACCAAGTCAATTCCTCTTGAGACAAATTGCATAAAATTTTAGCCCCTTTTAAGCCCAAGGCCAACTTCAAATAGAATAAGAATTATAACATGGACAATTCTCCCATATGTAAAGGTCTCGAGGCCAAGAAGTTAAGGCAAATTCAAGAAAACCTAAAAAAATTCAGCCCCTCTATAACTATTTCTTTCTTTCAAGGCCACTTTACACCTAAAGGCCAAACCAATTCTCCTTGAGGCCAATTGCATAAAATCTAATGGATCTTTGATTTGTTGAAAAAATATATATTTAATTAAAAGGTTTTCTAAAATTTAAATCTAATTGTGGTCCCAATGCCAAGAGTTGGCCTCCCATTCTTGGTGCACCCAATTCATAGAGCTCAAGCTATGTCAAATCATATCTTTTTGGAATAAAAATTTCATTCCACCAAAATGGCCCAGCCTCTAGGTATAAAGTGGCCCAAGTAATCTAGTATCCATGGTCCCAAGTCAAGATGGAATCTTTTAAAGAATTACAAACATTGACAAGTTATAACATTGTGTAACCATGCAATAGTGTCCTCCATACTAGGAAGGTATTATACTTTGCTAGATACTTGGGAGTTACTTATTAGCTAATTCAAGGATTGGTGGTAGTTGAAGAGCTACATAAAACAATGTTGTTCACTATAGAGGGGCCATTTCAAGGATGCAAAAGGGACCCCTACCTCATCAATAAACAATGTTGTGAGTGTGCATCTAAAACTCAAAACCTCATGTTCAGGAGCGTATTTGATTGTTGCTCATTCAAACATATTTCTTATCCTAGCTATATATGTAGGAGGAGGCCCCCAACGTTGCAAAATCACATCTTTGTCTTCATTCATCAATTGCACCCGTCAGGTGCTAGATTCATATCTGCTTAGTATTCTATAACTCTTAGCACTTTATTCACCAACCAAAATATAATGGATTGGTATACCAAGGTATACTATATTCAATTATTATGGACTAGATAATGTTTGAGAGCCGAGAGGCTTGAGAGCATTTGGGACATAATGCCAAGTCTAATAGTTCATCACCAATATCCATATTTGTACTTTTCGCAAATCTAAGGGGGGTAGAAAGAGGGTTTGTGTTATGAATTTGTGTTACGAGTTATAATGCTTTTTTAACTATCCAATTTTAATTTTAATTTTTTTTCCAAAGCCTAGTAATTGAAATATTGATATTAAATTAGATTGTTAACAAATGATATGGGATAATTTGCACCTAGACTATATTAATAGCTATATCCACATTTGTATCTACATTTATGTCTATTCATATGTATACAAATACATTTATCCTTGGATATTTGCATTCATACAAATGTACGTCTCTATATCTGCATTTGTATCTATATACAACAAACATGCCTAACTCCACCCCTCATATTCGTTTTATTCTTCTCCTAACTCTAAGGCACTAACTTTTAAGCAATTGGTGGCTGGTGTTTTTGAGGGGATAGAGCATTGCTACCTCAGTTTAGTTAATATTTGGCACAAGATGGTTCAAATTTAGATGGAAACAACACCATGAGTCATCGGGGCATTAATTGAGCAATCCATACCTTCACTCAGGTTGTTTATTTTGTTTTGTTTGCTTGTTTGTTATGGTGAGATCTCTTGGATTGTGCTTCCCATAATCACATTCTAGGTAACGTTGGAAAGCTCTCTATGAAGAGGGATGCACGGACTTTGTTTTGTGGCATTTGGACCTATAGTATAAAAGATATTGAATTTCAAATTTTTCATGAATGAAAAATTAAATAAATATTTTTACTTTTATTTATGGAGATTAAGGAGGGCTTAGCCATCACTTTTGACATCCCAATGATTGTGGCAACGGTAGAGGGCACACTAGTATGGTGTAAAAATTACATTTAGGCCACAAAAGAAATGTTAAACTTGACCTTAGAGTGCAATAATTTGTGAAGATGTAATGTGGAGCTTCCTTTCAAGCTCAACATAACTACTAGAAAAGTAAAGGTGGAAGTTGAATCCCAACAATTGTTACTTGGTTGCAATTGGATATTATACCTCCAAATGGAATATATATGCAATGAATTTTATTGCTTTTGGTTTTTGTTCAGAAGACTTAATTTGACATTCAAAATGATTCCTTTTACATTTTGGAAAAAAACTAGAAAAATGAAACCCTCACGTCTAATTTCTACTTTGTTTGAAACTTTGGAATTTTCCTAAAAATGAGTATTCTATTATAGATGGAAATTGAAGTCTACAACCACACTTTTAAATATTGAATGATATGGAAATTTGTCTCACTTTACAATGTTCTACATTGTAATAAATATCTTTCATGAAATTTTCAAATAATGTAGGTATATATTTTTTATTTGAGATGCAATTTTCTCAATGTTTTTTCTTAGAATTGGAAAATTTTAAAATTTCTCACAAAATATATATTTTTATGATTAATAGAAGACATGTAATTTCATCTTTAATAAAAAAAATTTGAATGTCCATTCATATATGATAGCAAAGTGGATTATACTTAGTGAAGGATTCTAAAGTTTGACTACATGGCCATAGGTTCTAGTCTAGTAGGGTTCATTTAGTAGCCAAGACCTATATATAACATTTGATGGAGAATTTGTCTTGGAGTCACCCCAATGGACGTGACATTCTTGAATTTCAAGGATTCTTTGTTTCCATGAATTGTGACTTTTTCACTACTGAAATTCAAAAATGCAAGTTTGGCCATAAATTATGGGTCACTATACATACAATCCCTTAGCCTTCTTATTCTATAGATTCAATTATCTAATGTACAACAATACAATAGAAGGATCCACTAATCTTCTTCTCCAAGGATTCAATTATTTTACTTGTAATGATACAATAGAATGATCTTCGATCCCTACTCTTCATATTCAAAATCATTATAGAATTGGATGCTCTATTTGATGAAGGTATGACACTAGATCAAAGGCCACATAGCTCTTCATATGAAATATACATTGTAGTGTATTAGTACACTGATTACAACATACTTTCATACTCTTATTCATATGGACATCTTCAATCAACCCTCATCAAATAGCCCTTGCACCACTACTTCTACATCCTTGGTCTTGTCCTAGATTTTGTCCCACTTGTTGTCATGGCCTATATCTTCCAATCATGAACTTCAAAGATAATCCTTATTTCCTTTCACTCAACTATTTTGCAGCAATCGCGGTACTTGGATTGCTCTTCTTGTTTGTATGGGAGTGGATCCCTTATGAAATGCATATGTTATTGTTGCCATTGTCTAGGAATCTTTGGGGTGGTGAGGATAGTAATAGGATTGCCAAAAAGTTTCAAAATGTTGGTCTAAGGGCCACACTTGTGAAGGCTATAAACTTGGCATGTCAAGAAGCAACAATATTGAGGTTGACTATTCAAGTTTATCTTGGATTCCACCCCACCATTGTCATTATTGGCTACATATAACAACTCCATTGAAGAAGCCCTAGCATTCTTGAGCCTAATACTATTATTTTAGTAGAATATTGTTATTACAAATAAAGGTACATTATTTTTTCCATACAAATATCTTTCAAATTTTTAAGAATTGTCTATTCTCTTCGAGTCATTTAATTCTTGAACCAATTTTATATGATTTGCTCCATCATTCTAATAGTTTCAAAACTACATTCAATTTCATCCAAGGGTTGATTTATACCAATGGAAAAATATCTTAACCTTTTTGAGAGACAAAACGACCTCACTAAGAGTAAAGGACAAAATAGCCCAACTATCTTTTCTTCAATTTCAATCTTCCATAGCCTTTGAGGGGTTTTTTTTTCCAGTAAAGGTTCAATTATGTCCCCTTGGTGAAAACGTTTCATAAGAGGATTTTCTTTCAACTAGTTCAAGGTCATATTGTAAGGGATATATTTACTTTTGAAGTAAAAACAATAAGGTCATAAGTACATAAAGTTTTGCATACATGCAATTGTTTTGCAACAAGCAACAAGTGACAACCTTCAAGTGGAAAAATGAAACTAAGATTGATCCACTCAACCTAACATTCTTAAAGTTTGAGGCAAATGAACCTTCTACAATAGCAATATAGATGTATTGTTACCATTTATATTATATTATTATCAATAGATTCAAAATCCAAGATTACAAAATCAACACTAATAGTTGGTGACAAGTCATTAAATAATTGATTATTGTAAAATATAGAGAAGGTGTAGCCTCTATTATTTAAAAATATCATGGAAAGTTTGATGCACATTATAGGTTGCATATCCTATTCTAAAGTCCTAATCAAACAATGTGAAAGAAGGAATTTTTGTCATTTGTAAACACTAAAATGCTAACATTTTTTAAATATTGAAATCATTTTGGATTGTAATATTCCAATGCTCATAACACGTTTTAGTTCAAATCATAGTTGTTACACAAATCAAACAAATTTTAATATCCTATACAAATTTCGATTTCAATTTGGTATAATAATTATCTTAAAATAAAATTTGAAGATATTTGATTTATAAAATTCAAAAGACCTTCATTCTTTTCAACATTACATATATAATTTTTAAAATCAAGTTCTTTCCAACATCTCAAAAAATAAAATGATGCATAGAAAATTTGATATAAATATTATGTATTAGATATAGAGAATTACTATTTATTCATACTATTATTTGGTGCTAGTATACCTTTTCGCCATTAGATTTTCAAAATCAATCATTACAACTAGATAGTTTGTTGGATTTGAAGAAGTTTCCTATCAAAAGGAATCCATCAACAATCATTTTTAATGAAAATTTACAATTGGAACAATTAGTTAGTGACACTTGTCACTTGCTACTTGACAAGTGTTGCCCATCAAGAACATTAGATGATTCCATTGAAAATATTAAATAATAGTCCCCACAACAATTAAACCAATGTCAAATAAACTTGATGAATATTTAGAGTGCCCAAGATGTAGTATAGTGTTGCTTAATAATATGAGCTCATGAAGAAAAAAAACAGACCATACAAAATAACTATTTCGGTGCACTAGTGTCATTCATTTTCTTATGCATGTTCTCCATTTCTTATGAAGAGAACACAATCAATTATGCTTTAGGCCAGAACAAAACACACAAATGATTTTCTGCAACCAAGGTAGGCTAATTAGTATGAAGTTTGTTGCATGATATGCTAGTAATACCCAACTTCAAGATTAGAACACACTGTTATGTAACTAGAACATATTCTACTACCCTATATGATGGATAAGCTTCGGCAAAAATTAAGTCATTTTTGTATTTTAAAAAAGTGCCACATGTCATCTTATGAATGGTGTGAGGTGACATTCAACAGAGTGCCTCATCAGACCTTCATGTATAGTACGAGAGAACTCACATCATTTCTGCTTGCTTTAATTAAACCTTCAAGGGCCTGAAAACCCTTTGCAACCATCTAGTAGAATATGAATTTGGAGATATTTGATTAGAAAAACATTGATCAAATAGTTTTCAGTTCAAAATAAATTAATGATCGTGAGAATACATAAATAACAATTTATCACATTTCATAAATTAATGTAAAAGAAGAGTTACTAAGGCTAAATACGGTTCATACAGAGGGACCCCAAGTGTCTTTCTTGGGTTAAGCTTTTGGGGGTTACTCTACAGTCTATAAGAACTGAGTCAGTGGCACAAACAAACTTGCACTTGAGCCCATCCAAAGTTACTTAAGTTATGCGCCAAATTTGCCATTGCTGTACCAAAATTTTGTCCATATTCTTGCACAATTGAGATTCCATTATTATCCTGAATGATGTATGTCAGCAACTCTTTCTGTAGAATCTTCATGGGGCACTTGAAAATCTCAAAAGGCTAAAATAGTACGGAGTACAATGGTAGCATCTCGACAGACTGAGAAAGAAAACAATATCATAAAACTTATCAAGCAATCTCAAAAAGCTTAAATAGTACCACGGTAGCATCTTGACAGACTGAGAAGGAAAAAAATATTGTAAAAATTATGGAGCATGCACGTCATCTTCATACAAATTGGATTTGTGACAAGTTGAGAATTGGCATACACTGAATTCAGTCGTCATCTCCGCGCACAATTTACATTTAGGCTTGCTGCGTCACTGAGTTATCTCGTGATGTGAAAGAAAAAAAAAGCCAACAAGCTTATGATTAACCCCTTTTGTTGTTCCCGCTCAACCACAAAGTAATTGATTGATTATTGCATAAAGTTGCGTCGTGTAAAACATTGATGTTGAAATAGGAGTGTAGAAAAATTCCCCCTTCCAATCACTTGCAAAATATCAGTACATTACGATACTCATACTCAAAGCTCCTACGACATGCATGTATACTAAAAAAATAAAAAAAAATAAAAGGCATACTATATACCCAAGGCAAGAGCTCCACAACAAAATTGAAACTGCTAAGTTAGATTAGTCAATTGGACATGAAATTAAAACTTGATTATGTTACCAAAGGCATAAGAATCATCAATATCATAAGGTAGTCTGCTCTAAAAGTGGTCTTGCTTTAAAAGCCACCACTAACACCAAGGTACATTTTGCATTCTTCAAAATACTAGTAGTGTATTGTACTATATTTTTCAAGAGGTGGTTGTTTACGGTGATCATTGTGTTTCAACTTCAAAAACTTGTAACTAAATCCATGAAGGTCCCAAAGTATGAAATGGCTTGGATTAGATGTCAATTCCATTTTCCTTCCTACGAAAATTTACTGAAAATTGTTTCAAGGAGTTTAGCTTCCCCCAAAGGCAATCAACCTTTAAAAGGTGGCTTTAAGAGTAGAAAACCTATTCACTTTTCACCACAAGAAGAAGAGGATATATGAATGTTGTCTAATTAGTTAGTATACACATTGTGAAGAATGTGTAAACAATGATGCCAAACTAGTCAACTTGAGGATTGGACTTAAGGTGGGTAGCCCCCCAAATAGCCACTCTTTGCTACTTTGCCTAGTTACTATTATTAGACTGGTCAAATTTTCAAATTTTCTTGTTGGCAAGTGAAAGGAGGTTCCAACAGACCAAAGAATGTGACATTTGGATATTGTATGCCAAAGTTATGAAGGATGAAAGTTTTTTTGGATAAATAGTTCTATAATAGTTTCTTCCATATAGGTACATATTGATTTTGGAGATGTATAGAGAGTAATGATGGCGCTTTTGGATTAGAGGCGCATTTGGGGTTACCTACCATAGTTTGAAGAACATTTGTAAAAACTAAATGACAACTACATTTAGAATTTGAAGAACTCAACTATAATGCATTCATCTTAGCCCCTATAATAACCATGGATACAAACTTCAAAATTTCTTCAATCTATATGCTTCATTTTTCCACTAAATTTGAATGAAATGTTTGATATTTATTTTTCAAAGGTAGAATTACAAGTCTTCTATATATTTCCAAATTTTCAGAATTTTAATGTGAAAATTTCAAATTACCATGAATTTTCGAAGAGAAAATGAAGAAAAGTCATATCAATTACAAATGTATTTTTAAAATTTAAAAATTTCACCTTAGATGAATATCATTGCAATAGTAAAAAACAAAGTTTTGAATCTTTGTGTAATAAAAAGATTTATTATAGATTTTCAAATTCAAACAATAGAAAATTACACTTTAGAAGAAAATTTTCAAAATTTTCTAGTCTACAATAAGATAAACTCATAGAAAAGTTCATTTTGTTAGTTTTCCTCATGAGCAATTGGAATAATTGTGAATGTCAAAATCAAGTTCACAAGGACAAAAATAAAATTACTAATATACTAATATACTATAATATTATATATGATTTTTTATACAATACTTCAAATAGAATAAAAAAATAATTAATATGACTTGAATTTAACTAAAATCCTAAGAGTCCAAAGTAGAAAGAGGAATAAATGTTTGGAACTTTTTGGAAAATAAGAATGCCAAAGAATAATTTAGACATTAAATCTTTGTTTTTGCAAGTTTTCTTTCACTTTTCATTCCTTCATGAACTAACTTAGAACCTTGTACAAAAATCATGAAGCCCCAACTGCTCGCACTAGTCACATCTCTGAGATTAAACAAGAATCACTTTCCCAACATACTTAGACACGCTTCATCCCAACCAAGCTAGTCACATCAATGAAGTAAAACAAGAATTGTTTTCTTAACATTTTGAGACGTACATTATCCACAATTGAAACCTTGTACAAAAATCATGAAGCCCCAACTGCCCACGCTAGTCACATCCATGAGATTAAACAAGAATCACTTTCCCAGCATCATCTCAACTATGCTAGTCACATCAATGAAGTGAAACAATAATTGTTTTCTTAACATTTTGAGACGTACATTATCTACAACTGAAACCTTGTACAAAAATCATGAAGCCCCAACTGCCCACACTAGTCACATCCATGAGATTAAACAAGAATCACTTTCCCAACATCATCTTGACTAAGCTAGTCACATCAATGAAGTGAAACAAGAATTGTTTTCTTAACATTTTGAGACGTACATTATCCACAACTAAAACCTTGTACAAAAATCAAGAAGTCTCAATTGCCTACACTAGTAACATCATTGCAATAAAATAAGAGTTACTTTCCCGATATACTAACACACACTTTATCCTCTGTTGGATATATTTTTTTAAACCAAGAAGCCTCAAGTGACCACATTGGTCATATCAGTGAAATACAAAACAAAAATTACTTTCCCAACATGTTTAGACATACTTTATCCATTGTTGTAGCTCCTACATTAAGCTCTTGAAGACATTCATGATCCACCCAATGGACACCAAGAGTCTTAGGGATTACCTAATGTACACATACCATAAACAAATGTTGTATACAAATAATTGAATGAAAAATAATCCATTCTTCAAAATGAAAAAAATTGTTTTACCATTCTTTCAGCCATTATTTTTCCTTTGGAACCTTTGTAAAATCACAATAGAATTGATTGGATGTAGATCATTTGTTTTTTGAGAGGGAACAAGTTCTTTGACCATTCATGAAGCCTCATTTTGACTTCAACCACCAGTTCAAAAACTTCATTGTCAATGGACTGAGCAGCAAATAAGGTAAACCAGCCTATGACAAGGCAAAATGGTTGGTTTGCTATGTTCACATTTTTGAAGAATTTTTTTTAAAACTCCAGATAAAGATAAACATGAGAAATGCAAAGAGCAATTGAATTTTATTTATTTTTGACAAATTATCAATTTGTTATGATTATTTGAAGTGTGCTGCCCAATTAGCCCAAAATAGTCTGTAGACTACCCCAAAATCATCAGAGTGTACCCATAATGGTCATTTGATCACCTAAAGCAGTCTCAAAATTTCTTAACATGGTCACAATATTTTTTAACATGGCCATGAAATAAAGGAATAAAAAAAAGTTAGCTCTTGAAATGAATTTACTCTAGTAAGGTAGAAGGTCCTAAAACAGTCACTAATAACTCCATCATCACCCTAGGCATTGATTTTAGCCACTAATAAACCTAATGAAGTCTTAATCCCATTTATTAGCAAAAATCTGCCGTGGATTGATGTAAGACTGAAATGGGTGGTTTTCTAGGTATTTGCATTGGACAATTTGCCTGTCATAGGCTGATGTACCCTTAAAGGCAGCATAAGAATTTTTCGTACACAATCCACAGATATGAAAACATGAATCAAACATACAAGCATTTCCCACAATTATCAGAGTTTAGAGTTTAGAGTATTCTAGATTCTATTCTTTTGTACTTTTTGGAGACCCTGTGAAAATTTGAAGTGTTCAGAAGAGGGACACCTTAAAATAACCCTAGGTTCTCATGAAAAGAGACAATGCATTATAGGTAAGCATTTGTAGAGGTTGGTTTCAGAAACAGTTCAAAATTAGGTGCAATTACCTTAGTCATGAAGAAGCTCCATAATCCATATTGTTTTCAGCATGGTACAAGAGTAATCAAGTTTAGCAACCTGATTGAATGTTTAAGCATTTGCATTCAATTCCATGAACAATGTTCAGAGAGTGCTAACCCTTCAACTTAACAAGGACTAAAAAAGAAACTAGAATGGCGACAGCAATATGAAACACACAATGCAAAACTCAACAGAAAGTTTTGAGGGGGAGCATCCTCAATAAAGCAACCAATAAGTTAAGCGTTCCTCCACAAATAAGGACAAAGAAATACAGTAAAAGCTGAGAATAAGTCGAAACTTGTCAGTTTTACTTCCATACTGGAGTCTATTTTCTCAATTAACCAGGAATTTGAATAGCAGGCTCTATCTCGGACATGAGAAGCAAACAAATTTGAGAAAAAGAAACAACGGGAAGAAACGCCAGACTTCGATAGTCATCAAACCTTCAACAATTTCTGATATCTGGTCAAACTCAAATTGCACTTTCAGATAAACATCAATCACCATTGTCAAAATACTAGCACCAAACAGTTCAATGAACTCCTAAAGAATAACCATAAAAATTGAAACCAGACAAACACACGAGGGAAAGTCGAAAATAGAAATATGGCAAGCAAACATTATAATCAGTTTCTTAATCTGCTTGAAGTGTCAAGCACGTCTACAACCACATGTAATGGTAAGTGCTGTTGTACATGCAAGATTTGAGATAGTTAACACCAAAAAAATCCACTTAATTGTTACATTCAAATATGTTTCTGCTTCCAAAGATGCCCGATTCAAAGGCCAATCCTGATGCAGCATCAAAGAGTTCATTTCCGTAAGGAATTCTGGCTCCCACATGTGGACCTGATTCAGGGCAAGTCGGATAAAACCATCAGAACAATGGCAAACAAACGCTGGTGGAAGAGATCATGAGAGAATTGCTATCTCTTCTTAAACTATTTTCTGGACTACTCTTTCAAATCCTCATGAGCGCAGAAAGGAAAAAAAACTAAAAAGAACTCAATATTTTTAATTGTGAAACCAACAATGAGAGCACTTTTGGGAAATTCTGTCCTATTCCAACCGGGGAATCCCACCCAACTTGGCTCGAACGTGCTCGACAGCTCTTCATGCAGTTCCAAACAGAAGTAAAATTTCTGTTGAAATTCCAGATCTGCTTCGACAGTTTTGATATTTTGACAATATCCTTTCACCGACGATTACTACTAAGAAGATATCAAGCAGGATTCAAGGAAATCATGCGTATTTGGGGAATATTGGAGTCAGTGATTTCGTTCCACAGTAATTGTGAGCCCCACCGCAATTGCACGGTTGTGTAACGGTAACGGTTAACCAACTAGATACTCACTTTAGGAATTGCTTCATCGACTGTTGTCATTTAGATTTACCGTTTTAAGAGTACATGGATAAAGATATGGATCTCTAATTTGGGGTAGGTAGATCACATCCTGCCATACAGTACTACACCTAGAAAGTTCATTAGATTACATGTTGAGTTCCTGAATGTATAGCACCGGTACTTCCAACTGCTAGCATTTTAAAGAGGGTTGACAGCCGTTAAATTATCTGTTTTTTCCCTTCGAATTTTCTAGGGAAAAGTGAATAGGGCTGAATGAACTATTCATTCCAGCTAATCTATTAATTTGAGTCAAATTTCTCGATGTTAGAATAAATTCCGTCCTCTTCACATTCATCTAGATTGTAGATAATCGTACTTACATGATTGTATGATATCATAACACTCATCCAGCCGCAGGAGTCTCATTCTGAAGGAAAGGGTTTGCTATTTCCTCAGTACCGTCTGTTGGCGCAACCAACATGACAGCGGTTCCTCTGCAGACCTGCCACATACGAGCATCTATCAGAATTGCCAACAGTTCAAAACTTAGCATTGGCCGTACAAACTATAAACGATAAGATTGCTAGCCACTAGCAGCTAGTGACACCCCTGCAGCAACTGCAGTAGGAGTGTAGGAGCTTACAATCAAACCTAATTGTCTCACTTGGTCAGTGGTCTTCAGAGGATCATCCGAGTCTGTGAGCAGATAAAACACCCGATCAGAATATATTAACTGGAAATAGAACACCCAATATTCCATACATAACCAAAACCTGATAATATGAGCGGAAACAATAACTCCAAAAATACGAATAACTAAAGTGTCAATACAGGTTAAACCAAAGAACTTAAGCGATTATCAGTGCAGCATGAGAAATGAAACCGTAGGAATCCCCTAGACAACTATTGAGGACCTCGAAACTTCTCCTTGGCTTTGCAGCGCTGTATTGTTAAAACCAAGTTATGCATGTTCGATGGCAGTAAATGACAACAAATGACTAGAAAAAGAAGAGACGAGGAGAAATCAAAACCTGACCTCTCAAGTTTTCCGTGGCCTCATCCAACACCAAATTCAAAAGTTGGTCATATCCTTTCAATGTTCCTGTCACTGCCAGATCCCTCGACATTCAGTACAACAGATATCAGAACCGAGATCTTCCATTAAACCCCTACCAGACCAAGGATTAATAGTTTCAAAACGATAGCTTCAATTGATCATATTGTGGGGCCAAATAGATCACCAGAACGGCTGAAAAACTTTGCATGTGTTTGTCAAAAGATAAACAAAATTGGCACAAATAAAATCCCAATACGACTTACTCAAAAGTGCTAAACAAAGATGAGGCCTAAATTTAGGCTTCCTGGTCCTTATGGGTTAAATAATAGTCTTTTAATCAACGTGATGACATGAACCGATTTCTAGCAACAATTACCTCTCCAACTATATCTTTCAGGTCAAATGAATGCAAGTTGTCGACATACACTAGGCAAGACAACTAAAAGATTCGGCAGTGCTGACAAATAACGTACAGCATACTAAATTATGTGAAGGATGCTTACAAAGTTAAGCATATGCTAGTCGCTCAACTCCCTCAAACCCAAACTCCGGTGCAAGACTCAAATAAGAACAAACAACAGACACCAACACTGTACAAGCTGCCGTAGCTCAAAACCAAACTTGCTTGTACATTCAGAAATTCAATATACACATTCACTTCAAATCAACAAGTTCTCAATTGTGTTCCAATACAGAAAAAAATTTAAAATCATCAGTACTCACCTTGTCGACCACCACTCAGCTTCACTGATACTCCCCTATCCACAAACTTGGCCAGGTCCAGAACAGTCTCTTTCCTTCCTGACTAAAACCCCACAACCCCCAGAACACAACACAGATGTCAATCAATCGTCGAAACCCATGAAAACCCAACAGTAACCCTAAACCCCAACACTTTCAAGAAACACGCAGAACTACAAAAACATTACATACAACGACTCACAAGATTAAAGACCAGAAATCAACGAGCAACCACTTTGAAGTTCCTAGTGGACAACATGCGATACACAAAACAATAACCAATTGCTGCAATTTGTTCTCGTACCATATTGACAAAGTGGCTCTTCCGCGAGGCAAAACTGAGAGAAGCAGCAATAACGGCAGAACTGCAATTCCCACAAACTCCCGATTTGATAAAAGCTCCGTGATCTTCAAAGGCGAAAGACGAAGAGCGCTAAACCCTAATTTTCCTCTTCTTACAGTTCTTCCGGAAGCCGGAGTAGTACGTTAGTAAGGTAGTGGACGTTGAAGTCACTAATTTCTCATTCGGCCACTTTGATGAATTCGGTATCCATTCACTCCTAATATGGTAGAAGCCCCCCAAACTATCAATTTTTCTGCCCCTGTGACGAATTTTTGTGGTTTAAATGCGAGCCTCCTTGACCCCCAAATACCGAAGGCCTTATTCGAGCTTTTAGAAATTTGCCCAAAATTGAATAAAAAGCCAACATTTTGATAAGCTTTGTCAGTTTTTTTAAAAATGTGACAGTACAAATTCAAACTAGATATGTTAGAGATCACTTAGGAAAAGATAGCACAACAATATCATTTATGGATTGAAAGATTATAATGTTTGATCATGAGGGTGTTAAAACTACAAAAGTGACTTGAAGTCTTTCCATCCTCTTTTCACATGTCAAATCTAAAAGGTTGGTTACCACAAAAATATGAGGTGAAAGGGCCTAACATGCATAACCCCAATCAATTTATGGTTTTTCAAAATTATCTATTCTCCTTTTTTTTAAATGAATTTCTAATGTGTTTTTTCCTCCAAGATTTAGTGTATTTGAGGCTCATTTCCAAGAGCCCTTAACACTACAGATAGTCAAGATTGCAATGGGCATAAAATCTTGTATAGAAAAATCATAATCAATCATTTTCAAGATCAGATTTTCAATGCTTAAACTAGACTTCAAAAAGAAGTTTTCAAAAATACAAACAACTAATAATAGCAACTGGATTAAGTTTTATTTAACTTCAAAGTTTTGCAAACACTAGATTTTGGTGCCTTGGGCAATTAGGGGTTAAGAGAAAACCAACACAATTCATTTCATAATTTTCAAACACTCATACAATATTCTATGAATTTTTGAAGTTGAAAACATAGGATATCTACTTATGCTAGTAGATTCCTTTTAAATGGCCACACTTGAAGTTGAATATGTTTCTACTCCCCATTGGTTGATCTTGAGAATTTGTGGTGGTTTGGGGTGAATGAAGGTGGCCATTCAAGCTCCAAATAGAGGTAGCACAAAATGAATAGTGGTGCTTTGGGATGGGTATACTTCAACACCTAAAAGATTGGGGGTGTTTTAAAAGAGTAATTGTCTAAAATTGTCAATTTTAAGTGCATTGTCCAAATTGAAAAATAAATTTGTTTTTTGGAACTTTGATTGTACAAAAGTGCAATCTACTTTGAAATTTTTTTGAATAAATTTCATTCGTTCTAAGATCATGTAGATTGAAAAATTATAACATTTGAAGTGAAAAAAAACTTTTTTTCATTCTTGCGAAATAGGGTCAACAAACTTTGATTCCTCTTGGAGTAAAATTTTTGTTCTTGATGAATTTTTGTCTCTCCCTCATTAAATTCTGAATCTTATTAGGTACACTTGTGCAGAAATTAAAAAAAAATACAAAGTCTAACTTACTCTAAATCACCCCACAAAGAAAGGGGTTAAATGAATAGGCAATACATTGGGCATTTTTTTTATTATTTCTTGTGTAAATAAGAAATTTTTATTTGAAATATAAGCAATAAAAAATTAGAGCCAAACATTTGGAATATGAGTGAAAAAGTTCAAAAACTTTGACTTCATCGATTGCAAGATAATAAGGCTTGATTGAAGTTACAAAGAAAACTTTTTTTTAGAATCAACTCAACATAGTTGATTAAGTTTGACTCCTCTTAGAATTTGATTTGAAAACTAAATTTTTTGGACAATTATATGCCATATTTTACTAGTTACATACATGCCAAATTTCAAAAGTTTGTGGTGATTTTACCAAAATTGCCCCAAAGATGTTCAAATTGCTTGAACTACCCCAAAATTTTCTTGCAACATAACTTTTGATTCAAGAACTTGATTGAAAAAAAATTGTATTCCTACTAATTCCTACTAAGGGAATATGTATTCATACCTTGTGTCAAAATTTCATAAACATCCAATCAAAATTGATTTCATATGAACCTACCACTTTTTAAGTGTCCGTTGAATGAACACTTGGTCCTTAAGAAGTTAAAGGCATCTCTAATCCAACCTACCAAAATGGATAAAACAATATTTTTCTTCATAGGGAATTAAAATTTGGGAGTTTCATCTTTAAAAGTGCACAAAATTATTGCATAGAGTTGATACAAGGACATTAAAAGACCAAAATACCACTTATTTGCCAAGTCAACAACAAAATTTGAAGTGGCCCATATTCCATTTTACCTTGCAATGAAGATATTTATGGATGCCTTGTATCTATCCTAAGTGATTATTTTGTGCCCTTTTAATTACAAAGCTCTCAAATTCCATATGAACAAAAAATTATTTTTTCCACTTTGAGATTTTGGAGTGGAGATGCTACAAGTGCCCAAACTTTAAATTGAAAGACTAATTTATAGTTTATAATAATTTGAAGATCCTTTTGCAATAAATTATATGACTCTTTTTGGATTGGTTCAATATAAGTGGTATTATTTTGAAAACTTTGAAATTTTGAGAATTTTTTTGAAAATGTTTTGTTACTTTGTATTTTATTTCAATTCTTACAAATATAATAGTGAACACTTTATTTTTTATTTTATAAATTTGTTTATTTTTGTATTAAATTCCATCCAAGAAATATGTATGAACATTGGGACTTGTAGTTTACATTTGGTGTTTAGCCTTTACACCATGGAATCTCAAATATAACTTATAATGTTTTGTATTGTACTTCTACACTCAAAAGGAAAGTTGAATATTGCTTTGAACTAAGACTTTGAGGACTTGAACTAGAATCTATATAGTGCAATAATTTGGCATATAAATTTCATCTAAGATTAAAATTAAAATTAAATATCTACTATTGTACACTAATACATAAGTAATGTTTGTATATAAGTTATGACTTTAACTCCTAAGAGAGTCAACATCTATTGGGTGGATTATGAATGTTTCCAAAAGCATACTACCATAGCTCCTAAAACTAGATGAGGTACATTGAAGCATGTTGAAAAAGCAATTTTTGTCCTTATTTCAATAATGCCACTAGTACGGTCACCTAGTACTTCATGATTATTGTACAAGGTTTTGAATGGTTTAGTATATGAATGGGGAGAAAATAAAAATATGCAAAAATGAATATTGGATGTCTAAATTCTATTAAAATCCTGATTTATTTTGTCCAAAAAGTTCAAAATCTACATCCGACTTTCTCATGGAGATTCATAGGGATTAACTACTACTCCCTCCATCCCAAAATGATCTTTTGGTTCCTCATAATTTTATTGCAATAAACTTAATACTACAATTTGAAAAGGGCTCCGAAACTTGAAGTTTCAAGATGATAGGAGTGTACTAAGTTCTCCTTGAAAATAAAAAAAGCCAATTGAAATATAGTAATTTTTAGCAAAAATCTTGAACATTTTATCCAATTGAAAGATAAAGTATGGAATGGAGGGAGAATGATTTAACCCTCCAACATCAAAGGAATCAATCATTGGATAATGAATGGTCAAACAAAATTTTCATTATGAAAAATGAGAAAAGTTTTATTCTAGTTTTGTATATAATTTTTATTTATTTTGGAATCCATGTCGTTTATTTCAACTAAATTTGCATTATAGATTTTTGATTTTATAATCATGTAGTGAATTTTTAGTGCTTTATCTTTTTTCCTTTAACCCTTGAAGGATTAGGTATTCAAATTTTGAACAACACATGAATGCAAATATATTCCATACACATAGTATCTTGATTTTTTTCATCCTTCAATTAAAATGTTTGTAGATTCTTGTTTTAGTTACCTACCATTTGTATTGTCAATAGGTGGACAACATAGTTTGGTGGAAATTTATTCTAAAAATGGATGGTTATATTTGTAGTAAACCATTCCTCCAAAAATAATTTTGTAAGCTAGCTAGAGAAATATGATGGAGTATAAAATAATTTTAAATTTCTGGAATAAAGTAATTATTTAAAAATAACTATTGAACAAGGATGTGCCAACTCTACCATCTACCAACCATAGTTCAAAGAATACAAGTATATTCATGTCAAAAATTACCTTTTCCAATTAAAAAAAAAGTTCTAAAAATGGCACTTCTAACAATTACTTTAGAAAGTAAACAAGATAAAAATCTTGAAATTTACCATAATTAAAGTTTCATAATTCAAATGTAAAACAAATTCTTGTGATAATCATTGAGGTTCAATTTACACCAAACCTGACTTTTAAGGGTTTTGATTGGATGAAATTGAGAAGTCATTGAAAATTGGTTTTATACTATGAAATGAGAGGTCGTGTGTCTCCAAGAAGGTTCAATGATGTGGAGCACACTTTTTTCTTACATAGAAACAACAATCCTCTATTTTTGAGTCCTCTGAAATTATAGTGAAATACATGGTAAAGAGGCAATTTCACAAAAATTCCACGGTTTTTTGTTGAAAAAACCCATATATATTTTTGTTTCTTCTTCTTCTTCTTCTTCTTCTTCTTTTGCCATTTCATGCCTTTTGGGTGGTTTATACCAATTCAAAGGTCAACACTCATAGTTGCAACAATTTCTACTACAAAGAGTAAAACATCTTGAAAATTATTTTATTTTGCAATCTATCCATTGGATATAAATGTATTAGTCTAGTGAATGAATGTGTAGAAAAAATTTCAAAAACTTTGACTACATACATTGCAAAATGTTTTGAGTTTAAAGTGAGGAATTTTATTACTTTTGCACTTTGTTTGACTAGATTATGAGACTTTGAATTTTCTTAACTTAAAATTTTTACAATACACATTTTTATTTATTAATTTTTTATGTTGAAGAATTGAATTGAGAGTCTAGGGAAAATAAATAAATTTAAAAGACTTTATTTTCATTCTTTAAAAAAATATTGAATAGAAGTAGATTCAAGATTGAAAGAAAATCTATATTATGAAGAGCTCTTAGATGGAATTGAAACAAACTAATTCTAATATGAGCTTGTTCTAGCAAGCAAACTAACCCTATAGAACTTTTTGTTTTGAAAAATTGTATAAATTGAGTTAAAAAACAAATCCAATACAAATTGTCCTCAAGAAGTTTTTACGATTGCATACAAAACAAGATGTTCTATAACTTTTACATCACTAATCCAAATGGAATGAATCAAAGCTTTACATGTAAACAAAAATACAATCACTAGTTTTTTCAATTTTTTTCTACAGTCCATTGAACTAAAAAATATTTATTGGAGCATAAACTACATAACTTTGGCTCCCAATCACCAATGGAAATAATATTTATATTACCCCAAAGCTAATCTATTTTTCTATCTTCAAAAAAAGTTTAAAAAAATCAGACAAAAAATTGAGACTATAGGAACCTACTCAAACTTCCATTTGTCCCCCTGGGAGATAAATGATCCTTTAGGAGGACTTCTCACAATGGCAAAAGAGCAGACTTGGAGAGGGACAAGTCTCAATTTTTTTCATTTTTTCATCCCCTTGTTTTGGGTGTAAACCAAGAATAAGTTTTACATCATAATCAATTTCAAAAGAAATTTATAATTTTCAATTTCAAATATACTAAGTATTATCATTTAGTAAAATGATATATTCAACCATACAAGTTAAATGTAATTTATAAGTCATAATTTACATTTAAAAAAAAAAAATCTGCTTTCATTTAGGCTTTCTAACAGATCTGGAAATTTTTAGAAATTTGGATGAATCTCATCTTAACAGGATTAACCCCTAAAGGACTAATTATCCGTTTAACATACGCAAGAAATCTTGTGTAGGTTCCTACGAAGTTCTTTTTGGTTGGATGTTTATGAAATTTGGAGATAATGTGTAATTATGTACCCCCTTCCTGAAAATCTATTCTTTTTCCCAATTAGGTGCCTGGATCGAAAGTTATGCTACCCTGGATTTTGCGGGCACCTTGGGGAACATGTGCAAAACTCTTCCTATGATTTTGAAATTTGGTGGGTGTGCTGCTTATATGATACAAGATGCAAATGTAAAAAAAAATTAACCTTGTTTAGTGTAAGAATCTCATTCTAGAAGGAATTAAAGTTTGAAGGCCTTGTTGGGCAAGGCACAGTTGCTAGCATGTGAGCCTAAGATCTTGAGCCCATGAATGTGAGCCCCTAATTCGTCACCACGGGCTCACTTTTTTTTGTATTTTATTCTTTTAAATGCAATTTTATATACAAAAAGACCAAAAAAGAGTGTGGAACTAAAATAGATGTGTCACATACCAATATTGTATTTTCTCTAATTTTAGAATATTATGGCTAGAATGGCCCAACCACGAGTTGTAAATAGGTTAGAACTCAACTCATCGTGGCAAATTGGTCAATTGCAAGTAATGGGCATATTAGGCTCAAAACCCCATGTGGAGAGGACATCTCTAGGCTAGAATTGGTTGAGGGAATCCTGGTAAGGCATAGGAGTCAGTTCCCGAAGATAGGTTCTAGTTTTTCCATTTCATCGATGAAATAGCAGAACCCCAATTGTTGGCTATAGATGTTAAAATACCAAGATGGGACCGTGGAGGAATCTTAGGTCCAAGGAGGGTGATTTAGGATTAAAACTACGCCTGGGAACCAACGGCGAAGTTGGTTTGCCAAGATTCCCTCCAATGTGGAGAATTCCCGGGCCACCGATAATTAAACAAGGGGGTGGATTTTGTCCCCCTTAGGCCGATGTGTAGAGTAAAAATATGAGCCTACACATGTGTCGTGGAATCCCGTGGGAGGTCCCACAAAAAGTTTCGTAATTTTCTAATAGTCAGAAGATGCCTTTCCGGACGGTCAACTGTCCAAATCTGCAATGGGAAATTTCTAAAAATTCCTCAGGTGGCGGAAAATTCCCACTAAAAATTGATATAGCTTCTTTCATGTTAATAAGCTACCCCAACAAGTTTCAAGACATTCCGATAGTCAAAAGTACCCAAACCTGCAAAATTCCCCAACAATTAACAAAATTTAAAGTCCAAAGTGGAGTTGACTAGAAGAATAGGAGCATACGAAAGCAAAATGAGGCCCAAGATAGGTCTTTTCTCACTCCCCACACCTGCTTAGGAGCTTAGGCTAGTTACTTTTACTAGAGAAGTCAACCCCCTAAAGTTGGGATTTTTTTCGATTTTGGTGTTAAGTTGGCACTAGGTTTTGTTGCAATTTTGAAGATAGAAAAGGAGGTGGGGTTCCTTTGTATAGAAAATGGCCTTCAAAAGCCAATGGCGCAATCCGTTTGCGATTCGGAGTTAATCTCCAAAAGTTAGCTTAGTAGGCTAGCATAGGATGAAAATCTTGATTTTGGATGAAAATCCAAGAAGATAAGGTTAACTTAGATGAACGAGAGGAGGTGGGTGCCCGGGAAAAAGTATGAAAGGGCACCCCTTCTCCTCTCTCACCACCCCCTTTTTGTATAATTGGATCCGTTGGGTTCAATTTATATTGGAATTGTGGCATTTTAGTCACAAACCTTGCAATGGTGTTTTTGGGGCACTTTTGGCAATTGTTGTTGTTTTCCCAAGCTTGTGAGGTCGTTGTGGGTCCCTTGCATCTTGAGTGTGTGTAGTACTAACCTTTCCAAGCTTGAGCTTGGGGTCTTTTTACTTTGCCGTGTCATTAGTAGTGGTGTATGTTTACTTTGGTAGGGCTCTTTTGTCAACCTCCTTGTCTTACCGTTGTACTAACCCTAGAGCCACCCCCCATATGACTGGTGATGCTACTTTGGGGGACCTTTAGTTCAGGCATTGTACTAACTTTGTGTAGTTGAGCCTTGGGTGTCAAGGGTTCTTTTCTTTTGCCCCCCAATACTAACATGGGTTACCTAAAGAGGTTCAAGGGAGTGTGAGAGTAGTGGGTTCCACCATGACGGCGAAGCTTTGGACCCCCTAGGGCCAAAAGTCTTAGCGGTGTGTTAAAAGAGGGAACCACGGTGAAGCTTTGGACCCCCCTAGGGCCAAAAGTCTTAGTGTGTTAGAACCACCCCACGGGAGAACCGTGAGCCCCCATGGTCCCTTTCTCCACAAGGTTTAGTTCCCAAAACGGGTTGGGAACCAACCAAGGTTTAGGGCCTCTTCACACTATGGCCATCCAAGTTGAGAGGCCATGGGATTGAGTGGCCAAACTTTGGTGAGAGTCCAAGGAAATGAGCAATAAATAGGCCAAAAAAACTAGGAATTCGAGCCTTCGGCCGGCCATAGTGTGAAGCCTCCAAAGGCTAAAGTCCAAAGTCCAAGCCCAAAGTTCAAGCCCAAAGTTCAAGCCCAAAGTCCAAACCTATTCCATTTTTTCGACTTCTAATCCATCCAATTTCTGAAATTTTCAATAAATTGTCACTCATGTGACAATTATTTCAAGCAAAAGGTTAAAAAACATGAGAAAGGAGTCAAAAATGGACTTGGAAAATTAATTACAGCACATGCTCTCATCATTAAACAAGGAATATGAAGGATATAAATGGAATAAAAAGGTGGCATTAAACATTGAAGGGAAGTAGGTTCATAGAATGCAAAGACTCCTCATTGTAATGGTAGAGACTAGGGTTCAAACTCCAATGGGGACACAAATAAACAAATAAACAAATAAAGGGCATTCTACCTATTTCTACAAAAATAGTCCAATCTAATGGCTGAGATTTTGACAGACTCTCAATTAGAGTTTGGGTCAACTAGAAATGGAGACCCAAACTCTCACAGGAAGAAATTACGTTTTTTTTAATGTTGGGCCTTGACATGCTCCTGTCTAAGGCCTGGACATTTCATGTCCAACTTGGTGTCTACATGTCTTCTTGTGCATCTCTATGTCTACTAGGGGTTGAAGTGGATGTTGGAGAGGGAAAAAGTGAAATTCACGTGAAAAAACACGGTGGTGTTGCTATTTGCATCCACTTTGACGTTGAGATGGTGCCTGACATCATCATGTTCAAATGGTTGTCTCAAAAAACAATATTTGACACGTCAGCAGTAGGGACCCACTTTGACCATGGGTAATTTTCATTTACATTATTATATTTTTAAATAATAATGCTGCCCACTTGAAAAAAAGAGTTGGGCAGCATTTTTTGGGCAAGGTATGTTAAAAAGTGATGACGTGGCAAATGATGTGGCAAACAAGATGCTGACTTGGCAGATACTGCCACGTCAACAATTTCTTAGTTTAACCATTCTGATGGCCTTCTTTGGAATGCCATGAGCAACTTCAAGATGTCCCAAAAGACATCCATGTAGACGTTTAATGTTGTAAATGATGTCTCAGAGGACCTATTGGCATTGATGGTGATCTTCCTATTAATATTTGAGTATTTACATTGAGGCACATGAGACAAGAGGATGTTGATGATGAGATTAGGATAAGGCAATACGGACATTCCCTAAGACATTCAATAGGGCATGGCAATCTTCATTGTCTTGCACATGTGCACTTCAACATAAGGTATATTTGTCTGAGATGACATGCATTGAATTCACAAGAATTTAACTTATGCAATGTCTAAAGCATGAAACTTTACTATGATGTTTAGGGTGTTCACCATGGAAGATGATTTCCAACTATAAATGTCTATAGGGGAAGGTTCATGAGTGCTCTTAATAGTCTGATACAAAAGTTATAAGAACAAGTGGCATGGAGGAGCATGATGATGTGGGAAACTACAAAGACATGCATTGCGTAGAGGGTTCACATGAGGCACCTTCAATGCAAATTGGCAATGTCATATGAATGTTTTGGGAGTAGTGAAACATGCACTAAAACATGCACTAAGACATACATATCCTCTACAGTATTCTCATGATGTCCGCACAGACGGCTATGTGTTAGGCGACCCTATGCTACATGTATAAGGGACAATGTCAATCAAGCTTCATCGTCAGACACAACATTGTTTCCAAGGATGTCTCTAATGTCTTCTTCAACATCCATGGGATGTCTAATAGGGTCTGATTCAGCTGCCACTAGTTGCAAGCCAGCAAAGTCACCATCGTTTCACAATTGCAGAATGTTTGGAGTGTCTTCATCAAAGTGGATTGCTCTATGTCTTCTTCTAACATCAGTTCGGCACACTACTTTCCACCCTTGTCGATGCCGGTCATCTGAGAAAAACACTTGCTGGCAATGAAGTGGAAAGGCAAATGAATCAGCATGGACTTGCCTGTCCATGTTATTGAAGTTTGCCATACTAAAGCCGTACCGGTCTCGTTCAATACTTGAAAAACGAGCGTCTCGAGTCCCACGCACCCAATCGCAAAGAAGAATGGTAACACAATGATTTTGGTAATCTAAAACCAATATTTCCTCAATGTATCCTACATACTCCTGTGAAACTTCACGAGGCCTCCTGTTCAAAAGACCCCAACGACATTGCTGGCGAAAAGATGCGACAACACATGAATCTTGTGTAACAAGACCACCTTCCGCACTACGGATGTGCAGATGCATACCATGACAATACATTTGACAATGTAATGTTGCATTTCGTTGAGGGGGTTGCGAGTACTGCAACACATCTTGCTCAACATGACGTTCAGAATGCTGTGCTTCTTTCACGATGGATGTCAACCATTGCGTGAAAGGGGGGAAGTCACTCAATTCTTGAAGATACTGGACAATTCTCCGAGGATGTGAACGCCTTGAACGTCGATGAAACTCTTCACGCTGCTCCCATCTTTGACTCCTTGCCTCAATGTACTCCCTATTCATGGAATCAACCCTCTACATATTTTAAAAAGATCTCCAATATGAAGTGCAAAGAGTTGGCATATGTTTAGTGAGCAACACCCGCATTCAAACGAAGCTATTTTTCACACTGTATCCAAAAGCATTGGCAATAAATTCCAATTACTAATATGCAAGATAATGATGAAAGGAATCTAGGATGCCCTAAAATCATTCAGACATAAGACATTTCTTGAGAATGCAAAGTATCTTGTCAAACACATGGATATTACAGAGACAACATCACAATTGACACAAGAACATCATTATTGACATTGTTCAACTTACTCACGCCAAGACTCCAAGCACGCGGCGTTGTCAATGACAAATGCATGTACCAACAAACGCAATTCATCTGACATGGGGCACTTCTTTGGTGCCTTGCTCCGTATGACCTCATCATTCGTGATGGGGTCTTCTTCTGCGTCCCATACCCGCTGCTGCATTCCTCAAAAATCTTTCATGTACTCCGTGCAAAAGCCAAGAGTGTCTTCATTGTGATATCCTTCTACTGTGCTGCCTTCTGGTCATGCATATGTGCGGACATAATCTTTGAGTGTCTTCATGTTTCGTTCCATAGGATACATCCATCTGCAATGCACTCGTCCACATACAAATAATTGTTGCACAAGGTGTAGTGGAAGATATATCATGATGTTCAAAAAAGTTGTTGGGAACTCCTTTTCCAACAAGCATATTGCCATGATCACATCATCCATGACGTCATCTTTGTCTACCTCTCTGATTTGTTTTTCACATAGTCGTTGGAAGACTTTGCTAATTTTTATAATAGCCTGTCTCATGTTCTCGTCCAAGATGTTTCGGACTGCCACCAATAAAATCTGCATGCAACATAAATTACTTCATTAAAGACATGTGGCCTATTACGTGACCTAAATCACCTAATTGAAGGCTTCCACTTCAACCATAGACATCTAACATGAAAGTTTTCACTGAAATGGACAAACTCTATGTCTATTCAACTAGCGTAGTCAGACACAGTCTATCGAGCTGAGTCTTGTAACAAACAACAACACTTCCAGCACAGTGTCTACTACAACAGTATCATGGACGAAGCATGCTCATGGTGAGCCCACTAGTGGGTTTTGTAGACGTTTTCATTGGTGGGTTCTGTAGACAACATTCACTTATAACAACTATCATGGAATTGTGTGGCTCACTTGTTGCATAAGCACGTGATAGTCATGTGTCTTCATGTATTGAAGTCTTCCATCTTGGAATCGTTTGTGAATGGACCCCACGTAGTTTGTTGGGGTGTGAATTTTGCATATAATGTCCATGAATTCCGTTCACTCTTTGGGGGTCATGATGTAAGGCGCATGGGGCATGTAAAAATCATCTTGTTGACAACGTGGATCTTGTAGCCAAATTTCTTCGCGAATCCCCAACTCTTGTGCATCAACTCGACTTCCAGGGCTGTCGTTCATAGCAAGAAGCATCTTCACTATATTCTCGCACAAATTTTTCTCACAGTGCATGACGTCCAAAATGTGCCGTTCCAGAAGATGCTGCAGAAGTGGACATCTTCATTGTTAGACATAGAGTACAACTGTGCACACCTACGGCATCTACAACATCGGAATTTACATCACAAGTGCGTTAGCGTACAACCTAAGTTATAGAAACTATAAAATGCTCACTTGAAAGTAATCAAGTTCATATAAAGCACAAAGCCTTATGACCCCAGTAAAACGAACCGGGTCATCTGGTCCATCTTCTTTCCCATCCAAATGCAGATATGATTGCCGCAATGTAGCATATCGGACAACATCTTCTCCGATCATTCGAGCTGGTCTACCATGATGCTCTGTGTGACCATTAAACCAAAGATTCCGACAGTGTGGATGATTACGACGTAAATACCTGCGTATGCCACCATAAACAATCTTGGACCCTCTTACACTTCGATTTGCGCGGACATCACCCGTCCGCGCCATTCTAGAATCTGTCTCAAGTCCACAATCTGGACATCTTCTATAACCCTTGCAACAAAGACTGGAGATGAGGCCATACGCTGGAAAATTAGATATGGTCCACAACAACAACAACCGCATAATGAACTGCCTTGAACCTGCAGGTTTAGAGAAATCTTGCACTGCAACCCCTTGCCAAAGGGCATGTAGCTCCCGAAGTAGTGGTCGCAGAAACACATCCAAGTTCTTCGAAGTTGGGGAATGTTTCCCTGAAATGAGAATGCTTAATGAAATAAAGAACTTCTTAGTTACAAACCATGGCTCAAAGTTATAAATCAAAATGACCACGGGCCATGTAGACCAAGTAGTGTTGCTCAATTTGAAAGGGTTCACGCCATCCAATGCCAATGCCAGACGTAAATTCCTGTCTTCAGCACCAAAGTTGGCAAAGATAGGGTTTGAATTGACATGCTTCCAAGTGGGGCTATCCACCATTGAACGCATGACACCATCTTCATTGACATGCTTCGTTCAACCGGTCAATATCTAGGCCAACTCTGAAGATCGAAATATGCGTCTCAACCTTGGAATTAAGGAAAAATGCCGAATTACTCTCGCTGGTATGGAATTTGAGCCCTCCAACCATTGTGATTTTGTGCACTTAGGACAAGTGCTCAGCTTTGCATGCTTCGCCTCGTATAGCACACATCCACTTGGGCAAGCATGGATGTTGTTGTACTCTAGGCCTAACTTCTTCATCATCTTCTTAGCCTCATAATGGCTACTTGGCATGTTATTGCCTTGTGGTAGCAAGTCCGATGACAAATACTGCAACAATTCATCCGCAAACTTGTTACTCACACGAAAGACTGCACACATATTCATGATGATGATGGTGGCTGAGAGAATACTACAAGTTGCATCCAGGTACACTGGGGGGGTGGCGTGCTCGTACACACGTTCCATTTTATCCACTCTATCATCTTCTTCATCCGCCTCTACGGACTCAAGGATGGGCTCAAACGCCATGGTAGCTGCATGCAATGTGTCGCCATGATCAAAAGCCTCTAAGACTTGCCGTTCAACATCATGTCCAACATCCATTGCATTGTCTTCGTCATGTGATACAAAGTCAACATTGTCATCCTCCATTTCATTGTCTTGGATATTGTCTGCAACGCCAATGTTGTTGCCTTCAACATCTGCGTCATTGTCAATGACATCATCACTATAAGCTTGGTCTTCTATCCAAATGCCATTATGAGGATAAACATTTGGAGGGTCCCCTCCAACCATTGACTTCATAAGGAAGTCATCTCGACCCCTCTCATGAAGATGTTTTCTAATAGTATCTATGGCACGGCGTGGCCCTCCATGACAGGTCCGGCAAGGGCAACGATAATTCCGCAAATCCATCTCCGTTGCCACCCTCAACTTTGTTTGAAGGATGAGGTCTGACACGGGAATGTGGTGGAGAACTCGACCATCGTGATTGATTCTAATTTGTACCCCTCGTAGCGGGGCTTCATGGACCATGGTTGTATATGCTTCTTTAGCTTCACATTATGCTAAGAGCCTTAGAAGAAAGTTAAAGAAGCCCTCCTATTTCCACAAGATGCAATGAGACACATGCAACACGTTAGGACTTTGGTTTTGCACAAAACCATCACAAAAGTGAACATTGGAAGTGGCAAACTACCCTACACATAGCTTCCAGAAGCTTGCCATAGTTGATTTCACAATGCTATCATGGACACTATAAAAGACGTACTATGTCCAGCAATAAGGAAAAAAAATCTTCATAGACATGAAGGACAAATAGGATGTGGTCTACCAAAGCAATTTTCTATACTCTAGAAAGTCAAAGTAGACTTCTTTTTTGACACATAATCCTTGTTCTAAACATGCCAGCATGTGCATCCATGATACTACTACTTTCCAAATGAAGACCCTAAACAAGCACATTCATTTCACTCATTATATTGTAAGCCAAACACAAAGACTACCTCCTCTGACACTATACTAGGTGTACATCATATTTGAAATTGCACACATACATGTCATGAATTGTATAGTACGAAATATAAAATATCCGGGATAAATGCCATATCATATCACTTTAAAAACATAGTGTTTGAATGGACAAGTCTAATTCTATTAACCATCATGAAATTGATACAGTTTGTCCAAATGGACAAGGAGTTATCTGAAAAAAGTCAATTTTGACATTAAAAACTATCATCAACGTCAGACTAGACGTTACTCTATGTAATGATGACTTGCACCTATCAAACCTAGAGCTTCAATTCATGCTGACTATGTGGTTCTCTTCCCATTCCTTGAAATATTGATTGCCAACTTTTGTTGCTATTGCTAGTCTAGGGAAGACAAGGATCTCTTCTTCACTAGAGGCAACTAAAAAATCCCATGATGTGTGTCGTTTAGCAAACCAATCAAGCATTTAGAATAGACAGAGTTTGCAGGACTATTTTCCATTTCTTTGTAGGACGAAAAACATAGGTGTTAACATATTTGTGGGTACAAGATATATAGATCCCCTAGCACTTTTGGATGTCCACTTCTTTTCTTTACTTAAGGTCATTCAATTCTAAAAGCACAAGCAAATTAACATAGACCCACTTCTCTTGATGGAAATTGATGATGTGATGGAAGAAGTAGGGGTGATCTTAAGAGCCTTCATTCTAGTCAAGAGTGAAAAAACAAAATAGAACCAGCATCTTTAATTCCCCTAAGGAAAAAAAATAGCAATGACCAATGTCCACATTGCTAGGACACAATTTAGTAATGAGGGCTGCATTGACAGGAACATGTCTAAAATGACCCTAAACTGACCCAAAAGGTTGTAAGTAATATGTCTTAATTGACAGAGAGTGTCTAAATTGATTATGTTCATTTCAATAGAAAATATGGAAGCATCTCCGGCGCTCTAAATGCTTTCAATTTTCTAATGCCCCTCTAGGAAAAAATTTGTAGGCCCTTAAAGCCCACTTAGGAAAAAATTAGAGACATGTTCTGTACCCAAATCAAAAAAAATATGAAAACATGCGTAGGCCTTATAACTTCAATAACCCCAAAAGGAAGAACATCCATCCCACTAAAGAAAACAAACATGAGCACATCTGTAGTATCCCAAATCTGTCTTAGGAAATAACAAAAGAAGATAAAAGGGTCCAAATTCATAGGTCCACATATACTAATTATGTCCACATTCAAAAACAAATGTCTAAAATGACAAAGAATGGACCAAAAATGTTTGAACTAACACATCTTAATTGATTGAAAGTGTCCAAATTGACAATGTTCATTTGAACTAAAAATATGGAAACATGTGTAGCATTTGAAATCTCTCTACTGTTTTCAAGTAATCTCATGAAAGAACTTTGCAAGCCTCCAAGCCTCCTATTAAAAACTAAAATATGCAAACATGTGTAGGCCTCCAAGCATCTTCATAAAAAAAAATATGGAAACATAGGCAGGCCTCCAAGATTTTGAAATTATATTATACTACTATTGTTGTCATCTATTTTGATAGAAATGGTTTAAAAAGGCGTGCCACCTCGGACTCTTAGATGTCTAAGAAGACATTGGAATGGACGTTATGATGTTCTGTAGAACATCGTGATGCTTTAGATCTTCATTCTAGTGACAGTCAACAATCGTGACTACGGAACCCTAAAAAAGTGGACACATGCTTTTGCTTGTTGCGTGGAACCCTAGGGCATCTTCTTGCAGATTGTTCAAAAATTTAGCTTTGGAATTGAGAGCAATCTTTTGTGTGCAACATGACACTTCACTCAAGTGCGCATAGTTGTCTTCCGTTTCTAAGTGGAAAAGGAGCTTTAACAGAAGGAGATCATGATCTTGACAGGGATAATGCAGGTCTCAGCATTTTCAAGAACTTTTTGGAGGGGGTTGTGGCCGCATCACTCACCTCAACAATGGAGGCAACCGAGGTGCCCACTGCATCCACCCAAAACCTGCGTAGAAGTAGCCGCCTACACAATCCAAGTGAGTTGGTCAATGAAATTGCAACACCTCTACAAGAAATTCTGAAGAAGAAGAAGGTAACAAACTCTCTTTACCACACACCTTCACTATTTGGACAATATGTTTGGGTAATGTTGCATTGTTCTTTTTGATAGAGATTGATTTTGCTTGCCTAAGGTCGGAAGGAGAGAGTGCACCGAGGTGTTGGAATCTCTAGAGAGAGGGACCAGGGTGCGGTTTAGGGTTGGAAGGAGCGCCTGCGCCTCGTCCCTCACCTGCGCCCCGTCCCTCAGCCTGTTGGTGATGCGGCTAGCTGCTATGCTTGCTTGCTTGTAAATTTGAATTTGACACTTGATGGGCATCAATCACGGTGGGTGCGCGGACCTCGACTAGTAACTATGGTGTTCATCTCCTTTGGTGGCTTGGCATTCATCCATCCCCATCCATTAGTGTTCCACAATACTCATTTTAGATATCTTCGGCAACACCGTAGTGTTTTCTCTTTCTTCGCAGTCCATCTTATGAGGTCGTATCTGCTTGCTTGTTGCTTCTATGTTCTTGAATTTTGTCTAGCTTTGCAATTCGGAGGAGCCTTGGGTGATGGGCGAGGTAGCGTAGTTTTCAGATTCCGGTGGAGTAATCAAGGACTGAATCTTGGTTGTGGGATGTGTGCGAGTGTAGCCTAGGTCGCAGCAAGGGTATGAATGTCGGTGGTCGGAGCGCTGGAGAGGGTACCTCTGTCGATTTTGGATGTGCTTTCAGTGATTTTTTTTGGCCGCGTCTGAGGATCAAAGCTGGGGGGTAAGTAATCTCGGTGAACTCTTGTCTTGTTCTTGAGAGCCTCTCTTGAGCTCAGATTAGTGTAGTCAGGTTGAGAGTGAGGACGCTTGACTCTGCCGGGGATTAGGATCAAATCTGGGAGGTTTTGTAAGTAATCTCGATGAACTTGTTGTCTTGTTTTTGTTGCCTTGTCTTTAGGGAGTCTCTCTCCAGTTCAAATTAGTGTAGTTAGTTATTTGGTGAAGACGCTTGGGTGATGCCACAAATCTGGTCATTAGATGCTTAGTACGAGGTCTCAGTGTTGGATTGGATGTCTCAACGTTGTCTTAGACACTGTTTTGGACATTGAGTCAAGGCTGTTCAATTCCATTACAATGTTTTGCTATTTGTATGTTGAGGCTTAGGGGGGGGATGTACCGTCATTTTTTAGATTTCTTATGTAATCAGTTAGGATCAAGGGGGGGATAATCTTAGTGATGCCTTGATCCTGTTGCCTTGTCCTCAAAGAGTCTATCTTGAACTCAAATCATTGTTTTTAGTTGAAAGGTGAGGACATTTGGGTGATGCCACAAATCCAGTCGTTTGATGCAAGGTACAAGGTCTCAGTGTTGGCTTGGAGGTCTCAACGTTGTCTTGGACCCTGTTTTGGACATTGATCAAAAGGCTGTCTGATTCCATTACAACGTTATTCTATTTGTATGCTAGGGCTTAGGGGAGGGATGTACAATTTATAGTCATAAATATCATACAAATTTTTTTTATTTCTTAAGTAATCAGTTAAGATCAAGGGGGTGGAGGAGGAATGTCGATGAACTTGTTGCCTTAATCCTCAACCCTTGTCCTCAGGGAGCCTCTGTGGAGCTTAGATCAGGGCTGTCATTAGTTTTAGGGTGAGAACGCTTGCATGATACCACAAATCCGGTCATTTGATGCTTGGTACGAGGTCTCAGTCTTGGTGCAGACATGTCAATGTGGATGTAGTCACTATTTTGGACATTGAAGCAAACAATACGATTCCAATTGTTAACTACGGATTCTGGCCCCTCTATGGGTTTAGGGTTTTAATAGGTCAGGAAATGTAGTTTATGTTCATGAACATTGAGGCCCCCATTGGAAGCCCCCCTGATGTTTTAAATTCTTTGTGTTGACATGGATTGGCTGTGCCCCCCAAGGTGCTTGTGCTTAGATTTTTATTGATTATTTTGGTGAGACTGCATGTAGCTGTTGATGTAAATCCGTCGTTGTAGACATCTAAGATGTCTAAACACCATGGTCAAATTCCAGGACCATGGGACCGTGCTGTTGCAGTCATATGGTGTTCAAATTGGTAATTGTGAGACTTGTGTTGTCATGATCAGTGATGAAGGCCTTGTGCATGTTGAATCTCAATTTTTGCCTATAGCAATAGCTATGTTGCTTGAGTCACATCCTTTTGGAAATCCCTGTATTGAGATTGCCCTTTTTGATATCTTGAAATATATAAAGGTCACATGAGTGAACCCTAGAACAATGTCTAGATGTTCAAACTGATGTTGTAATAGACGTCTCAGTCATGTGAAATGTTGCATATTTAGCTTTGGGTGCCATAGGTGATGTTTAGGAAGTGTCACAATGATCCCGTTTGGTGTTTTTCCTTGTATGTTTGTTCCAGGTAGCAAGTGAAGATTTTGTGAAGTGGACTTTATCACAACCAAGAATGGCACCAAATCGTTTTAAATTGCCAATGAAGCGTGCACTAGAGCCACGACGTGGCTAGGGAATTTCATCAGATGCTAGGCCGCGTCAAGTGGTCCACAATCATTCGTCCCCGGAGCAGTGCCCCAAGCGTGCCAATGACAATTGGCAAGTGGCAAGCCACCAACAAGAGAAGGGGAAGGGGAAGGTTGCTGTGAGGAGTCTACCATTGAAGAAGCGCCAAGTGCGCATGGCACAAGAGGAGGTGGAGGAGTCCGACCTAGAAGATGAAGTGGAGTATGAGGGTTCCAGCAATGACTGTGATGATCCCTCAAAATCCAAGTTTGTGCTTTCATTTTGTCCCTTTGTTTCCAATTTCAGGTTTTCTTAGAGAATGCTTGCCTGTAGTAGCATGTTGTAGGAGTCCATATGAAGGTCATTCAACTGATTGAGGTGTTGTCAAGTGAGTCTCACGTCAACGTAATTTTGCTAGTAGACATTGATTCCAGCACCGGCTTCGTCATGAGACGTTGATGTAGACATTGTTCTAGACATCGATGAAGATGTCGTATGTCTTTATGGAGCAGAGATGTTCTTGGTTTGACTTTGTGGTCTTCATGGCATAGGCAGATGTCCGAGTACGGGGACTCGTCGTCCTCAGACGATGATCTCAACACACTGATGTTGGAAAAGGAGCCAACTCCACCTCCAAATCCACCCTCGAATCGTGTGAAACGGATCATCAAGAAGGAAGACATTGCAAAGGGGGATAAGCAAGTAGTGAAGGTGGATAGACGTGGCAATCCTTACAGAAAAGCCATTGAATATCTTGCAAATGATGTGAAGTCATTTGCAAAGGATCTCCACCCGACATATGGGTGGGGTGACCAGCCAATGAAGGACAAGATGCGGTTCTTTGAACGCGTGGTAGCAGATATTAATTGGCATTGGAGTTGTTGTAATGGTTTGCGTTTTGGTGTTGGTGCAATAGACATCCACATGCTGTCTCGGATGTTTTAGTGTTGAGCAAGATGTCAATTTATCAAATGACTCACTACTTTGGACTCTAAGTTCACTTGATTTTGTTGCCTTTGCAGACCGGACTATTAAAGGTGGTCTTGAGATCAACCCAAGCTAGTATGCTCAGTTTGTGATGAAGACTTTGATCAATGTACGCCACAGCCTCATGAGGCTCATTGACCTTGATTTACCTATGCCCATTGGCTTGAACCCCGAGGTTTGGGAAACCCTCAAAGCGAAGCGTAGATCAACAAAGGCTCAAGAGAAGTCAATGCAAATGCGTGCAGTTTCAAAGTCTAAGAGCAACAAGGAAACCCAGATGAGGTCCATAGAGAAGCGTATGATGGGGGAGTTGGTAACATGTGCTTCACTCTAAGTGGTGTTTCAATGTTTCTATGCTAAATTTTTTGTCCTTACCAACATTAGTTAATGTTGTTATCATGCATGTATAAGCATGGGTGTTGACAAGTGGCCTCTTATTTATTTCCTCACCGATGTCTAGATGCACATCTTTTGTTTTCTTTACTGTTTCTTTAGACTAACAGTGAGCTTGTGATGTATAATTGGTAGACTCTCAAACTAGGATGCATACCCTAGAATGATGAGCTTCAGCGTGCCAGCGAAGAAGAGTTTGCCCGGTGTGAAGAAGAGCTCTGCAATGCAAACATCCGATATGCATCCCCCCAGGACATCGAGGGAGTGCGTGCAACAACATCAGAGATTGGAGATCGTCTTGCTGAGATGAATAACTTGATCCGTTTGCTTGTGCAATCCTTTGGCCCTGACAGTGTACAACATCAGATTCTTACATCAACGCCCGTAGGCCTGGCACTCTTGCAGGGCAACGTCTACACCGATATTTCCCAAGTCTTTCACGGTCACAACACTGCTGTAGGTGACGTTGATGGAGATAGAACCAATGTTGTGCAGGCTGGTGAAGTTGGTGCAGAGGTTGGCGTGGATGTAGATGAGGACGCGGAGCCTGAGGTTGACTACTTGATGGACCATCCCCCGAACAATGCAAGAGACATTGATCCCGAATAGATTGAGGTTGATGTTGTTGCGGGTACCACTCCCGGCATTGACGGAGTGGCCCTTAACCCCCCTGCAACGCTTGTTGATAACGCGGTGAGTGCTCCCGTGGACGTCCTTGCGAATCCATATTCCATAGTGGCTCAGCTTGCATCCGTCGAGGGAGAGGGTACTCCTATTGCCTTGGCAGGGCAATCCAACCCTTGAGAGGTATTTCTCATGTTGGACGGGACAAGAACATAGATGGGAGCTAGACATTGGTGTGTTGTTTTAGACATTGTATTGGACATTCTTTATCTCTCTCTTATTATAGTGTTTTATCATTTAGTTCTAATAGTATGTACGGTGGTATTATGTGCAATTAGGTTGCAAATCTTCCATCTAAGGGATCGTCATCTCACATCAATCGAGTGACAAGGACCTTGAAGCCAACACCAAAGCCAACAGAAGTGGTCACCATTGTGAAGGCTACGAAGGAAACCATGCAACAAGTACCCAAACCCAATCCCCCTACAAGAAGGGGGCAGCCCAAAAAAGGAGAAGCATCACGGAAGAAATGACCATTAAGGTGTGTTTTGATTCTCTCAAAAGCATGGATATGTGGCTGGTAGGCCTTCAGTTGTTTGTTTGTCCATTGTCACTAACGTCCAACGTTTGTTTGCAAGACTCCTTCTATCCATGGAGACCTCGCCTTCAACGCTCAGATGTTTGCTTAGACATAGAGGACGCTTCACGCAACATTGTGAGAACTTCTTGGTGGCACTATTTCATGATTATCTAAACGGGTTTAGTGTCTATCATATTTTTTATGGGGCATGTTGTGCTATATTACCTTTTACAAAAGCTTTGTTCTCCTCATGGAGATTTGTTTTCCTTGCAACACTTTACCGATATATGAATATGATATTTTTTGTTTGCCTAAAGGTTTCTCCATTCAATGGTGCATGTATTTCAAGTATTGTGATTGTACTAAGCTCTCTTGCTATGCAATGTCATTCATTGATATAGTGTAAAACCAACTTTGGTAAATATGTGCCATGCCATAGCGTTGTTTAGGTCTCTTCAAATGTGGGCACAATGTCTAATGTTCAATGTCCTCACGATCATTGCAATGTTGCACCGCATTGTTTTGATGTCTCAACGTTTGTCTACAAGCACACATAGGAATGCACCATGTGGTTAGGTAGGACTTAATTCTAGACCCCTTCAATTTAGTGTCAATGTCTGTGAAGTCTACAACATGTCTTCATTCACGTCTCACAGTGCACATTGCTATCACATCTAAGCTTGCCCTAAACGTGGAAGCATCAAAAGCTATGCATGCATGTCATTAAACATAGCCCTATACACGTTCTGAACATTGTCTACACAGACTTGTGCTTCTCAATTGCGTAACTAGTTAGTGTCATTTCAAACATCCCATGCTCAAACCCAACCTTCAAGCACGTTGGTATGAAGCATGCACATGTTGTCTAAAATAATTTGTTACTTGTAAAAATGTTGTACATGTGAATGTTGACATCCAACGCGCCACACGTCTAGTAGAAAATTGCATGAACATGTCCTTAACCATGTTGAATGCCCCACTGTGAAAGCCTCAGACGACACAAATGGCGTTAGAATCGTAGTGCTTACCAGCAGTGCATGTTCCACATAAACATTGTCTTTAACATAGTTGTGTCTAGGACAACATCATGTTAGACTTTGTGATGTCTGAAAAGACATCTTTCATACGTATGTACAAAGCTCCAGAGGAGGCTTCTCCACGCACCAAAATTGTCCACGTCAGCATTCGAAGATGCCACATCACCTAATGTTGACTCACCGGTCAATGTACACATCAAATGCCACATCACCAAAATTGGATGGATGAGAAAATTGCCAACCTGGCTGCCCGTGCTCACGTGGCACCAAATTTGTAGCCACATGGCAGAGTTTTGGCACCCGTTGACCAATATCTTTTTGGATGTCCGGTGCTTAGCATGTCGCTATCCAGGCTTATTTTTGGATGTCCGACCCCTGTCTTGGGCAACGCGATGTGATTAGACACCTATGTCAACATGCCTAATGTTGGATTTGACGTTTGAGTGTCCAAATTTCGTAGTCGAGCGACTGCGTGTTTTCTTCTAGTGTCTAATTGAGAGTTCGTCGCCATATAGGCATTTAGTTGCCATGTAGGCAGACAAGTAGGCAACGGACTTTGGATTGTGCCTCCTTGTGTGAAGGCTCAAGAGGCCGAACTCTTGGATTTCTGCAATCTCATTGGCTAAAATCGACGGACTCTTGACCTTGTGCTGTAGTGTGAAGTGGCCTTTAGGCCCCCCGAAGTAGGAGATAGAAGTCAAGACGAGTAGCTAGTAAAAAGTAGAGTGGGACCCTCGCTTCTACAAACCTAATCCACCACCCACTAACCATAAACATGGCTCTTCCAAGCTCCCTTAGGATTTAGCCCCAAATCAACCGAGATTAGGACAACCCAACACCTCAGGCCAACCCCAACATCCAGCACCCCAAGCCAGCCCAAGCATCTAATGCCCGAGACCAGTCCCAACACCTCAAGCTCTCGATACATCGATATCCAAGGAGGAGGCTAAATCGGGTACCGTTGGCAGATCAATATGGGTGAGAGTCGAGCCCTAAGGGAGTTTCGTAATTAGAAAGGTAGGGAGGGGGTTCCGTAATTAGAGAGGATCAGGGAGAGGGGTTAGTAATTAGAGGGGACAAGAAAGGAGTCAATAATTAGAGAGTGGAGGAAGGATTTTGTAATTAAAAGAACTGAGGGGGGGGTCTATAATTAGAGAGGATTAGGGAGAGGGTTCAATAATTAGAAAGCGGGGGGGGGGGGTCCGTAATCAAAGAAGCAGGGCAAGGTTCAGTAATTAGAGAGCTAGGGAGGAGTTATGTAATTAAAAGAGCTAGGGGGGGTTCCGCAATTAGAGAGGCAGGGGGGTTTGGTAATTAGAGAGAGCAGGGGATTGAATTCCGTAATTAAAGAGGACAGGGAGAGAAGTTAAGTAATTAGAGAGTACAAAGAGAGAAGTTTAGTAAGTAGAGAGGACTAGGGAGAGGGGTCCAATAATTAGAGAAAGGTTGGGGTTCCAGTAACTATAACGGAGGAAATAAAAACCAACAAGTCTAGGGGTAAAAGAGACCGACAAGAGACTACCCTCGCACTAAAACAATTCGTGGGGTAGGGAATCCAACTCCTTCTCACCCATAAACCTCACTAAGGCAACAAAAGCAAGCAAAGAAGGAGGAGGTGAAGGTGAAGGCGATAGAAGGCCGGAGAAATGATAGAGTGACAAGAAGGAGGGGCTATTTGGAGGGTAAATTTGGGAGGAGATAGGATAGGATAAGAATCCCCAAGTATCATTAGGGCCCTTAGATTAAAGTTAGGTGATTTACACAAGATTAAGCGTAAAACCTAGGACTGTAGGACATAAGAGGTAGTTCAACTTTGGAGGATGGCATGATGTGTCCTTAAGATTAGCCTTGTAGGTAGAACTAAGGGTAGTTGGGCCACCATAGTACATAGAAGAAGTGGAGTGGAAGGAAAAGAGGGGAGAAGGAAAGAAATAGGATAAAGCCCACAAATAAACTCTTGAACCAAATCGATTTATGATTAAAACGGTGGTTCATTGTATCGCGGCACGGGAGTTCATGGTGGAGAAGGGAGAGCTTCCAATGGGCGCGATCAAAGACTCAAGTTGTGAGGTATGAGTTAAACCTTTCCCAACTCTTCTAAGGCCCCTAATTAGTGATTAGTAACTCTGGCCGAGGCCTACCCTTAGGTCAGACCCTTATTACTATAAGTCAGGTCATTTACTAAGACATATACTTAAAGAGGAAGGTTGTAGCTCTCCAAAACCCTAAGGCATGCCCAAATTGGGTCCAAAACGAGGAAGTTATTGTCGAATGAAGATTAGGGTCAAATTGGATGAAGAATAGCTAAACTTTGGATTTGGTAGAGAATTAAGTATATTATGAGGAGGCTACCAATTAGGGTCCAGGGCCAAAGATAAAAGTCAATTCCGAGTTATAGGTTAGGAGAAATTAGCGGATGAAGTTTAGGTAAGGCTTGGATGAAAATTTTGTAGGAATTCCTTATCAAGGCACAACTTCAAATCTAGGTAGGAGAAATTCTTTTGACCCATAAATAAAAATTTAGGATCTTTCTGAATTGGGGAGCTAGGTGAAAAAGATGGATGAAGTTTGAGGAACCGAGTAGTGGTCAAACTTCATCCACCCATAACTTTGGCTAGGAAGGTCGGATAGGATCGAGTTTTATGTTTTTAGAAATGTCAAAAGATTATCTAGAGGTTTATTAGGTTAGTTCTTCCATATCAAAGGTTACATCCAGATCATACAGCGGGCCATCCATTTGGCCGGCCAAAACATTGGAAGTAGATTAAACGAATCTTGCAAAGTTGGGGTCCCTTAGGCACTTAGTAAAAAGATCCATTGCTTGGAAGGCACGATGGACCAAGCTTAGACACCCAAAGGTAGGAGTCACTTAGCCAAAACCCAAAACTTGGTTGTGTTCGTAAATTACTAAAGGTGGATAATTTGGTGCTTACAATGAGCTTAGGAGCCTAGGCTTCTATGTTATTGGTACCTACATTATAGGTACCTTCTATAGTTATAGGATGTTTATAATTATAGGTGTCTCTGTTGTAAGTACCTATGTTCTAAGCACCTTCCATGGTTATAGGATGTTCATATTATATGTGTCTTCGTGTCTATGTTATAAGCACCTTCTATGATTATAGGATGTTTATATAATAAGTGCCTAATTATATTATAGGTGTCTATATTTTAGGTACCCATGTTATAGGCACCTTTCATAGTTATAATATATTTATATTATAGGTACCTATGTTACAAGCACCTTACATGGTTATAGGGTATGCATATTATAAGTATGTATGTTATAAACACCTTTAATAGTTGTAGAATATCTACTTACACTTAGGCTCAAGGCTCATAGGCTCTCATTTCTAGGCTCACATGCTAGCGTCGTTGGGCAAGGTTGGAAAAAAACTTTTTCACCTAACTTCAAATGTCATAATCTTTCAATCCTTGAGGTCAAAGTTTCTAAAAAATTTCGAACATGTTCCAAAAGAAGTCTAGTACAAATTTGTACGAGTGAATTTTGAAAAAATAAAAAAAATTCATTTTTTTCTTGCTGCCCTAAAAAGTGGCAGTTTTTGACAATTTCTGCCCAAAATGTGCCTCCGTCTTTTAGGGGTTAAAAATGTGTTTGATTATTACAATATGATTTTTTTTCCTTTCATTATAATTAGGTTTCACATAGGTAAGCTCTATTTCGCAAATAACATCATTCAATATTCTGTAAAGCATAAGTGAACCTACCCCCCACCCCACCCCACCGACCAATTACTCAAGTTAATTCAATTAGTGCAAAACACATAAATTATTTTATACTGAATTTCACTACTAAAAAATTCAACAAATTCCAATGACTTCTAACAAAGAAGATATTCCTTTATTTCCAAAATAATCACTAACAAAATAAAATAAAGGGCTTTTTTTTGTAGAAATATGCAATATAAAACAATAAGTATATTTTGCACTACTTGAGTAGTAGTGTACAAAACCCTATGGATCCTAGTGTCCAAAGGATGGATTGAAAATGTTTTCAAGAGCTCTTTGAGAAAGCTATAGGAATTAAAGAAAATACATCCCTATATGATGAAATAAATTTTTTATATATTCTTTAGCAATGTGACTAGTGCAATTGAGTACTACCTCATGATTTTTTTTACAAGGTTCTAAATCACTTCATGAATGGATGACAGGGGCAAGGGAGTAATGGACAAGAATGGAAATCTTACATCTGGATTCTTCTTTTGCTGTAATTTATTTTCTCTCTTAGGGGCTAAATTAGTATTCATTGGGTTATTGAAAAGAATGCAGAGTTTAAAATTGAAAATCTCTACATTCTAGGTATATTCTCCAATTAATTCATATTCACCATCTCAGTGATAATACTTTCAAACATGACATGATAACAAAGTTAAGGTAGGAGGTCCATAAAGCACCCATCTAGGAGCTGAAATTGAATTTGGGGGAGGTGAAACTTATTGAAATATTTTTCAGTAAATTTTCCTTGAAAGACAAGTGGAATTGACATCTGATCCAAGTCGTTTCATAATTTATGGAGCTTTATGGAATTAGTTATGAATTTTTGAAGTCGAAATGGCATAGGGCTCTAAAACCGCCCACCTCCTCAAATGTACATTGTTACACTATAAGAAACCCACATTTTTTCTGACATCAAATAAAAAACATGGCACATTTTTTTTGACATAAGGATGTCTAAGACTCTAAGGCAATGGGTGGAAGAATTATGGTGGATGTCCTAGACAACATGTGGTGTCACTACGAAAATGATGTGATGCTATAGAAAAGGCATATGTTTTGTGAGACATCCAATAAAATGTAGGCACATTTTTAGTGATGTCCCAAAAAACGTGTTAATGCCATGTCAGCAAGGATTCAAATTTTGACTTTGGATAAATATGTAGAATTTATTTGGGGCTAAGGTAAAATGCTAACCAAATGCAAAAAAAATAGGGGAAGGGCAACCTCATAGTATTTTTTGTAAAAAAAGAGTAGCAAGTTGAGGTGGCAATTGAGTGACGTAGCATGCAATGTGGATGATTTGGCATGCCACGTCATCACATTTAAACATTGTCTAAAAATTCTAACACTAGTTTTTTATGTCATTTGTGACATCAACTAAGATGTCAATAGAAATGTCTACATGTTTTTTGTGACAACTAGGATGTTAACAAAAACGTCCAAATGTTTTTTGTGACAACAACTAGGACATTAACAAAAACGTCCAAAGGTTTTTTGTGACATCAACTAGGACATTAATAGAAATGTCCAAAGGTTTTTTGCAACATCAACTTAGACATCCAAATGTTTCTAATACATTAGTTGAGAGAACAAAGTGTTTATTACAATGCTCATGTATGAAATTCAACTTCTAATAAAATTTCTATGTTTACATATTCCATATGGTTTGTCTTCCTCCTACCACCCTACTTGTATATATATACCTTATCTTCTCATGTTAAAATACTCACAATTAGTGGCACTTTTAGCCAGGTGACATATTTGCCACGTATGGTATATTGTATATGGAATATTATGTACAATGTATGGTGTTCAATGTCTAGTATATGGTGTATTGCAAATGGCCTATTCTATATTGTATATGGCATATGTTGAAGTGGACACTAGAAAAAACATCTAGATATCTCAATGGACATTTTAAAAACTGAGACATGCACATTAGACACATTCTAGAAGATGTCATCCGTGATGTTTTCATGTCCCTGCGGACGTGCCATAATACATGGTGGATGCTACATGACGTTTGAAAAAATTAACCTCATGTTGTTGTTGACATTAGAAAAAACATGTGCATGTCACAGCGGACATCCAAATTGACATTACCCAAGGCACAACACACCAATGACGTCAACAAGGGCCCGGATGAAAAAATTGATGACATGGCATTGTTCGCTTAGTCAATGCTGATGTGGAGGCAAGGTAGCGGCCACGTGGCAACCTCTCATGACCTTTTCAAACCATGTTTTTTGTGACATTTTCAAAAATTTGCTTGAAATCAAACCATATTTTTTGTGATTTTCTATGTTTTTTAGCTTGTCCATTATAACACATTTTTTTGGACATCCATGCTAACATGGCTAATGTCAAAAAAATATACCTACCACGTTATGAGCCTATCACAAAAAAACGTGGATTTTTTATAGTGTTAGTACATCCCTATAAAGATGAAAAAAATCCATGTATAAACAATGTGCATTTGAGGAGGTGCGCAATTTTAGAGCCTATGCAGATTTCAAGCTTCCTACCTTAGCAATTATTAACTTCTTTTCTTTCTTTCATTTTATTACTTGTCACACTCTGTACTTAACTTTCAAAACAAACAAACACATAACAATTTTTGGTGAGAAAATCTAAATATATAGTTGGTTGTTGATCCTTTGGTCATTACACAAATTTCTGACGCCTTAACTTAGAAAAGATGGGCCTATGACTACAGAAATAAACTTTAAAATCCTTTAACTCTATATGTATGCACCCATTTTGTGACTACTTATTCTTTAAATTTTTATATTTTTTATATTTTTTAAAGATAAAATCACATTTCATCTACAAGTCCTAATATTTTCAGGATTTTTTGTCAAAGCTAATAGGGTCAAAGCTTTGGCCCTAATTTAAAACAATGGTCTATTTAATACTATGAGGAAGGGTATAGGGTTAAAGCTTCACCATATAGGGGCTTGCCCCAAAATCCTTAGTAATGAAAATGATTGAGGAGGGTTTGGAAAGCCATGAAAATACACCCTCAACATTAGTACCAACACATTTATACCTACCACCCTTAATGTAATGTATTTGATTAAGTTTTCACCAAAAATGCTCCAAAATTTCTATTTCTAATGCAAGTACCGAATTTTAGAAAAAAAAAACATTTTTGGACACATGTAACCATAGGATCTTGTTGTACCATGGTTTGAGGAAATGTAGAAATTTTTTTAGATATTTCCACAGCATAGATTGCAAGATATTAGCTATTGAATGGACAAAAATCTTTTTGGGGGCCTTGCAAAAAAACAAGCAGCTGCACTTCACAAGGTTACATTTTTATGAAAAAATTCCAAAATGGTGGTGCTTCTTAGGATTCATTTTTCAAGGCAAGTTGGCTATATGCTTGGATAAATTCAGATAATTTGGAATTGTACAACATATAGGAAAAAAATATTAAGTACAAAGAAGTAGAGAATGATTCAAAATATGAAATTGTTAAGAATTTAGTTATGGAATTGAAAAATCCCAATCCCAATGGTTGCAATATACAATCTACATCCTATTACTTTATTTTATTCCAAAAATATGGAAAGTTAAGTTAAATAAAGGACTTCAAAGTTTATTTTAGAGTAGAGAATCCATAGTTGCCCACAAACTAAAACTCCTCATAATTTTCATCTCATGAATCAAAATGGAATGATTCAAATCTTTCCACATATATATAAATCTAGAAAACCAATTTCAAATTTTTAATACTTAAAAAAGTGATTTTTCAAGAATTTTTTGGGGTTGCCTAGTGTGCCCGTCAAGCAATGAAAATGACATATCATACAATAACTTTTGAATCATGTAATCAAAAGTTATGAGAATTGTTGGGCCTTAAAGCTACTCCTTGGGGGCATATGATGTGTGAAATTTCATAGAAAAAGAATAAAAACTTCATTCGTAGTGAGCTATCCAAAATCACTATGTTGCCAAAAAACACAGTTTGGGTATTTAGAGGTTAACCTCATTTCCCAAGTCATTTGGACTCATAAAAGTCAAGAATTGACAAATAAAGAACTATAAAAGTCCCAAATAATGGAATTTGAACTTTTCAAAGACTTTGTCCTATATGGACTATCCGTAGGACTTGTGGAAGTAAGAATAGACTTCTCTCTAGTTTGTTTTCAATGCCACAAGCTCCCAATAAGCTGGTCAAAGTGTCAAATTTGTTTAACCCCTAAAATCCTAGTGTTCCCTCGGGGGACAAAACAGATTTCAGGTAGGCTTCAATGGTCTATATATTCATTAAGATTTTTTAAAACTTTCTATGAAAATAGGAAAACACATCAATTTTCAAGAAACATGATTTTTATTTCAATTGATGCCCCCAAACAAAAATTATGGCAAAAAAAGTCGTTTTATTAAGTGTGGCAGGTAGAACCCCCCTCACACACAAAAGTAATAATTTGAATTTTTTTTCATAGATTGTAATTTTCTCTACATGAGAAGCTTTGATTCATTCAATTTGGATTTGATATGTGAAAGGTGTTATGGACAATCTTATTTTTTGAGCAATTAGAACTTCTTCTTGAAAAAATATCTCGTAGGATTCATTCAAAATGCAATTCTTACAATTTTTCAAAGAAACTTTTGATAAGGTTGAAGTTTTCTTGCTAAAAAAATCACCATTAGGATTATAGTGTTTCAATCCCATCTTAGAGCTACTAACAATTTAGTTTTTCTTTTAATCTTCAACTTGCTTCTACTTAACAATATTTTTTAAATGAAAATCAAAAGTGTGTGTGTGTGTGTGTGTGTGTGTGTGTGTGTGTGTGTGTGTGTGTTTTGAAATTTTCTTACAAGACAATTCTTCAACACAAAATATTTAAAAATTCGAAGTTTGTAGTACATAATATTTCCACAAACAACGATCAAATTGTAGGCCAACATTCAAGAATTATTTTTCCAATATGTATAGTCAAACTTCATGAATTTTTATCACATGATTTGAGACCAATGAAGTACAAGAGCCTATAGTTAGATTCTAAAAAATATATCTATTTTCTATTTTTTGGGGTGGACATGTGAGAACTAGCACTTTTGAGTGGTTTTTGACCAAAAAAATGGCTCTGGGACATTTGGGGTTAAATTTTTGCCTAAATTTGAGGTAGTTGTTGGTTCAAGTACTTGTTGGTGTTATAATGCCTTAAAACTTATTGGGGCAAGTTGTTATTATAAAATATGCTATTCTAATTTTCAAGGGAATTTTATTGGAAGATGGATATTTTCTAAAAATTTACCAAGGTTGGTTTAAGCAATTGACCTTTTGAAATTAAAACTTGTGCTATTGAAAAAAAATCCCAAACTCAATGGTTGATATCTAGAAGATTCTATAAACTGAGCGAAAGCTCATATTACTACTACTTTCTTTTTGTTCCAAGAAGGCTTATAATTTACTACTTTCTAGCAAATTAGGTGATTTAGAAATTTTTTATTGGAGTAGAATCTTGGTATGTTTTTACTCTTCAAACACCTCCACTAACCCCTCACCGCCTAAGGCTTGAATAGGTTCAAAAACAACATTTCTTTTGAAGTGTTATAGATATAATTTTCACTGATTTACAAAGATCTAAATTGTACAATCTTGTAGTGCACTTGTTGTAGATGACGTGCATCAAATTTGTTGTCATTTGACCACATAGATTGAAACTAAAATTAGAATGTTTTAGTATTGAAAAACGATGCTGAAATTTCCCTGAAAACACATTTGGAGGCGAAATTTGGTTTCTAAATCTACCCAAATGAAGAAACTTTAAACTACGATGTGATTCAAATTTGGAATAAAAACACACTGATGAAAAAAATATCATTCAATTGATTCTTTATGTCTGCAAAATGGCTTTGAAATGTCAAAAAATAGAAAGAAAAGTTGCAAAAAACACATAAAAAATTGAACCTCCTTCTACTAAAATGCTTCTCAGTCACTCATAACTTCTTGGATTGATATGAAATTTTATACCCACACACAAAACAAGTATGCGCAACTTTTCCAAAAAAATTTATTAGAAATTAACATTGTATAAAGAAGAAACAAGCTGCCAAAGTTCAATGTAATCCAAAAATGTCAGCATTTTGAACTTCGAATTGCTCCTAGACATTCAAAACAACCTCGATTGACATGAAAATTCTACCACAATAACTAGACTTTAAGGGGAACATAACCCAACAAAATTTATTGAAAATGAACTTTGGATCAAGGAGATACAAGCCCCCAAAGTTGCAACCATCAAATGCAATTTGGTGAACTCAAATTGAACTTGTGAACTTCAATTGGCTTCCAAAAATTCAGTAAATCTTGTATTGATCTAAAAATTTTATCACACAAACTAGAAGAGAGAGTGAAAATTTTCCAACAAGTTTGATTGAATTTGGACATTGGATGCAAAAGTTACAACACTTTGAATTTCACATGAGGACACTTTTGGTCCCCTTCAACAGTGAGGGGTTAATCTTTAAATGCACTTTTCTTTGTGGTGCTTGTTTTCACTTGTTGGGCTTACAATGTGATTTCTACCTTAGTTCTCGAATGTCTAACAACTCAATTTTACGTCCCTCACAAGTATACCTTAAATTGAATGAGATATACTCTTATTTTAGTCAAGAACTATCACATGCACTTGTAGTTAGGGTTCTAGTTGTAGTTTGAATATGCATTTATGAAAATCCTATTAACCCTTAAATGTATTTGACTAAGCTTTCACCAAAAACGCTCCAAAACTGTCATTTCTAGTACAAGCATCAAATTTTAGAAAAAAATACATTTTTGGACAATTGTAACCGTAGGATCTCGTAGTATGCTAGTTTGGGAAGATGCGGAAAAAATTTCAGAAATTTCCACCGTTTGGATTGCAAGATATTAGCATTTGAAGTGACGAAAAGCCATTTTTTGACCCTGCAAAAATTCGGGCAGCTGCACTTCACAAGGCCAGATCATTATGAAAAAATGTCCAAAATGGTTGTAACTCTTTGGATTCATTTTCCAAGTCATGTTGGCTACATTCTTGAAAAAATTTAGGTCATTTGGAATTGTACAACATATAGGAAAAAAATAGTAAGTAGAAAAAAGTAGAGAATGATTCAAAATACTAAATTGTTAATAATTCATTCATGGAATTGAAAAATGCCAATCCCAATGGTGATAATGTTGTAATAAACAATCTACACCTCAAGTTTTTATTTTTTTTCCAAAAATATAAAAAATTGAGTGAAATATAGGTCTTCAAAGTTTATTTTAGAATGGAGATTCCATTACTACCCACAACTATAACTTTTCATAACTTTCATTTCATAAATCAAAATAGAATGATTCAAAGCTTTCCATGTAAATATAAATCTAGAAAACAAATTTCAAATTTTTATTTTAAAAAAAAGTGATTTTTAAAGAAGTTTTTTTTGCTACTTGGGCCTCCCACTAAGCAATGAAAACTACATATCATACAATAACTTTTTAACAATGTATTCATAAGTTATGAAAATTGTTGGGCCTTAAAGCTACTTCTCGCCCACATATTGTGTGAAAATTTCAAAGAAAAAAAATAAAAATTCCATTCGTAGTGAGCTGCCCCAAATCACTATGTTGCCAAAAAAACACCATTTGGTCCTTTAGGGGTTAACTTAGACTTTTTACAACTTAATTAAGGGCATCTAGCTAACCTTTGTACAAGTAGGATTTTGGAGTATTTTAAGTACCTAGGTTTTTATAGATGGAATACAACACTGGTATGTACTTCACATGGTATGGTTCATTACTCTTTCTAGGAATTTGACCTAGTAAATATGACAATGAGATGTAAAATTGAAAAAAAAATTAAGTCCCAAGTTACAAATTGGAGGCTTGTAGAAGGTAAGTTCAGGAGGGATCCCAATTTCCTACAGATTAAGCTCTATAAATCACATCAAAATGAATAAAAATGCTCTAGAAAAACCAAATTCTCACAAATGCCCAAATTTGGCCAAAATCCATTAAAATAGACCATGTGGCATGATAGTATTCAAGAAAAAAAAGTGGTTTAGAGAGAGAAGGTGTGGCCTTTTATACATTTCTCAAAATCCTCCCCTTCCCTTTAATCCCAAGATTTTCCTAAAATTAACTGCAATTTACTAAAATAAGTCAAATTTTGTGTTGGATTTACTTTTAGCTTTTGGTGAAGAGCTCTAAATGAAAAATGGATTGTTCCTTTCTATTTAGAATATCCAAATTATTCTAAGGGACCCCATGAACTATTTTTCTAGGTCATTTGGACTCATAAAAAGTCTTGAATTACCAAAATTAGAAAAATGTAAAAATCATGGAGGATGGAATTTGCACTTTTTAAAAATTATGACTTGTCAAAACTCTCTGGAGAGGTTGTGGGAGTAATAAAATACTCCTCTTTGGCTTCATTTAGATGTTGTGTGCTCTTGGGGCTCTAGTCAATACTTCGAATTTGTTAAAAAAATACCATAAATAATTGATGTTGCCCATTTGGGTACATGTTGATATCAGAATGCCTTTAAACTTTTCTGGGTGCATTATTATCACAAAACATGCTATCTTAATTTTTATTGAATTTTACCACAACTAGGATATTTTATAAGAATTTACCAATGTTAGCTTAAGCAATTTGCCCTTACAAAATCTGAACTTATGCTATTCAAAAAAATCTAGAACTCAACGGTTGACTTCTAGAGGTTACTATTAATCAAATTTAGGCTCATATTATTATTCCACACTTGTTCCAAAAAGGCATATTATTTTTTACCTTATGTAGATTTAGGTGGTTCAAGATTCTTTCACTTGAAGAAAACCTTATTGCTCTCAGCAAAATTTACATGATGATTTGGTTTTTGTAATGTAAAAACATCAATTTCAATGCAAATTATGCGTTGAAATTGATGTTTTCACATTACAAAAAACAAAACGTCATGTAGATTTTGTTGAGAGCAACAAGGTTTTTCTTCTAGTGTTTTGATTGGTGTGGAATCTTGGCAAACCAACTACACCATTGAACCCCTAACATGTTTTTTTACTCTACTAAAAATTCTTTTCATTGTTGGATGCTCTTTTCTTTATATTTCTTCAATTCTTTACCTACTAAGCTAAGAATTTGCCTTCTACCCATTTTTTGAAATGACTAGTAACTCAGGTTTGTGTCCTTTACAAGTATATCTAAGCCTATAGGAAAATTTACACCAATGGAATTCTATTTTAGCCATGATTTGTCATAGACATTTGTAAGTTTGGATATCAAGTGGTCATAATTTGGGAAGATATTTACAATGGTGTATCTCTAATTTAGAGCATCAATCATGATCATCTCGTATCAAGCAAATTTCATGTACAAAACTAATACAATATGACTTACAATTGTAAAAAAAATATAGTTCTCAAATCAAATTCTAAGAGTAGTCAAACTTTGTTAGCTATGTGAAGGTGGTTTCAAGAAAAAAAATTCTTTGAAATTCAAGCTTTAGTATTTTGCAATTTGTGAAGTGAAAGTCCTTGAAATTTTTCCCACATATTCCAATTGTTTGTCTCTAACCTTTCACAATTTGAATTTCAAGTAAAAAATTTCCTCATTGCATAAGAAATCATCAAAAAATGACAAGTGTATTGCTAGAGCACTTAGTCTCCTTGCATTGTAGAGTGATTTAGAATAAGTTGGACTCCATATTTGCTTTTGAAATTTTGCATGAGTGATCCTAACATCATGCACTTACGAATGGTGAAAATCCTCATTTTGTATAGACCAAAAATTTGACCTCGAAGTATGTTGACCTTGTTTCATAGGAATGACAAAAAGGTTTTTTTTCTGACTTCAAGCATTATAATCTTTCAATCCACATGATCAAATGGGCTGAAATTTTTTCCATACATTTCCTAGCTTGTTTCATACACTTTCGTACAATTGGAATTTAAAAAAGAAAAGAAATTGGACAAAATTGGGCAGTTTTTGACTTTCCCTCTTCCAAAACACCTTCCGACCTCTAAAAGTTAGAAAATTTAAAATCAATTTTAGCATCTTTAGGTTGAGCACGTCTAGCTTGGTTGAACCAAGCTAAAGACCCTAGCATCTTAGAATGCCAAAATTATCATTGTAAAGAATTCAAAAATTCACAAAAAAATAAATAAAATATTAAAAAATATATGTAAGTGTCCTTTTTTTCTAAAGGGAAAAAGAAAATGGATTCTCCAAAGGGAATGATTACACTATTTGGGCCAAGCCATTTATGGCAGTAGGCCCCTCCCCTCCCCTCCCCTCCCCCGTCCCCAACTACAAAAATGCAAGTGGTCAAAAGCTTGCATTCTGCACCTTCCCGGTGAGGAGCCCGGAGCACAAGTCAAAGGGGCCTGATGATTGCCCAAATGTGCCCCAAGCGATGATCCCCCGCACCCTGAATTAAGATTAAAAAGGTGACGAAAGGGGGATGCATGTTTCCATCCCTTGTCCTCATTTTGTTTCTTTACTCTGGAACCGCACCCAATGTGCCCCCACATGCTTGCATGATGGAGCTTTGTCTTTCTCCTTTGGCAGTTTGTGGCCGCGGGGGGTGACCCACTTGACCCCGATGGTGTGTGTGTGACCCACTTGACGCGATCCGAGAATTTGGGTTGGGTTCGACGGAATCTTGCCAATGGTGCAAACAACTGAATGCAATCTGATGAGACACATTACTGCTACTGTTCAGTACTTTGCTTCCCAACAGTGTGAAAAAATCTTCCATAGCAAATATACGACCCAACATGCGTTATTGTTCTAATGGATCTCCCAAGTTGCCAAGTGTGATAAAGCAAAAAGGGAGAGTGATTTAGTATGAGAACTGGTTATTATATGAAGTACTCACTCAAAATAGGACTCAAAATTTTGGACCCATAGGTGCATTCTTTGTTTTTCAAAGTAACAGAGAAAGTCATCCATTGGACACTTTGAGTTTGTAGCGTCATTTCAGGGTTTCATCCACCTAAAAGTCTTGGGGGATCTTTAGCAGGGCAAAAAAAAGCTTGGTACTTGCTTGACTATGAGAAACTACGATTTTGGATTTGATTTTGGAACTGTACGATTTCCAAGGGTCGGAGCATAATGACCTTGGGCGCAGTGAGCATTTAGTTTTGGGTATTTCAACTCATGATAGGAGAATATGAGGTTTCACCAGGGTGAGTTCAAGTTTGACCACTGCAGGCAGGGAAGGAATCATGATTTGGGGAGCAATTTTTTTGGTTCAAGTGGGAGTCCCCCCCCCCCCCCCCAATTGAACAAAAACTGGGTGTCCTCTTTGATGACTTCAGAACAGAAAAAAACAAGAGAAATCATGAAACCTGGCCCCCCCAATTCATTAGAAAACAACCTTGTGTTTGTAATGAAATAAAATGAGCATCTCTCCAAAGTGAAGAAAATCTCAGATGGTGCACAATACCCTAGTCCCCAATGGCTTGGCTAATGTGGAAGTTTCAAGTTGTTTTTCTTTCAGAATGTAGCTCAATGCCTCAAAATTCATGATGTGTTCCCTTGGGACACATATATGATAATGAACACTCGAGCTTCCTTGTGAGAACAACAACTTGAAAAATGCACTCCAACTGAGCAAAGAAACTTGGGGCTGCAGACTTCAACAAAATTTGAGGCCCCTGGCAGCCCGTAAAGCAGCCTGCCCTGCCCTGCCCCGCCCCAATTTGTTTCCTTTTCCAGATCCTCGCATTGGCTGAATTGGGTGCAATTTTGCAAGCCGGCAACAATTTTCACAAGTTGTGGCTGCCCATCTTGCACTCTTGCACAGACTGGGGTGGGGTGGGGGGTTCCAAGGGCACGAGTTGTATCCTCTCATCAAAATCTCTTGGTTTATATTCTCTAGTATCAAATTCTCACTAGCCACTTTTCTTCAACTTCAAATTTGCAAAGGCTACAATCCTCTTCTTCCAAAGATATGTTAGTTTTGAAACTTAATTCCAAATTTTTTTACATCAGACAAACACGCATGGACAATGGAGTAAGAGGTGGTTGCTACAACCAATCCTAAAGTTATACCCGCCCTCACCTTATCTAAGCACTCCAAGCCCCTCAATGGTCAATCCTAAAGAGATACCCACCTTGTCTAAGAACATACCCACCTCTCGCAATGTGATATTAGCTTTGGATTCAAAATGATAAGCAACTAAACCCTAGCAATTTTGAGGAAGCAAAGGTTGCATGTCCACCTTTTATTTTTCACACTAGTTGATTGCCAATCATACCAAATTTTGTTGGAACTTGGAGTGGTAGGCAATGTGACAATTGTAGGGATAAAATGATGAATTATTTGTTGAGTACTCCCCCTAGCCCAATCAACCATTTTATGATTATTGCCCAACTTTAGGCATGGTTTTCAAGTAGTAAAAATCTTTATTATGCCTTTTTTGGGTTTCAAAAGCTTTACTAGGATTTTTTTGGGGTGAAAATCATACCCAAACTTTATTACAACATTTCTTGCTTGTCTTTCTATTTTTATACTCAAAACTAATATCACTATGGTATAAAAGACTATAAGGAAAATAACACAAAGTGTTTGGTATTTGCCTATTGTTATAAATTTTACTATTTGGAGAAAGTTTTGATGTTCTCATTTTAAAATTTAATGCCTTTTTCAAAAATCAAATGAAGCCTTTCTTTAGGTATGTCATAAAAAATCAAATTCTAAAGTTAGAAATTATATTATTGGTGAATTTTTGAAGTTAAATCTTCAAAATTTATATAAAACAAAGCTTCAAAATTTATATGAAATAGTTTAGGAATGTTGACTACATGGATACTTTCTACTCTCAATGCTTAACATTGTTTCCTATGATACTATAAACTTCAAAAAAGTTATAGAACTCTATCTCAATTTTAACACATTTGCATTTTGTTTAAGATCCTTGGGCCTTTAGAGGTTAATAGTTGTAATAGATAGTAGTATTGATCAAAATTTCAAGAGCTTATTGTACATATTTTGTTTATAGAATTTGGACTTGGGTCCAAACATTAATTGCCCAAGTTTTTGTTTAATAGAGAAGAGAGGAATAACTCTAATTCTTTTTATAGAGTTATCTTACATTAAGAATCTATTCATTCAAGATCATTTTTATCGAAAATATAATTTGATGAGAAATTAATTGCAATGGTGCTTTCTTTCATATTATACCATATTTGAGGTTCAAATTCAAAAAAGAAGTGTGGAATTTCTACATCTAATTTTGAGAGTTCCACTTCCAACCAAATTAGAAGATGTCATTGCGGCACTTTTCAACAAAAGTAACTTCATTTATGACAAACTTGAGCCTCACACATATATGGGAAGTAATGCTAGGCATTACAAAGGCATTGTTGAACATACTAAAATTCTAAGAGGACAAAAAGTACGAGCTTATTTACTACAAGAGAACACAATCATCCTTTGGTTTTATTAGATTCACAATTGTTTAATCCTTATGGAACTGAGGTACATTTTGGGCACATATAATTGTGAAAAATTGTCATTCTTTAGGGTAGTGAGAAAAATGAAAGAATTTTTTTTTCAAAATTTAACCATACAAATTTGTACCAAACTACTATGGGAATGTGTAAAAAAATTTCAGAAATTTTGACTTCATGGATTGAAAGATTATAATGTTTGAAGTTAGAAGAAGAAAGAGTTTTTTTTCAACCTTGTCCAATAGGGCCAACAAACTTTAACTCCTCCAAAAGTGAGATTTTTACACTATTAATGCATGGTTTATTTCATCTTGTTACATACCTGTCAAATTTCAAAAGTAAAGGAGGAGTTTTGTAAAAGTTACCCATCCAAAAAAAGAATTGGGACAAAATAACTTTGGATTTGGACAACTGTTTGGAGAAAAAAAATGATACTCCCGCTTAGAGGGTACATGTTCACACCTTGTGCTAAATTTCATGAACATTCGACCAAAATTTACTTCATAGGAACCTACTTGGATTATCGATTGTCCATTCAATGGACAATTGTCCTTCAGGAGTTAAATAAAAAAATATCAGTGGCTATCAAAACATGGGACATATCACATATATTTTCAAAGACACAAGTGCATAATGCTAGAAATACGATATTCTATAACCATGAAAAGTACCTATAATATTGATATTCTATAACCATGAAAATTATTTGTTTGTTTTGTTTTATCTATTTGATACATCAAGAGTAAATAAACGAGAATTGGTCAAAATATACTACAAGGGTGATCCATAGCATCTTCTCCTTTCTTCTTTTCTTCTTTTGAGAAGTAAAGAATACCATAATGAGAGAATTTGCAACACTATTCACTGAAAATGTACTCAAGCAACTTCCCGAAACACAATTCAATGAAAAAACCTTTAATTTTTTCCAGCCGCTTTGTTAGGCGAAGTCATCCAAAGCCTGAACATTTTGCGTCCTCAGCACATTGGCACTGTAGCAAGAAAACCGATACCTGCCACAGCGTGTGCTTTTTCCTCAGCACTTTACCTCCCCCGCCTTTGAACTTTCCTGCACTTTCAAGATACTACTGCTGATGGGTTTGCATGTGGAACAGGAGATATTCCAGCGAGTCCTTCCGTTCCGGGACCGGAAGAATCAATATATATTCCTGCACGCCACCGCTGGCAAAAAAAAATACTCCGGAGTAAACTAACAAATTGGCGGGCTGCGTTTTGACTTTTTTAACACCAGGCCACCCTACGTATCGCTTGCCTGCTGTCCCAAGAATAATCTTTCGTTGGAGGGAATGGCCAGCTAGTACTGTACTGTCAATCATCAATCAATTGGCGCGGGACTTCAAGTCTTCAACACAGACGTCGGTCCGCCAAAGAATGTGTATTTATATATGGAAATAATCGAATGGTATCATATCGATGCCCCTAGCTCACCAGTAACGAAAGACTAGCCACTCGATCATAACCATTGACTACTGGATATCGATCAACTGAATGGAAGTGGGAATGGCGTGAAACAACACTACTGAGTGAATGGCAAGCAACACTCCTGCAATGGGCACCGTAATCTTAATTATTACTTGAATCTTGGGCATCTTGATCTGTACAGTACAGTGCTTTCAGTTCATCGGTAGAGGTCTCATTGAGTGAAAAAGGTTAAGAACCTTCTGATGATCAGCCAACAAGAGAATGCCGCAAACCTCGAATTAGGCATTATAAAAGGTTACCTGTAGGGTACAATAGTGAAAACATTGTCTGTGTAGATAGCCGGGGAAGGGATCCGAGTGAGAACTCACATGGTAACTTAAAGCAGTTGAGTTTGGAGTCTCCTCATGGATAACAGATAGTTTACCGGGTCGTCATGTAACTTACTAGCTTTCAAACTGTTAGTAGTGTTATTATAACCTTCTTATGACCAGTCAACAAGAGCATGACATCTATGGTTGCTTCAAAATTAAGTTGGGCTTGGCGCGTATTATGGTCTTGAAGACTTATATATCGTGTGGCAGGCAGTGGAGTGAGAATTCTGATGATGGAGAGTGATGAACTGCTTGATCGAATGACTGCTTGCGGCTGCAGCACGACCTTGTTCAAAGCTTCCGTTTGACTTGATTAATGATAAGCTTTGATCAGCAGTCATAAATCTCCCTGTTTCCGAACTGTGCTTTCCATTGATTGACAAGCAGCTCGATTTGCATGGAGATTCTTAATTAATTGCGTTTGGCGAAGCCGATAGATCAGTTTGGTTCTCGACTAGCATTTTCAAATTTATCCTGAACAAAGACTTTGTTGACCAGCGCTTTAGCTGGCTGGAGGAGTGGAGGTGAGCGACATGAGTTGTTTTGCCCAAATTCTGAGGCTTCAATTCCGAAGCTGTCTCACGACTTGCAACGTCGACGCTGAAAATCGGGGTGAATTAGATCGGACAGTACCAGCAAGCTTCCTTGTTCCCAGCAGGGGTTACAGCAAATTAAAATGTTTAATCATTGTATATCCTGTTGCTGTTGCTGAGCACCCCAATTCTTGCGGAAGCAGTTGTTATCCATAATTTTCTGTGCCAGGTGGTATAATTTTGAGCAGCTTTGAGCTGCCACGTCATTCGATAGAACTCACCCTTCTCCAATTGTCGATGGCAATCTTAAAAAGCGACAAACACGTATCACATCAGAGGATTTATAAAGTGCATAGATCCAATATAATAGATAGTGCAACTATGATATTGCCAGTGGAATTTCCGGTATTCATCCATACTGAAACGTGAAATTGCGTAGTTGCACTGGAATTAACCCTTGAAGCACATTTGAGGTCCCATGAGGGCTGCCCAAACTTGGATTTCAGAATCTTTCTTAAACGGGCATCATGTAGCTTGTTCAAATTAAATGAGCAATCAATGATGAGCTCCCACCCTCAAGGCCATGGGCAACCTAAAAGCCACTGTTCAAAATTTTTATCAACTTCCCAATGCAAAAACTACAAGTTCAAATCGTGATTCAGAACCCAAGATTAGATCGATTGAAACATATCTTGTGAAGACAAACAGAATGATACCACGAAAGTTCACATGTACTTGAGTATTGGAGGAGCTTTCCAGAAGATTCTCGGAAAACCCAGCACCTCCAGGCTGGGTGGCTGGGTCTGTCGTTTAAAGGTTCAGTCTATGGGCCGGGCCGGCTTTTAATTTTTTTCCTGCTGTTCCAGTAGCTTCAGGTAATTATCTCAAGATTATGCGCACAGAGAATCTAAATTCCTTCTCCAAGGTTCTTGAGGCAGCTCCTTCAGGAGATGAGGAGCTGCATGCATGCATGTACAGTACAGCGATAAAATTTAGTGTTGCAGTAGCATAAAAATTATATTATATATGCGCGTGACTGATTTTTCTAGTATCTCATAACCACATGAAGGGTGTTTAGTGTTTTAGACTACAATCCTCTGGCTGCAGGTTGAAACTGTAAGCTTAAGTCAATGTTTCAGATGCGCCAAGAGCATGATCGATCAGAACCAGGTTCACCATTATATATATGTGTATTCTACAGTAAAGTATTATCATATGGCTTTTTAAAAAGATTATGTAGGGAATTTAGCTCTTGCAAGCTTCCATGCGCCACCAGCCAGAGGGGCGGAGTGGCCGAAACGAATTATAGAATCATGCTACCTACAACAGCCGGCACATGCAGGCCGGTCAGTAGGGAGGTACGTTACGTGCCTGGTGGCTGGATAGGATACGGTAGAGGCGGTCACACAAAAGTAATACTATACGATACTGTATGGAGCAAGTTGGTTGCTTTGGCCTTTGTTTTGTTTGCTTCCAGGTTGACTCTTCCCAGGGATTGAAGGTGCTAGGCAATACATATCAGGCCCTTTATGACTCTTGCACTTGTACTACAGTAGTACTACAAGCTAACGGAAAATAATTGTGGGCTACCAGGACTAAATTAGAGTGTACAGTGATGTAGGAAGGGTCAGGTAAGTTAATTCTGAGCGTGTACAGTACCCGAAAGTGTGTCATAACCCTTCAAGAAAGTCCCAAGACCATTTTTCTTTCAAAAACGACTCAAAACTGCCCGTCCTGCTCCGTTCACCCAAGAAAACAGATAAAATTGTTTTTTTGAGAATCTAACCGTAGGATCTTGTACTTAACTAGTCTTAGATCATGTGGTAAAAATTTCATGAAGTTTGACCGTACAGATTGGAAGATATTAGTATTCAAAGTTGGAAAAAGAAGATTTTTTGAACAATGGCTTATAATTTCAGATGACTTTGACTGTTATTTTTGGAAAAAATATGCACTACAGACTTGGAATTAAAAAAATCGTGTTGGAGAATTGAGGTGAAAGTCTAGGAAAATAATTTCAAAAAACACACACACTTGCTTTTCATTCTTTAGAACATTGTTAAGTAGAAGTACCTCTAAGATTGAAAGAAAAACTAAATCGTTAATACCTCTAAGATAGGATTGGAATACTATAATCCCAATGGTCATATTGTTTTAGCAAACAAACTTAACCTTGTCAAATACTGTTTTTGAAAAATTGTGAAAATTGCAATTAGAAATGAATCCTATAAGTTATTTTTTCAAGAAGATGCTTTGATTGCCCAAAAAACAAGATTGTCCATAACTTTCACACAACAAATTCAAATGGAATGAATTAAAGCTTCCCATATAGATAAAATTACAATCTATGAGAAATAGTATTTTATTTTATTTTATTTTATCTTATTTTTGTATGAGAGGATTTTTGCTTGCCACATCAAAAAAAGGACTTTTTGTGCCATAACTTTTGCTCCTGAGCACCGAATGAAATAAAAATTATATTCTTGAAAAGCTACTGAGATTTTCTATCTTCACAAAACATTTCAAAAATCAGAATGAATATTGAGACTATAGGAGCCTACCCAAAATCCATTTTGTTCCCAAAGGCGACAATGGGACTTTAGGGGTTAATCTCAAGTAGATGGATAAGTCAAATAAATGGGCACAATTGATTTTCAAAGTGTCATTCCAATGACAACCTGTTCGTTAAACTGCAACTTTTGCTTCTTTGCCTAGTTACTATTATTAGACTAGTTAAATCTTCATATTTTGTTGTTGGCACTTGAAAGGAGGTTCCAACACATCGAAGAACGTGATATTTGAAAACTATATGCAAGAATTATAGAGGAACAAAGATTGGTTCTAAAACAATTTGTTCCAACATAGCTAGGCACATTTTTAATTTTGGAGATGTTTAAGGGGAGAAGATAGCGGTTTAGGGGTAGTGGTCCATTTTGAAGTGCACACCTTAGGTCTAAACTGATTTAGCCAATTGTCTAGTTGAAGTGACCTTTGGAGATTGATAGGTGATAAATATCGGATCTACTTTGCAACTCGAAGTCACTAGTAGAAGGGTGATCGTTGGGCACCAAATAAGAGTGTTACAACATGGTGCTAGAGGCCCGTATTAGCTAATGCTTAAGGTCCATATGGGCTAGCTTGGTGCCAATATGGGCTTCTAGCACCATACTCTGACACTATTATTTGGTGCCAAAATACTACCTTATCTTCTTGTGAGTGCATTTGAAGCCACAAACATAATGATAGAATGAAGCTAGGAATGAAATGGTGAAATGAAGCTAGGATGAAAATATTGGAATTTTGAAGCTATGAGGAAATTATTGGAATATCAAACAAATGAAAGTCTACAAAGAATTTCATGTCTTTTCAATTGAGGGGATGAAAATAATTCTTTTAAAGGAACCAATGGTAACCTCTGAGGTTTAATTGATTTCCAAAGCAAAGGCCAAAAATTTGGAATTGAAAAGAAAATGAGAAAGTTAAATAGTTATTGAGGAAGCCAATAGTATTTATAAAATCAAGTAGAATGGGATCTACTTTACAACCACAAGGGTAGATCCATGGGGTTTGTGTGTTGACAAATATAGGGTTCAACACTAACTATTGATTAATATACACCTCAAAGTTTAGTTTGACAAGTTCACAATTGCCAAGACTTCTATGTCAAGTGAAGTCTACAAATTTACAAATTGAAAGGATGTGTCTATGACTATTTTTTCAAATTTCATTTTGCAATTATCTATGAATGTAATTTTTGTATTTATTTTTAAGAGTTTGGGTTGCATATCTTCCATTAGTTGTAAGAATTTTATGATTATTTTGTGGAAATTTGAAATTAACTTGAATTTATGAATAAAAATGAAAAAATTCACATCAATTGCAATATATGCTCACAAAATCTGAAATTTCTCCATAAGTTTTTATGATTTTGTAGAAAGGTATGGTGCAATTTTAAAAAAAATTTCCTTGTTAAATTATAAAATTTGAAATCCATGGTTATAGCCTCCAAGTGAAAGTTTTTATAAAATATATAATTTTCCAAAATTTTCCAAAATTTTTAATTAAAAGAAAAGACTAAATAAGATCAGCTTCATTTTATTAGTTGAATTCAACTTCAAATAAGAACATTTTTATACCTAAAATTCAAATAAGAACATTTTTATATCTAAAATTCAAATAAAGAGAAAGGAACTTAGATTGCCACAATACTCTACATGAAATTTCTAATTCTTTTAGGAAAGTAAAAAATATTATTAGGAAAGAATATCCAACACCATTCATTGAAAATGAGTTCAATCAAGTCCCTCAAAATAAATTGGACGAAAAACAATTGTTTCCGTCTTGGGTCTTTTCCTAAAATCATCTAAATGACACTTTTTCTATTAAGGGTTTCAGTATTAACTTAAGATACTAAAGGACAAAAAAATTATTATATATTAATACAATTGAAAAGCAACCTCTTTAATAGAAGATTTATTTTTTTTCCAAAATTTTAATATATATTTGAATCCTTAAAAAAGACTAAATTTTAAAGACCCTTGTACAAGATTTTGATTTTTCCAAAACCTTTAGTTTTTTTATATACAAAATTTTATTTATTCCTAATTCCTACACCTAAAAGTGACCAAATAATTATTTGGGATGATTGGTGATTTAGTTAATATTTCATTTTATTCCATATAAATTACCTACCTACCATCCCAACATATTGTGTAAGACTGAGGCACAAAAAAGCAAGCTTGTGGTTGAAGCAAGTTAGAATGCTTGTATAGGCAAAACAATTATCAAGGACCTTCTTTACTATTTGGTATGCCATGTTTTAGAGATGCTCTTGCTCATTGTAGCTTCCTAGTTTTGATCTTGCTCTTTGTTGCCACTCACCATCTCTATGTCCATTATTATGCCAACTTTTTGAAGCATATATGGGGTGTGATTTAGGATTTTTTTTAGTGTTGCTTGAAATTTTTGAGAAAAATATGGTGAAAATTTTGTATTACAAGAAAAAGAGAGCAAATATGAAATTGCAATTTCTCTTGGTTCTTTTTGGAGTGCGAATTGGCATCATCACATACACTCTTGTATTTTTCTCATCAATTTAGTAGCTTCCATTTCCTAGCAATCAAGCATTCCATTTCTTTGATAATGCCTTATTTAGATGACACTTATTATGAATGTGATCTTTGAGAATCTTTTGGCCTTTAATAAAGAATTAGTAGATTTGCACTTGGGATTTTGTTGTTATATTTTCAGTTTCTTTGATGAGGGTGCATATTCAAAACTACATTGACAGATGGAAGTTCATGTTTTTCTCAAAGCTAGTACAATTGACTATGCTTTAGAAATTGTAATGCTTGCATAAAAATTATTATCATCAAAGTCTTAGAATCCAGAAATGGGGCCCTAAAACCTTCAATCCATTTAGAGTTGTTGGTAGTGCGGAAAGTAGTGGTGCCTCGAGTTATTCCACCTCAAATATTATAAATTTTGCATATTAGTGCACCTCACAAATTGTATAATTTTCAAATTAGTGAAAATTAGTGCTACTTATTTAGAGCACATGAATTTATTTAATTTTAATAGTAGATATGGATCTTGGGGATATAAGAGTAGTGACTTCTTCTTGAGTTACTTAATGCCTTTTATCTATTTCAATTAGAACCCTTTGTAATTTGCATTATGAAAGACTAATGAATTTTATTAAGAAAAGTCTTCAAAATTTTCTATTCAATGGAGTGATATTGACACTTTGGGATGATTACACTATAATTGGATGATTTGATATACCCTTAAATGAATGAATGTCATTTCATCCACATTATACATTTTCCATCCATATTTATAGATGTAAATTCTTGATCACTATATTGATTTGTAGTACTCAGGGAGACAAAGAAATTAGAGTCACCTAAGAAGTGAGTGTCACTATATTAAAAATAAGCATAAAAATTGGTACAATAGAATAATATTTTACCCTAATCTAATGAAAATATTTACAAATATTTTAATTTTAGTAAATTAGTGTCACACACACTAAAAAGAAAAGTAGTGTATTGTAAGTGAAAGGCAAGACGAACACATCCTTTTGTAATATTTATTTATTTCCAAAAAAGAAGGTTTGATAAATGCAAAATATAGAAATGTTTGTAAGATTCTTTTTTTTTTCCCATTAAAAATAAAGAAAAAGTTAGAATTGTTTCCCGTTGAACCTCCCCTGCAAACTACCGTACTTGCTATCTTAGAAAATGAAAAAGGCAAAAAACAATTGCTACGCTCGACCACCTTTCTAGTATTGAAAAAAAGGGTTGTATTGTATAGAATTGTACGTTACAGTTACCGTGGCTCAACATGATGCAGCCAATTGGAAAAATGCTAACTTACGTTAAAGCAAAGCAAAGCAAACGACATTCAAATATTCAATACAAGTACATGAATTGAGATGGATATACTCCTATACTGGCAGGTCCACCAAATAATTTGCTCTACTGTATAGAAAATAAGGAAATAGTAAAATTAGGTTGCCTTGACCCCTAAACGTCTACACTGAATAGTGAAATTAGGTTGCCCCTCACTAATTTCTTGACATTCAACATTAAATAAATATTTATAGTTACTATATGAGAATGAATTACTTTTGAATTTCATATCACTATATTTGGGACTCATGAGCCTCCATGTGTACAAATGGAGATATTTTTAGAAATATTTGTTGACTTTGATGGCTTGTAAAGTAACTTTCTTGGGGTAAGGCAACCTAATTGTTAAGGCAACCTAATTTCACTATTTAGTGTAGATTCATCTCCGGAATTGACGATTCGAGAAAAATCATTATAAAGTTCAATTTGGAAGCATATTTTGGAATTGATATACAAATAAAAATAGTAGATTTTGATTTGTAGATTCCATCTCTATGGTTAGATTCACCAATTCTATCACCAATCTTTTTTTTATAAATTTTGAAAGAGAAATTCCAAAATTCCTTCAAAATTCGATTACAAGTAAAATATAATCATTTTCTAAGTAAAATTTGTTGGAATGGATTTGAAATGAGGTTCTCTTGATATGTTGATTTTTTGAAATTTTTGTATTCTTCAAATCTATGATCTAGTTTTGAACTAAAGTCAATGCAATTTGACCACTTGACATCCTTCAACATTTGTAATTTTAGAAAAATAAAAATATGTACTCTAGTAACACCAAAACCAACCCTTAGATAGGACAACTTGATAATATATCTCCATAAATTAGAATAACTTTCATCCAAGAAGTTAGGAAAATGAAACTATAGTTCCAATCTGTCCATCGTCCAGAAAATGGATGTCGGAGTACTTGGGGGGTAACAATTAGGTTGCCTTACCTGGAAATGTTACCTCATCACTCACCGCTTATCCACATAGAGGTGCATGTGACTCTTTGATTTTTGATGAAAATTAGTAAATTACTACTTATTCATACATCTTTATACAATAATAGTCAATATTTTTATACATTAAGACGTTGAGAAATTGGTGAGGAAAAACTTAATTTCACTATTTTGTATAGGTGATGCTAGTTAGACTCTTCCTAGTGCCAATTTAGTTAAGATTGAATTGGGTGGAATTGTTTTGCTTACCACTCAAGTAGTTACCCCCCAAATAGCCACTTTTTGCTATTGTGCCTAGTTACTATTATTAGATTGGCCAAATTTTCATATTTTCTTGTTGACAAGGAAAAGGAGGTTTCAACGCACCAAAGAAATGTGGCTTTTGGATATTGTATGCAAAAGTTACGAAGATCAAAGTTTTTTTGGTAGATGTTTTAGAATCGTTACCTTCAATATATTTACATATTGATTTTAGAACAAGAGATGCATACAAAGTGAGGGGGGTGGTTTTAGACAAGGTGCAATTTTGGGTGTACCCACTTTACAAATTCATCAAATATTCCCATTTAGTTGCCTAGCACTTGTTTTGGGACATTTCACACTACATCAATATGTGATCAATAAAATGTTATAGATTTTGAAATCTAAATATTCAACACGTGTTAGATTGGGCAACTAATTAGAAGCACACATAATGAGCCTACATTAAGGTATTCAATATGGTAGGAGACACTATTAGTTTGAGATCGTGTTCTTTATTAGAAAACATATAAGTTTAATAATGCAAGAAGATTATAGAGACTACTCATCTTATTTCCAATAGATTCTAATTTAAACAAAACAAAAATCTTTGTTAAAATTATTGTGTCTCACATTTAATTGCAATTTTAAAGGAAATGTTAGCCAATGTTATCTTTTAAAGGATAAAAAATTGATTATATTGTCAAAAGTTATTGTTCAAATTTGACCAAATTTTCATATCATGAGACAGTAATGAAGAGCATCTAACGCATTGATAAAGAAAAGAATAAGAAGTGCTGTAATGCCGTTAAAAAAAAATCCAATTTGGGATTCTTTTCTGTCTCTTTGGGGGGAAAAAATCTCTGGCACCTTTTGTGGCTTGGTAGTAACTTTTCTTCTAGTGAACTATATGATGCTATCTATTTGCAAGATATAGGTTCCAGTGTTTGGGAAAAACCCATCAGCTAGTTCAAAGTTAGTTGGTGGAATTGGGAAAAACAACTAGTTGCAATTTAAAAGCATTGGAAAAAAATAGGTGAAAAAATCTATAAAATTTGTATATGGGGTAAAAATTAGAGAAAATAACTGGACTGGGTACTTGAAAAAACCAAAGAAAAAATAGTTGAACAATGTAGGAATCAAAGGAAAAACTAAAAAAATATCCAAAACACTCATTAAGTTGGTCGTTGGTGAGATTGGTGATGAGTGGTGACCATCATGGGGAAGAACTTATTTTAGTCTATTTTTTAAATTCATACAAAAAGAATTACACAATTTCATAGTATAGAAAGACTTAAAATCATTCATTTAAGTTGTTGTGCATAAATGTAATGATTACAATTTTTATGATTTTTCAAAAGAATTTTTGTATTTTTTGTGAATTTTTAAAGTCCAGAGTTGAAAAAATCTACTAAGATAGGATGACCTATTGTCAAACCTTTGATCTTTGCACATATTTAGACATATGGGATTCACATATTTGCACACCCATTATTTGGATACAACAGAATGGCAAATTGGAGAATTTTCTCACATACTATTATAAACTCATTTCTAAACAAAAAGCGTGTACACAATAAAGGTGGTCCAAACAAAAAACACATAGCTTAAGTAGTACCATTGTTGTTCCTAGGGACAAACTACTCTTGTCCATCTGGATTCTAATGTTTTTTTAAAATCCCTATACAGTTGCAATGGTAATCCAAAAGCATCCTATAAAATAGTAGACTAATCAATGAACCTTCTACCATGTGTAGAAACTGCACATGTGGTGGTCTTCAATGAGTTTATAAATTGGTGACTATTCAATCCAATTCCAACCTTTTCAACCCCAATTCTACATTGAAGTTGTTACAATGCCAATTGTTTACAGATTTCTTTACATTAGGATGCAAGAGCACGCAATTGGAACCAAAACTAGGAAAAACAATTGGAGGTAGGGTTGTATACTTTAACTTCTTTAGTCTAAGTTCATTTTTGAGCTTCTTCAAGTTTTCTCAAAACTAAATAAAAAGACTAAGTTTTGATAAGTTTTATCAATTTAAAAAAACCTCTAATGGTACAAATTTAAACTAGATATGTTATGGAAAAGAAAGCACAACAATATCACCTATGGATTGAAAGATTCTAGTATTTGATAAAGAAGGAGTAAAAAAATGAAAGTTGTTTGAAGTCTCTTAATCTGCTTGTTATGTGTCAAATATAAAATTGAGGTCATGAAGAAAATATGAGGTTAGAAGTCATAATATATAGAATGACATTTTTGGTTTCTCAAAATCTACTCTACAACATTTATAACAAGTTTTCAATGTGATTATCCATGAGCTCCACTGTGTTTGAGGAATTGAGGGTCATCTTTAAGAATTACTAACATTAAAAAATCAAGTTTTGCAAATGACGCACTTGCACAAAGTCTTCAATACAAAAATTATAAACATTTTTTTTTCAAAATTAGATTTTTGGTGTTTGAAATAAACTTATGAAAAAATGAAACTATACAAAAAATTACCAAAATTAATACTTTGGTAAAAATTTATTAAACTTCAAAATTTTGTCTACACCAAAATATGGTGCCTTGGCATTTAGGAATTAATATCTCTATTACTTTTCAACCATATTGCGCTAAGTGTGTAAAGTTGGAGACATCCCACATGCATGATTCCAATTTATATTTGGAACACTCAAAGAGACCCGTAGTACTTCACAGAATTGGGGGTGGATAGAATTGGGTATTTCTACCGGTGACATATCACAGTGCAATGGAGCGAAGGAAGCAGAAAGCCCGTGTTCGTAGATCTCCTTGTCATGGATTCCCGGAACCGTTAGCGCTTTGAGAAAAGGCCGTCCGGGACAACCGCACCAATTCAAATGCGTCATGATCTAACACTGATGTACAAATCTAGGATCGCAATGTAACCCCAACATGAAAGTCAACGTTGTTTCCGGTTTCACAATCTCAACCTTGGATCTGAATAATGTGAAAGAATTTAGAACAATTGCTTGCTGGTCTTCACAAATCACAATCAAACTGGCAGTTAGCTGATCATTCCATCGTTGATCCGCTAACGAATTTGATGAATCGAATACATCCATATACTGTGCATCGATCCAGCGTATGGCAATCGATCATGAAGGAAGGACTGGAATCTCGGGTTCCGTACAAAATGACCACATTCAATCAGATCTGGCGATGCTTGAATTCGCTGATGTTTTCTGTTTCTGTTTCGAGTACGTCGTCGACTCGTCGTACGCTCTTAGGTGCAAAAGCTAGGGTCGGAGTGAGTTGAACACTACTTTGTCTCTTTTGCTTACGTTGATATAACTTGTGATGCTCACCATTTTTTGCCCAGATCTCGCCACACGTACATCAGATCTAAGTTCTGGATAGACGAAATTCGTCGTCTTTGCTTGTTTCGATCTCTTTTTCGTAATCTTCAATTTCCATCGTACATGGCTGGCTGACTGGGGTAATTCCGTTTGGGTGTCACTGCATCATCGCTTGAAATTTCGTTGTCAGGGAGTATTTTTTTTGTGGTTTTTTTTCGAAACAAGCGTGTTCAGGAAACACACTGCTTTCACGAGTCAGGAGGAGAGGCTGATTTCACGCAAGGTAAGGAACCTGTCGCCGTTGTCAGGGAGTTTCATTGCAACGTAACTAATAGCAATGAGATTCGATTATTAGTCAGTCAGGTCTTGATTAATTTGTCTGAACAGCATCTCCCCGGCTTAGTTTTCGTTGTCAGGGAGGGCGTGTTTAGTTACTCGTCTGACAAAAAATGTGATGCGGGAGCACACATTTAAGTTGAGCATACCTGGCAATCGAACCCTGATTATGTTTTAATTCTGCACCGCCCTCCAAAATTCACAGTAACCAGGCAGACAAGTGTTCGTTGCCTTCTGTTTGTCCTTATTACTATGGGTCGCTTCCACTCACTAGATTCTGCACCATGAAGCATTCTCTCCCCCAACGTAACCTCCTCGGAGTCCCTAGCCACCACGTCTTCGCCCAATTTTATACCAATATCGCCGAAATTTTCAGAAATATCTCATCGCCGTGTTCACACGGAACCGCAGAAGGCGTAGACGTCAGAGACACGTCACACCTCTATAAAAAGACAACCGACCATGGGGAAAGCGAATAGTTTATTTTAGTGGGGAAATAATAGTCCTCGCTATCTCTTGGTGGCCTGGTGCGCAGTTTATAAATAACCCTAGTCCTAGGGGGTGTTGACGAGCGAGCTGGCCCGGCCCTACCGGGAAGGAAAAACAGGGTTGCCAAGGGGAGGAAGGACCCCACGTTTCCTTCTCCGACACTCCACGCCTGCTGCTGCTTGCTTGCTGCCCACCATACAAGAGTGCATTCACGCTTGCGCGCACTCTTTTACATTCCTCCGTCTTTCTAGTTCTAGGGATCCTGAGCTCCACGTTGTGACTTTGGGGAGTCCAATAGCCTCGGAACCCGTCGCGAGCTTCACCCTTCCTGTTAGGCGCATGGTAACATAGGTTTCAGTGCTTTTCATTTGTCGTCTCAGATAATTCTCTCCCGCGCTCAGAAGGTCCTCGGCTAGGCCTTCAGTTATCGTCATATAAGTTTCTCGTGTCCTCTACTTCCAGTGGATTGGAGATTATATTTCGGCTTCATGTTGGGCCATGAAAGTTAACGGGTTTGCTTGTTGATTTGGGCGGCACATGTGCGTGAGAGTGAGTGCATCTCCAGATTGTTGAGGGTGGACGAAAATTTGGATGAGAACGGAATACTCATGTGGAGTGATTCGACGGGGATTAGTGAACGGGGTACCAGATTATTGACAATCGCGGTTCCAAGGAATGCGAAAACCCCGAACTGGAGCACGCGTTTGGTTGAATTCGCCCCACATTTAGCAATCCCGATGTGCGAAGCGGGAACTCGAGACGTGAAGGATCATGCAGGCGAGGGCGTGGGAGTAGTCTGGCATTAGTGGGGATTGTGAGAGCAAGTCTAGCAGTATTCGGACCATCAGGTTAGTCAGGCTGGCGAGTCCAGGCAGCAGCACGCTGCAGCGGCAGCTGGCCGTGGGGGACGGGGAGCACGCGTCCTGGGGGCTAGAGCACTCTCCGAACGCCGTGGTGGACAGGGGCAAGCCGGGACTGGAGAGCGAGGAATTAGCGCTTCGCGACAGGCAGGAGCTCGAGACGTGGACTCGAGAAGCCGCACGCGAGAGCGTGAACCTGGGAAGCTGGGTGACTTCGAGTCGCGGCAGCGACGGGACCAAGGATCTAGACCAGCAAGCGTGGCCAACGAACTCAGGCACGCCGAAGCCCGGCGAGCATCTGGAGAATTGGGGACGCAAGCATCCGGCGGGACCGGAACCCGGCGACAGGGAAGGCGAAGGAGGATTACAAGCAATTGGGGGTGCCGCCGATTCGTCCCCGCCCTCCGACAGTAGAGAATGTGTCACCCCTGGGAGTGTGGAGAATCGAAGCGCGGCCGCACGGGCGCGAAGTGGGCTTAGCCCGGAGATCACCGCGCGCGGCCGCTCCTCGTCGGGTACCGCGGCCGGCTACGGCTCCTCCATGAGCAGCAGTAGCGGCGCGCCCTGCGGCGCTTGCAAATTCTTACGACGAAAGTGCGTGCGGGGGTGTATCTTCGCGCCCTACTTCGGCGCCGAGCAAGGCGCAGCCAAGTTCGCGGCAGTCCACAAGGTGTTCGGCGCCAGCAATGTGGCCAAGCTGTTGCTTCACATTCCCACGCCGCGACGATGCGACGCAGTGCTGACCATCAGCTACGAGGCGCAGGCGCGCTTGTCGGATCCAGTTTACGGCTGCGTCGCCACTATCTTCGCACTTCAACAGCAGGTGCGCACCAACCAACACATAGTCGGATGTTCACCTTGCTTCCCCTCATGATCCCTCCAGCTTTCACACCCTTGTATCCTCCTGGTTCCACTCTCTTCAAACCCTTTCTATGCTTCCGCAAACTTCGCAGCCTTGATTTTCTCCATTTGAAGGACCAAGATGAGATTATTCTCCCGTCGCAGTTGATTTCATTGCCACGGGGCCTGTTGTCCGGGCTCCAGTCTAATTCCAACTATTCTGAACCGCAGTCTCAGGATCTCCATCAGCTGATAATTCATTTATTATTACTCGATACTCCAGTTGCATGGTGCTTGTCGGGCGTCGTAATCTACCCAGAATCCAATTTGTAGGACATTTTCGTGATTTCTCAAACCCTCGAGATGCTTCCGTATACTTGGCAGTCTTCATTGATCACCATTCGGAGGAAAGACGTATTCACGTGCCCAAGTTTGTTTCATTTCTATCGGGGTAGTTAGCCGGGAGTTCAATTCCAACGAAATTCGAAGGATCAAATCATTTTGTTCTCTGGATTACCATCCATTGATGAATGAGTAATACTCGGTACTTCAATTGCATGGTGCGATTATACATCGTGAACTGCCACGAAGATAATTTGTAGGACATTTTTAATACCTGCCGGCCTCGAAGTTAGCTCTTACAAAACTAGCTTCGTTTCCGGAATTCTATAGAACGGGATTCATTCCCGAACTTATTGTAGAACTAACGTGTCTAGCTAGAAACATTCGAACCTCACAAGCGATTGGTACAGCTATTGGTATAACTATTGACTGTTTAATGTCTAGACTGATATTCCTCGGCATTGTAGGCCTTTGTCACATACTGGTAATAGTTTCTTGCTTTCTTGTCACCACGTGAATTAAAAGTACTTGATTTCTAATCTGTTCTTGGAAACCAAGAGTCGCGGAACGCACATTACTTTTCCGAATCAGAATTATGCACTTGGTCCTCGCATACATATTAGTCTTTTGAAAAGTGCTGTGCGTATCGACGTCTTCTGATGCAGACAGTGCACACCGGCAGGTTTCGGTTGACTTCAACATTGGGTGCTTTAAGCAAACGTAAGAGTCCCTACTGTTGCTCAATTTTCTGTTACTTTCAGGTTTCTGTTATATTGAAGAGCAAGATTATAACAGCTATATAAATTTTGTTCCGCTAGAAAAAATTACTGCAGCTAAGCCGGTTACTGGCTTTACTGACCGCAACCTGTTTAGTATCTGCTTAAGTAGTGATTTATAATTTTATTAATCATTCCGCATATTGACCCTCGGATTCACCTTTGCTTCAGAACAGTGCTTGCTAGTGTACGATTGCCACGTGATAGGTAATGAAGTTAGTGTATTTCTGCTTAGCAGTTTTTGTTACAATAGAGTATTTCAGAGCGCCGAAATTGCGAAGTTCAAGTACCCAGATTTCCAAATCTAGGACTGGTATAGATCTGAAGGTTTCACTCGGGTTAAATGAAACTGGTTCAATTCTACTGAAATCTGCCATTTCAACGAGTATGGGGTTCACTCCGTATTGAATCACGGTCAGTGTGTCTTGACCTGGAGGTGCTGCATTGGATGCTGACTTCTGAAGTCACGAAATTATAGAGCACGCTTTAAGTAAACTGAAATTCTGACTTGATATCCTGAAAGGGTTAGACAGGTAACCTTTGAGACTAACTGTGGGATTAACTAGATACTGGGCGTCGTTAAGCACACTCGATTTACTTAGACCGAAAGATGGTTACGTATTAGGACGGAAAAATTAATGTTCGTTAAAATTGTAGTGTTGAAGGTCATGAGTATTGACACTGAGAGGGAAGTGGTTTGGCTAACTTATTAGCTAAGCCACTTAAAACCTGTAAAAGTGACTTTTTCTATGCCTTTTACAGAGCGTTGAATGGTGAACTCAACTGGAGGGTTCTCCTGTCGAAGAGATAGAAATCCCTGGATGAAGTAAGGTAACTACGCCAAATTGAGACCTGTTTGCAAGTCGGACCCTACAAATTTTTGCCTCAAATCTGCAACTCTCATTCATGAGAGCCTTGCACACTTTGAAAATTCATCTAGTATATTTCTAAGGTGTCCAAAAATTTCATGCTACAAGTATCTGGAATCCTCTGTGGACTCGCAACAAGACTAACAAAATTCAGACAACTTAATAATATTAACAGGAACCATGATTCAATGCTTATTTCGAGCGATTTTAGATGTAGTTAACTTAGGTGTAACCGAGTTATTCCCGAGTATCCGCTTCCCAGAAGACCGGGAGACGGTTACGCGTGGTCTGAGAGTAGAAAAGAAAATTGCAGTTGTACCTTCCACATTCACAATCTGGCATTTCCCAGATTTTACTATTAACAGCAGAGAGCCGGACATCGAATACGGTAGCTAGTCCTCGATCGATTATAATGACGATGACTTAAGATATTGGGTTTGATTTCCACCAGGTACACGTACTTGGTACATACAAGAATATCTGCGGAAGGATCGAATTCTATACTGAGATGCAGCTAATCGTAAGCTATTTGACTGTATCGGTCACTGACTAGTGACTTTTAAGTTTCATATTCCATTTAAACGAGTCTAATCATACGTCGTGATTCTGATAAGGCGATATTAGTCAGTAATTACTTCTTCACGGATCGACTTGGTGTAGAACTAATGATCCAAGTCCCTGCTGAGATCTATTTTGTTGGTCATAGAAGGCAACTACATCTAAAATCAGCTGAGTAAGCATTTGATCATGGTTCCTATTTTGGTTGAGTTTTGGGTTTAGGGTCACAAGTGGACTCAGGATTCTCTCATCATGCAGTTTTTGGACATCATATGAGTAAACTTTGTATATTATAAATGCGGAAGATAGTTGTAAATCAAACCCTAGGCTCTAGTGAATAGAGGGTGTATGTTTTAGCCACGCAAATAATAATCTGGAGGGGTTGAGGGGTCGGTTTTAGAAATGGGTTGCAATGGCGGGCAGTTACCTGAATGAACTTATTAGTTTCATACTTCATTCATATTAGTCTATATGTTATAATTCTGATTAGGTTATATTAGTCAGTAGTTCCTCATGGACCGGGTTAGTGAGTAATACTTTGAGAAGGTTCTGGAATGCAACGTGCCTGTTGTGAGCGGTACATACCTGCAGTAATATCTTAGCAGCCGATTTAAAGAGTCCTGATGTTTAACTATTCCGTGGAAGAGTACTTTCACAATCGTACAGCAGCGTCACCACAAGTGAAAATGCTGCTCGGTTCGCCGTTGGGTCATTACTGAACGTGAGGTCGTGGGTGCCCTTAAGCATCAAATCTCTAGGAATCTGATTATGGGGCTGCCAATGTGGCTTTTAAAGTCACATTGCGGCCATAGGACATGTATATACTCTAGCCTCTTGAAACTGACTCCAAAAAAGGTCACTATGGTTAGTGTATAGTTTGGATGTGTGATCAGTGTGCTGCAGTTGACGTGCCAAGTGTACAGGATGATATTTCAGAATATTGTTTTAGAACTAAAGAGGTCCGAGTGAAAGCACACTATGTAGTTAAGTTAGGTTTACTGAGGGCCAGTTAATAGCAGTTAGGAGTTGAGAGTTGGGACTGTTGGGAGTTGATTCCCAGATGAGAGTGCTCTGCCCTGATTAATACTGTAGTACCTTCTAGCTTCAGATTTGCGATATCCAATCTAATGTTGATTGAATTTATCTTTGATGAGGGATGGTTTGTACCTTAGATATAGTAATTAACTCTGGGTCAATGGTTTCAAACTTTAGTAATTTCACTCGATTCTTGGGTCTGTAACTTTTCTGTACATTAAATTCTCCTTCTGATATCAGGTACAACTTTTGACATGTCTGAAACTCCCTGCATGCACTGATTACCTTCTAGCTTCAGATACGCAATAACCATTCTACTATTTGATCAAACTTACATCCGGTGAGGGATGTGTTCACGTGTTATACGTTTTCATTGATGTCAAAATAATACTCGTTAATTACGTTCTTTTCAGCAGTATTTCAGGTGACAAGCTTACAGGCCGAGTTCCTCTCTGCATGCACTGATTTCTTCTAGCTTCAGATATGCAGTAACTAATCTAACTTTTGATTAAGCTTAACTCTCTTCAGGGATGAGCTCTTCACTGCCATTTGTATTTCTATCAACATTCGTTGATTTTTCGTACTTCTCTGCAATATTTCAGGTAGCAAGCTTGCAGGCGGAGCTAGCAATGGTGCAAGCGCAATTGGCAGACCGTCACGCTCACCTGCAACAAACGCACCATCAGCATCAGCAGAGAATGGTACAACAGCAACAGCAAGGGTTTGCAGCAAGCCAAGCACCACCAGAGTATATGCTACACTTACCGGACCACTCGACTTCAGGTCTGTCCATGGGCATGCCGGGAGTCTCCAGCGCTAATAACCCTTATACTTCCAGAGTGAAGCCTGAGGAAGAAAGCAGTTACCACCTTCATGGCTTACAGCAACAACATCAACATCAACAGCAGCAGCAACAACATCAACATCACTATGACTTAGGAATGCCCTCCAGCGGCCTGCAGGATCATTCGGAGCACAGCCTTTTGGAATCTCTACAAAAGTCCCGAAGCGGAGGAATGGGCGACCAGCCTGACGGAGGGGAGTTGCAAGCGTTGGCGTCTCTCCTTCGCCGGAAATAGAACATGCAGGAGATGAAACTAACTTTTTCATGGAGATGATTTTGAGTACTGCATGAGTTCGTCAGCACGTGGATTCGATTGGAGATTTTCGCCATCAATTAAATACCACTGGTTTGTTAATCTGTGGTTTTTAATGGTTGAAAATCGTGGGAATTACCAGTTTTCCAGGTCGAGTACTGATTGAGTTCACACCTAGTGAATTTATTCAACAGGCAGGAAGTAATTACGATCTCACCATGATATTGACATGGTGATAGTGGCAGGATGGGCAAGCTAATGATATTAGCTGGCATGGGCAGGCGCGCAGATTATGAGCGACACGAGGAGATTAACCTAATTATTTTCACCTGTACAACGACCTGAAGACGTTATATGAAAATACGACGATAAGGAAGAACGGCTCTAGCTACAAGGAGACGAAGTCCAACCTGGCCTTGATTCACAGGTACTACCCACAGTGCAAGTTATGATGTCGATGATGGTCGAGGTGCAATGGTGCATGCTGTATGACGCTTCAAGTTGTGATTTGTTTCACATTGGAACTGCAATCTGCAACAAGATCACCAAGAATCAAGTGGACCAGCTCATTTTTTAGTTCAGTAACTTACAAGAATTGTAGAATTAACAATGCAGACAGAGAATGATTAGGATTTGGTGTGGTACGTAGACGTTCTATCAACTTCCACTAAGCTGACTAGGCTGACTAGGCTGACTTCCTAGTTTATAGTTTTTGAGAATCATTAGAAACTTGCTCCTGTTTTGGCATCTATTTCGTTTTGGTGTCTGCCCATTTGAGGGGTTGGCTGTAGACAAGGTAGCATAGCCTCCCTTGGGCATAACTCCACACATCATGTGGACTGTGATCTTTACTAATTATTAATTCTAGCTCTTCCCCTAGACTTTGTGTCGTCACTAGTGTCTGAAGCTAGCTAGTTTGTTAGTAGATTCTCTATATTCATCCTTGCACTCTAAGAATCTCCAACTCGTGAGGTTGTCAGCTGTGCTGCAACACATGACTTTTGTACTTCTGATCTGGCAAGTGGTTCTTGACAGCGTTCCATTTTTTGCTTCCAATCAGTTGGATTTGGGCTGTATGCCTTTTGCTTTCCGATGCTCCCTTGCAAGGCATGATTTTGATGGTTCTCGAATTCATTGCAATGAGAATGTTGCTGGTTGTTTTAGAAGTGAAGTCATTATTGTGAAGTCTGTACCATAAATATTTACAATTAATGCCAACTTTGTTAATAATGGGGGATGTTCATGACGTTGGCGCTATTCAAACCGTTGAAATCCGCTTTTCAGTGCGTTGAAAACTGAATGGAATTCGGTATTGGTTTGTAAAGCTAAGTTTGGGCAAGTGAATGTCACAATTTTGGTGAATGTCACAATTTTGGCGCTCTGAATCTGTCAATTGAATTTGACGTGCAATAATGTCTTGCAGCTACACATTATTGTATGTATAAAATCACGTAGCTAACTCAGATATTTGAGTCTAGCTATAAGAACATCAATTTTGTTAAATTGGTGATAGCCAAAAATTGTGTCATATATTTCCAAAGGTCTAATTTCAGAGTTCAAACCATAAACTAGGACAAGTATAGATTTCAAATGGTTTTAGGTTGCGCATTTTGAATTACACCAAAGAAATGGAATATCACCAAAAGACACCAATTTAACAAAATTGACATTTAAGATAGAAACACCTAAAAGCAACATTTTTTGGTTCCTACCATCTTAGAGGTCAAATGGTCAAATCAATTTGATGAGATTATTTATGAATTCAAGATAAATGTAACCCAAGTGGTTTCAATTTTTTTTGTAATTTTGACGCTCTACAATTCTAGTAATATTTCACAAATTTCCAAAGTTGAGAGCATAGGGTAGATAATAGTAATAATACATATCACTAGACTTACCTTGAATGGACACCCTTGAAGGCTTGAAGTACAAAATGTCTCAACTTTCATTTAGGTTGCTTTTGAAAACTCCTTGTGATTGCTCAATCTCTCATAGTCTCATGAGTGTCATTAGTTGCTTTTGAAAAGTTTTGGAGTTTTTTTGAATCATAGAAGTGTTTATCCACGGCTATTTTTAAAGTATTCGAAATTGGAAAATATTGCAATTATGTATTTCTATCCTAACCTATTAGAGATGAAAGGAATTAGATTATTAATCTTTGAACTTTACAAGACTATTTCTTGAAGATTAGGGTTTAAAGCTCACATACACAACTCCCATATTATATAGCTCTAATTATAATCGCTTATAATGCATTTTAGTCCAATCTTTAGGATTTCAATTTATTTTAATGTAGAAAACTCTCATAGCCCTCTTAACAAGGAATCTAAAAATGTAATTATATACATGAAATGAATATTCTTTAAAGACAATAATAGCATTATAAACCTAATTATATGAGTTTTTTTAATACATGTATTGTGGGCCAAGCTACCCAACTTTTTGGACTTTTTAAGAAAAATTTAAGTTTTTTATATTATAAATAAACCTCTATGGATGAATTTTAATTTTAATTGGAGGGAACTTCTTGTCTAGATTTTTGAAAATTATGCATTTAAATTATATATATATATATATATATATATATAATCCACCATTGTCTACACTTAATTTTTTAAAATTTGGTCTTCACCTAAGTTTATGGTCTTCTTAATTTGATATAATTTTTACAAAAGCCATCCTTTGAGCCGTTTTGATGCTAACGCCCCCTGTGTATAATACAAGAGTTGCATACGCAGGGTTTAAAGTCTAGGAGTAATCTCATAAGATATTTTTGACAAACCACAAACAAATGAAGTTGTTTTTCCTTGAAATGTCTCATCTTTTGTTTTGTAAAATTTATGTATATATATATTTCCTAGAAAACTATTGTACTTTGACCATACTATCATATATTGCAACACCTAAATGATTTGTCTTTTGTAAGCATGATTTTCTAAGGCCTTAGTAGCTTACTATAAGATAAAATCTAAATTCCATAAGTCCAAATCAAGATAATGTGGATGTTAGGACCATTTTGTCGTGTGGTGATTGAGCCATTGAGGATGCTCTTAGTAATAAATGACTTTTAGGTGATTGCAAGAAAGACTGGTACTATTTTGCGTCACACTTGAAGTGGTTGAGTTGTCATCCGCTATAACTTTTGAAGATGGAAGCCTATGTACTTAAATTTTTTTTGGAAGATTAGTAACTAGATAGTAATTGGAGCGCTTATTTTTTCTGAAATTTTCAAAAATCATTTTATATTTATATTCAGCTGATTTGTCACACTTTGTAGTTTAAAGGGTTTTAGTATCACGGAGTACCCAAAATTAATGATCTAGAGTTGAAATTTCTATGGTCTATACCCACACTAGGAAGGTATACATCTACTAAAGGCAGCTTAAAAAAACATTATTTTATGTCCTCCACATGCAAGCTAATAGGGCTCCCTTGCGCACATACTTCTGAACATTGAAGATGGTTTGGAGATCATTCTTTTGGTGAAATCTCTTCTCCACGAAGTCTTTCCAAATAACCAATTTTTCATTTATTTGTAAACTGTTTTTCCTATTTTTTACAAATTAAAATGTCAAAGTAACTATTTTCTTGAGATTCTACACTTTTCTAGTTCTCCTACTTAGAGAATTTTTCTAAGCTTTTCCTTCCAAGGTTATCTTTTTCTTAAAGGATTATACATTTAACATATTTTTTTCATTTTTTTCTATTTTTTTCTAATTATAAAGTATTACTCCTAAAAAAAAGGACTATTGTGGAAAACACTACAATAACCACATGGTGTTTCTTGCAATTACCCCTTACTAAGAGACCTATTAACCACTAGAAGAAATCTACATTTGCCTCAACAAAATCTATATGATGTGTTTGTTGAAGCAAATGCAAAATCTGCATTTTTCTGCATTTTTCAGCATAGCTTCTGCGTTTACGTCATCAAACACATCATGTAGATATTGTTGAGGCAAACGCAAATTTCTTCTCGTGTAATTAAAGAATCCTTCTTGCCTTTGCTTTGCTTAACACATATGAATTTGAATCTTTTACAAGGAATACAATCTAACAACTTAGGAAAAGTTTGTAAAGAAACTACTTTTGAGTTTTGAACTATCAAGAGAATAGCTACTATGCATAAAAATACAAGATGAGTTTGAAAAAAGAAAGAAAATCTAATGTGAATAGCATAAATCAAGAAGGATTTTAAAAACCATAGAGACATTTCTCCCCCCCTCCCTAAATCACTATAATTTCATTTTTGGTATTTTAGGCATTTGGATAATATTATCCCTTGAAGAGATGATTGCAAGAAATACTTGTCCTTTTTGGAATTTTGGATCCCCTTTGACTTTGAACAAGTGGTTTTTTTTCATAACTTTTGCAGTGTACATCAATTTGATATGAAATTTGATATTAAGATGTATATTGAGAGAGAGAGTTTTTTTTGTTAAAACATTAGTGTTTCATATGCCATTTTTCCAGTCATTTCTAAGACAAGTATAGATTTTAGACTACATGGCCTAAATGTGAAAGTGCCAAGTTTGTGTCCGATTACCACCATTTTAATGAAATATTGGTTACATATGGGCATTGTAGACATTGAATAATTTTTCAGCTTTTAAAAAATTAGTTCATTATTTTTAAACACACCCAGATTGGATGTCTATTTTGCCATTGAGAAGGGAGAAGGTAGTACTAAATTTTAGACCCCAAAATGCAAATTAAGGTCAAATCTGGGATACAAGGGCTTCAACTATAGTTATAGAAGTATGTGAAGAAATTTTCTAAAAATAACAAAGTATTCACTTTCTACATGTGCTCAAAGTGCACTTAACCTTTGCACAAGTGCAAAGAACACATTTTTTCCCCCAAAGATGCAAATGGTTGAAAAGGAATACCTTCAAGTGAGGAAAAATGGAAATTTTTTCTTTTCTTTTAAAATTTCATTTTTCTTCTTCCAAAAATCAAACATCAAAGTATCCCATTTTTGGGGTACTTTTCATTGCTCTTTTTTTGTGCACAAATTTTAGAGATAAATTTTTGTAGGCCTTAATTTTTATATAATATTTGAAATGTTTTTTAATTTCTAAATTACAAATATATATATATATATATATATATATATATATATATATATATATATATATATATATATATATATATATATATTGTTTTTGTTTTTTTAAGACTTCAATTTTGGATTACACTCCTAGTCTTGTTCAAAAGTCTACAACTGTTTCAGAGGAATAAATATATAGTAATGATTTCATATTATTACTTCTTTATTTCTTTTCTTATTTATTTCCTATATGCTTAACTATTACAGTATATATGGTTTATAATATGTCCTCCCTAAACGGGATATATTACATAAAATCAGCTTCATAACAGTTATCTGTATTCTTGAATGTGTTGGAACACAAGAGGGCTATTATTGATACCTCATTTCTCCAGATACTCATAACTTAATAGTTAGAAATACCACCAGGTATCTTCTCTTGATATGACCCATTTAATTTTGGTTTTTAAAGTATAAGATTGACAGCTTGTTTGGGCCTCGTGCCTTAATTCCAAAATCAAAGCTACCTAAATAGGTAGGTTACTGCTTGCATGAATGCACTAATGCGTGCCATACCTCCATATCTCACCATGGACTTGCTTTGGTTTGATTTAGGTATTGCTGATCCATTGAGGTTGCTTGCTTCAACTCTGTATAGTGTGTAACTGAATCTTCAATTTGTTGTGCTTAGCACTGGATCATAATTTTCAAGAAATAACTTAGTTTCAGATTGACTGAAAATGGTGCTTGGATCCCAGAACAGCGGCCATCAAGTATTGCTTATTGTTGTAGCAAAACAAAATACTTCTTTTGGTTTTTTGCTTTTAAGCTTTTGCATTAGTAGTGTGGTTTGATTGAAAGTTTTCTCTTGTGAATATACGATAACAAGTAGTGGTAATTTGAAGACACCTCGTACACATCTATTGGCACACTAATAGTTTGGTAGTTGGATGGGTACAGATGAGGATTACCACCTCTCGGGAATTTTTTCAAAAATTTCTAAAACTACACTATGGGCGAATGGAGATTATGTTTGTCTGCAACATGTTCTGCTTAGTCTCTTCACAGACTTTGCTCATAAACTCTCTTTGCTTATTTATTTTTTCAGTTGTTATTCACCTGTAGTAAATTCATGATTAAAATTTTGAATATTTGTGCTCTGAATATGGATTAAGGGATATACCCTAGCCATTGTCTTGCTGTTACATTTCCAGTGTGAGAAAGAGAGAGTTTTTCACGAAAACTCCTTTTTTATTCCTTGTTTTTTTGTGGGTTACACCTAAGTTATTGATTTGATTTTGAACAACTTAGGCTTGGATATTGACTGAATATATATTACCATTCTCAATGTTTGGCTTAGTATATCACAAGATCCTTAGTTGTTTTTATGTTCACAATAGTACAATACTTACATGAACTACAACTTGAAGCTGAATAAGTTCATCCTAGTTCTACTAATTAATTCCTATGTTTAAAGCTATATTGGTGCTTATGCCCAATCTCTGAGTATGAATGTCAACAAGAAAATAGAATCTACTTTGATTCTATCAGAGAAGTATTGAAAAAGCATTTTTTATTGTTTCTAGATTTCCTATTCAAGTATTAGAATCTAGTCATGAAACTGACCATGTGTCAAGTTTATGAAAATTTGACACTATGTATTGATGATGAGTTAATATCTTAAATCTATTAAGATTGGAGATGATTTACAACATTTTATCCCACACATGTTTAAATACATTACAGTATGCATTGTTTTCAAGAATTTCAGCCCAAAGGCTTTAGTTCAACCAAATTGGTTCCCATTACGACGTTATTATCCAAAGTTATGGCTAGCTATACAAGTGCCATTTAAAACTCACAATTAAAAAAGTCACCAATTTTGGAGTGGCTGTATTTGACCATGTTTGGACTGATACTAACCACTGAGTAAAACCATGGGATATTAAAGGACCAGATTTGGTGTCTAGATAGGTTGCCAATTGGCTTTGGACTGATGAACAAAAGAATGGAATGGTCCAGGGAGTGCTTTTTCATCTGATTTTTTCGTCTAAGCCCTGAAGCATTATATTCATAGGAATGGATTGGACCAAAGCTCTCTTTCCTTCTTTTGCATGAGCATGCCTTAGTTGCAGCACTACCTTTGAACACTGAGAGGACAGATTATGCAACTCTGAATACTGAGAGTACAAAGCATATCACTAGTGAGACGTCTTTGGGAGTTACTGTTTAGCCTTGCTTGCAATTATAGAGTATATTTTTTGGTGGACTTATACTGGGGTACATGGCATCATCTCAATGTCCTACTAATGATCAGGTTCTTATTATTTTTGAAAGGATTGGTTCATTTTTTAAGTTTTTTGTTTAAAGCTTTTTTTTATCCCATGTGAAGGCTATAACCCACGTACGTGGGCTAAAGACACCTGGTGCACCTCACTAACATGACATTTGGTTGTTTTTATTCTTGGGATGGGCACAGGTGAGGCCCACAACCTCATGGAGTTTTTAGAAGACTTTTTTGCTAACTTGACCATCCTTGATTGGAACTTGTATCTTATATTACAAAATACTAGTGGGAATCAATTCTTTTATTAGTCTTGCTTCTATAGACATTTGTTTGAGCTATGATACTCAACAAGAAAAAAATATGATATGTAAAGCTTATGCTTAATCTCAATACTCTTAGGTGCTGAACTTGCTATTACTATTATTCTGGCTATAGGCTTAAAACTGAAATGTTTGGAAACAAGTTGAGTATTACCCTGTAATAGGGATGTACTAGAATCTGATTTTTTGACTTAATATCTTGGACTTACAACCTAAGTTCTTCCATAAGTCTACCGTTATTTTTGGCACTTATTTTCAAACTAGTGTATATCTTTGGGATAGACACAAAAATGAAAATAAGGTAAGTTTAAATTAGGAGGTATTATACAATTAATCTCTTAAATGTGTGCCTTTAATAATGCCAACAGTTCATTCATTATGAAAGCTTCAGTTAATATCCTACTACCACAAATATCAATATACGACATTTAATAGTACCCCCAGGTTTCATCTCTTTGTAGACCTTGGTTTATTAGAGAATTGATATGATGATATCTTGAGGCTTGTGCCTTAATACCAAAAATTAATATTTGTTTAAGAGGTTGGTAAGTGGCAGCTTGAAGGTTGCACCTTCATTGCCTGCTACTCAATACTCCTCTGTTTTCTGTATCGAGACTATGTGACGCACTTTATGCGAAACCATTTTTCCTACTTGCATTCTGCTCATGACACAAAGCAGGCTGTGGTACTCGTAGTTAGGGGCTATACTGTGTATTTGGTGTGAGGATTTTACCGCAATGGTGTTGGGCTCACAAAATAGTGGGCAACAAGTAACATAGTGTCTAGTGATGAAGCAACTCCCATAGTTTGGAATTAGAGCTTTTTGCATTAGCATTTAGTACATGATTGAATGTTTTCTCTCTAGCAATTTTACGATAACAACTAGTGGTATTTTGAAGACACCTTGTACACGTTTACTAGCACACTGACAATTTTCTTGTTTGCATGGGTATAGGTGAGGAATACCACCTCCTGAGGATTTTTGTTCAACAATTTTCAAACTATGCTTTTGATGTTTTGGAGGGCTTAAAAGACAACTGCATGCGTAACTTGGACCATCAATCCAAGACATTCATTGAAAGTTGCCTACGCCCAGCTTTATGAGTCGAAATTATTCGGTTGTTTGCATTCTGTACACTTTTCTGTAAAGTTGAGTGTTTTCAACAATATCAATAATGGTTGAACCTCTGATAACCAGGCAAATACGGTGGCACCTTATTGGGTGTTATTTCGGTTAAGGATTGATGTACTAACGGTATCAATCTGATGTCAATAATGTTGTGCACATATGTCATTGTTTCACTATTGGTATGATTTAGGCTTAGTTGTGGTCTAATCACACTGGCCGTGATATCCTTCGTACAAATACAATGTTCACAATGTATTTTTTTTATTTATTTTCAGTTACAGACCCTTGTCCGTGACTTATGACTATGGGATCAAAGCTTAATTATCACCTATTAAGATTAAGAGGTATGTCTAAGCGTGTTAAAAATAGATACTGATTCGTGGATTTTTGAGTTGTGAACGTATTTCTCAACTTCTACCAATAAAAAGTGGTTTAAGGTCATATAAGTGTTATTTCTCTATATTAAATTGATGATGATGAATTTTTGCTCATATAGCAAGATTGAATCTTAGTATCAATTTTTGAATATGATCTTTGAAAAGGATAAAGAATGTACTTTGAATCTATTAGGGAAGTATTGATAAAAACCTTTTTTTTAAACTCCAAAAGTTATAGTACTCACTGAAATAGGTTGTTTTGAGACAAAAAGGGTAATAGTTTCTTGCAACAACCCAAAGACAAAATATCTTATCTCAAGACAATAATATATTTGGATATATGATGATGAAGTCAATAAATTAATGGATGATCCCAAATTTTTGACATAAAATGGGGACATTTATCCTCTTGTGAATTTTTTTTAAGGGGACCAATCTAATGCCCATATCAAAAGTCACCTTGCCCAAAACAATTAGGCATCTCTTGGTTGGGTTGTAGGCTGATTGGACAAGAAACACAAAAAATTGTGATAAAACATATTGGCAATTTCAATCATCTCTACTAGGAGACAATGATAAGGTGTAGGAGGTCTTGTACTTTGGGGTGGAAGGTCTTGGAGGGGACTTGCCATTGCTAGAGACAATATAAGCAACAATCTTAGAATGAACCCTAAAATTTATCTTACTCATAGGAGATGATGGATTCTATAATTATTTTAATTGTTTGGATTTCCCAATTAAAAAAATGCATGGAAAATCATCAAAATGTGGCTAGTATATTGTTGGTCTACTTAACCTCTTTGAATTTTAGAGTGATTTAGAGTAATGTAGACCTCTTCTTTGCTTTTAATATCTAATATGCATTGATCTCATTACCCCCTAAATGCCTGAGGCACCAAATTTTGGTTTCAACAAAACTATGAAGTTAAATAAAACCTTATCAACTATCAAGTTACGATTTTTAGTAGTTTAAATTTTTGTAAAATCCTTTTTGGAGTCTAGTTTTAGCATTGAAAATTTGAATTTGAAAATGAATGAGTACGATTTTTTAATTTAAAATTTTGTGCATAGGTGTTCATGCAAATCTTGATTTTCTAGTGTTGAAGGTTCTTGGAAATGAGCCTCCAATACACTAGATTTGTGAGAAAAAATCACATTAGAAATTCTTTGAAAAAAATTGTATAATAGACTTGTGAGGAACCCTTGATTGAAGCTCATTCAAATGTTTACAATGTGGTGAAGCCAAGGGATTTATAGAAGTGGGGTGGTAGGAGGTAAGACAATCCATATGGAATATATAAGTTAGGATAAGTAAGAGTTCGATTGCTCATAGTTAAGTCACAAGTAAGAATTGTGGTTAAAGTAAAATTTTAGACCTCATTTACTCATAGTAGATTAACTTTTCTCAAAATAATTTGAACTTATCAAAGATGAAAAATTTAATGAATCCAAGTTAAGATTCATCTCCAAGAGACCAAGACTCTAATCAAACATTATGGACAAATTTGAGAGAGGGATTGGAAGGGACATTTTCTTTGACAATTTCAAACATCCTATCTGAAATTTGTCCATAACTTTTGATTGGAGTCTCTAAATCTTAAATGGATTTTTGGAGATGAAACTCAATTTGATTTTTCAACTTCGATTAGTTCAAATCTACTATGCCTAAATGAGGTTTGAAATTTTACTTCAACCACAATTCCCACTTGTGACTTAAATATGAGTGGTTGAACTCCTACTTATCCTAATTTACATATCCCATATGGATTGCCTTACCTCCTACCACCTATGAGCGGATATTTGCACACCCTTGACAAACATACGAACACAACTATGTTCTAGTGTTTGGGGGATGAACTCTATTCTAATGGGTGCCTAACGTTGATCCACTGTGCCTTCCAATCAATGGATCTTTTCTAAGCCTCCTAAGTCTTATAGTTCACTGTGAACCTCCAAACTATTCTAATGTAGAGCTATGGCCTTGATCCTTTTACTGCCGTAAGTTCCTACTAACTAAAAGTATCCCAAGTCTACTATTATTAACTTAAAGATCAATTCATGCCATTTTTCAAAGCCTAAAGTTCTCGGAAATCGGATGTTCCTACAAGGAGCTACGGCCGGATGAAGTTTAGCCCTTAAAGAAGCTACCTAAACTTCATCCATCCTTTTGGACCCCTTTCCTAACTCGAACGACCCTGATTTTTGTATACTCACCCTAACCTATTAACTAGTACTCAAGTTTCAAGTTTGGGCGTGTATGGATGAATCTCACTTGACTTCATCCATCTTGAATCCTAGACTTCATCCACTCATAACTTACTCGTTATGAGTTGGTTTGGGGTGTATTTTATACCCACGGAACCCCCTCGACGTATACTCTATCATTCTGAATCTAGATCTGATCTGACTCTTGATTCTAATAGTGCTGCCCACCCCTAGGCCTCGGCCCTATTCTATTCTTCCTTTCTTCTTTCCTACTCTACCCTCCTTCTATCCTCTTTCCTACTCTACCCTTCTTCTATCTCTCTCCTATTGTACCCTTCCTCTATCTCTTTCCTACTCTACTCTCCTTTTATCCTCTTCCTATTCTACCCTCCTTCTATCCTCTTCCTATTCTACCCTTTTTCTATCTTCTCTCTACTCTTCTTCTATCTCTCTCCTACTCTACCCTTCTCCTACCTTCTTCCTATTCTATCTTTTCCCTATGACATATGACTTGAGGACAAAGTAAACTTTAGAGGTGAACACTAGGTAGGTTTAAAGCTCCGCTGTTGTTAAGACTTTAAGACACACTCTAAGACTCTAAAGACCTAAGGGGTCCAAAGCTTCACCATCCCGATAGGACCCACAATGACAAGAATAAGGTAAGACAAAGTGAGCTTTCTATAGGGACCTAGGACACTCTCACCACCTCATAGCAAGGGTTAGTTTAGCAAAGTTAGCAAGCACTCAAAGCAAACAAGAAGCTTCTCAAAGCAGCATCACCAAGGTACGGTGGAGGGTTGGCTCCAGAATTAATACAATAAACCAAATGACCTTGAAGACCTCTTAAAGTGTGACAAGACTCTAATGGAAGAAAGCACAATGCCTTCTCCAAAGTTAGTAGAACAAGAGCTCAAGACTAGAGCTTTAAATGAGTGTTGATTTCTACGGATTTCTGTTGTCCACTTCTAACTTTTGGAGTTTAACTCCGATTGGCATACAAATTACATAGTTGGCTCTAGAAGGTTGTTGATAGTCAAAGAAAACCCACCCCTTTTTCCTTTGCAAAAAACCCATCGAAACCCAACACCATCTCTCATCAAAAAAAGGGTGAAAGATCTTACTTGTCAGTGTTGCCTTTTCTGAGCAAGGTGATTGCCCGAGGTGATTAGGAAGGTTCAAGGGGGTAAAGAAAGACCTTTCATTGACTTCATTTCAAATTCGTACGCTCCTGAGACGCCGGTCAATTCCTAGCCTACACTACCACGTCGTTAAATCTAGAAGGAATCTTCTGGTTCGAGCACCTCCCGCTATTAAAACGTCACGAAACTTGTCAAGGATCCTTATTAACATAAAATAACTTAAAATAATTTTTAGGGAGATTTTACCACCCTCTAGGGAATTTCCACGAATTTTCCATAGTGAGTTTCGATGGTTGACTGTCTAGAAAGAATATTTCTACAAGTCAGAAAATTCTGAGACTTTTTGTGGGACCTCTCAAGGAATCCCACAATGGCCATGCAAGCTCATATTCTTACTTTGCACATGTAGGGACAGGGAGGATAAATCCTACCTTTCGCTAATTACATGTGAAATAGGGAATCTTTTGTACATGAGGGAATCTTAGCAAATGGATTTCGCTTCCAATCCCCTAGCACACTCTAGAACCCACATCCACACTTGGGGTTTGTGGACTCCTCCATAAGCCAGTCTTGGTATTGTTACTCCTGCCATGCTAACAATTGGGCTCTATAGTTTCAATGATGGGATGGAGAAATAGAAACCTATCTAGGGACCTCACGAGGTTTCTCTCAATGCAATTTTTAGCTATCTAGGGCTACGATTTAGTAGGCTGGGGCGTAGTTAGGCAATTAAACTCAAATCTACTAACTTCCACTGTTTGTGGTTCTAACCTATGTTAAGGTGGGCATCTAAGGGGTAATTAGACCTAAAACCCTAAAAGAGGCCAAATACCTAATTAGGTTTGTCACAACCTATTTTGGCCTTAGGTTCTTTTTTGAGCTTTTAACACCTAATTACCTACTAAACTAAGCAAAGTAGAAAAAAGAAAAACTATGAGTCCCAAGTGACAAATTGGGACCTCACCCCACCCCACTTCTATAACCAAGGCCTTGACTTCACTTCACCATAGTTGTTAAAGTAAGCAGAATTCAATGTCCAATTACTAATTAACATTGAAATGCTTAGAATATAATATTGAAGTATGTGTATACTCTACTTTGGAAACCTTAATTGATTGATTATAGTTTGTTGACATTGTAGTCCAAGCATACATGTTTGTGTCGCAATTTTGCCTAAGTAGAAACCTACTTGATAGATTTTTGAGTAATAATAATTTTTTGGTATTAATAATAATAATTTCTAATGATGTGGTAGTTGATCTTGAGCTCATGTACCAAACATTTTACAAATAATGTTCATGCCATCTATGTTGAATATCAAAAGGAGTCATGCAAAATTGCCATTTCTATAACACAGATAGTTACTATTAACACATATCAACAGAAATAGTGTTAATTCAGGCCCCCCTTTCTAGTAGTGAAAAAAAATCTAAGACTTTGAAAGTTATAATCTTGCAATTCTTGATGTCAAATGGCCTAATTTTTTTCCATACAATTCTATAATGGTCTATTGAGCTTTTGCATAATTAAAGTTCCAAAAAGTGACAATTCGTGACAATCTCTATTCAATAATACCCTTGTGATTTCAAAAGATTATGTCAAGGCCAATGCATGCCTTAAAATTTAACACCACTCCTATCTTCACATGAATTATACTTTAAAATCTTGCCTTTAAAAATAAGGTTCCTTGATTAAACTTTGTACTTCAAGACATGAAAAGCATCATTTGTAATATTCATCCTTTTCTATTTTTACTAAGCATGAACAAAATGAATTGACATGTACAAATTGACATTTAGTATTGAATTTGATTAGTCTTCATGTTAGAGCCTATCAACCAAGACTTGAAGACCCAACCAAAAAGCTAGGGACCAAGTGCATGAATTCATCAAGGTTAAGTTTATGAGAATATTTTAGTTTGAAAATATTTTCAACTTTGTAATATTTAGAATTACCTTCTAAATAAAGAGTTGGATTGTAAAGTTCCTTTCAATTTAACATGCAATGTATTTTGTGACTTCAATTAAATATTCTAGACTAGATGAGAAGGAATATGATTGAATTTTATTTCATTCATATAAAATGGGCTTTATTGAATATTTCATAAAGTTCTTTTACAAGAAAGAAATAGTAGGTAGTGGCCTAGTTGGTGCTCAGAGGCCACAAAGAAGGAACCAATTTTTTTTTATTCATTTGGAAAATATTGTATCATGCTAGATGGGAAAAATGAGAAAATCGGGTGCTCGATCACATTCATGAAATGAGTATTTCTTCAACATTGATTAATAAAAGAATATAATTTTACTTGATTTACTACAAGGGCAATATGGTTTGGGGTCATTTCTACAACCACAATAAATGCACAAAGTCCAAATTATTTTTTGTATGTTTTTTATTATGAAAAATTTAAAGACAAAAATATATTTGAAATTAAATAACATCTATCTTGTAGGTTTTATTGTCCATGTGAAACTTTCAATGTGCACATTCATTTTTCTAAGGTTTTTTGACAAGTATGGAAACATCCATGTCTAATTCACAATTGTAAGATATATAATCCAATCAAAAACAAGATTTTCCACAATGTATAAATTAATATGACATCAATTGTTGCTACAATTAAAATACCTTACCAATATGGTTGGTTTGATGAACTTTAGCATCAAATAAATATTTGACAAGGGTGTGTTGATAACACCCTTCACTTATGATAGTCTAATTCATTTTCAAGCCTAGTTTTTTTTTTGGGGGGGGGGCTATTTTCATAATTTCTATTGAACATTAGCATTATTGTTACAAACATGATTGTCCGCAATCAATTTCTTGAATTTCTTTCTTAGAAAAACTTTAGAATCCTCAATGTACCAATGGTATATATTTCAAGATATGTATAATTACTTCTATAAGAGTTTGAAAAATATGAATAAAAAGTGAGTTAACTAGAAAAGCTACAAAGGTAAAAAATTGGCCTATCGGTGACATTTTGCACCTTTAGGAGATGGAAAAAGCATTTTTCATCCCAAATTTGGAAGCTTGGTTGAGTGCTTTTGCAAAAAGAAGGTATTGGAATCTTCTCTTTGTTGTCTTGTTGACTCTTTTAAATAGGAGAATGCTTAGTCCACGAGTCACCATGAAGTGTATTTTGGCAACTTCAAGCACTTTGCTTGTGATGTGAATTTGAGCTATAAAACTCATCTTTTTTTGAATTTGAGCCCTTCTAATGAAATGAAGACAATGAAACTCAGTTTCTACTCCACCTTGAACATTTGAAAAATTCCTAAAATTAAATATTTCATTACAATTTTAAATTTGGGCTTATAACCATAATCTTTTGATTTTCTAATTATAGAAAGATAGGAGAGATGTTTTTACACTGTGATATTTCGAACTATTCTATACCCCATGGAGAAATTTTCAGATTTTTGGAACATATTTTGTGATTTGATATGAATTTTCTTTAAGTTTTCTTTAAAAAATTCACAATAATTTCAAGATTTCATAAAAAAATCTAATCTTTACTTGACTAGTAGAAGACATGTGATTTCATCTCTTAAGAATAATCCTGCAAAATTTCAACAAAAATAATCACAAAATAGAGCTTGCATAACAAAAGGATTCTAAAGTTCAAACATGTTGTCCTAGACCTATCCTTTTAGAGTTCAATTATATTGTTGAATAAAGACTGTTAAAAAAAGTATACTTTTCATTTATAAGAGGGTTCAAATTGAACAATACATATTAATGGGCTTTATGGTGGAAGCACCCAAAAACGTCAATATAAGCAATTCATCATAGTTGAGGGCACCTTTTGCTAGAAAAAAATATTTTTGTAGTATTAGCAATTGAAAATCACAAATTTCAAAAATAAGTAAATAAATAATTTACAGATATGGCATGTACTTTCTATGGATTTTCAAAGTGGCAACTCCCTAAACCACTAAAACCATCATGACGTCACATAGGTGAACTTGAAATAAAAATTTGATAATATCTACACTCAACTAATCAACAGTAAACTAGGGGGCAATTTAATGACATTGTAGAGGGACACTTTAGTGAAAGCCTAGAGACATTTCATGAACTCTACTAGCCTAGAAACACTTTGGAGTGTTTCTACCTTAGCTCTCTCCTCTTCAATCAAAGAAAACTTGAGATGATTGCATTGATTGGTCAACTTTGCATCATTATTGGAGCTTAGATTTATGCCCCCCCCCCCCCCCCCCAAACAAAAAAGAAGCCTAGTTCTATCTAAGGCCATGAGAGTGGATATACTTTTTGGGCAAAATGGGCATAAAATGGGTAGTGGGATATATCCCACTAGGAAGGGGGGCTAGGTGATTTATTAGGGGTTAATTTTATGTAACTTATCATGTTGAAGAAACACCCATTCAACTGAAAAAACTCATTTTTGCCTTACACTTCTTTCATTATGATTTGTCCAAGACTATTAATTAGTAGAACCCATGTAAGTCCGTAGTTGGAGCATGACTAGTGTTGCACTACATGAACAAGGTGAGTCAATGCCCATTAGGGTAAACATGTCTATTACTAAGAAAATTTGTTGTCTACTATAGGTACCTTGGAGAAGCTATTTGTCAACTTTCATATTTTTTTAGAGATAAAAAAGTTGGAGAGAAGCCATTTGCAAGGAGAATCAAGACTTTCCCATTGGAAATGAATTTTCTGTGATTTTTCAAAGTTTAATAGGTGGGTGATTGATGCAAATGGAAGGATCCAATAGATGTCAAAATTGAGTGTTTAACATCGACATTGGATTGTTCTCTCATAATACATAAAATTGTACCTAATTTAGCCATAGTGATTCCATTTCCACCTAACCTTGTAGATGTTAGCTTGAAAAGTAACCCAAGGTAATACAAAGACTACTTTATTTGTGGCCACATGTGGATGGCTTCTTGACCTATTTTGAACCTAATACAAAATACAATTAATCCATACCAAACTCTTGGGCCTTGAAAGTCAGACTTGAGTTTGCCCTTGCAAAATGTAGCAATGGTCTTTTTGTATTTTCCTACCCTAAGGGCAATGATTGTTCAAATGACCACTCTTTGGTAGTCAAGCTTTTTGAAATCTCCCTTTCACCTGCAACTTCTACAACCTTACCTTTTCATCAACTACCATCTTATTTTTTTGCTTCCCTTATCTCGAATGTAGGGTGATTGCAAGAAACACCTATCCTATTTGTTGCATTTTCAATAGTACTCATGATTTTTTCAAGAATAATTTAAAATTAGAAAACTAATTTTTCATTTAAAAAAAAAATATGAATAATGAATATACCTTTAAGATGAAGATAGCCATGGAAGGAATTGCATAGAAAAATTGTCTAAGTAGGAGAACTAGAAAAGTGCCAAATCTTAAGAAAATACATACCTTGATGTTTTAATTAGGGAAAAATAGTAAAAGTAAAAAAATACAAAAAATAGAAACTAGACATTTGTAACAACTCTATGCAAGAGGCCATTCATCAAAAGAACGACCAAAATAATATTTTATATGTTTCAAAATGCAAGCAAAAAGAAGCTCACTTTGTAGACTTCCACACCAAATAGAATGACTTATTTTTAAAATTACTTCAACAAATACCTATAAATCTACTAGAAGACCATCTCCTCAAAATCTTAGCTCAAAATTCGTTTATTTGGGTTCTGAATAGTACTAAAAACCTCCAAACTAGCAAGTGTGGCATTGAATCGGGCTTTATTTTTGGATAGTATATTATTTTTGGAAATTACAAGAAAATTAGGCAAGGTCTATAATAGTCATGAGTACCTTTCCTATAAATCTTAAGTCATTTGGAGTTAAAACACAAAAGTTATGGCCAAAAATTATATCAATATGCAATATGTGACGCAAAATAGGACAGGTGTTTCTTGCAATCACCTTGTAGTACACTTCTCTTTGATGTGGCTTACTAAGTTGTTTTTGTTCTGGCATACCCCTCTTTGGCCAATTATGCATGGTGTCACTGGAGAAGACCTCAGCTACAAAGTCAACTGTGAGGTTTTCTCCAAAGGCACATGTTGTGGTCTCTACACGAAATAGTGAAATTAGGATGCCTTAACAATTAGGTTGCCTTACCTCAAGAAATCTACTTTACTAGCCATCAAAGTTAACAAAAACTCGAGCAAAAACTCGTACATATATTTCCATTTGAACACATAAAGGTTCATGAGTCCCAATAACAACAAGATCTAATTTAAAAGTGGTGAACTTTTATAGAGTAATAGTAAATATTTATATAGTCTTAAATATTGAGAAACTAGTTTAGGGCAACCTAATTTCATTATTTAGTATAGTTGTAGGGATGTCTACCTTGACAAAGCTTGCTACCCTACCTAGAGCTACCAACCACCTACATTAACTTTTGCCTCAAGGGCACTTGAATTGTTGATGATGGTTGGCATGTTCATTTCTAGAACAATGTTTTAGTAGTGGTGGGTGATTGCAAGAAATACTTGCTGATTTTGTAGTGTTTTACAATTTACAATTTTTTTTCAGGATTATTTTTAAATGATTATTATTATTATTATTATTATTATTATTATTATTATTATTATTATTATTATTGTTATTTTAAATATATAAAAACATCTAGCCAATGTATATACTTTTAAGAAGATGTTACTCCATGAAGGAAAAGCATAGAAAAATTCTCTAAATAGGAGAACTAAAAAAGTGCAAAATCTCAAGAAAATAGGTACTTTGGTGTTTTAATTTGTAAGAAATAGAAAAATGATTCACGAACAATGAACAAAAAATTGTTCATTTGTGAGGACTTAATGGTAATGAATTTCACCAAAAGAATGAGCTTGAAATCCTCTTCAATGTTCAAAAGTATGCATGTTAAGGAACCCTATTTGCATGAATATGGAAGATAGAAATAATCTTTTTTCAAGTGCCCCTAATACAAAATATGCCGATCTATTGTGGGAAAAGACTAGAAATTTCAGCTCTAGATCATGAATTTTGGATACTTGATGGTACTAAAACCACTAAACTTGAAAGTGCGACAAATTAACAAAATAGATTTTTTGTATAAAATTATGGTTTTTTAATTACAAAGTAAGGGATATAGTTACAATAGAACCATCCATTCAATAAAAAATTCAAGTTCATTGGAGTTATATTTCAAAAGTTATAGTAGATGACAAGTTTGTTACACTACGCATGACATAGAAAGGATTGGTGCTTCTTGCACAAATGTTGATCAAATTGCCAATTATAGCTTGGAAGGTAGACAAAGACTAGGATGGTGGTAGTTTCAAGATTTGTTAGCCCCAATATAAGATTCTATCTCCGAGGGGTCTTCAAGTGTGCATCTTTCTTTTTTGTAGTCTCTACAATTTGCTCTCTTTTGACCAATCCTTTCATTACTTCTTACCTAAATCCTAGGTCAAATATTTTTTCACTATGTACCAAAAGGATGCAAACCCCTTGCCTTGACCCTCTTGAGCATGAAAAATCCCCTATTGCTAGATGAAAAAAAATAAAAATAAAACTATCCCCCATGTTGTCCATTTGTTTTATTTTTCCTAAAATTTGATGTTGTTCAATGAGCCTCGCCGGATCTAAGAAGAAAATTAGGACCTTCGACATGCTATGGATCTTCTAAAAAAATGCCAATTGTTAATGTCCATCAAGTAGGCGATCTTGGCCGTCCAAATATGGATACATAATACGAATACGGATATGGATACAAACACAAATATAAAAATCAAGATAGAGAATTTGGATATAGAGCACATACAAAAACATATAGAATACATACATATTTAGACAAATTCATACAAATATATCTAATATTGATTGCACTACAAACTTGTTTAAAAAGAAATACAAATATGGAGTTGGGGTGGATACTCAAGAATTCATTTCACACAGGATTTATGACAAATGTGCACAAAATTCTACAACCAGTGGAAAAATTACATGTGTATCCCTTTCAATTTAAAAAAAAAAAGTTTAACCTCCAATGGCTGGATGACCCATATACCCCACCATTTTTTCATGTCCAATTTTTAGAGAAATGAGTACCTTAGTTTCTATGTACCAAGAAGATGCAATCTATATCTTCTTGATATTAACCTATTCTTTTGTAGTTGTATCCATTCTTTTCATTTCATTTTTTTGTGTGTTTAGGGTTTAGGTAGTTAGACCTTAAAAGTTTGCTATGACTAGCAAGGCTTGTACATCTATTGGGTCTAGTCCTTGCTCACAACCTATCATATTAGGTCCTCACGCATTCTCTAAATTTCTAATAAATTATTGTTCTTTGTTCTTACTTGACTATAAGTAGATCCTCATGTTCCATTAGAGAGATAACAAGCCATATGGAAGGCCCTTTAGGTAAATAGATCGAGGACCCTTAGCATTGAAATTGTCCTTTTGAAAAAAAGAACTACGGTATTTCCCCTATATGTACTTGGTAAGGTATACACTGAAAGTTGAAGTTCTATCATGGTCATAAAATTATTCATATGAAATATATGCATAGTATTGTGCCCACATGCTTTAGCTTTCATTGGAGTTTATACTAGTTTATTGATGGAAGAGGAGAATTGGGTGCTTTTTCATCCTAGATGTTGCATTGGATTTCAATTAGTACATTGTTATAAACAATTGCTACTTTGTCATCATGAGTACTTCGTGTGAATGAAAGTAAATAAATACTTTTTGTGAATGACAATTTTATAAACAATGAATATAGAGTACACTTCAATGGTACCATGCACCAATTACAATATGTAGTTTCCATATAAGGTAGTGACATTTCTATATGTCAAAATCTAGATATTTTACCTAAGACCATTCACCTCCAATGAAACCCTAAATGCCCAAGGCTAATTTTGAGCTTCTTGAAATTTGCTTTAAATTGAACAAAAAGTCAGCATTTTGATAAGTTTTATCAATTTGTATAGCTATACAAATTCAAACTAGACTTGTTAGAGATTACATAAGAAAAGAAAACACAACAATATCACTTATGGATTAAAAGATTCTAATGTTTGATCATGAAGGTGTTAAAACTGTGAAAGCAATTTGAAGTATTTTAGTCCTCTTTTCATATGTCAAATCTAAATTTGAGGTTACTAAAAAAATATTAGGTTAAGGGGCATAACATACATAACTCCAATCAATTTACAACTTCTCAAAATGTACTCTACATTTTTTTTAAATGAATTTCTATTGTGTTTTTCTCTCCAAGATCTAGTGTATTCGAGGATAATTTCCAAGAGCCTTCGATACTAGAAAATCAAGATTTGTAATGGACACCCTTGCACAAAATCTTAAAGAGAAAAATCCAAATCCTTCATTTTGAGAATTAGATTTTTCATTTTTGATGCTAAGATTAGACTTCAAATTTTTTTTTTTAAAATATGACCTACTAAAAATAGTAACTTTGTAAGGTTCTATTTAACTTCAAAGTCTTGTCAACACAAGAATTGGGTGCCTTTGGCATTTTGAAATTAATAGACTATGCATGATACTTCTAAGGACCCTTAATAAGGTTTGTTATTTCTCTAAGATCTACTAGACTCAACTAAATAGATCACAAGCTTGTCCCTATTTGCTCAACACTACATAATTTGTCCATCTTCATTGCTCGTCATGATTCTCTACTTGAAGGAGTACATAGATTCATTAGAAGAAAACAACCTCCATTTCAATGCAATCCACCTAACGCAAAATGCAGTTTTTTGTTGAAATGGAGGTTGTTTTCTTCTAGTGAATATTAGATTTGTCCTAGTGGTGGCTTCATTAACATAGGGATTTTCATGTGCAAGTTCTCTTAGGAAGCAATATCCAACCATGGCTTTTTTTTTTCATTTTCTCAAAATGGATGAAAAGGCGACTTTTAGTTTAGGGTGAAAGTTGAAGTGGCAATTTCTTTTAACAACTCACAGTTTTAATGTGGCGATTTAGAAAATTTTACAATGCAGTATTTGACAAAGTTTTGGATAGACTTGCATTTCTTTGGGCGAATCCATTTTAGGGACAAGTATGTTTTAGGCGAACTACAAAGTCAAATGCAGTGATGTTTGGCAATATGGGAGAAAACTTGGGATGGATTTCGGCGAAATAGTTCGACATTGAGTGTAATTTGGCAACAAAAAACTTCACTTTGTCATAAACTAGTGTCATTGTGGTAATGTGGTTATTTCAAGCTTGCATCCAACCCATTCGATGTGTAAGTCAATACAATTGTTAAGGAAAAAAAGAATTGATGAGAAATGCTTCTAGAGATTTGATGCTTCTAGTGAATGCTTTAGTAATGCTTTCTTTTTCAATTGAATTCAATAGACATTGGGATCCACTCTCACACAATTAAGAAAATGCAAACAAGATACTCATTCAATACTAGTGACTTTCAAAAGTCTTCATGAGAAAAAAAATATGTAAAGAAATGGAGCATGCATGGTGAATGTAACTTCGACGATTGTAACCAAATAAAATTGTAACAAGAATCCTAAGCCTCCATTTTGATTTATTCAAGCAAGAACTAGAGACCTGCACCCCACCCAAAACCCCTTCGATGATAAAATTAATATATTTTCAAGTAGAACAAAATAACCAAGAAGCATGGATTGAAACATAAATTTCACATATAGAAAAAATCTGCAACAATTCAACGAACATATATTCCATGTTCCATAAGTAAGTAATTGAGAGTTGAGACATGCACCCCATCCAAAAACCCTCCGATACTCAAATCAGTTTGTTTTGAAAGGTAGAAAAACCCAACAACATAGTACACATCACATATTATGACTTTTGAGCATAGTAAAGTGAGTTTTAAAATTCACCAACATGCATCCTACATTTTCTATGCAAGAACTTGCGTCCACTAAGTCACACATGTAATGTAAAAGTTAGTAAGTATTTAGAATCTCATGAACTATACTTATTTTCAACAGTTCCAATCTAAGGAAGTTAAAAAAAATTGAACAACAGATACTTACGAATGACTTAAATGATCATACCTGCACCGACACTTTACTACAGTTTTAGAACCATTTCAAACAAAATGGGCATTTGGCATGCATAGAGGGAAGCCTCTTCTTAGAACTAGCACAAATGCAAGATAGTTCAAACAAAGAGATTAACAAGAATAAGCATAGGTACAATGGACTTCATGAAATGAGTCCATGCATTGTAAAATCAAACAAAATGCATAACACAGTAGTGGGATTGCAAGGCTAGGTTTCTCTCACCAAATTACTAAACATCTACTGCACTTTATCAATGTACCTACCACTTATTTGAACTGCTACCACAATCACGCCTTGGACAATCACATAACTCAAAAGCTACCTACGTACTTGCTAGATATCGGCCTCTTCCACCTGTTATAAACCACTCATCAAATACTTTTTGGTAAGAAAAGTTCTCTAGATTGTAAATTTTCTGAGAAAACATTCCAACTACCACCTGAATGTGCTCCTTAAGTTTGTTGTGGAACTTGGACTTTAAGAAGCCAACACTCAAAAACAAATGTTCGTCTTCCACCAATCCCAACACATGCACTACAACCATTTTAGCCAGCTTCAAGAACTCTCTGAAGTTCTGGATCAAGCTATTGTTGCTATTTAGAATTCACCAAACTTTAGTTAGTGGATTGACATCAAACGGTGGCAATATAGCAACCCTAATGTTTGACTTCATGCACGTTTTAAAAAGTGCACGTTTGCGATATTATGGCATTGTAATCAATTAAAGGGGTTATGAACAATTTTTTTTTGCCCTCATCCAAAATCTTGCCATCACTATAGGCATCCATGAGAGTGTGTAGGTGTTTATCAAACATGTCATAGGCGGTAGACGAGCACCAATATTATAGGTATAGAATACCAAAGGCATTGAGAACATGGTGAGCTGGAAAGCGTGCATCTAGCTCATGTATTGTTATTTTGGCAGCGCCTGCAAGAACATATGACACCAAGTAAGTACATAAACAGAACACAACATAACATCAAAAACAACACATTATGCCATCAAAACCAATGAAGTATGTCATCAAAACCATCGTAGCTGTTGTAACATAAATTGAACTAGAAATGGAAATAATTTAGTACTATCTTCTAAAGTTCAATGAAGATATGCATTACAAAGAGAACTCACTTGTATATTCTACTTTCACTTTCGTTAGCAACATTGCCCACACGTGGTGGTCCAAAGGGGCACCTTTGTGTTTGCAAGAATTTATTCACCGTTGCAAATGAAGGTTAGAACAGCGGAATCATCTTTCAAATTAGATCCCTTTTTTACTGCTTTCTTTGCCTTCTTCCTAATCGATTGTGTAATGGATGCAATGTACATTGCTTTTGTAACCACATCCTACTCGAGGTCCTCATGACCACAGTCCATGATATACAATCGTGAGAAAACCAATACATAAACGGTGCACAATGTGTAGATCTCTAAATTAAATAGAAAATCCTGGAAAACTACAAAGATCGTTAAATATGTATAAATGAATGGCAAGTACCTGTGAAAACTGTGCAAATCTTCTACTAATTTAAATTGAATGGAACTCAAAGAACATGCATGAAGACATATTGCTGCCATTGCAACATACCATAACAACCTAATACAAGAATTAATGACTAGCATTCAAAAAAAAATTGGAATTGAAAATCATTCCCCTACGTACAACTTGCCCTATACCTACGCTCCTAAGGAATAGATTAGTGCATCTACAGCTTGAACTCGCGAAACCTTCAAACTCAAGACAACAGCAATGAGGAATTTCTTAGAAGAATCAGACGTATCAATGGCGATTGGCAAGTGGTAATAATGCACACTCAAAAAATCTATAGCAAAAAGAGGGGCGATTAGTGCAAGTAGGAGGAAGCAATTAAACGATGTCACAAAGATTTGTGAACATGTTTGGAATAGCGCCGGCCTTTGCTATGGTAATGCTTGCATATAAGTAAGATACCCCTAAGCACCTTAAATATTCATAAATCTACCCTCAAAATCCCCTTTTTCCCAAATCCTTATCCTATGATTCCCTCAATACCCTAGAAAATGCCATACCTAACTTTGATCTACTATAAAATATGGAAAGTAGCTTCAAACGTCTTGAAACTTTGCTACAATGTAGATCAACTATTCAAAAGATCACATACCAAATTTCAACTTAATCCAAGATACTGTCCAACTTTGGTGAACATTTTACTACTATTGACTTTCCAACCCTTCATTACTTTCATCCACCGGTTATGTTTTATGCATAACTCATAGATCTAGAGTCTCTTGAAGCTAAAACTTTGACACAAAGAAGTAGATAAGATAAAAAAAATTACCCTCTAAGTTTCATTGTCAAAACATAAAATGCCAAAAAGATACATGCTCCTCAATACGCCCTCCTTGGTTGCCTTGAAATCCAAACCTCTCCACTTCAAACCCTCATAACTTTTTGTCCATAATAAATCTAGATCTGAAATTTGGCCTCATTGAGTATCAACTCTCTAAAAACTCAGATCTAAAATTTTTAATCCATCCAACATTTTTACCAAATGCAATACAAAAGTCCCTCAAATCAATACTTTACTTCAAATAAATCTTCACAATAAACAACTCTCCATCCTCAAGTCCACCCCTCCTCTCTTCCTACTCAAAACAAAAAGACAAGGATAAGAGAGACAGTAAGAGATCAGCCCTTGCCTTTAGTACCTTCCACAAACTCCGCCGGCTAGTTGTTGGCTAACCTTAACCCTAACCCCACTACCCTCATGTCAACTATTAACAAATCAATTATCAACCGGCAATTAAATGGTCAACAACAACAACCTTTTTACACTCTAACACCTCCCAATACATAATACTAACAACTAACAACACTAAAGATGCCCAACACTAACAACATTTTTGAAACTAATAAAGATGTCAACTTCAAATATTAGATGGCCCACATCACGACAATGGAGTGGCGACAAACAAAATTGGAGTGGAGGTAATGACGCAAACCCCCTCGCGATAAAACCTAGGCACCTCGAGGGGGTTGTGACTGAAGTAGCTCTTGTCAAGTTTCCTCAACCACCTTGGTGACAAACAACATGTCAAAATTCAGTTTTTATTATTATTGTTATTTTGCTAGGTGTCACTAATGAGTGCAAACTGGCACTACAGTGCCAAAAAAAAGCCTTATATTCAACTATAATGGATCGTTTTTTAGATGTGATGACAACCTCGAAGATCCATAGGTTCAAAGTAGTTTCTAAATGGGAAAAGATCAAATAAGAAAATCCTCCTCTCTCCTCTCTTACATTTTGATTTCAATCTTTGTATTGCTATTTTTTAATTTGACTTACTTATAGGTGGTTGAAATCTACAATATGGAGTAGATATTGTATAAGGGTTTATCCAAGTTTTTTGTTGAAGTTGTTCTCTAGCCTCTTTTATAGCTTTATTTGTCAAACACTTTTAATATTTCTTGTTTGTAGTTTTTTCTAGTTGTCTTGCAACCTTGGCTTCTTCCAATTGCACCTTCTCTTTTGTCTTCTTGGTTTTTGTTAGCTCCTTTTCTTCCTTCCTCTTTTGTGTTTCTTTTAATGTCCTATTCTTTTTAGCTATATTTTGCCTCTATATTTTCAACATGTTGGGTACCGATAAACACATGTAACCTTGAATAGTCAATTGTTGGTTTATTCACTATTGTGTGAATCTTAAGAACCTACTACAATGGTCTCCATTTGTACTTGTAGAATCATCTTCATTAGAGCATTGCCATTGTGGCTCAGGCAACATGGTTGGAATACCATAGAATGGACCCAAGAGCCAAAACAGTCCCCACTGTGACACAATGTACAATCTCTAAAGCATTAGGCACTCCATATTTTGCCATTGGTTTCTCAGTTTGGCATGTACAATGAAATTCTAGGCTGGGCCCAAGGTTAACTACATTGGTATTAATTGATTGTACAATCTAACTTCATTCTCCTTGAAAATGGAGTTGCACACCATAGCGAGGTTGTTGCTCTAGATAATTGCTATTTAAAATTAATTTTTTAATTCAAAAAACTTCCTCATCATTATTTTGGGGCATAGTAAGTCAGATTTTGCATTAATGATGGAAGAGTGTGAAGTTACTGTGATTGTGTCATAGCGTAGAAGCGTGGAGTCATTGTGCTTGGAGATGCCAAATGCCATGCCAATGCCAGCTTGCTATGTAGATTTGGCCGCCCTATGATGGAGATGCTCTTATGAGTTATTTGATCTTTAGAGATACATCCTCCTTCCTCATCTATATAGTAATGTACAACATCTTCTTTTATACATGATGGGATGGTTTTTTTCGGAATTTCTTTGATTTTTGCTTTTGGAGATTTTAAAATGAACTCTTCACTTAGCTTCATCTTATTATCTAGTTTATGTGGGTCTAAAGGCCAAATGGCAATTGCCCTAAACCCTTCCTTAATGTTCAATGGTATCATTGCTTTTTGAAGTCCTAAACTCATCTATTGGACCAAATTTTTATTTCTATCTATTTGATCTTTATATTGCCTTATCCAAATCTCTCTATAAGCCTTAAAGGTTGTTTTAAAAGATTTGAAGAGAATAACATCAAAAGATTGAAGTGCATGGAATGTGTATGAAGGTAAAGAACAAAGATCTAGATGTGCCTCCTTTGCTTTTGTTATGACATCTAAAGTGACATAGAAGTTGTGGTTTTCTCAAATTATTAGATGTCTATTTGTTAAGCTCATACCTTTTATTTTTGCTACCTTTGCTATGAAGTGATCTACTCACATAGAGAATAGAAAGGAAGTCATGAAAGCATTGTTGCATTCATTTCACATAACTCTCGATAGTCTTTGATTCTAATTGTGCCTTCAACAATGTAAAAATTACAAATTGTCTAATCTTTTGTTTTTATAGATGATAGGATTATAAGTGACATCCTTTCATTTTTTTGTCAATGAATGCATCACCCTTGTTCCTTTTCTTGTAAGGAATTTACTTCCCCCCGTTTTTACTTTAGACTCTACTTTCATCCACATTTCATATTTGATGTAGGAAATATTGATTCTTTCCATACAAAAATGTGAAGTTTATCACATTTTCTAGGCCCATGGGTATGGCTCTATTAACCTTCAATCCTTGTGCAACACGAAGTCTAAATTTTGGATGCCTATTCTTCATACAATTTAATCAACTGGGTCTAGATATGCCATTGGTGAAAGGATTTGATCTTCCTTGCACCATTTTAGAAACCTTTTCTTTTAGATTACTTGGTGTAAATGGATGACCCCAAGATAATAAATATTAAAGTAATCAACTAACTTCTTCTCTTCTTCTATACTTAATATTTCTTATCTACTCTTTTTCATGATTTTCTTTTCCCATTAGAATGTTCCATAAAGTTGGTCCTTAGAATCTTTTAGAAGTTACTAACATATTAAAATTTAGGTCCATCTTCTATGGCTAAAATAGCTAGTTGAAGAGATTCATTAGACCATGACTATCTACTAGCTTGGGGAAAGGGGGTTTCTTGACTTGGTTTCTTTAGTAGCAAAGGCATTATGTCCCTAACATTTATAGAGATCTTTTTAAATGAGTAGTTAGAACAATTACATGTGGCTATCTTGTGTTGTATATTTGGGTTCCTACCTTTAAAGGGTTTGTTCCTCTAACTCTTGTATATGTAGCATCTCCTTGTTTCTAATACACCTTGGTATTGTCAAGTCCTTTTTGTTTTTTTACTTGGTGATATGGTATACCCCTTGTTTTGTTGTCACTAGTTTTAAAAAGTCCCTATCTCCTCATTGCTATCAAATTGGCCTATGCAAAATTTTGACTTTTAGGCTTTAAATGTTAGTGCCTTGCATTTGCCCTTACTTAATGAAATGTAATGTGACTTGAAAGCACCCAACTACAATTTCATGGGTGATTTAGCCCACACTCTTGCCATTGGAGGTCTCAAGTATCCCACCACCGCAATTGCTATAACGCTCCACATTAGCATTGCAACTCGCCCCTTGCCATTCTTTCCCACTACTTGTGTTGCTACCCATATTCTCACAATCTTTGTTGAATTTCTAATTTATTGCTATGACAACACGATGCCTTGATCAATTTTTCTACCTCATTGCATTGTTATTTAATCAAGTTTTGTACTATTATATTACAGTTGTTGTAATGCTCATTTGTATTTTGGATGCATTTCTTCATTGATGATGTCTTTGCAATGTGTGCCTCTATCCTCACCAAACTTTTGACCTCTGAATTGCAATTTGACCTTCAAATTGTACATGCTTCATAATGTTGTATCATTGACTCGATGTTGCAAGTCATTGCCGTGATCTTTTCAACCTACATGCCTCCACTTTTGATGAACACACTCTATTATCTTCACTAGCAAAGGTTCTTAGGCCACATTACTCAACATCTACTCTTTGGCTTGTAGTCTCCACTAAGTTTGTATAAGATTTTGATTTTGGAGTGAATCAATGGATGCCTAGATGTGCCATTTTTTTCTCTTGATGTTTTTAGATGGTTGTGAGCACCTAGTTTGTTACCAAGAACTCATGCTTTTTTATTTTTTTATTTTTTCTCATTTTGAGTGTAGTTTATTATGCAAAAATACTAAAGAAGAGTATAAATTCAAAATAGGTATGTCAAATACCAATATAGCATTTGATTTGAAATAAAATATTTTCCTTTAATTCCTAAAGTTCTTTCATTGTGTTTTCACAAGAACCACTCTAAAACTGTCATTTCTAATGCAAGGTGTTTCTTTTTGTTCTTTTTTCAATTTCTACCATACCTATCTATATGATCTTGTATCAGGGTGGTTTAGGAACATGTGGTATTTTTTTTTAGAAGGTTTGACTATGCGGATTGAAAGAAATTAGTGTTTATGATGACTTGAAACCTTTTGGAGGGGCTTTGAAAATTTAGGCAGCTACACTTTGCATAGGAAAATTCACACTTTTCATTGTTCATGTCACTTGAGAAACTTTGAATTCATTGACTCTAATAAGTAAGCTACATGCTCAAAAAATTCAAATTCTTTTGAATTGTAGAACATGTAGGAAAAAATTGAAATGTGCAAACATGTTTCCAAAAAAAGGCATACACTTGCAAATTTTTATAATTCAATATCTTCTTCATAAAAACATGTTTCCACAAATTGAACGGTCATCACCTCCAAGGTTGGTTCTTCTATCATAAAAAATTCTTGACTACCTAAGATTATAAAATCTCATCAATTTCTGAAAGAGATCAATTGCTTGAACCTATTGTTTCATAGGGCATGCGGAAAATAGGGTTCTAGTGATCAAAATGCTGGGCTTCGTCCATTGCCCATCGGGTTTGCCATGATGGCCTTGACTCATCTTGGTGAGTCAAGAAATGCAAGAGGTCAAGCATGGATGTTTGACTGTAAGCTTGACAATCCAAACACTCCCACTCCACTTGCTGATTGGGGATAGTGGTTAGGTAGGGCCAAGCTGTAGGTAGTATGGCAAGCACCATTGGGCCACCACCCAATGCTTGGCCCACCCTTTCCTTTGGCTAGCCGGCTAGCCTTCTCCCTCACCCAACCCGCCTTCTCCCACCCATGTCTGCCCTCATACATCCCTTCCTTGGCCACCTTGTCCTTCAACTTCCCCTGTTGCCTCCCTAATCCAAAAATCCAAACCACTTGCATACTTGATGTTGGCACTCTACGAGCCCAAAAAATAGAGAAATTCCAGCCTATAACCCCCAACCTCTAAAACTATTAGGACATTAGTTTAGATAGACATTATCTTAGGTCATTAGGAAAGCTAAAATTTGTCTTAGGCCATTCTAGAGTTGAGAAGCATAAATTGAAAGGGAAGGAATAAAAAAAAGATAAAGGAAGGAATCAAAAAAATTCAAGAAAGGGAAAAAAATGTACAAGAAGTCCCCCAAAATTGAAAAAGGGCAAACAAATTTGTAAAGAAAGTCCAAAGAAAGAGGTAAACTAAGTCTAAAAGAAAAATGTAAACAAAGAAAAAAAAATAAACTAAAAAATGGAATGTCAACTTTTGTCCCCTCCAAAAGGACTCAGGAATAAAAACAACATACCTTCAAAGGGTTCCACGACTTTCATGACATTTGTCCCCACGATTGATTGACCCATAGTGAAACTCTTCAAAGCAATGATGGTTTAGACAAAGGTATGTCCTATTGTGTGCACAACAATAGAATCTAGAAGATTAGTCACCACAAAATATACAAGGGTGGCGTAAACAACTATGTGTCGGGAAATGTCTCCTTGGATCCTCGTCCTCAACTTCTACCACTTGTCCCTCCTAATTTTGTAATAGAGATTCACACAAATTTGTCTTGAATTGTAGGTGTATTATTGGACTTCTATCATTGTCAAGTTGTTTTAGAATGCCTTGGTACAATATGTACATATTCACCAAAGTCGTGTTTAAGAGAAAAGAAAACACACGGTGCACTATTTGTGTGATCTAGTTTGATATGAATACGATGCATACAATTGATCTGTGACATCCATACCCTTTATATAGGCGGTATATTCCAAGTGCATTGGTGAAGTGGAAATGGAATTTTTACAGGCTCCATCTCTATGGGGCACAATAGAAACCGAGACACAAGGAAATCCTATTGGCAATGCATGTGTAGAAATTACAAGCATTGGTTGTTGGTCATTCTATAATACACAAGAAATTCCCCTACTGTCGTGCATTTTCCATTGCAAAGTCCCTTGTAGAGAGTGCTTTCAATCCTTCAATATCTTCAACTCTAAAGGTAAACCTACATGATTACAACGTATTGTACCCATTGCGTAAATGTCGATAGATGCCAACTCCCTAAATAGGCCTATGCTTGAGAAAAAGTTATCTATGACAAAAATATGATCATTGCCTTCAAGGCCTCTAACTAAGTCCATTACCATGTTGTGAGCTAATTTTGGCTCTCCATGAACAACCACTAGCACCTCATCCAATCCTAAATTAGGATTGTCTCCACAATAAATGTCAAAGTTATATACATACTTTGACATAGAATCCACTAGGCACCACACCCTGATGCCCCATTTTTGTGGGGTTTTGGGCATATATTGTCTAGAGGGACAATAGGACCCTTTATACCTAATCATCATCTCATCTATAGTTAAGTATTTCCCTAATGTCCAATTTTGTTTCAAATTTTCCTTTATATCCTTCACTAACCAACTCACTTGCCTCATTTTGTCATAGCTCGGTAGTTCTCTCTCTCTCTCTTACATAAGTAGTTGGGTCCATTATATGAAGACATCTTGTAATTGCTTGGAATCTAGTACAAGTGAAAATTTGAGAAATTTTAGGACAATGGAAGAAAGAACCTCTTTTTGCCCAATATGTCTTCTTGTTTGGTTGTCTTTTCAATCCAATGAACATTGATGCCACCAAGTATGCCTTCAATGCTGCCATGGTCAAGGGCTCCCATGTTGATCCACCGAGTATACTTTCGTGTTCATCTAGCGTCTTTGCATACCGATTAGTTTCAACCACAATCTTCCGTAAAAGATTTTATAGCCCAAACAAAGAGAATAATGCCATGAATATTGACATTCTAAGGGGATGACATGCCCAAAAAATCATAGGCTCTAGAAGAATAAGTAAAATTAAATCTAGACCATGTTGAATTGTTGACACTCAAAAAACATGTTTGACACCATTGGAATTACCAAGATCTCCATCATCACCACTATGACCTCTATCCTCTTCTAATTCATTTTCTGCATGCAAAATCCGGGTTTCACTCATTCCCATGTCATACTTTGAATTGTAGTCTTCATCCGTAATATCGTAAGCCTCAAACAGAGGTACAAAGTTTTCATTTGGAGGAGACTTCCTTGGAGTTCTGTCTAAACCTGCATTGCTTATTGCTTGCTAATGCACTATAGGATCACTAGGGTTAAGTCCCAATGAAGTTTGAGCAAACTTAGGAGTCAATTGCTAGGTAAAGTCCTCTAGCAATCCCACGCAATGAAACTCAGTAAAGACTTGGATTTCATTGCCCTACATTATCGAGTAGAGAGGCCTTGCCTTGGGAAAACGCGGGGCTTCTAGCTACAACTAGATGTGGCCCAAAAAATGGAAGATCTAGTAGTTATGTAAAGTCACAAACACAATCGTAAACCCTTAGATGATGCCATATGAACAAATATAATATCGCAAATCCACATATCTCTCACAAGATGTCATGAAGTCTCAATATACATCATAAGTTTTTAAGAGATAGTAGAAAAAAATCATATCCTTCATAAACTCCCATTGCAAAAGTATTTGATAGAAGAATGAATGCCACAACCGTTTTACAACTCCAAACTAGGAGTGTCATATGTACTTGAAAAGCTAACACAAAGTTCTACAACCTCTCCAAAATTCATGTAAAACTAAGATATTGTCTGACTTTTATGGTTGGTCAACGTTTACTCTTCCCAACTCAAAGGCAACTCACCTATACTTCACTTTCAATATCATAACTTTCACATACTAACTCCAAACCAAGAAAATAATATCATTTTGAAAAAACTAAAATAATTATCTACAACCTCTCTAAGTTTCACTCAAATTTAAGTTATTTTCCTACTTTCATATCCCTTCAAAGTTCACTCTCTTGAAAGTCGAAAGTAGCTCTTCACCTCTTCACTTTCAAGTCTAAAACTTGTACATACTAACACCAAACTAAGAAAATAATATCATTTTGGAAAGCTAAAAGAATTATTTACAACCTCTTCAAGTTTCACTCAAAACTAAAGAACTGTAAACCTTTCATAGTCTACCAAAGTTCACTCTCTTAAAAGTTCGAGGCAGCTCCATAATACTTCACTCTCAAACTCATAATTTACACATATTAACTCCAAACTTAATAAGTGATAGCTTTTCGGAAACACAAAAACAAGATACACAAGCTCTCAAAATTTCATTACAAAAACCTCCATGTACAATGTGCAAAGGCTTACCCAAAAGATGGCTCTCTCCAAGAAACAAGGAAAAAGAAGAAGATCACCCTTCACCTCATTCGCCACCTCAACCTTCATGCCATCCACCTAAGTGTAAGCCCTCAAGTTGGTACTTGAAACTTAGGATTTTTTTAATTTTTAATTATTAGTTTTTTAGCGTATTTATATACAAAAAGGCATAAAAAAGAGTGTTGAGTGGTATTAGGTAGAAGTCCCTACCAATGTAGTGAGGGATCATCCTAGAAGTACGAAGTATCTAAATTATTCTAATTTCCTACTTCTAGTACCTAGTTGAAAGTCTAAGAGGTCAATTAAGTATTTCCGAGAGAATTAAGGGTCTAAGTGTTAGCCAATCCTAATAATTTTCTATGCTAAACTAAGTCTTGCAAATGCATGTGTCAAGCTAGCTAAGTCTATTTAGGTCTAGAGATTCTAGTATAGGTCACCATCCAATTCGTAAAGAATTTGGATTGGTAAATTCTTATTCGCAGGTAACTTATAAAAGAATGATCCAATCTGCAAATAGATTGATGGGAGAATGACCGGAGTATGAAGAAAGGTGCTTTTATTCTAAAAGTATACCAAAAGTTGACATTGGAGACAGTTGTTCCAAGATTCTCCAATATAAGAATAATTTCCCTTCGGGCAGAAATTAAAAGGGAATTGTTAATTTAAGCTTCCGTATGAATAGCGCAAAGTGCAAAGTAATGTTGCACTTTGGTTTTGGAGGTTTTTTAGAAACTACCCAAAAAGTTTTGGATTTTTCCAAAATAATCATGATGATTGCATAGGAAGTCAATTGCCTTTGAATATGGTTGTAAATTCCTAAAAATTATCCATGTTGTGGTAAAATCCCACTAAAAATTAGGATAGGATATTGTGTGCTAATAAAGTGCCCCACAAAATTTGAAAACATTCTGATATTCCTAAGTACCAGAATTGGCAACAACATTGAACTTTGAAGAATTTACAATTTGATGGTAGGTTGACTGACGTATCACAAAATGGCAGTGTCCAAATGACATGAATGAGGGGTCTTTTCTTACTCCCACAAACCTTCTAAGTAACCCTAGCCAAATAGTTTCCTCAAAAGAAACAAATTTCAAAAGTTAGATTTTCATTTTTCTTTGAAGTTATCGTAAGTTGATTTTACACTTACAAATGGATGGGAAGAAGGGGGTTGGAGGTCTCCTAGACTAATTTGGATCTTTTGAAGACATTGGCACAATTGTTTTTCAATTTGGAGTTGTTTCTGAGAAGATAGGAAGAGTCTAGCAGTAGATTTGACTTTTTTAGAGTAATTAGTAGTAATTCAAAGTTAATTTCGCAAATATCTTTTGCAAAATTGAAGATTGGATTTGGGAAAGATCTTTTTTTCTTGAGTAACAAGCCATCTTTTGTTTAAAGAAAGACAATTTAGAAATACTTTGGATTAATTAGCAAAATATCTAGGTTAATTAGGGTTATTTTTGAAATATCTTTGGGAAAAGATCTTGGATTTGATTTAGCCAAGATTTATTAGTTAAGTGGATAGGCTTCTAGAGAATTCTTCATTTAAACAAAGATTATTTTGGAAATACATTAAGGTAGTTTAGGAAATATCTAGGAGTCGAAAGTAAATGTTTTTCCACCAACAACTTATCAGAGAAGGGCCTAGGACAAGTATCAAAGGCCCCCCTCCTCAAGGTTGTCAGTACCCCTCATTCTTATAACTAAACTTTGCTTTCATTTCTCTCATGCTACCGGCATAGTCAGAGCACTGATCCAAGTTGAGATCCAACATTCCAACCTGATTTTCATTCTATATTTTGATTTACACACTTTGAAGGATGAGAAGGTCCCTTCAAAGTGATTTCTATTTGATTTCTTTGATTTCTCAAGGTTAAGCCTCCATTTTCTTTGACTTGTGAGAGCTTTCGAAGGATAGACCTCCAAACTCTAATTTTGTTTAAAATTTCTTGAATACTAACAAATTGTGCTCATTACAACAAAATTTGGTGTTAATAGGCTTAAGGCAGCAAAGCTTGACTTTGCCAAAATTTTATTAAACCAACCTTTGCCCAAGATTCACTGTATATTGGAAATTGGGACTTTAATTATTAAAGTTTGGTTTAAACGCTATCATGCGTACCTCCTTTAGTGATTAAATCTTAAATACATTGAAATTTTGGGAAATTAGTCTTTAATGTTCAGTTAAACACTATCATGAGTGCCTCCTTTAAAGATTAAACTTTCAAAATACTATTATTTGTCCATTGACACCATGAATGCCTAGGGTTGTCCCCACACGGCAAAGCTTTCACTTTGGAATATTCAAAATTGATACTTTTCAAGGTGATTCCAAGTATTTAAGTACTTGAAATCATTAGAAAAATTTATTTATTTGTATGTTGGGAAAATGCCCTTGCATGTAGAAGTAATTTAGGTTATTTCATTTCGTGAGAGAATTGGAGAGAAATAGTCAAAATGCTTAGTTTGAACTCTTGAGAAAATCTTTAGTAATAGTTAGAAAAATAAATCCCAAAATTTAGAATAGTTTCCCTTAGTTAGAGTTATTGAATTAACGTAGAAAGAGATTTTCAATTAGATAAAAACACTTAATTTGCTTAGTTTAAACTTATTCCAAAAATTTCAAAAAAATTAGATTATTAGAAGTTGAAAATTTTCCCCAAATCCCAAAACAAACCCATTTGAATGTCATAGTTATAGTAATAAAAGTTTGCTCTTAGTTGAGAGAAAACTTCTTCAAACCCATAAAATTAGAATAGTCATAGTTAGAATTAATTTTGGCTTTCATTTCCTTTCCTTATGTTTTATTCTTAGTACTCTGATAGCTGAATTTGATTAAAAATCCAACCGATAGTTGAAAGTCAGTTTCCAAAAATCACCAGTTCTGAAAGAATGAGCAGAATTAGTACAAGAATGTGAGCAGCAAGAGGGCGATTGATGAACGGGCAATAGGATAGCTGACGGACGGGACGGACTACAAGGGGTGCAACCACTCGCAACACGCCATGTGTTAGACGCTGTGACGGAGGTCGTAAAGGAGGAACCAATCATGACATGCCATGTATCCAATAAGTGAAAGAAAAACCAATAAGGGAACAACAACAGTCAAGAGCGAAAGCCATCATACCGAAACTCAATTTCTAGGCAGTCGAGTACGATACAGCCAGTACACTAAAATTCAAAATCAAGATACCCAATCCATCATTAAGATAACAGAGCATTGAGATTAAAAGCTTTTGATTAAAAAATCAAATCTTGGTTGGCCATTGCTTGCCACACCACTAATTTTGAGTTGTTAAAACTAAAACGATTCTTCTCACATTTCATGCAACATTCTCCCACTCATTCTCTCTTAACTAAGTTCATTCACAACTTCCAACAAACTCTAAACCAAATGACGAGGGATTAGGCAAAGAGAAGATTAAAAGAGAATAGAATAAGAATGAATTCCTACACATGAAGAAGTTTAGAATTAAAAAATTATTTAAAAAAAATCCTATTATTGTATTTCATTCTTTGATTCTTTAATTCTTTGTTTGTTAGTTATTTAATAGATTCTAGAGGGAATTTTGGAACTTTGGATTGTAGTAGGATTTTGTTTTATTAGGCCTAATAAGCCAAGAAGATAAAATACAAGGCCAACTAATATTTCGAAAATAATTAGGAAATTATACGATAATTATTAATTAGAAGGTTCTATTTGATTTGATTTGATGTAGTGAATTTTAAGGTTTGGGGTTATTAAAATAATTTCTAATTAGTTAGGAATTATGTTAAAGACAACCAAAATTAATAAAATCCCATAACCATTAGTAGAAGGAGAAAAATTAAAACAAAAATACGACAACAATGGAGGATTAATTTCAAATTGTGTGATGGATGAACAAGAATGGAGGAGGAAGGAGCGGGTTACTATGAAACCATACACCTCGTGATCCTCAAGGATGGTACGATCGACCAATTCATGGGAAAGGTACGTTAAAATTCTTCATATTTTCTTTTTAAATTTCAATTTGATTAAAATTTTCACTCGATAGAATAAACCGTTGAAAAATTTAGAAAAAATTAGAAAAGAAAATTAACATTGAAAAATTACAATTAGATTCAATTTAGGAAATAATCCAAAATTTAACCAATTACAATTAAATAAACCTTATTTGAAATTTGGATGAAAAATTGATAATTCCATCCAAAAAAATTAAACAAAGGAATCTTAGAATCTTAGGAGAATTTAGAATTTCAGATTAATTTAGAAATTATAATTTTTCGTCTAGACTAAGAGTAATTAATGAATGAAATTTAATTCAGTAGGCTTTTAAAACAAATTTCATTCATTAATAATTTTTTTGTTAGGAATTTAGTTTTTAGTGTCTTACCTTGTTGGGAAGGTAATTTCTGAGTTTTCATTTTAAAAAGAAAATATAAAATCCTAAAAATAAGAATTTTAGAATAGAAAGTTTGATTTACATTAGATTAGAAGATAATTAAAAAGAATTTCTAAAGAATCTTTCAAGAATCATTTAAATTAGGAATCAATTAGGAAATCTTTTAAAGATTCTAAAACCTCTTTTCATTTAAAAAATACTTTAATTTTAAATGAGAAAAGGTTGGATGAAGTTTGATCTTAATTTGGATGAAGTTCTTTGATTATTGGTCAAATTAGGATCAAACATAGAATTAGGTAACTAACATAATTAAAAACCTCAACCCTAAAAATTAGATTTATTTCAATTATTTTTATTATTTTTAATTTGTGGATGAAGGTTGTGATGTAGTTTCGGGATCAATATTCATCCATTCATTTCTTTTACTAGGAAAGTCAGAATTTAACTTACTTTATCATTTTAGAAAGGGAAAATTACATTCTACAAGTTAGGTTAGATTGATTTCAGTTTGAATTTATTTTTAATAAGTTATTTGATTTAGTTAATCATAGTTTTAAAACTTAGGATTTACATGATTTGAGTTCAATTTGGATATTTAAAAATAAAGTGTCTATTGCTTGGAAGGCGAGAATTGAACTTAAATTGAAAAAAACACCCTAAATAATTGACTAAACAAATTATAGAACCCGTGTGCATGTTTTAACTCAAAGGATGGAGTTTAAAACACTCATACTAAGCTAGTGGATTTTGGCCACCCAAACGCCACATGGGCCATAATACACCCATGAGCCACCTCTGTCCTCCATAAGTCTATCCACATCATCTACGTGGACTTCTAATCCATTAAAATCAACCAAAGAAAGGTAAAACAAGCTTTGCCTGTTGTTTTTACAACTTCAAACACATAAACTAAAATACTAAAACATCTTAAAGTATAGAAATTAAAGAACTAAATTTAAATGTTTGTCAAATAGAGGTAAAAAAAAGAGTTCAAGTGGAGTATGATCCCATTTGTTTCTTGAGACTCTAGAAAAAAAAACTCTAATTCAACAAACAATTATACATTTTCACATAACGAACACATATACAATGCAACAACGGCAACTGAATGGAACACCTATGAAGACTTTGGGTAGCTACAGCTCCCTCAAGCAACTTGGGGACCAAGCTACCTAACTCACAATCAACAACAACATACTCACAATGTCTCAACTATACATGCAAAGACCCATCTATGCCTATATTTTGGGAGTTTGCTTTCCTCTCTCAAATTTCTACTGTGTTGCTAAGTTATCTTTGTATTTGGAAAGTAGGAGGCTTTTAGTTATAGAATTGTGAAGAAATGTCCTTCATAGCATTAGTCACTTGGAGGTTGTATTCAAATATGTTGGTTCTTACTTTCATGTTGTTGTCAAGAATATGATCAACGCTTTTTTGAATTCAATAGAGAGATGGCAGTTCTTGATGTTAGCAATTGAGTACTACAAATTTTTAGAATTGTTCAAAATCTCTAGAAGTAGTGGAAGTGGAATTAGATTTTGATATAGTTGCCAATGCCATTTTTATGTTCGCCTTCGATTCTATAGACAGATGGTGGTTTTGATGTCATGTATTGAATACATCAGATTTTTAGAGTTCTTTGGAATATTTGTAAGTAGTGGAGGTAGATTTACAATTTATGTAGTCATTTATTAATTGAGACTTGAATAATTTTTTAAAATAAAGGTGTTCATTGAAGATATGTCCATTTTTGTCAAGCATTCTTCATTTGTTTTCCCCTTTCATGCCTTAGAAATATCATGCCTAGGCCAACCTACTATCTTGTGAGTATGAACTTAGATGTGGCGGTTATATTGTCTATGTCATCTAACTTTCGTTGTCCCAACTACCTAAATCGCATTTTTCATTTGTAACAATGAGTGCATTTAGTTTTAGTATAGTATGTCAGATGGAACCCAAAAAAGGTTCCAAGCATGACATGTTGGGAGACCTTGCCCTATGAACTTCCCTCATAATTGTAGGCCCCTTTTGGAAATTTTGAATGCAGTATAAATGTCCCTACCCATGCTGCCCCAGTTGAGAAGCAAACAACATATTGCATCATAATTTTCCACTGATAGACTCAACTTCATTGAAATTTTGTGCACATGAAAGATACTCCTCATTCATACCTTGGGAAAAAATTTGGGCCTCAAAAAGTCAAATCTCCACTCACACGTACTTGCCCAAAATCACTATGTTGCCAAAATCAATAGGCTAGTCCTTTAGGGGTTAAATAACTCAAATTCTGCTTGGAAATAAGGTAGAAACCTAGTAATTCTACAAATTATAGGTATTTAGTAGAAATTGCCAAAATTGCCCCAAATTTGCCTTGCATGTGACAAATCATGGTGAAATTGGTCTGAGATAACCTAGCTAAGAATCCTTAGTCGGTTCCTGGAGAGAGATTTCAATTTCCCATTTCATTTTGCAAAATAGTAGAAATCCTAATTATTAGCCCACAAGTGAAGAAAACTCAAGATGGATTAGTAGAGGAAATTTATGATCCAAGTACAGTGTACTGAGGTGGAAGTCATGCTAGAAGTCTAATGGCAAAATCGGTTTGCCAAGATTCCCCTCTATGTGAAAGATTTTATACTCATAGAAAATTAAAGGAGACAACAAGGTTTAATTTTCCTTCTCTACATGTGTACACTAAGAATATTAGCTTGTACATCTTCTATAAGATTACATGAGAGGTTCCAACCAAAGTTCAAGAATTTTTTGACAATCAAAAGATCCTCTTCTAGATGTTGAACCACCAAAATTCATAATGGAAAATTCATGGAAATTATCTTGATTATAGGAAAATCTCACTGAAAATTAGGCTATCTTATTTTATACTAATAATGCGCTACAAAATTTTTCAAGACATTCCAATAGCCAGGAGTACCTGAACCAGCAAGATTTCACGATTATCGACAAATTTAAAGATTACAACGACGTTGACCCTCGTTTCGGGAGTGTACAAAATTGGAACGGGGACTAAGTTAAGTCTTTTTTTACTCCCTCGTGCCTTCTAAAGAGACTAGACTACACTGTAAGAAAATGATGTTTTTTTTAATGTCACAAAAAACATGCCTTGGCATTCAATTTGACATGAAAATGATCTAGGTAGATGTCCCTTAAAATCCGTTATAATAGACAGGCAAAAAACATCCCAAAATCAAGGAAAACACGTCCAATTTTAGCTTGTTTTCTAATGTCACAAACAATAAGGTCTTCTAAGGTCTCTACAATGCAGCACATGGATGCCATGTAAGCACCACATAGGCAAAAAGATCCACATGGGATTTTTCTCATCCAACCCGTTGATGACGTGGCTCTTGACATGGCATTTGACATAGTGGCGGAAAAAGTGAAGTGGAACCAATTATGATGACGTGGCATGCATAGTCAGTACACTTTTATGTCATTTGAAAATTTTAATTCTGTTTTTTGAGATGTCAAATTAAATATCTAGGCGTTTTTTGAGACATCAATTGGTGCATACCATATCCACAAGGCCAAATCAACAAAAATAATTATTTAAAAGAAATTAAACATAAAATTAAAAAAATTGTTGAATTCAACAAGAATTGAAGAAAACTTACCATCTACGATCAAGAAAATTTTTGATGGCAAAATGAAGGAATTCCTTCATTAAAAGTTAGTGAAAATGAAGATAACAAAGATCATATTTATATTCATTGTCTGTCCATGGTGAGACAAAAGATATGGGATAATTAGAATATGGGAACTTGACCATTGTACATCTCAATACTATTCTAGACATGTAAACGTTGTTTTAGACATCTGGATGTCATTTCAGACATTTTACATTGAACACAATTCTTGTTTTATAAATCCCATATTGTTTGTTTCACTTCTAACCACCCACTTGTATAATGACCATCTTTCTTTCATCCATGGTGTACATCCATCCATTTCCTTTTTTTGGCAGGGTATGCCATGTGGTTGCCCTTCCTTAAATTTTTCACATATGGTCAACTTTTTACCATAGACCATAGTAATTTTTACTAACTTACCCATAGTCAAAATAGGTCTACTTGCTAACATGGCAATATATGTTTTTTTGGATGTCATAAAAAACCATCAACATGTATTTTCTAACATCATTAAAAACATATCCATCTACAATAACATATGCTCGTTTTCCAACTTAGCCGCACACGTTTCCCACAACATCACATCAAATTCGCACTCCCATACCCATTGACCGTCTAAGGTAGTGACATCTCAAAAAACAAGATACGCTTTTTGAAAACAACATAAAAAATGCGGTTTTTTTTATAGTGCTAATAACCTTTTCTAAAAAATCAAACTCCAAAAGTTTAGTTTTTAACCATTTACGTGTTAAGTTAACGCTGGATTTTGATGAGTTTTTGGTAATGGAAAATGAGTGAAGGATTCACATACACTAAAATGGCCTTCTGAAGCCAATGGCGCAATCTATTTGTGATTTGGAAGCTTTCTCCGAAAGTTAAAGTTTTGATTCAATGTAGAAAGTCAAAATTGACAAATTAGGATGAAAATCCTAAGTAATAAATTTACTAAGTAGAAATGAAAGGAGATGGGTGCTCTTGAAAACATATAAAAGTTCACTCATTTTCCTCTCACAACACCCCTTGATACCCCTTGTAGCCATTATTTTGGCATCCTAACAAGTTGGTCCAATTCGTTGTAGTTTTTGGCCATTTTTGAGCCAAAGTTACAAACATGTGTTTTTGGAGCATTTCAAGCTCGACTGGTTGATGTTTTTTTACAAATTTTGAAGGACTTGGGGGCCATTCAAACCTTACTAATTTTTTTCGTGCTTTGTTTGAATTGGTTGCTCTAACCTTTGAGTTTTGTTGAGTTTTTAATTCACATGAATATTGTCATACTAATCCTAGAGCCTATCCCCCACTAAACCTTGGCAATGCCACTTTGGACGGCCTCTACTGCAATTTCTTGTTGAAGTTATTGTTGTTTTGTTTACTAACTTGTTTATGTGTTGGTATTGTACTAATATATGTTTGTACTAACCAACTTGTACTAATTTATGTGTGTTCACTAAAGTGTGTGTTAAACTAACTTCCCTACCCTTGTTTCATCCGCAGTAGAAGTTTCCTTGGTTCCATCTAGATGATGAAGCTTTGGCTTTGTGTCATAGAAATTGTTATAATATTTGTGTGATTTTTGAAATCATGTCGGAGTTTTGAGTACTAGAAATTCGGGCAAAATTCTACTTAATGGCAAAGCCTTGACTGAGAATGTCTTAGAGAAAATCCCATAAAAAATAGTGTGTTTGGTTGATGGTGGAATCCTCTTCAATGTCACCAAGTTTAGTTTCTACACCATAGTTTTAGAGTTTCAATTTAGCTTCCAAAAGTATTAGTGCTAAAATACCCAAGTAGAATAGATATAGCATCCAAAAGAAAATCAAAGATCCAAGGTAGTACTTTCAAATAGTGTTTAACCCCTAAACACCCAAACTACGTTTTTTGGCAACATTGCGATTTTGGACAGCTCACTACAAATGGAATTCTTCCTTTGTTTCTTTCTAATTTTCACACAACATGTGCCCGAGGAATATCTTGAAGGCCCAACAATTTTCATAACTTTTGACTTTATGGTTAAAAAGTTATGGCATGATATGTAATTTTCATTGATCTTCGGGCAGCCCAAAAAATTCTTGAAGAAACACTTTTTTAAGAAATAAAAACTTGAAATTGGTTTTTTTAAGAAATAAAAACTAGATTTATATGTACATGGAAAGCTTTGAATCATTAATTTTTTATTTATAAGATGAAAGTTGTGAGGAGTTTTAGTTTGCGAGCAGTTTAGGATTCTCTGCTCTAAAATAAACTTTGAAGTCCTTTGTTTAATCAATTTTCAATATTTTATGAAAAAAATAAAATCATAGGATGTAGATTGTTTATTAAAACATGACAACCATTGTTATTGGAATTTTTCAATTCCGTAACAAAATTCTTCACTATTTAGTATTTTGAATCATTCTCTACTTCTTTGTACTTACTTTTTTTTCCCTATATGTTGTACAATTTCAAATGATCTGAATTTTTTCAAGCATGTACCCAACTTGCCTTGAAGAATGAACCCAAAGAGTAACCACCACTAGGGAATTTTTTTCATACAAATGTGTCCTTGTGGAGTGCAACTGTCCATTTTTTCACAGGGCCAAATAAAGGATTTCTACTAATTCAAATGCTAATATCTTACAATCTACTCGGTGCAAATTTTTGAAATTTTTTCCACATCTTCTCAAATAAGTTTAGTACAAGATCTTATCGTTATGTGTGTCCAAAAATGTTTTTTTCCTAAAATTTGGTACTTGTTCTAGAAATGACAGTTTTAGAGCATTTTTGATGAAAACATAATCGAAAACATTTAGGGGTTAAAAATTATTGCCTAGCTTTCCGAATTGCAAAATTGTCATGTAAAGATCTTGTTGGAATTTGTTTGAAGGGGGCCCCAAGGCCCTAGTTTGGAGCCTTGAAGCCTAATTAAAGCCCTAAAGCTTCGAGACTCAAGAAGAGACCCAAAGCTAGGTAGGAGCCCTAAAGCCCTTAGCAAGACCTCAAGCTCTAGCTAGAGCCTCTAAGGCCCTTGCAGCAACCAGCTCACTAGCTAGGCCCAAACACCATACTCCGTTGAAGTAGGGTTCTAGGGTTTTTTCAAGATTTTGCTTTGGTTTTTCTTCTTCAGTGGAATCAAGTTATAATAAAGTCTTATAGGAACTAATCAATAAAAATTAAGAAGAGAGGAAGAGAGAAAGTAGAGTAGGAGAATAGAAGCTACATTTTAGTAGTATAGTATTAAAACAAAGAAATGAGAAGGGGTAATCTCCACTCTCTATAGTCAAGAACTATTGCAAAATACAAAGTAGAGAATAACCAAATATTAAGAGAAAGTAGAAGGGAAGAAATCTAGAGGAAGAATGGTGATGCAAGTATAGAATAAGAGACATTGGGAAGAACTTGATGCATAAATTTTAGTAATTGATAAGGATTAGGTGGGACTCCAAAGAGTCCAATTTAGACCATTAGAAGAAAGATTTAACAATAATTGATTTGATAGGAGAGAGAATGTTCAAAAGTCCATTATTTTCTTGAAGGTTGAATCAATTATTGTATTCTATTCAAATTCAACTTTTGAAATACAATAATTGTAGTAAAATAGTAGTAAAAAAGAAGAAAAGGAAAGGAAAAGAAGGGAAGTAGTAAGAGGTTCAAACTTCCCAAACTTACATTAATTTCACAACTTCAAGCGGTGAACAAAAACACAAAAAGAAACCAAACATGGCAAACAAAGAGGAGTTTGAAGGTGTATTTGACCACCTCATAGATGAGGCCGAATTTGAGGTAAGTTGCTAATTACTCTATCTATTTTCTAATTTTCTTGATTAGCCATTTAAACTCTCAACCAAACTAGAAGTCAAAGTTAGAGTGTTGGCATTAGGTTTTTCCAAAGTTTCTATTTAAAATCTCTTAGAGTAGGTCCAAAGGTCCCCAGAAACATAAATACTTAGAAATGGAGTCAAAATAAATAAGATACAAACAAATAAAATTTAGGATAAAAAATGGATGAAACTTAGGTAAACTTATTAACATAAAAAAAATTAGTAAGATAGGAAGGAGTAAAAATCTAGAAATTAAAATTAAAAATAAAAGTTAGTTTTGAATTGTAGGCCAAAAGGAAATTGTGGATGAAGTTTGAGGAACCGATTAGCAATCAAACTTCATCCAAGCATAACTTCCATTAGAAAAATCCAAATCTTAAGTGTCATAGTGTTTCGGAAAGCTAGTGTTAGCTTCTAACAAACCAAAATGATCCAAAGTCTAAGAATAATAAGTTGTTAGGAGTAGTACAAAGACTTAGGAACTAAGAAACCTCAACAAGGAACTTGGAAGGTGAGTCAAAGTAAGAAGATAAGGACATAACTCTTAAATATAGTTGAAAAGATTCCAAGCATACTTTAACCTTTAAAAAACACCTAAACCTCCATGAAAATTAGAAGAATAAAGTTTTAGCAAGGAATTGGATGGAAAGTCAAATGAATCAATCCACCAAGCCCAAACTTGAGGTTTATGAAGTAATCAACACCTTAAGAAAATCAAAATAGGAAACTAGTATTAAAACATGGATGAAGTTTTAATAGCCCTTCAAAAGGCTAAACTTCATCCATTCATAACGTTTAGTAGGGAAGTCGGATTAGGTCTAGTCTTGTGTTTTTGGAAATTACATGAATTATCTACAACTTGGAGTGGTTAAATTTAGATTGTACTTAATTGCACTAGGAACCACAATAACCTATTGATTACGTTCTTTAATGTCAATTCTTGCATTTAATTTGAACTTCCTTCACTCTTTTTGTATGTTTTTGCATACTTAGACACTCTAAAAAGATCCATTGCTTAGAAGATACAATGGACTACGCCTAAGCACCCAATTAGTATAAAAATCACAATCAAAACAAGAACCTAGTTGTGTTCTTGAATTTATCCAAGGTGGAAAATAAGCGCTCACATTGGTCCTTATCCCCATATTCCTTTTAGTGAAACTACTTATTCAATAATTTGATGCCCAAAAATATCACTTAAGAACTCATTGTAAATCCTCTCATCTCCATTGCAATCACTATCTACATTTGTTCCTTTGTTTTTGATGTTGGAGTACACTTCATTGTCATTTGTTGAATCATACTAGTCATCTTCAAAATTTGCATCCATATCCTCGTCTTCACTACTTGTTGATTCCATTAAGGACATTGGAACAAATTATTTGTATTACACTTATAGACTATAACTAGTTATATGATGTATTTCAAGTTTATTCACCTCCAATAATAAATTGAGAAAACGAACATTTGGGACATTTACTTCACCACACAAATTAAATAGTATCAAGATTTTGTGAAACTACTCATTTTTCCTTCAATTTGCATGCCTTCTAAATGACAAATTTTGTTTGCAAATCAAACAAAAATTAAGCCTAATAGCACATCATTGAAGCCTAGCTTGACAAGCTCATTAATAAGTTATTGTCATTTTCTTCTTAACTACATTTGAACAAGCATCCATTTTACGCGAATATTTGCCCAATTCAAGTTCTTTTATTCGGTTATCCAACAAATAATTTTTGTAGAGGAGAGCATTAAAATTCAATACACAAATACTAGAATGGTCTCTTTCATAGGTGTATGATATGGATAAAACACGTAGAATGTGTTGTCTCACCTTACTTCTTCTGAAACCAACTTTTTTTGAAGTATTAAACAAGCATTTGAGATTAAAGTTGTTATTTTATTGTATTGTGCTAATTCCCACAAACTACATAATCCCTCCATCTTGCACTAAGTGTCTTGCTTAGACCTCATGTTTTTTCAAGGTTGTTTTGAAGAGGTTGTATGGAGGCTTTTCTCTATCAAATTTTATTTAGGTTAATTGCAATGAACACTTGCAATGTTTTTTCATTGATTCTAATAATATGAAATTTGGAGCTTTTGAATTTATGTTTTTTATAGCATGATCAATGAAACTAATGTGAAACATTTTCAATAAAACAATGGACAATTATTTCAAGACAAAGGGAGTACTTGTAGTGTCATTAGCTTTATAAGTAATATTAATTCTATACTATCATTATAGGATGACCCAATGTAGGCAAGTACCTCTAGTGCGTGATGCAAGAAATTGATGATTTCATCAAGAAATTTTGATGCACTACAAAAGACTCAAATAGGAGGAATCAAATTTAATTTACATCACTACCCTAATTCTATCACTATAAAGTCTTAGAATATGTATAACAATTCAATGTTTATGAGGCTTTACATGGAAACATGAGATCTTCACAATGATCTACACTTTGTAAGTCTAAAAGAGGTCTCACAAAGTGTAGATGTTTGACTCATAAAGTGGTCATTCATTGAAACATGAGTTCTTCATTGTAAGCTATTCATTGTATTGATTATAAGTTACAAAATAAACCTTGAATCCCTATAACTTTTACATACCATATCCAAACAACACGTACTCAGGTGTGTTGGAAATCCCCCTTCATTCACTAACAAAAATCTAGGAACAATAGCACCTTTAGCCCCCCTAAGAAAGCTTGATTGAAGGAGAGTGTAGGTATGAAACTTTTTAGGCAACATAAATTATGGTATGAAAGGAATCTAAACATCAAATTTTTATTTTTTTAAATAATATTTCCTTCCTAGACTTCTGTGAATTGATTTAAAACCTTATACAAAAATCACCATAATTTGAGTAATTAGGCTAGTCACAAAATTGAAGACTAGACAAAAGTTGTTTTTTCAATATAATTGGATTTACTTCATCTATGACATATAGTTCTCACAATAAGATCTTGAAACATTCATAATCCATCCCATAGATGTCATCTCTCTAAGAGCTTCCTATGAGCCCCTAATTTGTCACCAAGGGTCCACTCTTTTTTTTTTTTTCATATTTTGTTATTTTAAATGTCATTTTATATACAAAAAGCCCCCTAAAGAGTGAAGAACCAAAATAGGTGTGTCACATACCAATATTGTATTTAGTCTAATTTTAGAATATTATAGCTAGAATGGTCCAACCACCAATTGTAAATAGGTTAGAACCCAACTAATCGTGGCAAATTGGTCAATTGCAAGTGATAGATGTATCAGGCTCAAAACCTCACATGGAGAGGACATCTCTAGGCTAGAATTGGTTGAGGGAACCCTAGTAAGGCATAGGAGTTAGTTCTCGGAGATAGGTTCTAGTTTCCCCATTTCATCGACGAAATAGTAGAATCCCAATTGTTGGCTTGCAAATAATAAAAATAATGAGGCAAGACCATGGAAGAATCTCAAGTCCAAGGAGGGTGACTTGGGGTTAAAACCATACCCGGGAATCAATGACGAAGTCGGTTTGCCAAGATTTCCCATGGTGTGGAGATTCCTTAGCCACTGATAATTAAATGAGGGGGTGGATTTTGTCCCCCCTAGGCCGATGTGTAGAGTAAAAATATGAGCCTACACATGTGTCGTGGGATCTTGTGGGAGGCTCCATGAAAAGTTTTGGAAGTTTCTAGTAGTCAGAAGATGTCTTTCCAGACAATCAACTGCCCAAACCTATGATGGGAAATTTCTAGAAATTTCCCAAGTGGCAGTAAATTCCCACTAAAAATTAGTATAGCTTCTTTTATGTTAATAAGCTACCTTGACAAGTTTCAAAACATTCCGATAGGCAGAAGTACCCGAACCTACAAAATTCCTCGACAATTAATGGAATTTGAAGTCCACGGCACGGGAGTTCATGGCAGAGGAGGGGGAGCTTTCGGTGGGCACGATCAACGACTCAAGTTCAGAGGTATGAGTTAAACTCTTCCAAACTTTTCCTAGGTCCCTAAGCAGTGATTAACAACTTTGGCCGAGGCCTAACCCTAGGTCAGACCCTTAGGGCTATAGGTCAGGTCATTTCCTATGACATAAACTTAAAGAGGAAGGCCATAGCTTTCCAAAACCCTAAGGCACGCCCAAATTGGACCAAAAATGTGGAAGTTATCACCAGATGAAGATTAGGGTTGAATTGGATGAAGAAAAGCTAAACTTTGGATTTGACATAGAATTAAGTAGATTAGGAGGAGGCTACCAATTAGGGTCCAGGGCCGAAGAGAAAAGCTAATTCCGAATTCTAGGTTAGGAGAAATTAATGGATGAAGTTTAGGTAAAGCTTGGATGATAATTTTGTGGTAACCTTCGATCAAGGCCCAACTCCAGATCTAGGTAGGAGAAATTCTTTTGACCCATCCCTAAAAATTTCGGATCTTTCTGAATTAGGGAGCTAGGTGTAATCGATGGATGAAGTTTGAGGAACCGAGTAGCGGTCAAACTTCATCCACCCATAACTTTGGCTAGGAAGGTCAGATAGGGTCAAGTTTTATGTTTTTAGAAATGGCAAAAGATGAAATAGATGTTTCTTAGGTTAGTTCTGCCTTGGAGTAGATTCCATCTAGATCATACAGTAGGTCATCCGTTTAGTCAACCAAGACATTGGAAGTAGATTAAGTGAATCTTGCAAATTTGGGGTCACTTAGGCACTTAATAAAAAGATTCATTGCTTGAAAGGCACAATGGGCCATGCTTAGACACCCAAAGGTAGGAGTCACTTAGCCAAAACCCAGAACCTGGTTGTATTTGCGAATTACCAAGGGTAGGTAATTTGGCACTCACACTTCCTCAATGAGATTACTATATTGACAGGCAACAAATGAAATGGACAAGCGGATTCCATTCAACAAATTAATTTGAGGTCCCAATGTAATTGGTGACAAATCTTAGAAGTTCTCAAGGTTGTCATATTCTCCTAGAGCATGTTACAAATCTCATATTACTTGACAAAAATTATATTGTAAAAGGTTATTTTAAGTTTGACTTTGTGGTGATCGGCAATTGGGTCCAAAAGGGAATGTAAAAGGGCCATGATTCATAGAAATGTAGACGTCATTGTCTTTGCAATAGCATGAGGCCCATTCATTAGAGGAGATTTGTATTCTTGCCCACTCAATAGAGATTCTCGTAGTCACAACCCATTTGTAGTCTACTAAAGCATTGTTAAAGCATGCCCTGTAGTCCTTTAAATTTTGGCTATCCAAACTAATTACCATTTGAGTCATGTCTGAGAACCCTTGCAATGCATCTCAAGGCCGAGACATTTCATTCCACAAAAATGAAATAAATGAAGGCAAAAAGACTAATTATTTAGTAAAAGAGTTTTTGCCAAAACTTGTTGAACCTTCAAGTTGGCGCTCTAGGCAACCACTTGAACCATAGGAGATGCTCTCAGAGTTCAAGGAATAAAATATATTGGCTATAGAACAATATATTAAATGGTCCCTTTCATTCTTGATTCCCTAACTAAGCTTGCGTCTACTATTGTTGTACTTGCAAAGTTGAATCCTTATTTTGAGAGAGAATGACATCTACATTTTGGCAAAATAATTGTGATATAATGTTCATAGATACAAAATTAGGCACAATGTGAGGGTCAAAAAACAAAATCTAATTAAAGTATAGAAGGATATATTTTACAAAGTTTGGTCATTTGATAGTTTACATTGAACTCTTTATAGATCATATTTTTGTTACTTAATGAGGTCTTTATTAGTACGAAAGATGTGAATATAAATATTTCCTACATATCTCTACAACAAAATTTTAAAAATTCATCACCCATTTTTTCAATCAATTATCATATGAAATTGTGAATGTTAATTGAAACAATTCACCAAAAGTAGATTTTTTTTTAAAACTAAAAATAGGTATGCTTGATTGTGATTGCGTACAAATTGAATTTTAATTTTTCAAGACAAAAATGCCAACCATATTTAATATTATACAAAATTCTTTCAAATGGTACAATAGGCAATTTGTAAAACTATTACAACAAAAATAAAAAATTATATTCAATATTACACAAAATTCTTCAAATGACACAATAGGCAACTTGTAAGACTATTACAACAAAAAATGTCAATTATATTCAATATTTTGCAAAATTCTTCAAATGGCACAATGGGTAGTTTGTAAAACTATTAGGACAAAAAATGCCAATTATATTCAATATTATTCCCTAAATGACATGGTAGACATTTTTTGGAGGGTTGCTATTATGTAAGCATAGGAATGTGAGCCTATGAGCCTATAATACTATACATATATGTTATAGGTGTAAATACCATAGAAATCATCTATGATTATAGGGTATATAAGTTACAAATACCCATTTTATTGGTGTTTATGATACATACACCTTCTGTAATGTGTGGTATTTATATTATAGGTACCTATAATGTAGGCTCAATACTCACAAACTCACATTCTTGAGCTCACATTCTTGAGCTCACATTCTTGAGCTCACATACTAATACTGTTGCCTTTTTTGTCTAATGAATGTCAAGGAATTCTTCTCTATAGGAGAGAATTACAACTATTCATCCTTGAAATTAGGGGTGGAAAGGGGAGATCTTCTCCCATAGTTTGACTCCCAATGAGTATTTTTTACTTTTATAAAGTAGATGATGTCACATGGTTCCAAAATGGCTGATTTCCACAGTCACCAACCTGACATTCAAGGATTATGCAAAATTCTTTGAATGGCACAATAGGCAGTTTGTAAGATTATTATACCCAAGCATACCATCATACCAAGTTTACTTAGAGCTTGGGCATTCTGAAGCCACTCAGTGACAAGGACGCAAAGATACACTCAACCCTCTCTAATGACACCGCCTGGGGATAAATGGTCTTCTACATGCCCAACTTGATATGTGGTAGTTGTCGAATCAGATGTTTTCATATGACAGATTCGAAGAACATAGAGGAAATCACAGATTGTCATTATAGAGATTTGAGTGAAATACTTGAATATCGGAAGCTGGAAGAAAAATAAATGAGAAGGAAATAATTAAAATTTGATCCCATTGGGCTCACCTGTAAAAATGAGCAAACAAGAACCCAAAAGCTATTGTATCTCACATGAGTGAAACTGAACTCTTCAGAATATTGTAATGGACTTTGTTGTTATTCCATATGAAAGCATAAGCTCACGACGCAAAGAAGAAATTCCAATATCGACGTGCATGCAAAGATAACTAATAATTACAAATGGCTTCGTTCAGGGGTCTAAAGTGGGATCCCACCCGCAGTACCATCCTTCGTCCAAGCCATCCAGTTTCGCCATGTGTGCCTCTGAGATATTGAAGTCAAAAACCTGACACCAAACCATATCCACGTAACATTCTTGAGGAAATTCTCGGAAATCGAACCTAGATTCTTTTCGTGCACAACCTTGAGCTCATCTCAGGTGAGGAGGTACCGAACTCTACAAGAAGATAGGCATTGGCCACACACTGGGCACGATGCATGCTCCCTACAGTGAATGTCAGACTTTCGAGTCTTTTCTTTAGTTGCCATTGAGAATGAGTTCTCACAACAGCCAAAGAAAGTTGTCACTGGCGACAAACATTTCACAAAGGTTGCGTGAAACGTAAAAACATGACAGGACAGCTCCAAATCTCAAATTCCAAGACAGAAGTCACAGAAATACAGCGCAATCGTACTACTAATGTGAAAAAATGTATCAGAATATTGTACATCGACCTACAATCTAAAGAGACTCAAAAAGACCTGCTCCCATCACCTGAAAAAATGCTCATAAAACACCAAACACAGTCTTATTGAGGATACGAAAACTCCTAAGAGATCACCTGCAAGTGAAGAATTTCAGAAAGATTTAACGTACCTGTGAGTTCTCCAGTATACGGGCAGGGGTAACTGACTTTGGGAGCACCACAAAATTCTTTTGCAAACACCACCGGATAAGAATCTGAGCAGGGGATTTGTTGTACCCCTTAGCAATCTGGTTCCATCATCCAAATTAGAACAAAAAAATCAATAATCTGTAATGTAGTCTGAAGCTGCACAATCATTGAATCCTTCAAATTGTGAGCAAAACTTCTCAAAAGTTTTCACGTGATGTCTTCATTTCTTTTCACACCGACAGTTCACGAGGGTAAAAACATAAAAAGGAAAAACAGAAGTACCTGTACAAGAGTTCGATCCTTCAGTCGACGACCTTGAGTTAAAGGTGAATATGCTTCTACCACAATGCCCTCCCTCTCACAGAACTTCACCAATTCCTCATGAGTTCCAAACGGGTGCAATTGGATCTGCTCAAGTCACAGCAATAACTATCTTCTGAATCGATAAATATTAACTTTTTCAGTAACCAACAAATGCATGAAACAACGTTTTCAGTAAAAATTTCATTGTTTCAGGAACTTTTAGACCACACCATAAAGAGATCTTTCCATGATCAATTGGGAGGAATCCTTCTGGTCAAAGTGATCATACATAAAGAGGCCTCCGTATGGTGAATTTGATCACAGAGAGACCTCATGAATCATAGTAAAGATTCTCTTCGAGGTTTTGTCTAAAAGTTCCTGAAACGATATAATTTTACTGAGAATCCTGCTTTGAAAGAACAGCATTCAAGTGTTGTAAAATATCACCCTTGAAAAAGAGCGAGAAACAAAAAAAAGTCTTGAATCGATGTTCAATTAGACATTTATAACAAATGGAAATTCTTCAATACCAATATCGCAACGCACTACCTGGTTCACAGAGGGACGAATTTTACAGTTCGCAAAAAGCTCCTTCAAGTGATGCACTCCATAGTTGCTGACACCGATGGCCTTGGCTTTCCCGCTTCTGAGAATCTCTTCCATGGCCTTCCATGTGTCCAGGCGCCTTTGAGAGGGTATGGGCGAATGAATCAAGTACAAGTCCACTACAAAGACACCAACACCAAACACATCAACTATGAACCCCTACTTCCTACAAACAGATGCTATCTTGGTTTAATTCCTCTTTACCAAGGATTCGTGGTTTGAAATGGCCAATTCGATTGATCCAATTCAGATAGGGCCATTTTTAGCACCAGAATCAGTGACAAACACACATGATTTGGAAAATACATAAATAAATAAATAAAATTGGACAAAAGAAAGTCCCCATAAGACCGAATCAAAACGCTCAAAACTGCATAACACAATATGAGATCCATGAGGGGTTTAAACACCTAAAGATCATATCTCCCTACTGTTCACAGTTCAATATTTTAGCTATGTTCACAGTACCAGAAAAGCTTGACACGGCAGACACTTTAGAATGAATGACTGAATTAAATAAAAAAGTGCAGACAATTGACATGGCATTCAATCTCAATCTCAAGATACTCTGCCAAAACAATCTCAATTAGATTCTTTCACAACACCGTTAAAGCAACTTCTCAAAACTGCAATAACTTACCTCAAACAGCAACCACGCACTAAAACCCTAAATCTCAAACGAAATCCAATTCCAGAGCGTCAGTCCTCCGCTCCAACCCTCATAGTCTTAACCCTCATTCCGAGCACAACTCTCTTACGAAAACGACTACACAAGTTCTCCTCCAGTGCAATTTCGAAACAGAAAAGTCCAAAGACGAGTACCATAACCAAGCCCAAGCTCATTCAAGCTCCGCTCAAACGCCCGCAGCGTATTCTGGTACCCCTGATCCGAATTCCACACTTTCGTGGTAACAAAGATCTGCTCTCTCGGCACTCCACTCTCACGCACAGCTTTCCCTGCACCACAAAAACTTGGTTCCCTATCTCAGTAATCCCCAAAACAGAGTAACAAATTGAGAAACCAGCTAATGAAATCAGCAAATTCGCAATAGCCCACAATAGGGAAACAGATCACGGACCCACAGCTTGCTCGTTGCGATAGAGCATAGCAGAGTCGATGTGTCGGTACCCCAGTTGGAGAGCGTATGCGGTAGCTTGCAGTGCATCCTTGGGCGGTACTTGGTACACGCCTAAGCCTAGTTTGGGGATGGTGACGGGGGGGCCGTCGTAGCCCTTGTGCACCAAATCCACGCTCATTGAACCGCCTGCGAGCGCCACCTTCTCAGCCATTCTGTGTGAAGGGAAGTCTCTCTCTCTCTCTTGTGAATTGCGGATTGCAGGATTCGGCTTTGAAATTGTGAAGGTTCAGGTTAGAAATTTTGTTGATTTGGAAGGGATTGGAGTGAGCGTAAATTTGGTTGGGGTGCAAAGGAGATTGAAAGTGAGTCTTGGGTGTCGGTCGGGAGGATCTTCACGAGTAGGGTGCATGCGGGAGTGGGTTGGGGACTTGGGGTTGTAGCACAAGTGGCAGAAGATTTGAGAGCCACAGACTCTCAGAGAATGGCAGATCTCCGCTTGGCATTTGGTTCCCTACGTTTGCTTCCTGGTTTGCTTCCTCGATAGGTTGCTGATTTTTTTTATCGTATTTGCTTCCTTGTTTGTCTCTTCACATGTGCTTTTTAACCCCAAAGTGACATTGGATTTTTTTCTCATAAGATGTACTCCTGTAGGTGTTCGTTTTTGAAATTTTTTATGTTCAAATGTGTTGCTTTTCAAATGCATCCAACCGTAGAAAGGGGAAGTGCAATAGTACTTGGATAGTGTGAAAATTTTTGAACCGTTGATTCTTTTATTTGATATGTTTTTTTACATGGAAAATGGTATAAACAATGAAGAAATGGCTTGTTGAAATGGGGTTCTTTTCTCATCAGTGGCCTCTTACAACATCCAAACTTTAAAATTAGCATTGCACCTCCACTAACAAATTGTAGCTCCTTACATAAACTGACATGTCGACTTGAAAAAATGACAAAAGTTGTAACAGCGTGTTGTATTTGACATACTTCACAGAGGTACCTCAGACAATTGAATTGGAGAATCTTTTCTTTTTAAATTTCGCCAAAATGAGTGCAACGTGATGTAGTAAGATCCGACTGGTTAAAAATGATTCAAGTATGCCATGGAAGAGCATGGAAAAAATTGCAGGATCTTTCACCATCTAGATTTTTTGTGAGCTAAGCTCGAATGTTGGGTGATCAATGCATTCTGCAAACCCGGTGAATAAGTGGGCGGATTGCGGAGCATCTTGATGAGTGGATAGAGCTGTGCAGTTGGAAAAGTGCTAGGAGACCTTGAAGATCTTCAATTACTGGTCGACGTCTAGTGCCAGGAGCATTTACCTATTAATCTGCCGATTCCAACCATCTGGAACCTATCATTGTATTTGGTGATGTCATCCCCAACCCCTCATTTCACTACTAAACTGAGGCACTTCTAGAAGGTCCAAAATTGCATATTAGCATAGAAATCACAGTATTTATCCAAATTTCTTGTATTTTATTTCATTGGATAGATCTTCAGGAACCCTACAGAACTTATTTGAGGTGTTATCCCATCCAAACATGCCTAATGATTGTTATTGGGGGTAGAAAATCGTCGAGGACACTTTCTGTCCTCAATGACATTTTTGGGTTAAGGGTGGAGGTCCATAAACTAATTGGGTTCTCAATGCAATCCTATCTAGAAATGAATGATATGTTCCTTGAAATATCATAGATGAGGTAAGTAGTCTTAAAAGGGAAGGTTTATGGACCTCCTATCTTGTCTATTTCTTCACTTTTGTTTTCTTGTTAACTTCTTTTATATTTGCTTCCCCCTTTGGTTATTTTTTTGCTTACTTTTTTGCTTCTTCAAATTTCCTTGTAGTCTAATTCTTCATATTGTCTTCCTCATGTTTATTTCCTCATTGGCTTCCTTGTTGGCTTCCTCATATAATATACTTTCTCACATGTGCTTTCTTGTTGATTTCCTCACATAAACTCCTCATGTTCTTTTCCTTGTTTTCTTCTTCCCGTTTGCTTATTTGTCCCATTTATTTGTTCCCTTGTTTACTACCTCTAAATAAATGAGGTTCATTTTTCTTGAAAAAATGAAAAAATGAATTTCCTCAAAACAATGTATTGTGACTTCTAAAAGCTTTTGTACACTAGAAAAATTGTCAGAAGTATTTGAGAATTAGAATTTTCCATAAAGTTTGGATATTTTGTAGTACAAGGAGTAAAGTGAGTTACAAATTTTTATTTATTTTTACTCATATAAATTTAATCAAAATTTGTATTTGAATCATATTTTCATTTTCTTTTCAAAAACAAAATTCACAAGATTCTTTAACTTAGTAAGGAGATTGGCGATTCTATTTGAGATCATCTAGTAAAATTTTCATGAATTTACAAATTTTTAAAGAGTGAAATATTATTGATTAAAATATAGCTTATAATTGTTATGCATGTACTAATGACAATGATGAAAAAAAGTACAATTGATAAACATCATTTAGGAGGTTTTGATTATCATAACAAATCCTACGACCTATCAATAAGACAAATAGAAGTATTCTTAGCCTTCAATAATGATGTTGCCTTAGAGCTAACAAATGGATTCTTTAATGTATACAAAGATATTTTCAACTTGACATAAAGAAATTTGTTTGAATTTTGAGGTGGTGCAAACCAACATTCACTTTTGAGGGCAAAAATTTGTTTAGATCATTGGCAATATTTCTTGCCAAACAGGCCTTGCCAAATCTACTCTTTTGAGTTTTATGAGGTACAATCCCCACCATTCCTACCTCACTCTCCCCTCATCCATTCTTGCCACACTCACTCCCTATTAAAAATCGCAATGCCACCTAAGCTTTCATGGTGGTCCAAAGTTACTATTTTGAGCCTTCCAAGGCTTTAGGAGCATTGAAATATGACAATGAAACCAATGCAAGCAATAAAGAATAGGACAAAACAACTTTTGATAAGTTCTATAAGGCATAGTCAATCCATTTGGTGAGAACAGTGTTCTAGAGATTAGAGGGGCGATTTTAGTATGATTGGGCTTCCAACAATTAACTATGGCTAGAGACAAACACGGTAGAGCCATAATTGCACACAAGCCATGTCCAAGCTTGGGCTAGCCACCTTTAGTGAGAAATGTTGTCGATGCAATTACTCAAAGAAGGTTTAGATTGTCAAACTTCATCTCTTCACATTTGCACCAATGCAATGAAGGTTAGTGGCACTTCCATTAAATTACCAAAGATGTTGGGATACTATTGGAGTTAAGAAATACCAATAATATCAATAAATGTAGTTTATTTTTAGAAAATTCTTTCAAGAAACAAAAGAGACTATCCCCTCATAAGGGACAAACAGTAATCTTATCAATAAACTAACTACACACACAAATAATACATAAATAAAACACTTGATTTTCCCATCCAACCTCTAAAGCCAAAACCAATTTTCTTTTATATGGATGACATATGAAATATATACAAAATACATACAAACATGATATAAAGAATATAAATGTATTATACAAAATATTACTTTAGTACAATATATGGATTCATGTATGAGATATGGAATATAGTTGTTAATCCTACTTTGATCAAAATCTAGCATGTTCAGAAAATATATAGATATGGGGGTAATGAAAAATTCATTTGTAACCATCCACTCACTTATTAAGGTAGATTTACCCAATTTTGACATCTAATGGCCCCTTCCATTTGCACCAATCATCCACTTATTACCACAATCTTACCAACTTTTTTGCATCATGACAATGTACTTGGGGAGGGACACATCAACATGTGGTTTAGCACCCACCATATACCAATTCAATCCCAACAAACTTTGAAAAATCACAAAAACTTCATTTCTTGTTGGCTTGGCTTGATTCTATTCAAAACAACTTCTCTCAAGCTTCTCAATCTTTGAAAAATATGTAAGTTGATAAATAGCTTCTCCAAGGTAATTAGATAACAAATCTTCTTCGTAATAGGCATGTTAACCTTAACTGGGGTGAGTGAAGTAAAATCACTCACTACTATATCCCCTCAAAAGGAACACCTTTAATTAGGCTCTTTGTTTTATTTAGTTTTGTTTGTTAGTTATGGAGATATCTCTCTAACCATGCATCTCCTAGTCGCACTCCTAGTGCTACCAAAGAGTTCCTTGCAAGGAAAGGTGCATAGGCTTTGTTCATGGAGTTTTAGGGTAAGGTAGGAGGCTCTTGAAGTGTGCACCCAAGGGGAAATGAACCTCTAAAAGAAAATCAGTAGAGCATAGTATTTTTCATATATTTTCAATAGAAAGAGAAAAGAGAAACAATTCATTGCCAATTTAAATCATAATATTTTGCTTTCAAATGAATTAAATATGAATTTTCAAAGTGAAAGGTGCATAGGTCACTATTGATGCTCATAGACTGAACCAATCTCAATCAAAATCAGCCTTTGAATGGAGCACTTCAAACTTAAGAAGTTTCTGTAATTTTGGCTCTCAGAGAATGATCACATCATGCTTTCAATTATAGTAGAACCGCCCATAACCAGCCACTTAATCATTTTGTGCATGATCTGGAGTAGTAGAAGGCATTGTTAAATTTTTGTTGTGTAGAGAAATAGAAATGATGGACATTATCAAATTTTCATAATTTTTTCCCTTAAACTCAAATTGTTATGGATTTCAGAAGCCAAAAGTTGGCCTGCTCCCATCTCCAATATATAGATTCTTCCATCACTGCTCATCTAAAGACTAATTTGGCTCTGAAAACGAAGCACATGTGTCATACCAGTTATGGCTAGAAGATAGTTGGAAACCAGAGAACTAATGGTTAATATCTGCCATCTCTCTGTTGAATTTCCCATTACCTACATATTGACCATGGGTCTTGGCTGGTCATGGAAGATTTTACCATATTTTAGCCTCACATCAATGTATATTATTCTCAAAGGTATTTAAGAACACAATTAAAAAGAAAAAAGTGCATTGAAGGAACTGCGATTCATTTTAGAAACTCTCTGCACTATTCATGACAGCTCTACTGCACCATTGTAAATGCCCACTCACAATTCGAGCCTCCTACCTTACAACATGAAAGTTATTGAAATTCAAAGTTTTTTTGAATCAAAGAATTAGAAAATCACTTTCAGTTTGCTTTTGGCTGTGGCAACGGCACAGGACACACTAGTCATTATTATATTGTGTCGAATGACACGTGTGGAGAGTTGGTTACATTTCTACTTTCTCCCTCACGCCCCTACTTTCTCCTCCAACCTAATTAGCAACGAAATTTCAGCGATCCACATATTTTACAAAATTATTGTTCCCGATTCTAACGCACTGAACTTACTTCAAGAAGTACTCTATTGTACTGAACACACCTAGACATATGCTTGAATTTCAAAACGAACAATATATTCAAGGACCTTTCAAGTACTATAAAACAGCAAGTGATGAAGATGAGTTTAGGGGCCACAACTTGCTTGAGCCCAGAACGGCAGAACGTGTGTTGCGCACACAACTATGCAAATACAACTCCTATTGCCCTCTACAATCAATGGGGCCTCTAATGTCTATCTACAAACATTTTGTGAATCAGCGTTCACCAACTTACAGCGAGCTTGCTTCCAGCCAATTTTCTGAACCTCATACGACAAGCGGTCCCCATGTAAGAACTAATTTGAATCCTCTATATCCTTAAATGAACGCACAACCAGCATTCTCATGATTGTTGAGAAAAACATTCCAAGAACCCTAACTTGTATCGGATGTGGATGACTTTTTTCTTTTTCTGCACTTTAATTTGCGGTGCACTAATCTTTCAGAAAGGGAAAAAAGAGAGGAGAGGGGAAGTGGCTATAGTGCGAACACGTACTTAGAACTGAGGAGGTGCAGGAGGAGGGGATTGGAACAAGGGTGGAATAGCATTGAAAATGGTGTTGGCATCCACTCCTGTTTTCGTTACCGTTGAGAGCGATGCCAAAGCTCCTACCAGTGCAGCGTTGGCAGCTAATGTTGGCTCTGCTTGCTGATAGTTTGTGCGCCGGTCGACATATTTATCAAACTTGTTTGGTCCGGCGACCATTGCCCCATCAATTACATGCGGGTTCGGAGTTTTTGCATCTCTGTACTTCCAACCTTGAGTGCAGCCAGTTCTTGTTTTACTCGTGGGGATGGACGCCGCCCTATGATGCACTTGCTTTGGATACTTCTTCCCATAGCCAACCACGTAGCTCATGTTCATTGGGTTGTGCCCAAGCACGTAATTTATCTGCGCAAAATACAGCTCAAGTAAGCCATATATCCACATATTCATGAAGCATCATAAATGCGTCCCAAGGTATAGGATTCTAAAACCATGAGGAACCGAATGAGGATAATATTCATAGAGTATCATATATGCATGGTCCTAGAGACAACAGAATAAGTTGATATGAAGGTCTCACCTGTGAACGTGCGTAGTCATTCATGGTTTCTGCAGGGTAGAATATGCCTTTACAGGACCACCCAGGAACATCGAAGGCCTTCAAGTACTCGGCATACAACGAGGCTATCATCGAATTAGCTACAGCGTACTGCAATTGCTGTGGCTGCCCGTTCAGAAACATTGTTAAGCCCCCTGGAAATCATCCATAATCAACATTAATGTTGTCCAATCGATGTGAGGTACGTAGAGTACATCTCCAGAGACCGTCTACGTGGCACTTTTTCAATGCAAGTTTACCAAGCTATCTCACCAAGTGCTGTCCACAAACATCTGCTACTGACAAGTGACGATGTAAACTTCAACCCCAAGGATTCCAGTATATAAAACAACGGATTAATTTGATCATATTCTGGAAATATAAGTTAGATAGGCCAATCTTGAATTAACGCAGAAGACTACGAGTTCAGGTCAAATGAAAACAATATTGGACAAATGGAAATCCCCATATGACCCACTCGAAAGTGCTAAAAAAGTCATGAAGCCCATGTTCAGCCTCTTGACCCTTGAGGAGTTGGTTGCACGCCAATGCAGACGCAGGAGGATTAGTTTCAGCAACTAACCTTTCGTCACATTAAAAATCTTGTATTGCGGGAGGTAGGAGCACATGACAGTCTCAGTTTGGTTGAGATACTCTCGGAGTAGCTGCTCGTAAGGATATCCTGGACTGTGCATGATGTAAAGCCTCGACATAAGTACCTGCAGCAGGAGCAGAAAGCTACGGTTTTCAGCAGACGGAAACCTCCACTGATTATATGTCGACCTTAGAATCATTTCTGCAGGCACTTTACGATGCCCTCCGACACTCCAACTAAGACAGGAAACTCAATTGGGTGGGGGGAGTCTTGGAAAGTCACTCACTTACAATGCAAGTGTCGTCCAAACATATGACTCGTACTAAATGGGATACTTCTAGGTTTTGTCAGTCAAAGGTGCTTCCATGAAATAAATTGTAGTTGCAATCAACTCATTTCAAGGGTAGTCTAGGGTCATCAATGGAACCCTACTCCCTCAAACTTCAACAATTGATAACTAATTCATACAGTATCCAACTAAGAAATATGTCAGTGAGTTGAAATCGTCTAAAATATGGGGACAAGACGCAGTCTAAAAAAGCCATTCTAATATTGGAAACCACTCACAACACTAGCAATGAGTTTCTAACCTCAAAAGGCACCCTAAAATCTGAAAATGATCATACCTGAGCGCCAATCAGCTTGTTGTCCCAGCTGAACACGCCATAAAAGGGTCCGCCACCATTGGCATTAGCATTCTTTGCGAGCGCAGGATTCGTAATAAACTGAAGATAGGTGATGTTCCCGGTGGCATAGTACATCCAAGCCCCACCCCACATGTACTCATCCCAGTAACTGGTGGAATTATAGAAGGGTTGTTCCCCTGCAGGCAATCCCACATCGTAACGTTCTCTGTGCCCCATGCTCCTCGCGAAAGCCCAGATATTGGTCGCTCCAGTGATCAACTTGCGAGAGTACGCTGGAGAGTCTTTGAACACGATGGAGGCCGCTGCAAGAGCCGCTGCCATTTCCGAGCCCAGATCTGGAGCAGAGCTGACAGCGTAAGATGGACGAGGGTAATCCATGTCTTCAGGCCTTTCCCAGCAGTAGTGGTCATTGGGGATGGACGTATTCGCGTCGCCTACCTGATAAGATATACAGAATCAATAATCAAAAGTCAAGTGAAAAAATTGAGTGATGTTTCTATGAATAAATTGGTGTATTTCAACATTATAAGAATCAGATAAATTTTCAAGCAATGCTACAACAAAGCCGTTCACTCAATTACAGTTAGAGGGCCCTGTTTCACGTCAGCATTGCCAGAAGGTCGGAATTAACCGTCAAACACCCGTGTTAAAATGTGAGCAATGCCCCCAAGTATTCATCAAATAGAGTCCATTCACAACATCTTTAAATTTGATTGTATGAAAAGTCTCAAATTAATACGAAATTGTAGACGTAAAGACAGTTGTCAAGAGAATTTGATTCCTCCAGAACTTCAAGTTAAGGTAGAGGATACTCTGAACCGCTAGGGACATGCTCCTGTCTCCTATTGACTGTTTCCAACAGAAACTCATCTCTCCCGATGCACTTGGTTGGCCTTCAATTAGCAAGTCAGGAGTAATTTGATTTAGCTAAATGTCCATGGTCATTCATCTTTGAATGGAAATGGGGTTCTCAACTTTCCCTTCAATAATGGTCCACAATCTCCCACTGGAATTGCATAAGAAATCCACACATGGATAAAAATTTGGTCTCAAGAGTTCGGCTCTTGTAGGAACCCAAGTAATCTAGCCAGATAGCTCTAATGAGTGATCTCCCACTGAAGGTGTAATCCTAAAAATTCTTTGGTTGCAATGCTTTGCGACAGAAAGTAACAGATTCCGTACCCTGTCCCTTGGTCACTGGCAGGGAAATCTTGACGGCAAGATTTTGAGCTCAGTTTGAGAGGGCGCAGACATACCTGAACAAACACACGATCAACATGCGGTGAGGAATAGTTGAAGGTCTTCAACATGTAATCGGTGCCCCACTTTATGATTTCCTTGATGTGATTCAGCTCCCCAGCAGCTTGATACTTAGCTTTGTACTCAATCACACTCCAACTCAAAATGGTGATGGCATAGGCTCCAGGAAACCCAAACTTGATGTTATCCCCCGCATCATAGTAACCACCAGTGAGGTCCACACTTGCATCTCGTCCATCGGTCAGACCAGAATGCGATCTCCATGAGATGTTGTTGGATGCTGGCAAGTGCCCGGCTACAACACAAACACCACTAGAATTCATCAGAGCCTTCAAATAATCCTGCCGCACCACGCACTTGTTCGACCAAAATTGAAGTACGATCAAAATAAGGAATATTTTAATTCATGCAAATCCCTTTATTTGTAGATTTGCAAAGTAAGATGAACCATTCATAATAAAAAAGTACCTAATAAAAATGCAAACAAGGAACTCGGGAGTAGCTTTGTTCAAGACTTAATTAATTCAGAAATTAGTATAAAAGGCCTATAAAATTTCAGCACTACCACTAATAAGTACTACACCTCCAGATGCAGGTGTTTGCGTGTTTTAAAAAGAGCCCATCCGAGATCATGTCATGACGACCGACAAGCAACACTCTAATACACCAGTGGATCACTTAGGTTCCAAGCTCCAATTACCTCTATTTGCTACAAGTGCCTCTGTTTTACCACAAGGTAGAGGTTACCATGAAATGTACCCCTCTGGTACGTGTCTCCTGAGCAGCACGAGGAACTGAATTTCATATAAAAGGTAGAGGACAATCTGTCCGTCACTTTAAGCACTCCGACCAATACGTTGGAGTGGGCTTTCATTGGCAGATCACTCAATAAAGCTCACTAGAGGGATCACTGAGCCAAACTCTCTTGGGATCAAATTGTTTACTAGCACTCAATGTATAAAATGATTTCTTATGCATTAATTCAAATTGGAAGGTTGTAGGCTAAAATTGCAGGGACAGTAGACAGCACCCCATGCCCATTCAAGGTGAATGTCCATCGCCAGTAGCCAAGTTCTGCTTCCCCAGGTCCTTGATGAGTAGTAGACAAGGAGCAACTTACATTTCTGTGCGTCGAAGAAGCGCAAGGCCAGTTTCAAGGCGACGGTGTAGTTGTCAAGAGGCGCCGGGCGGTGGTGCTTCCTGGGTGTCACTTTCCAGATGAGAATGGACAGCCCCACGATGGCGCTGGCTGCGAGGAGCGTCCCGAACACGATGAAAAAGAGCTTGCGGCTGCACACGACGCAGCCCAAGTCGACCTGCTTCTGCTTCTTCTTCGCCGCGGGTTCCAGCAGCCAGCTCTGTTGCGTCTCCTCCAAGCTCTTCACCGACGCGCGGTCGAAGTCCAGATTGCGGCTGCGGGTGTCGTCCTCCGCCCCTGAGTCCATGGCCATCTCCATCGGACCTCCCCAGGTGTTGTACATGGCTGGGCAACAACTCGCTCTAGCTTCCCGTCTAACTTACACTGTATCCTCAATTACCAGCTCCTAAAGAGACCCTCAACTACTCAACCTCCTACGCATTCACCCAACGGCTAGACAGTCACACCCAATTTCAAATTACAGCTCCTCTTGATGCCCTAAACTAACCTCTTACGCATACACCCAACACACATACCCAGTTTCCAATTGCAACTCCTCTTGATGCTCTCAACTAGTTAACCTCTTACGCATTCACCAAACAGACAGTCACACCCAATTTCTAAATGCAACTACTCTTGAAGCCCTCCACTAATAAACCCCTTACACATTCACCCAACAGACAGCCTCACGTACCCAATTTCCAATTGCAACTTTCTTTTGATGCTCTCAACTAACCTCTTACGCATTCACCCCACAGCCACTCCTTTCACACAACGTTCACCCGCCCCTTCCTCAGTAGTCATCTAGTCACGTACTCCAGATATTTCACTAGAACAATCGACGAAGCCAATGTTAAAAAAATTAAATTGATTTAAGCCCACCCAGTACAACCACCATATATCCGATCCAGTGCACGCCCCCTCGATCAAACCAAAATTAAAAACGAGCTCTGAGTCATCCATGTACTCACACCACAGCCCACATCGTCAAGGCCATTAGAAACTCACTCCGCTGCAGGGCAATTGATCAAACCATCACTCAACTAACTACCACCCCTGACACTCACAACCTTCTCCTCCCTTGTCAAATGTCTCTCCAGACTTGGCAAGGCAGTAGCTAGCTACTGTTGTAACCTAAGTAAAACAAGGAGAAACGAAGACAACAGGCGCTAAGATCAACGCGACGAACCCATAATTGGTGTGTGATTGATGATGATGCAATGCAGGGAAGTGCGTGGTGCCCAAGTTCAAAAGTTAAGGTGAAAAGCCATTGACGAAGCGGCTGGGGAGCTGTAGGAGCAGTAGGAGCTGTAGGGAAGTGGACGCATGGGGAAGCGAGTTCACTCAGTTCAGTTACCAGCTTGCCAAATTGCCATGAAACGGCGGTACGTGAAGCGAAAGCCTGGCAAGGGGGTTCTGACAACCGTGGAAATGTTTGTGCAGCAGCTACTACAATGCTGCATTGCTGCTGCAGACAAAATCTTACTTGCTGAGCCCTGGAGCTGCTGCTGCTCGTCGCCGCCGTCGTCCCGCTGCACTCACATTGGGCGCCAGCTTTCACAGGAAGGGTACTTGATTCTTGTGCACTGGCGTGTACAGTACTTTCAATTGGTGACTCTTCCAAGTTCAAACAAACGAGAGGGAGGGACTTTCTTCAAAGCTGCTCGATGAAGGCAACCAAGGTAGGAGATCTGTACACTTAGCCACCATGATTTCAATTCGGGGACCTTTCAGACCCCCTGGAAATATTTTCATTGAAATTTTCTTGAAAGAGAAATGAAAGGTACATCTATCACAAGTTTTTTGGCTCTAATTGAAGGGGAGGAGGCATTACCTTGACTGAAATTATTGTGGTTGAATAGTGCCTTACTCAATAAATGAACCACTATAAGGAATTAAAAAAATGAAAGTGTTTCAAGGGTAGAGTTCGAGGTGGCTGTTTTTAGGAATAAATTTTGTTTTCATGTCATCATTGGTTTAGAGAATCTTTGGAGGGATGGACACATTGTGGGCAAAAGTTATTAGTGTGTGCAATATATCACACACCCCCAAAACACTAGTAGAGCCTCTCATGGTGTAGTTGCTTTTTTCATCTCTGATTGGATTATTAAGGAAATAGTTATGAATTTTGAAGTTGGAATCACATAAGATTCAAAGATAATTAAGTACACCCAATTGTGACACCTTCTATTCTCCAAAATCTAAAAAATGGACTTTGAATGAACACTTTGGTAACTCGAAATCACCACAACTTTTCAAGAAGCCACCAATATGAAGTGAAGAGTTTTTTGAAGCAACCAATGAGCTTTGAGACATTTTGTGCTTGAAATCAATGTTCATGTAAGGTGAGTTTAGTGTATTTTTTTATTTTAAAGATTTGTAAGCCTTAGTATCAAAAAATTATAAAACCACCAAGGTTGCCTTTATCTTAAGTTCACTAACAATCTCATGAAATTTCATTGGGAATTAGTCCCTTGAGATATACAATGGGACCAGATAAAATGTTGTTTGTTTACTTAGGTGCTATAGACTACCTTACAAGCATTCCTACCTTTATATATTTACAACTCATCCATTGAAAAATGCAATATATACCTTTGTGTTGGTGAATTATTTTAGAGCCTTAAATTATATTTGCACCTCCAACCTTAAAGTAGTTGCACCTCAAATAATGTGAATAAGCATTTGACTACAACTATAATTACTAAAAAATTTAATATTGTTGGATAGTCATAAAATTCTTCAGTGGCATTATTGGATGTTTCCCTCAATCAATTCCAATAGGTAGGATATTACTTTATTTTCACCTAGTGAAAATTCAACCCAAAAGACATGCATAATGAATTTAAGAAAAGCTAACATTACTAAGTTGACATAATTAAGAACAAATAAAGGGAGACCAACAATAGGTTTGAGAAAGTGGAATAATAAAGGGAGACATGTTGTCAAATAATAAACTAATATTTTTTACACACCATATATATAAATACTGAATTTTGAAAGTATTAATTGTAGGCTAACCCAACAATAAGCAATAGGCATTTATGTTCAAAGATTTTTACATTTTAGACATTTTAGACAAGAATATAGATGAGACAATATGGGTAAGTAGGTCAAATTTAGATGTAGATACACTAGAAATTTTTCTATCATTTAAAACTCCAAGGTTTAGTTCTATTTTTTCCCATTTTTTTTATTCTTTTGTAGAAGTGTCTCTAAAAATTTTTTTGAATTTTCCAATTTACAAGGATTATATAAATATTTGATTATTTTGATAGCTACAATACAATTCATGGCAATTTGCAACAATTTTGTTGTAGAATTTAGTTATTTAAAAATCATATCTAACTTCTTCTTTAAATTTCCTATTCACTTACAATCATACCAAAATTATATTTTTTGAATCTCAAGACATTTAGCTTGAAATGATTAGTTGCCTCCATTGTTGGTAAGCAAACCAAGAGCCTCATTTGTATTTAAAGTAAATTTTGATAATTTTGATTATGTTACTAGAGAAGCCCCATTTAGATAGTTGCCTAAAAATGTATTGCTTTCTTTGAACTTGAGATCATAGGAGTTGATTTTGCCTTATACACCTACAATGAATACTTTACTTTGAAAAATCATAGGATATCCATAGATTATCCAAAAATACATAAATCTAAAGTCTTCTTTGAATTGTCAATAGAAAGCAAGTTAGTTTAATAATAATCAAACCACTATCTTTATTGAAGTTCCTTGTTATAATATTGAAAGATGATTTTCATTCTAAAGTTTTAATCCTTTTCACATTAAAACTCTTCATCATGCCATTTAAAGTTGGTACTCATCCACAACAAGATTTTGACACTACAAATATTTGGTAGAAATATCTAAAACCATTCACTTAAGTTGATGTACATAGATGGAACCATCTGTAAATTTGGAGACATCCCATATGGATGGTTGGATGGCTTAAGGTCATATTAGAACACTTCAAGGAAAATGGAAAGAGAAGCAAAAATGGTTATTTCTACCTTAACCCTAGAAAGCCAGGTTGGTTATTGTAAAAATCATCCTTTTGGATTTTATATGATTTGCTTAAAAAAAGTCAAAAGCAATCATTGGAAGTCAAACTACTATAGGAGACCTCCCCTTTTCACACATTCAAAATTCCAAGGATGAACATCTATACTTTTGTCCTACATAGAAGGATTCCCTATAATCCATCAAATACATAGTGCCCGTAGCATCCTTCTAGGATTAAGTCCATCTTTTAAAGGCCTTTGGCATCAAGCTTTGTCAAATGTCAGAGCAAAACATACATACTTCAATAGAATTATTGCCTAGAATAAAAATCACACACTTCAATGCTCTTGCCTCTATTTCCTAACTTGCAATTAAGGTATTCAAATAATCAATAAGATAGATTTTTTTTGTATTTAGGATTCAGAATGAGAATAGGCAAAGAATTTATGAATTGAGAGTTTATGTCATCAACTACTATGATAGAAGATACCAAGATACACATTAATTATATCTCCCAATACTAAAGTAACCAACCCATTTCCAACCACTTAAACAATTATGCATATTTGGAGCAAAGGTTTTTTGAATGCAAAATTTTTCCCATGCACAAAAATAGAGTTTAGAAGGATTTCATATTTTTCTAGAATTTTATTACACAAAATATAATTACTATGAATTTTTTAGTGGAAGATTCTCTTCAACCTATTATGGTAGTATAGAGCTTTCTATTTGTGACCACAGACTAATTGCAATTGACCAAGGGCTAGTTGCAATATTGAGAGCCTTGCAACCAATCATAATGCGACACAACTACTCCAAGAACTGCTACACAACTTCACAAAATGAAAGCAGTCTACAATCTACTTAATGGAAATGGAGGGGGTGATTAGAAATGGGTTGGCTACATTACACTAGATTTATTATCAATATTGACATCATTAATAGTAGGATCGCTCTTCTCTTCCCTAAAAAATCCTTCTTTTGAAAAATCTTGCCGCGGTTGCAAAACCACACCCCTATACCGTTGACAGGTGACAACTTGATTTCGACCCCCAACATAACGAGTCCACAATTCGGACAAGCTCTCTACGACATCAAACACAATGTACATTCAACCATATAATTCAATTTCCATTACGGTATATCTTTCCATCTAACGAAATTCCTACACTACCAAATTTATATAACAAAAGGTTATCTAGAAAGTGATGTTATGGTCATTTAAATTTTAACAAGAAGGCTTCTCTTCGCAAACCAACCTAGAAATGCAAAAAGGTGTCAGAACTCCAACCTGGACAACTGCAGCCTTTGAAAGCGATTGTATTAAAAAGGGTCCAGCAAATGGCAGAAACCAAAGCGAGGAGAAGAAGATCCGAAAAGCTCACCTGGATATGGAAAACCATACCAGAACAAGAGTCTGCAAAGTGACACCAGATTAGTCAGCAATATACTCAAGAATCAATACTGGTGCCTAGAATAAACCCATACAAAAGCAAAGGCATGTCCCACATTGAACAATTAGGGTTCACTTGCCATTGACTGCACGCTTCCCCTTTTCCGCACACTAACCGCACACCAACCATGCACAAGGATGACAGGAAACTCTCGTTCACATTGTAAGAAAGTTGATCCCCATCTTGTGCACTCTATCCACATCATCTTCGATTGTAGAATTGAAAAGAATAGCCAAATTTTCTCTTTGGAAGAAAGAATCACTGTGTTCGGTGGCTTTGTGCCCCGAATGTACAATGTAAGGGGAAGCACTTGCTTTTAAAGCAATTATGAACATTCATCACTGAATATATCAAAAATTACATGATATATATGATTTTTGAACCACTTTCGCGTGGAAGGTTTAAGACTCAATCATCAATACTTGTAGGAAGGTTCAAATCATTCAACACAATGTTCAATATGCTAAACCATTTGAAACTTGAGGTGTGGGGTCGAAGGCATGTCTATGTCTCGTACCACATGATCACCATGAACAAGTGCAGAGCAATCTGATATATCAAGCATGCAAGCCAATTATGCACAGAAATCTGAATTTGGGATCCGACTCACCGCAAACAGTCTTGCCGAGCGCAGTCTCCACAAAAGCAGTAACTCGTCTTTGATACTGCATCTTGCAACCATATCCACTGTCAATACATACACCTCATGACAATGGAAAATCCTTACTTCAATTCAAAGAAATCTAGAAACCAGTAGACATTACCACATGCAGGCGCACTGGCAGGTACCGTAGGAAGCTTGACTCGAAAATCTTGTGTCGCATTGCGAGCCTTCTGCCGTAAGTCATATTGTCTATCCACATTCATGGCCTGCTCAAGACATAATCTTTTGCCTGCTGCGCCTCCTCTGTGACACGATACTGTCGGTCCCGCTTTCCCAATTGTTTCTTCAGATCATAAACCACTCTTCCAATTTGAAATCAGCAGATTTTTCTGCTCGCCGAACCTAGGAAAAAATTGCAAGAGCTCGGTAAGTTCTCATTTAAGCGCTCAAGAAACCAGCGAGTCTCATTCGAAAGGAACGGCGTCAAAGACATCTTGCGAAGCTGCTCCATAACGCCAATGCAGGATTGTGAAGCTGATTTGGGTTAGAAATGCCATTTACAGTTCGGTGATGGCAATCAAGGCCATGACTATCCAAAATTAATCGCAAGTTAGTATCTACCACGCCACTCAGTAGTTACTAAATTGCAAATTGTTTTCAATAACTATGTCCCCTCGATTGCCTTTCCTCAGTCCGTGATTCCATATGCCTCCGAGTGAAGAATATGATATAGAACAGCTTGAACGCCCAGATGAATCTCATTTGAAGTTGAAAAATTGAGAAAAAAACATGCTCGCTAAACCTCATGTCACAGGAAAATCTCAGAGGGATGCAAACGCAGCCACGAAGCACCTGCTTAATTATAAAGAAACGCAAAACCTTAAAACCTAAAACCCTAAACAGACATCAATACCTTGACTTGCACATCGTTCGTTTCTTGAAACTCGACGGTCTTGCGCTTGATGTCACCAAAAACCTGGTCAGCCTTCATGCCGAAAGCACGAGCGGCCTCTTTAGCGCTCCGACGTGCCTCTTCCACCATTCGCTGACTATCAAACCTTACTCGAGGATTCCCAGATCGGACGCAATCTAATGGCAACAGCCTGCTTTCTAGGGTTGTGAATTCTCCACACATTACGAGAAATGTACGTCGACGTTGGGCAACTGTTAACTGCTCCCGATTTCACCACCTCAGATTTCCGATGGATTGTTACCACTACAGTCGCGTGTGCCACGGCCGACGCCATGACGCACGACAATGCCACCAACACCTGTCTCTTCAGCTGCCCTAATCTCAAGGATCACTGTCAAATGACGTCGCTGTATTACGCCTTGAGCACGTAGCCACTGGCATCTTCCACTTCAGCGATTGTAACTTATTGGAAAATTGGTACCATAGCCTTCATAAAAACCAAATCATTCCAGATCTTATAATGCCAGGAGATATGATTTCATACACAATGGAAGACCCACCATAAATAGCTTATAAACGTTTGGGATCGTCCTCACAACAGGCGGAAGGACGAATGGGATTGTTTCCACGAGACTGTGAATTGCAGGAATTGCTCAAGCTTGCTAAAATCAGCAACGACGCAACTGCTACTTTGCCACCAGCAGGTTTCGAATCATAGAAGACATACTAGGAAACCAAATCCACAATCGTCTGAGAGAATTCACGAGACTGCATTGATGTTTCCTGAAGCTCAGAGAGCCGTATTACTTCGTCTCATCCGATGGTCGCCGCCTGTGAATCGCAGTCCGACGACGAGAGTGTTATCTGAGCTACTGAACCTTTCATGATCTAAACTTACTCCAAACATTATGGTCATATTCTATAAGTTCTAAATCCTCAAGTATACGGGTTGATGAAAAATACTTGAGAAAACATAACTACAACATTGATCTCATATCCAAATAAAAGTGGATATTCCATACTCGAATGACCTGAACTTATATCTGAAAATAGGCACAACTAGATGAGAGGGCTTTGTAACACATAGTACTACTACTAGCACAAACTTGTTACAATGCAACATTGAACTTAGGAGAATATGGACTGGATAGCCGGTTGAAGTCCTACAGAACCGGATGAAAAACATTTGGGATGAAAACGTGACCATATTTGTGACAACAGGTCGTGACAGTCTGTACTTAGTACAATAGAAGAATGATGTTAATTCATCACTCTACATTGGCTGGTGCAGCCGTTGTAAAGGGGACCGGGACATTATGTTACTAAGAGATGCTGGGATGCGACTTTGGAGCTCAGTTTCTTTCGAGTACAACTGATTAAGTCGTTGCTTTCCAAACCACATGACACTCGAGACAGAGATCACATCGGTCATTGTCCCTTCACAAACAAACGTAGAGATAGAGACTTCCATTAGTTTAACCGCTGCACTCACGAAACTCACTCAAGACCGGAGGTGCATCATTCAATGCAGATCATAGCCTGGGGGATGGCTTTGATCAACTGACTGTGTTCTTGTATTGTATACCACAAAGTGAACACGAACCTTCTCAGAAATCCAGTGTACACTGCCAATTACCTATAATTCTCAGGAAATGTATTTGAATGAACTACCCAACAGTGACGCTGCTCATAAAGCAGCATGAATTCAAAAAATGAAGGCTAAATAGAGCCATCTAAGAGCCTACGTAGGTAGAGTTTTCGCTCCGGCTCCCCTCGCAGTTCCTCCCACTGATGACACAATGCAAAACAAAGCGTCAGGTATGATCATTCTTGCATTAGAGCCTTGACAGGACTTCAATCTAATGACGATATAGCAAGAAATTTGTTAATGGAAGTAGACAAGATGATCAAGGTACCTCGTGGAAGGGGATAGTAATGACGGTCCATCCAGCTGCCCGCAAGAGCCTGTGCTTGAAAATGGTGTGTCCTAACAGAGCGTTTGAGTTTCGAGAAAAATGAGTAGGACCATCGATCTCCAAAGCCACGTTGGCCTCGACTAAAGCCAAATCCAATGAATACGGCGCACCTTCATACTCCGACACCCAGGCTCGTCCTGTGGCTCCAACCAGAAGCCGGTCCACTTCTCTGTGATCCCCCGAACTGAGCTTAGTATTCGCTGCCTTCTCTTTCTCCCAGGCCTCATTAATCACGGTCTCTAGTTGACTCTCAGTGGTCAATGCCGAATTTGCACATTCTAATACTATTGCTAAATTGGCTTGGTACAACTGACACAAGTGCTGAGCGCCCTTCGATTTTTCAGAGGTCCACACCATTGAACGCGCATTGATACAATTCCATAAAGAGATGGACCACGGGCGTTCCATTCGACCTAAAACAGCACTTGACCATGCCATACTCGCCAGTTGCTGTTGACTAAAGCCTTTGAAACTCGCAGCCTCTGGTTCCAAGCCATCCAGCGAGTCGAAAAGAGAATCAATCGGGTGGTTCATACATGCAAAAGCCCACAAGATTTGCACCAACTCTTGAGGCCTGAAGCTTTCTGCCAAAACTCCAGCTCGTTCAGCCAAAGCTTCAAACAGAAGTGGTGCAGAATGGAGCATTGAAGAGAACGCGCCCGCAGTGTTGGCGAGGTTCTGCGCATTGAACTCCGGCAGTTTGTCAAGAGCAGCATCCGCCAAAAGGGTCATTTCTGCAGTAAAAAGTGCACTTCCTCCGATCTTCGAGAGAGCCCAAGCAATATTTGCTAATCCTTGCCCCGAGCACTCCGGAAAGGCTCTCACAGCAGCGCCGAGAAAAGCCTTCATTTCGGGTCTTCTGGCGAATGTGAGCTTCTCCGACTTCCGCATGGAAGCCTCATCCATCCGCTTCGCTATCCGGTGAAGGGCAGTGGCGCAATTCAAGGGACTCAACGGAATCATCCGAGGTTGTCCCCAATGAGGTTTGTGCAAAGCTTCCATGACGACAGCGAGCACATACTCCGCATCAGGAGCGTCGATGATGCGTCGGTTAAAGCTGCGTTCTTCTCTGTATAGTCTCGAACCTGTCCACACCATTTCCTTCGATGTAGACCCTGCGTTGAACACCCTGGAATCCATCGATGTGCACCGAGTGCCGTCGTTTTGCCTAGCGTAACGTGGCAAACTCGTCTCTACGTGACTGAGCAGGCCAGCCATAGTGAACGCACGGGAACACATCATTACTGGCCTTGACGGGATGCACTTCAAAAAAGGATTGCAATACCTCCTGCTCGTCCCTGACAATCCAAGAAATAATTACTATCAAAATAAGTAGTAGCAATGTAGAGCGTTCAAGGGACGAAGACAAAGTAGCAGCAACAACTTACAACACAGCTTCCGCAATCAAATTCTCGTGAAAAATTAATGCCACCACTCTCACGGTGTAAGACAAGTGATTCAATCTTGGCATGTGAGCCCTTGAAACTCTACCACAAATAAAGAAGAAAGGGGAGTTGCATTACCTACATTCGATTTGAGAGATATCCTGAAATCAAGGGCAGCTCGAAGGTCCATAACTATCCCATTACGCTGTCAATACCCAAGCACGCAACGAATCAGTGAATTGATAAACAAGCTCATGAGGCTTCTCAAAACCCTCCAGAACCATCAATACGCAATTGCAAATTTTTCTCTAACAACCACATACCCAAGAAACCCTAAACCCAACACTCCGCTTGCTGCCTTGACAATTGAAATCTCCTAAAGCACACCGAATGTGCAAAGTTTCAAAATTTCGAATCCTGGGGCATACCATTCCACATTTCGTACAAAGAAAATATTCCGAATACCATAATTCAACCAAAGTCGGTACTCACATTCAGCAACAAAGTCGTTGGCGCTCGACGAGCTCCAGCCATACTTGACATCTTTTTCAAGAGTTCACCACCAGACTCCCCATGGCCAAACTTCACCGAGACAAAGTTCAGACGTAGATTGGTCTCATTGTTGCCAAATACAACAGGGTGATGAGTGGTGGATGTTTGAATCTTCCTAGAAATTGTGCTGTTGTACCCACAGAGAACCATGGCCTCAGAATGCAGCTAGAGGTTTAACTCCAAAACCTTATCACCATGCAAAAACCCACGCAGCAATTCAGCAATTTCCAAAATTTTCTGGCCGGACAGAGAGCACACTCTACCTGGAAAACCTAAAAATGACGTCGTGCTCGCAGACTTGACACAGCAATTCCTGAAACTGCTTGCACCGGAGCTACTTCCTTCGACAACTGAAGTTGCTGCAGTGGAAATCCTATCGGGTGCTCACCCTGTTCATAGATTCCAGCGATTCACACCGTTCGTTACCGGCTATTATCCTTCTGCTCCCATATTCTACCGGAATTGCAAGTAACCACTAGCCCTTTTTTTCTTTGGCACCGTGGGGCCAGATTGCACCATTTCAAAATAAATGTCTAGTTTTGGCCAAATAAAGGTAATCTTTCCTACCAAAAAAATTCCATTTCTATTAAAAATGTGGATGAAACTGCCAAATTGGAATGAAAAAGTGCATGAGTATGATTGGAGAGCGATTTTTGGTCCAAAAGATGGATGAATATAGAAATACAATGCTTCACTAAATTTTAAGTAATCTCCATCTTGGCACTTTCTCAAAAAGTAAAAAAAAGGGCTTGAAACTGCATTGATTTGTCATAATTGTGGGGGATTAGCAACACCTAGTAAATTATTGTCTCCACAAAATTCTATAGTTGTATAAATTAACACTATAAAGTAATATTTCAACCTACATGAATTCAAAATAGTGTGACTTTGACAAATTAGTGTCATATGCACTATGAGGATAAATCAATGTACTATGGTTATTACATATATTTGTATTCTATTTTTAAATATCTTGTACTTTCAAAATCTAACTAGTTATTTTTTCATTTTCATCGGCTCACTTTGCATTAAGATCAATTTTTCCCAAATGTTGATTTGCACTATTGTATTGTACAATGACCTTACAAAAGCTTAACCCTTGTGCATCACAACGGATGTTTTTGGACGATGAGAAAATAGGATTTGTGGAATACTAAGTTCATCAAATATTATAATCTTGAGATCCACACAGTGGATTCTCTTATAAATTGCAAATTTGTACTCATCACTAAGTTGGCTTCAAATCTCAACTGTAAAAATTTCAATAACTGAGGAGTTCTCAAATTATCTTGGATTTTCTAAATCCAACAAAAAAAAGCTACTCACTTATGATGTTCTCTTTGTGACACTTAAGGGTTAAGGGGTGTTGCAAGAAACACTGCCCATTTGGGGTGGGGGGGGTTGAAAGCCCGGTTTGTATCCAATGCTATAACTTTTGAATTATAAACCCAATGCCCCCCCTCCAAAATCTATCATTAGAATCTTTTATAGTAATTGTATATCTTATTTTTCAAATTTTTTTAAAAATAATTTTATATTTAAAAGTCAATTTTGTGAAGTAGTCATGCTTTCAGATTTAGAAGGTTTCTATACTAAATACCACTTCAAATTAGTGATTTTTGGTGGAAATTTCTATGGTATATTCCTATAGTAGGTAGACATGTTCCTACTAAAGGAAATCTAAAAAAACATTATTTTATGTCCTCCACATTTGTGCAAAGAGGCCTCCCTTGTGCTTGCACTTGTAAATATTAGAAATTGTTTTGACCTCATTATTTTGGTCATATATCATCAACAATAAGTCCTCCCATTTTTCCAATTTTTGGTTTTGATGAAAATTAATTTTCCTATTTTTTACAACTTAAAATGTCCAACTATGTATTTTCTTCACCAAAATACTATGTCCAAGAATCTGTCCAAAAAAATACAATTTGGACATTTTAATTCATAGAAAATAGTAAAATTAATTTTCAACAAAATTAAAAATTAGACATTGGAAAAGATTTGATTAAAAAAATGAGGTTAAAACCATTTCTAATGTTTACAAGTGTGTGTGTAAGGTAGGCCTCTTTGCACAAACATGGAGGAAATAAAATAATGTTATTTTAGATGGCCTTTGGTGGGAACATGTCTACCTACTACAGGAATATATTGTAGAAATCACAACCCAAAATCATTAATTTAAACTAGTATTTGGTATGAAAAAAACCTAAACCTAAAAGTATCACATATTAACAAAATTTAAATTTAAATATAAAATAATTTTTTAAAATTTCTAAAAATTAAGGATGTATGATGACAATCAAGTTAAAGAGAAATAGATTTTGTTACTTTTGGCGTTGGATTTTAAATTCAAAAGTTATAGTAGATGACAAGAGAGTGCATTGGATTGTGACTTGAAAATAGGTTGGTATTTCTTGCAATGACCCTTAAGACAATTCCCTTTGTTTTCCACACAAAATCCCTATTTTTTAATCAATCTATACAATTGTTAAGCAATTCTTACACAATTTCTTTCTTATATAATCTCCACCAAGCAATATCGTATTAAATTTCAATTTCAAAAGAACAAAAATCTATTTTGGTTGAATTTAAAAAACGACATGATTTTATATGATAAATGATTAAAAGCTATCAATGTTGAATTTTCAAAATTTGATTGTGTGCTTATATTGAAAACATCTATGAGTACATTTTTTCTTTTTGAAAAAATCTTTAAAAAGTTTCAAAATTCAAACTTTAGAAAGTTCAAAGTGGGAAGGGCATATGCTTTAATTAAAAATAAAATTCTATATTTTTGAAATAATTAAAAATTCTCTCTCTCTCTCTATTTTTTCCATGAACTCATTCAAAACCTTACACATATGGTAGCCAACCCATTTCCAACCACTTAAGCATTTATGCATATTTGGAGGAGAGTTTTTTAAATGCAGAATTTTTCCCATGTGCAAAAATAGAGTTTAGAAGGATTGCATATTTTTCCAAATTTTATTACACAAAATGTAATTACTATGAATTTTTCAGTGAAAGATTCTCTTCGACCTATAATTTTTGGTATAGAACTTTCTATTTGTGACCATAGGCTAATTGCAAAATTGACCAAGGGCTAGTTGCAATATTGAGAGCCTTGTAACCAATTATAATGTGGCACAACTGGCTCTAGGAACTGCGCCACAACTTCATAGAAAGAAAGCAACCTACAATTCTACATATTGGAAATGGGGGGTGATAAAAAATGGGTTGGCTACCTTTGATCATAAAGTATCCAATGATTAGATTTGCTTTTTCAACATATTTAGATGTTTATCATCCATTTCTTGTAGCTAACAAGGTCTCATACACATTCAGAATCCACCGTTGTATATTATTACTCTTAGGGGATAAGCTATCAAATACATTCAATTTTGTAAGGCAAAAGTAAAAGATCTAGTAAAAATCTTAGGTGAGATATAAGATGTATTGTTGTAAATAGATTATGATCCAATTCAATCAAGAACATATTGAATGAATTCATTATCAGAAGGTCAACGTAGGATTGTCCAAGATATCTTATTCTTGATGTGCCCTAGAGTATTTTAAATTTGCATTCTACAGTGACATGCCCTCTTTGATTTCGATGGAACTCATTTCCAATTGTGATCAAAATCAGTCAAACATATATTCAATGCATTCGTTGTAGAATCTTCACTTAGGATTGTCCTAGATATCTTATTCTTAATGTACCCTAGAATGTTTTAGATTCGCATTCTATAGTGACATACCATCCTTGACTTTGAAGGAATTAGATTGTTGTTGGTATTACATCATGTCACCTTTAGGTAACTCCACTCCTATTGATTCTGACCCCTTTCCAAAAGAGCCCCTTTTGATCTTGCCTAAAATCTCCATCCTCTTTTATAGAGAGACAAGGGGCAATTTCAAATACACAAATTTTCAAGACTTGAAAAATCCATAGACTATTCAAATTCTATCCCAAAATGCTGCTATGAATTTAGATTCTTCTTCAATGACTCCAAGTAAGATCCATCAAAGACTTTCACAGTTCATTAATAAAAACCATGATTAATAGCACATTTGGGTGTCAATTGTAGGTACTGTTACCTTACAATAACAATATCAAATATCTTGCAAGTAAGCTATTATTAAACTATTTAAATTTTTGTTTAAACTTGTTGGAAGTCAAAAGTAGATTTCTGATTCTCCTTCTATGCATTTTTTAAACAATGCATGAATAAACTATGATATTGAAAGTGTTAAAATTCAATGTATCCAAAATCAAACCTGAGCTCTAGTCCACAAAAGATGTAAATTTCAATCAAGATTCTAAATGAGATAGTTTTGCAACCAGCTGCCAGAATTTGGTGCAGTTTCCTTATGGGATAATACTATTGTGCAAAAGGACAACCTTCGAAACAGAAAACCCTGCCGAAAAATACTCTAAAACCCTGGGTCCCAGGCCCAACCCTCACTGGGCAGGTTGAGCGGGGGTTAAAGCCCGCGACGGAACATGAAATCTCCATCGCTGCAACGGAGACATACACCACGAAAGCTTTGAATGACTCCAGAGTTCTACAGTATTTGGGAGATCTATTGTTGCCGCTGTGTTCGTTGCTCCAAGTTCTCGCTCACCACACTTCTGCTGTCTATCTCCTCCCCTCCCTCCTTAATCTCATTCGCAATCCTCATCTTTACCACCCCTTCTCTTCCCCTTCTCTCCGTCGCCATTGTCCCCGCAGTGGAGCGGCCTCGCAGTGTACAGATTTCTTCTCCCATTGCCACGCGCTCGCGATTTCTTACTCTGTGTGTGCTATGGCGGACTCCAAGAGCGACACCAAGGATGGAAACAGCAGCGGAGACGGGAGCTCGTTACGCGCGGAGCAGTGGAAAATGCGAGGTTGGTTTTATCTTCCCTTTCCTTTCTTCCTCGCTGTTCTGCAGCTTGCCAATGTGCTTGACCTAGTTGGATAGGGCAGTTCGCGGTGTGGTTTCTCGGTGCTGCCGTGCTTAGTCAGGTCAGGAAGATTCTGATCTGCTCACTAAACCCTATTCTGAGGCGCAGTTCTATTCCGACGTTTATGCCGTTTCTGCCTCAGTTTTAGGTTCAGGCCTAAAATTCTGCGACGAGCTGGGACGTTCTTTTGTGGCGAGTGTGCGGTCATTGAATTTTCGTCATTTTCTTTTTAATTTTAAAATGACTTTTGGGAGTGAGAGATAGGCATCCATAGCTCTCATGTTTGTATTGAGTTGCAGAGGTTGTTTCTTTCGATCTTTCGATAAGTGTATTTCACTGCGAGGTTTCGGTTATTGGTTTTCTGTTGACTAATCTTGCGCTGCTGTTTTCTATTGATGTTGAACTGTCGAACTTTCCCGTTGTATCTTTGATAGTGCGTAGGGTTCTGTTGCACTTTTTCTTTCAGGGTTTATGTCGTATTCGTCCCTGAAGGACCTGTATCGTCTTGTCATATAGTTAGGTCTCGGCACGAGTATGGTTCGTTTGTGAGTGGTGAGCTGGGCTTTAGGGTTTCAGAACTTTCCTTCTGGCATATGTCACCCGCGTATGTGTCGAGCGAGTCTTTCGGGCTTTTTGTGACCTACATTCCCATTCAGGGTGTGAAGGATTTCCCCTATTTGGGGCTGTCCCATCGAGCTTCCTTCCGCTTGGGGTTTCGAAATTTCCTCGCATTCGAAGCGTTTCAGATTTTACGTCCCGCTGTTGATATTTTGCTTTAAGATCCTTGATTTGATCTTTCTGGTATTTGAGATGGTTCTCTACGTGACCGCCCTGCTTTGTACATGGAAGTTTCCTGTAGGCCTGCTCAAGGTCCTTGTGGCATGGAATCTTTCTCGAACCATAGCTCTCCCTTGATGTGTAGGAGTCCATCCGCTAGTGCAATGGTAACGCCTGTGGTGGCACACATGATCGTGCAGATGAAGGGAGCGGAACGTCCGCCATGTCCAAGTTGGTTTCTGGACCCCCTGAATCAGAACCTAAAGGTATGATGCAGTTCGGTGCCATGTACTTTGATGTGATTTCGGTGCTTTTGGGATTATGAAGGTGACAGGTGGACTGAGGTTGCAAGCGCATGCGGTTGATTTGATGTTGAGAATGTTTGCGCAATTGCAGATTCTGGGAATCCGGAGAACATAATTCCACTTTCACCGCAGTGGCTCCTATCAAAGCCTGGAGAGAATAAACCTCCAGCTCCATCCGGGGTACGTGAAGTTGGCTCTTTGTTTGTTCGGTCTCGAACATTTCTGACATCTGCATCTCCTTCCTCTTACATGAATTTTTTTGGCTTTGTGGTCGGCTTCCCGTGTGCAACTCGTGGGGTTTGCGCATCTAGGTTTGTATATTGGGTGACCCTGGAATTCTGTGGAGACCTTGGTTGAGTATGTCCCGGAGCAAGGACAGCCTCTAGGTTCCACCGCTGGTTTCATGTGCGTGCGTGGGCATGCGATTGTCTGGTCACTTGTTTGTTTGAGGTTTGGGCTTTCGCGTTGCTTTCGAGTTGCTCGGGGTCCTAACCTTGTGGGATGTCGTGCTCAGGATCCTCCGCGCACGCCCGGCATACAGAGTTCAGGCTATGGAATGAACGATGCTCCAGGCAAAGACCGCTGGCGTAACGTAGAAGGGTCTCCTCACGATCCGAAGAGGACGAGAGACTGGTGGCGCACGATCTCCTTGGAGCGCGACGCGGACAGCAGCCGGCGCGAGCGGTGGAGGGAAGAGGAGAGAGAAAGTAGCAATAATCTGGCCCCTCGTCGAGATCGCTGGAAAGAAGGAGAGAGGGACACGGTCGGGGACCAGAACACTCCGCAAGCCCAGAACCGGCGACCTGGTAATGAGAGGTGGCCGGAAATGAACGCGGGCGGCGGGAGAGAGTCGGCGGACCCGTTGAGGCGCGCTGCCTCGGACCGTTGGGCGGACACGCCGAGCCGCGAATCCAATTTTGATAGTCGTCGTGATAATAAGTGGAGCAATCGTTGGGGTCCCGACGAGAAGGAGCGCGAGTTTCGTGGGAAATGGGTTGGGGATGGAGTGGACAAGGAAGGAGGGAAGGACGGGCTGGACGGCGGTGGCTACCACCCGCGTCACGTGCCGAATGCCCACAGCGTGGTGAGAGATGGCGATCGAGAGCGCGAGCGGGAAAGAGAGCGTGAGCGCGAGAAGGAGAGGGAGCGCGAGCGCGAGAGAGAAAGGGAGAGGGAGAGGGAGCCCGACACGTCTCGCCACGACCGAGCCTGGCGTCCTTCGTTTGCATCCCGAGGAAGAGGTGAAACTCCTCACCTGGGCAGTACCCCTCCGAAGATGGCTCCGGGTTTCCTGACGGGCCGAGGCCGAGGAGAGCCGTATGGCGTCGGGTTCACTGTGGGTCGCGGTCGTGGTGGCAACCTTCAGTCGGGGCTTCTGCACGGACCTCCGCTGAGTCCCATCGGCTCTCCGTTTCCTGTGGATAAATGGGACGCCGGGAAGGAGAACGTTTTTCGGTATCCGCGTGTGAAGCTGCTGGACATCCATCGCAAGTGTGGCATTTTGTCGTTCCAGAAGTATCCCGATGGTTTTACGGAAGTGGCGCAACTGACCCAAAGCGATCCCGTGGAGCCCATGGCTTTCTTCCAACCGGATGTGGACGAAGAGGTTGGTGATCTTGTCCCGCACTTCGGTTTCTTGGACCGTGTTTCGGTAGATGTGTGTTTGTTGGGGTGAGTGAAGCCGTTTTGCATGAGTCGGGTGTGAGATTTTGGTTGTTCGTAAGATCTCCGAGCGACGATTCGTTGCAAGAGCTTTTGCCTCGTTGGTGTGTGTTTACGTCCCGGAGATTGTGTGCTTGGTGACCGTGAGTGGGGATTATTGAATGGGTTACCTCAGTTGGGAGATTCCTTTATTGAGATGGCGTTTGATCGATGCTCTGTGGTGTTGCAGGGCATTCTTGAAGGGATCCGGAAGGGAGAGATCGTGAGTAGTGGGGCGGTGCACAATTCGGCCCCGAAAGATGGTTCGTTGAACCGAGTGATGCGGCAAGATTCACTCGGTCGGGGTCGGGGTCGCGGCCGAGGTGCAGGTATGTTTTGCGTAGTTGAATGTTTGTGAAGGAGCTGGATCCGTGGCAGCAGTGCTTGCCCTGCGGGGTGACTGGATGGCATGGCCTGCCCCTGGAAGTTGGTCGTGTGCGAGTGCGGTGGACTTGATGTTATCGGTGTAGTGTATGGGTGGATAGGTTATTATGAGGTGGCCGTATGTGAGTTGTTGTTGGTTTTTGGTGTTTTTGAGGATGTATGAGGCACGTTTTTCTTTTGGACGACGAGCGTGGTTGTTCCGTATTGAAGGATGTCATTTCGTTATGTTGTGGGTTGGAGCAGTGGGCAAAGAAGATTCCGGGTTTGACGGCCACCGAGAAGACGACTTCTTCGACCAACCCGGTTTTGGGAACGCTCGGGGTGGGGACGGTGGCGCGTTTGACAAGCTTGCCGAGGCTCGTTTTGCGGATGCCGAGGAGTCTTGGGAGTCTCGTGCTCGTATTGAGAGCAACACTGATAACGATGGTATGCACGACGATGGCATTGTGTGGAAGGCTTTGGACCTGTTTTTAGAGCTGTTATTTATGCGGGTGTTGAATGCAATCCGTTGGACATATCACGCTGTATTAGCCATGTTTTGCAGACATTTGATTTTTTGGGAGAAAGTCCCCACAGGCAGGCGTGACTGAGACTGCAACTAGTGGAGTGAGCAGAGCGCACTGACCAGTTCGTGTTGGCGTGTGCGTTGTGTCGTCTGATCCGTATTCATATTTTTCGTTTTTGACTTGTTTTGTCGCAGTTGCGAAAGACGAGAGTTCATGGCGGCGTGGCCGAGCAGGTGAGGAATCAGGTCCCGTGAGGGATGATGGAAGCTGGAGGCGTGATCCTGGCGCTCGCAGTGACGGTGCCTGGCGGAAGTCTCGAGCAGGTGACGAAGGCTTGGTTTCGAGCAAGGAAGAGAAGGCGGAAAGGCTTGATCGTGTGGCGGAAAGAGACGATCGCAGCAGCTGGCGGCGACCCGAGCAGGTACATTTGGCTTGCGCTTGGTTCGCGCAATCCGTTGGATGCGTCCTTGATCTGGCTGTTATCAACGTTTTACGTTCAGCTGAGAACGTTGCCAGCTCCATTTCGTTGGGTTTTGTGTGTTTGTGTGTCTGGTGTCAAGTTTCCCGTCTTGATGTCGTAGACTATGTTCAGCTCGTTTGTTTAGCGGTCGACGGAAGGCTTGTGTCTGAGCCTCTGATGGTTTGGTTGGGGCAGGATGATTCGAAGTCTGAACATGGCATGGCAGCGGAGAGGGGATCTGCCATGCACGCAAGACGTGCCGATCAAGAGGCGACCCTGGAGACGAAGGATGGTCCGTCTGTTCCTGGAAAGACTGGAGTAGCGGAGGACTCAGTTCCGCGCCACCAGGGCCATAGTGGTGACGGCGGTGTGGAAGCTCCCAAGGAGAGCCATGCCCCAGTCTCGACAGAAGCGCAGTTCGGGCAGGAAACCTCCCTGCAGCAAGTGTCTCCCGAAGACCTTTGCCTGCTTTACACGGATCCTCAGGGCGAAGTCCAAGGTCCATTTCTTGGGGTTGACATTATTGGTTGGTTTGAGGCCGGTTTCTTTGGACTGGAGTTACCTGTTCGCCTGATGGATGCCCCGGAGGGCACGCCGTTCAGTCCACTGGAGAACATCATGCCGCACCTGAAGCCGGCAGTGAAAGTTCCTCCGGGTTTCAATTCTTTCAAAGGCGTTGCGGAGGAGGGCGGAGAGTCCTTCCATCTGAAAGGCGATGTTCAGTCGTCGAGTGTGAGCTTCCGTCTTCAGGACTCTTTGGAGCCCGATGGCGAGGTGGACCGCAGGGGAAGCGCGTTCGAGCCCTCGTTGGACATCGATCTTCTCGGTTTGACGGATACGTCTAAGGATGTGTTAGGTGGTAATTTTCGTTTGGGCCTGAATGGGAGAACCTCGAGTAGCAAGGGTGGTGAGGGACCCTACTCCTTAGCCTCTGAGGTGGTGGTGGGCCATTTTTGTACTGTTTTGTGGTTTGAGAGCGTGTGGAGGGTCCCGGTTGTTGTTGGGCTGTGCGGTTAGGCATGTGAGTCGACGGTTGTGAATCTGGGTCCTTGGGATTGTGTGTTTATTGAGGGGAATGTTTTTTGCGGGTAGTCTTGGTTGCGAATGCGGTTTTGGTCGTTATGATGTGCTTATATCTGCAGTTTTTTCGTGCAGAAATGCGAGCGGAGAAGCATAATGCGAAAGGTGAGGAAGAAGTTGGAACGAAAGGGGACGAGTCCGGTGAGCAGACCTATTCCATGCGGAAACGCATGTCAGCGTTTCCCCGGGTGGACGCGGATATTTCCGAGACTCCGACTGTGAATTTGGGCCACCGCTTTCCCCCAAATGAAGGTCTCGGGTCGATGCCAGGTACGTCTGCGAATTGTGATGACGATTGGCGTGTCTGATTGCCCTTTCCTGTCCTAACCACGTGACTTCATTCTTTGGTATATTCTGACTGGGGCTCGACGTTGGACTGTCGTTGGGTCGTTCTCCGTGAGCTTTCATGATGCACGGCTTGTACCGCATGTGAGAGTTTTAGTGGGTTCGCATTGTGTAGTTTCTTGAATACGAGGATTTCCCTTTTTGTTATAATTTGGGGGATGGGAAGAACATCGCCCTCGGAAGATCTTGTGACCATTATGTGTGAAGGGCACATTTGGTTTGTTTTGGCTTCATTTTTCTTGTTATGGTTTGTTGTTGTGGTTCGTTAGAAGAGACTAACGAGGAAACGTTTTGGAACACGTGGTGTGCTGGCAGGACCCGCGTTTTCTGCATCCAAGACCTCCCGATCGCCCTCCATGCCGAGTGATTTGCCGGGCATGTTGCAGAGCAGCCTGGGTCATGCGGTTCCGAAGGATCAAGCTTGGGGTGACAGTTTGATGCGAAACTTGTCATTAGATGCCCAATATCCTCATGTGGGTCTCACTCCTTCGGGAAGTGGCATCGACCCGACGCACCTTGCCCAGCAACTGGAGCAACTGGAGATTCAGCACCTGCAGCGGATGGGTTCCACGGGTTCCGCGTTGCAGAGGCAGTTGTCTGGTGTTCCCCCGTCGCCCCAGTCCGCCCGCATGAATCTGGAGCAGCTGATGCGGCCAGGGGGTCTCCCTCCTCGTGACCATCCAGGTTTGAACCCGTTGCTTGGACAGATCCCTCCCCAGCCCCATCAAGCCCCGGTGCCGCTCCCCCCGTCAGGTCCTGTCCTGGAGCAACTTCTGCGGATGCAGCAGCAGCAGCAGCAACAGCAACAGCAACAGCAACTGCCAACCCAGGTGTGGCTGTCGTGGTGAAGTTGGGTTGTGATGAGAGTCGAGTTTGGTAGCGTCGAGTTCAGTTGGCAGTCTTGGGTTGCATGTGCGGTACTTCAGGCGATTGTGTGATTCGTAACGTTGAAGAGCTGAGGGGGAGTTTTTTCTCCCTGACGTGAGCGAGTCGTCTTGTGAACCTGTGCGGTCGTGGTACTGTCCGTACGCGACTGACTTGTTTGCTGTACTGGAGTAGTCTGTGGATTTCCGTGATTGGACGATCGTCCTGGTTGTGTTTTGAGATGAGTTGGAAATGGTGATTATGGATTTCTCGAGTGCACCGACAGGGTCTGAGATCTGTTGATGATGGTCGCCCAGGTATTGATCGAGCAGCTTCTGCGGAACCAATCTATGCCTCCACCTGCTCACTTCGATCATCTCCACCGGCAGGGTTCTGGACTTGCAGATCAGCTTTTGTTGGGCCGTCAGGCCCAGGATCCCCGTTTGGTGGATGCATCTGGTCCACACGTTTCCGGCAGGGAGTTCGAGCAGCTTATGTTGGCCCGTCAGAACCATACGAGCCCTTCCCCGTTCGAACAGCTTCTGCGTCAGCGACACCAAGAGGACCAGCAGCAACAGGTACTTCGGTTTCCTTTGTGCGTGTGCTTGGATTTTTTCTTTGATGGTTTTTTCCAATGATCCGTGATGCCTGGCACGGTCAGCCCTTGTGGAGTCAAGAACGTCAGCAACGGTGGGTCGTTAACGGAGAGATTGTAAGAAGCTGATGCGTGCAAGTTGTGTTGGCGGTGTGACCATGTTCGATGCTGTTTGTAACGAGTTTGGTGGTTGAGCAGATGTTGCAGTTTGGATTGCCGGTGCCTCAGTCGCACCAGACTTTGGAGGACATGCGAGTTTCGGGTGTGTGGGAAGTCGACGAGTTTGGTCAGTTTGTGAAGCGCACCCAGTCGCCTGCTCCTTTGCGAACCTTTGAGGCGTTCCAACACCAACAGCAGCAGCAACAGCAACAGCATCAGCAGAGGCTGCAGAGCCAGCATGGTTATTCTGCCCAGCTGCAGCAAGAGCCGCAAGACGTGTTTGGGTACGAGCAGTCGTCGCTGATGGATCACGGTGTGATGGATTCCCGTATGGCGATGAACATGGTCGATCCGAACTTATTGCGTCGCGAGCGCAGTGCGTCTGGTTTGTCCGGCATGGTTGGAATGGATGGCGATCTGGTCGCTCAAATTCAGGAGCAGCAACAGCGTACGCGGGCGGAGCGTCAGAACCCTTTACCTGGTTTTCTTGATTCCTCTGGAGGATTTTCCGATATGGAACGTTTCCATCGGGATGTTTTCGACTTGAGGCAGGTTCAAGAGCGCCAGCAGCAGGTGGAGGCCGCGGCTGCAGCTCGCTTGTTGGGCCTGGGGACGACCCCTGGGTTGGAGTCCCTGGACGGTCGTCCGAAGAGCAGTGAGAGGAGACTGGCTCCATCGGAGGGTCCCGGGACCAGCACCCTCTTACCTGGGCTTCGTTGGCCCATCATGAACAACGAGGCTCCTGAGAAGCCCGACAATGCGCCGGAGAGAGGCCTTTTCCCGCCGTCTCTTGGGTTGTGGGGCCAGGATGGTCAGGATTATGGCGTTTCTGAGGCACCTATGCCGAGGGGTCCTCGCAGCGGGACCTTGATGTCTGATCACGTTCCGATTCTGTCGACGCCGAGCGCCGGAGAAACCCCGCGATCATCCGTGATCAGCACACCCTCGGAGGCTGGTCACATGCTGGGGAATTGGAGTTTGTCACACCTACATTCCAGCGATACAGTCCAATCGATTGACAGCCATTCGCACGGCGTGTCTGCGTCGTCGTTGTCCCAGGGCGGTTGGAAATCTGCGTCGGGTCCGAAGGCGAAGTCTCTGTCCGAGATTCAACAGGAGGAATCCGCTGGAAGGGCGGGCGGGGAGAGGTCGATGGTGGACTCCGCTGTTCCATCGTCGTTAGGTGGAGGTGTGAGCTCCGCAGGGTTCGGTCCCTGGGCTGCCCCGTCCGTGCCTCAGCCGAAATCTCTGCGAGAGATTCAAGAGGAGGAATCCCAGAAGGCATCTGTTCCTAAGGTGGGTGCCTCGGAGGGCGTTCCTTCCCAATCGAGCGCTGGCATGTTCGGTCAGAAGAGTCCGTCGAGTCGCGGTGCGGATCCTCCCGCGTGGGGAAATGTATCTGCGATTGAGAAAGGCGGGTCCCTTTTGGATGCGGGGGACGATCCAGTGGTAGCTCCGGCGTTCCGGAAGATCGTGGATCCGGACTTGGTTGGTGTGAACCCGTCTTCGACTCCAATTGCGTCGCAGAGCACTCCTGGTTTGGTCGACGGCGACTTCATCGAACCGAAGGAATCGAAGAAGAACAAGAAACGTGCGGCGAAGGCGAAGAGCACGCCTCCTGGGAAATCCGCGGTTCCTATTTCTGCGTCTGAGGTGTTTCCGGTATCGTCTCCGTTGCCGTCGTCGAAGAGCATCGTGTCCCGGTCTGTTCAGTTGGAGGCTTCGGAGGATTCTTTGTCGGCCCCTCCTCCGGGCCCTTCGCTGGCGGACTTTTTGAATTTGGGCAGCGAAGCCGCGCCGAGTTTTCAGCCTCTTCCCGCGTGGTCCTCCACCCCCAACCGTCAGGCCCGTGTTGGTAAATCTCTCTCTCTAAAGGAAATCCAGGAGGCGGAGAAGAGAGCTCGTGAAGAGCAGGAAAGGCAGAACCAGCTGCTTGAAGCCTCCCTGGCGTTGAAGAATGCCCCTGCTCCGTCCGCGAAGCCGATCACTTTGATGACGAGAAGCGGGAGCGGAGGGGCCGCGTGGCAGCGTCCCGGCGCGGCGACCCCTTGGGCGCAGCCCGTGGTTGGTGGTCCGCAGGCCCGAGTTTCGACGAGTACTGCCTCCAGCGGCGGTCCGGCCCCCCCTCGTTCGAAGGTGGGCGTTTTCGAAGATGACGACGATCTTTTTTGGGATTACGGTCAGGACGCAAAGCAGAGCATCGGAGGCGTGAAACAAGCGACCAAATCCGAATCGTAAGTATCCTCGTTGCTTGGATCTTCATTTTGAAGTGTCGTTGTGAAGTCGAGCTTCCGGCGCCACTTAGTGCCGCCTTGAAGTCGCGTTGCGGACTAGCGATGTGATGTGTGGCGTCTGTATGTATTGTGGTTGTGAGGTAAGGTGGTGCTTTTGTCGTGTTGTGATAATTTGTGCTTGATGTTGATTGCAGATTGCCTTTTTCGTCGCTGTTGCCTGGGCATGGACAAGGCAACAGGTCTGTTCAGCCGAAACCCGTCGCTGCCCCGGTGCCTTCCGTGCTTCGCACCCTTGTAGCCCCGGTGTCTGCTCCGAGAGCGAGTCCCGCGGACTTCCCTTCGTTGAGTGCGACCGCCGTTGGCGTCAAAGCTAGTTCGACGAAGGCCAAGAAGCCAGCAAGCAGTAAAGGTAGGTTTGACTATGTTGCGCGTCCCTCGCGGTTTACGGGCTGTGCGTTGAATGAAGGAACTGCGTGTCGTTTCAGATCGCGACTTTGAGCCGTTTGATGTTTTCTGGCAGTTTTCGAATGGGCGATGTGGTTACTGGGGAGACTTGAACGATTTGGTTGTTTGTCCGTTGGGCCGTTTCTTACTGGATGGATTGTTATGTCATGGGTTGGTCCGAAGTGGTGGATTGAGATGTGAAGTCTAGCTGTGTATTACGGTGAGTCACGGTGTTGAACGCTTGTTGACGGTCCAGTTTGTGTGGCCTGTTGGATTAGGACAGCTTCAGCAGTGAGTGCGGAGGTGAAGGCGTTGAGGCAATGGTGCGAGAGTCAACTGAAGAAGCTGAGCGTGAATGAAGGTATGTTAGAAGTATGCTTTGTGTGGGTCGAATGAATTGGTTTGTCGGGACATGTATGTTGTAGGCTTGGCAGGGAGCCCGCGCTTACCTGTGGACTTGTCCTGTGGTTTTCAGATGTGAGCAACGTGGACTTTTCCATCGTGGATTTCTGCATCTCTTTGCCGTCTGTGAGTGAAGCGAGCGACTACCTTTCTCAGTACATGTCCACTCTCGCGGGAGTGAGCGATTCCCACATTCAAGCTTTCAAGAAGGAGTTCGTGCGTCGGAAAGAGCAGTTGCCGGGTGATGGCAACGTGTCTTCGAGCGACCGCGAGGACGCGGATGTTCTTTTGGGTGCGAATGGGAAGCAGGTGGGTCGAAGCCAATCCGGGCGAATGGATATGGCCCGTTTGCTGAAGGATGATACCTCGGGTGACTTTGAGAGCACCTCCACTCCCGGCAGTGGAAAGAAGAAGGGCAAGAAAGGGAAGAAGGTTGTAGATCCCTCGTTGCTTGGGTTTAGTGTGACGAGCAACCGCATCATGATGGGTGAGATTCATCACATTGATGACTAGAGGGGGTATGGTGTCGGAGTGGGGTTTTTGCGACAGGAGTGGGCAGTAGGCGAGGTGTTTGGAGCGACCGTGTTTATCCCTCGCTGGCGGAGTGGATCCGAGTCCTCCGGTGGCGTGTGACAGAGTTGCAATTAGTGGAAGGTGGATCCTTTTGGTGTTGACGAGAAGCAAGCGGGCATGAGAGACGGCCCCGAGGGAGGATTGGTGACGGCATGCGGAGATTGTTAGGATGGATAAAGTTGTTTTGACACTTTTCGGATGGCGGTCTGTGTAGGGTCGGGTTTTTCCGGCCACTTTTCGTTGTCTGTCACCCTATCCAGCGGGTTGAGTTGGACGATTGACGAAAGGATGGCCGTGTTAGCAGTTAGGCCTGAAGCTTGCGTGTAGTTGGTTGTTGGCACCCACTTTTCTTTCGCCCCTTGGGGTTTCGGTATTGTATCATTTGTGAGAGTATGGGAGTGGGCCCCTGGGTCGAGTAGAGGATGTAAATGGAGAGGTATTTTAGGGACCCTTGGTTAGGGGGTTTACTGGTGTTTGATATTGACATCACAATGATTGAATGAATTTGTACAACTTCCCGAATGGGTTAGTTCTCGTGTCGGTACATGTGCGTATTCCCTTGCTCTTCTCTGCGGGGACGATCTAAGTATTTGTATGCAGGCTGTCTCATTATTCTGAGATTTTGGGGTTTTAATCTTAGGAAATAGACGTCAAGGTTTTCTTGGGAGCTGTGGAGGAGAAAATCTTCTTTCTTTCATCCTTTATTGTTGCTCATGTGGCATGGAGCTGAGCGGGTCAAATTTTCACTCGTTTTACAGAAGTTATGGAAGTGACTTGTATTATTTTTTAGCCCTGAATTCCGGTACACTTGATATGAATCTATGGGGATGGGTTTGGGCCAATGTTCTCGCACCAAAACCTCTGATTATGAAGATTTTCTTATTGAATGTTTTTACTCGGGAGTGTCCCCAACGAGTGCTGCCCCGTGACCACCAACCCCTCTGCTACATTCTCGGAAAATACTCCCGAGGGGGCTTGGAACTGTTCTACGACTCATATGGTCATATCGTTGATAATTTCAACAGGGACATTTTACTGCTTCATGATATATTTTGATTTCGTAAGCATTGTTGTATTCGCTCTATTATTGAAATGTCATTAAGAGCAATGAATGCAGCATGGGGCATGGGCACATGTGGAGGGGGAGTGTCGTGCCGTTCAAATTAGTTGTAGAGTGCACACTCCATGAATCTTACTTTCGAGCAGAAGTATACCGAGACAAGCTTCAATGAAACATCGCCAATGTAGTCCAGCAAATACATACCGGCAGAACAATTCCCACAAATAGAGGTACTAAAAAATTTGGAGGATCACCAAAAACCTCTAAACCTCGCAGTTGAACAGCCAGCGTCTGCAGTTTTCCAATGTTCCACTCTCTAATTGGCCTAAACGCTATAAACTACAACTTCAGCTAAGCAGCTGCATCGAACAGCCAGATGTAAACTAAGTTCAATCCAGTCCTGCACATCCACCATCTCTTACAAGTAAGAATGTAGAACAGAACCAGTGAGTACAAAAAACTAGTAAAACCCGTTACCAGTTAACCTAAATGACTGCACTGATTTTTCCTATTAGTGCTAGTGCCACAAATTTACGAAAGTCACAATATTTGTAAAATAATTAAATTAGTGTATATTACTATATTCCTGTAATATTAGTGAAATATTACTATATTGTACCAATTTCAAAAAAAATAAAATTTGTGTGCGACTCTAATTCAGCATCCTCACCGATAGGAAAAATCAATGTAGTTTCCCCAGGCAGGTAAAGGTGATAAGTAAGCAGGCATTGCTATTTTTGATGCTGCAAGAGCAGAGGCAATGCGAAAACATAGCACCAAAACAAATTTTACTTACAGGAGAAACCTGTGTCGGCAGAAACATTTTGTCCGGACCTGTCAAGTTGAAATCAGCTGAACATAGTATCATCAGGTGGTGGCCCGTAGACTGTAGTCCACGACAGTGGAATTTTCCATGTAGGTTCGGCACCTGGCCAGTACAGCAGAGTCAAAAAACTCTAAGCGTGAATAATCAGACATGCTGCTTTCTCCAAAAAAACATCAAATATAACTGAAAAATAACTTTTGATCTCCGAGAGAACCATGGGAGAAAAGTCTCACCCGTAAACCCAATAAAGATATAATTGAGATAAACGCAATATAGCATCTTTGAAGTGTGAAGTTCCACCATGAAATATTACTTTTAAATAAGAGATTCCCTACCCTGAAGTTCTTTCGTTCCTAGATTTAAGAAGCGGTGTACGCCATCAGCGATCAGAAACGCATCTGGAACATTATCCCCCTCAGCACAAAAGCAGAGAACACAAACCACCTTCAAACCTTGTGCCTGCAATCATCCAAATAATTCAGAAGCTGACAACCTGTTAAAAAAAGAAACAATCAGACACCTTCGTAACAACAATCTCAAAAAACTCATAATCCAAACAGAAGGATTCAGATGAGGCACCAGAGAAACAGCCTCATTTTGTCAGGAAAAATTAGTCGATTTTCTCATGCACACGAAGATATTCTAGTTGATAAACTCCTACCTTGCAACATGCTAGAAGTGAAGCAAAGGGCTGTCTGGGAAAGTACAGATCATCTGTTAATGGAATCTCTGCACTTATTGCATCCCCGGATAAGGCAGCTTGATGGTCCAGCAGCAGCCAAGCTTCACTGGACGGTGAATAATGCTGCAGACGTTTCCACCCTAACTCCTCGCACCGATCATCAGAGCCATCTTCCTTTGCTGTAGAGATGTACTGTATCTGTGGACTACAGATACAAACCGAAATAAGTCACTTGCAATAACACGAAACGATGAAACCCTGTAACTAGTACGTAGTAACGCTGAGATATATGAGAACAAAATGCATGAAATATACACTCAATCAGAGAATTGTGCTCTGTTTTCAAGCTAGGTTGGAACTAGATGACTAGATGATGTGTCATTGATACCAATTTAGAAAAGACACTAAAATCCCCTGGTCAAATATGCAATTGTTATGACCAGAAATACTGTGAGGATGAACCTAGCAATAACAATAATTTTATCTCCCTAATCAGATCATCTCATTTCTCCCCATATCCTTTCAAGAAAATCGATGACACACCAGATTTGGATCACCTTTGAAATCTAAAAGAAGTGCGCTCGCTCACAACAGGAGATATAACAGGCAATAGGGAAACGTGACATACACATTGGTCTCACTCCTCTGGACCTTTCCAGAATCTAATCCAGACAAAATTATAACCTCTTTTACGCCCCCTTGAGCTGCCCAAGCGGCAAGATTCTTTGAAAACTTCATCATGGTGCCCTGGTTCCTCAAATCAAGAAAAGCATGATGTTAGCAATTGAAGGGTTCTCCTTCTCAGGATTTACTCCTTGGATCTTATACTATGAGACAAAAGTCTCACACATTCCAACGTAATCAGAAAATCAACTGCTCACACACAAGTATCCCAATCATGAAACAATGGAGTTCAAACAGACCCCGTCATTCACGACTCAAAGTCCATAGTGCATAAACAGGTCAGAAAGAGACTCCCACCTTCATGACTGGAGCTCGCTGCTGAACAATGCTAACATTCTTCTCTGCGTCCTCGTATACTGGACACCCCAAGATGATTCTCATTACCCAATACAGCAAAAACTTGCTCTCAATATTGAGAAACAAAAAGATGACCCTTCAGCTCTTCAAATGGAAAAACACATATTCAATCAGATATATCGACAGAACCCTTAATATTCATTAATATACAAGAAAACCTGCTCACGGACATACCTTCAAGCGCCACAGCTAGGTCTCCATCAGCAGATGGACCAAATGGATCATTCCCAACGCAAGGCAAAACATGAGGCTCTTCTAAATAACCCGCTTTGCAGGCACCATGGGATATCAACAGATCAGTAGCTAGCTGACCTGCATTGCCCATGGAAAGAGCTGGCTGCATTTACGCAGCATCAGACTGTCAATTCTCCAGACTTCGTAAATCTCCAGTCCGATGACAGATACCGTCAGAAAGCCATCCTGTTCCCACTACCAAGTACGGTTTCGTGCGAAAAAAGCTAAAATAGCAATAGAAAACAGCAAGTAATTTAATACAGGGCAAGAAAGCACAAACCACGATCAACGCGCCGGTGTGCAGTAAATGATCTCCCCCTCCTTCAATCCTCGCAAACTCCATCACCGACTCCCTTCCTAACTCAAACGCTAATTCCTTATCAAAATCAGGGTTAGGGTTAGGGGTTCTCGAGCAATCAATTTCGCAAAAGATTCTTGGGGATTCGATGTGCACATGGATGCAGCAAACGATCGTACTCCGAGAAACGGACAAGTGCCACCTCCTCGTGACTGTTTCTTCCTTGGAATACAAATCTGAATCAAGGCAAACACCAGAAACTCAAAACCCTAGCAACAAATTTGATGCAAATCGCTTCACTCGTGACTCTAGAAGTGAGAAACAGTGTGGTTCAATTCGACCCTCGTTTCCAACTGCATACCTCAGTGCAATTAATTTACAGGCAAGCAAAAATGGTTCTTCGAGAGTGCGTGAAGCAAGTTTGTTACCGAATTTACGCCACGGCACTTCAAAAAACTCCGCCACACTTATTAACAGACAAGCCCCCCAAATGCTACTTACGCTCAAACGAAGGTGACTGAAGGTTACACAACAGTAACGACTAATCTTAAGGTGAGAAGCTTGCTAACGAGTGCCATTACTGTTGTGTAAGGGGAATTCGGAGGGTACCCGTAGATATACGGTACAGTAACTACAACTAAAATCGCACAAACAAGCAATTCAACATGGTTCCTATAAATATATTGGAAAACTTTTCGTTCAATCTTGTTGGTAATCAAAAGGGGATTCTAGATTCACTTAGAATGCATTTTTTGGACACTGTATGAATAAGCTATGAATTTTCAAAGTGCTGAAAATAGGTGTTTTTAAAATCAACCATAGACTCTCATGAATAGTGGGAGTACATTTTAGGCAAAAATTCAAACTAGTCGGTTTTAGAAAGCGGACGAGATTAGGTGTATTTACTTTACTATAGGTCTACCATTGCCAATAGAATTTTGAAAGGATTTGCCATTGAAAGGATTGCTTGGAGTTGAGACCTTCCTTTTTTTTTGCTAAAATCACTAGATTTCAATAAAAATTTGGTCAACCTACTAGGTAACTATACGTAAGGTAGAAACACTTCATTGCAACATTTTTCATTTTCCATTACCTAAATAATGGACTTACATGAATACTACTATAATTGAAAACTCGGGGGGTAGTGTGTTAAAAAAATAAGGATATGGGTGCAAACAACCACTATTTTATAGGGAGGTATGACTTTTTTTTTTTTTTTCACATGCTATCATTATGTAATTTTCTAATGGGACCTATTATTCCATACCCTATAGTACTTTAAAGATGCCCAATGTGATTTTTGATACCCTATATTACTCTAAACCCATTTATAAGTTTTTACCCCTATGTTCTTAAAATACTCTATCATTTGTTTGCACGTATGATGCTACTCCAACCACCCACTACCCCCCAGATTAAAAACCACAACAACTTTTCAAAAGCAATCAATAAGAGGTGAGGAGTTTTTTGAAGCAACCAATGAGAAGTGAGAGACATTTCGTGCTTCAAGGGTGTTCATTCAAGGGGAGTCTAGTGTTATGTACAGGATATCCTATGTTCTCAACTTTGAAAATATGTAAATTATTATTTGAATGTTGGAAAATTACAAAACCAATTTGAGTGCATTTATCTTGAGTTTGCTAATCTCACCAAATTATTTTGGTCATTTGACCATTGAAATAGAGGGACCAAAACAAGTGTTGTATTTAGGTGCTTCTATCCTATTTGTGCCATGTGACTTTGTGATGGTTCAATAGATGGCACATTTTCACGGATCCATTTCTAGCTTGATATTGCTTCTAAAATCAACACTTCGAGGTGAATGTAGAATTGAAGTAAATAGTCGGGTACTTTGGAGGTATGAGAAAGAAAGGTGCCCAATCCACAATAAGCTCCAAGTAAAACAATATTAATATGAAGTGACAATGATAAAATAACATAATGAGTCCATGATTTTTCCTAGATAATAGAAGCTTGAAGCTAATCCTAAACTCTGCCCTTATTACAAAATAAATGAAAATTTTCCAAAACATATCTTTCCTTAGATTATGATTATTATTAGCAAAAGTTACGAGGTTCCAGAAACAACTATTTGTTTAGCATTATTATTTCTTAAATATATCATTGTGATATATTTGATATGAATATGACATGCATTTTCTAATCCCAACCTATTTGTGCCAAAAGGACCACAGTGTTTATATTTATAGTTTTTATGATCCAATATGGCAACAATTACTCTTTTTTGTAGCATTGCTTCTATAATTGGAAGAATTCATAGATAATTGAGATGGCTTACAAGTGTACTTGAAAATCACATATTACAATCCATAATTAACCCCTTAATGCCCAAATTGCAATTTTTTGGCAACATAGCAATTTTGGGCAATTCACTATGAACAAAAATTTTCTTTTTTTCTTCATAATGTCCACACAACATGTGCCCGAGGAGTAGCTTTAAGGCCCAACAATTTTCATAACTTTTGACTGCTTGGTTAAAAAGTTATTGTATGATATGTAATTTTCATTGCTTGATAGGGATAGGCAACCGGAGCAGCTCAAAAAAATTCTTAAAAATTTCTTTTCAAAGACATAAGAATTTGAAATTAATTTTAGTAAATTTCTATATATGCATATAGCTTTGAATCGTTCCATTTTGATTATTGAGATGAAAGTTATGAGGAGGTTTAGTCTAAAAGTAGTTATAGATCCTCTAGTCTAAAATAAACTTTGAAGTCCTTTATTGAACTCAATTTTCAATTTTTTTGGAAATAAATAAAATCATAGGATATATATTGTTTATTACAATATTTCAACCATTAGTGGTATTGGAATTTTTCAATTCTATAATTAAATTCTTAACAACTTTGTATTTTGAATCATTCTCTACTTCTTTCTACTTACTATTTTTTTCCTATGTAAGTGTTGTATAATTTCAAATGATTTGAAATTTCTTAAGCTTGTAACCAATTTGTTCAAAGAATGAATCCAAAGAAGCACCACTATTTTTTACATTTCATACAGATGTGACTTTATAAAGTATAGTTGCACAGTTTTGCAAGGCCAAAAAAAGGATTTCTGCCAATTCAAATGCTAATATATTGTAATCTACACGGTGGAAATTTCTGAATTTTTTTCCACATCTTCTCAAATCATCATATTACAAGATCCTATGGTTACATGTGTTCAAAAATGTTTATTTTTCTAGAATTTGATACTTGTACTAGAAATGGCAATTTTGGAGCATTTGGGGGGAAAACATAATCAAAACATTTAGGGGTTAAGTAGAGAATTCATGAAGACAACAAGAGCTATTGTAGATGAAGTTGGTGGCATATTTGTAGTGATGAATTTTAGATTTGGAGTAGGAGGCTAGTGGCACATATGAGATCTGGCATGTACAACAAGTTTTATAAATTTCTATTAAATTCAAAATTGGCACGGAAAAAATGAATCCAATAGTCTTAACCATTCATATAATTTGTGGAAGTTTGTGAGCTTTAGTGTACCAATTTTTTTCCATAGTGCACTACTATGTATTGTTTTAAGAAATTTGAAAATTCATATTGTTACATGCATGTTGAATTTGGAATAGAAGCAAATCTTTTTCAAACTCGGATTATCCGAGGTACATATTCACATTTAAAAAATCAATGAAAAAATCGTTGCATGGACTACATGAGAAAATTTGCACAAAAGAGTCTTTTGCCATTGTACATTGTGCACACTAAATTTAAAGATATCATTGATAACAATTGAAAAAAATTAAGGTTTTCAAGATAGATAATTAACTTCACAAGGATTGCATTCCTAATTGAATACTATTTTAGGGTTCTTTCAAATTTTTTATTTAACTTTGATGTTTAAAATCTTGTATTGGCCGTTAAGAATTTTAAAATGTATACTTTTAACTTCTTTTTTTAATGTGCATGTTATACAAATCATGAAGTGGATAAATCATTCAATTTTTTATAATAAAAGATTATGAAGTAGTTGTAGCAAAATGGAGTAGATTTGATTGCACAAATTTTAGGAGCAAACTAGCCCTTGATGCATATAATGGTGTATGTTGGGAATTGATACACCATAGTGTGTAATTACAAGGGGTGCTATTATGCAAACCTAAGATCATGAGCACATGAGTCTAGAAGACTATACATCTATATTATAGGTATCTATATTATATAAACTTTCTATGATTATAGAGTACTTGTATTATAGATACCTATATTATAGGTGTTTATATTATAAACACCTTCAATGGTTGTAGGGTATCTACTTAAACATATGCTCATATTTCCATACTCACATGCTAGCATCATTGCCTTACATACAATATTTTTTTTATTTAGGTAACTATAATTTAAATTTCCTATAGTTTCAACAAATTTCAATAAGATTTGCTATAAAACTAGGCACACCAATTTCATTTTCCTCATTCTATTCATGCGTGCTTGTATTCCAAGGAAATTGACTCTATTTGTGACACAATTGGTGATTTATTGCCTTAGAGCTATGTTCAATGAGCCAAAGATTTGTAAGGCACAAATTCGGACATGCAAATATGTAATAACTCTTTATTATTGTTATTCTACTTCAATTTTAGATTTTCTTAAAATCCTCAAAGAGTTATTTTTTAATGCACCAATAATATGCCTTATTGTTATTTTTAAAACTACCTACTCTTATAAATGAGTATAAATGTGACTCTAAACACATCGATGTTATTTTCAACTAACCCTTAAAGCTATGAGGAATGATTTCAAGCCATTTTTCCCTTTGGACATTGTCATGACCCTTGTCACAACCCTTTGATGGATGAATGCATTGATAGATGAAATAAATCAATTGTTATGGACCTCCCACAATGGACTCCAATGAAAAACACAAAATATATTCATTACCAAAACGCTTTTACAAAGAGCTCAAACCACCTGACCCTTGTCACAACCCTTTGATGGATGAATGCATTGATAGATGAAAGAATTTCTGATGATTGTATCATGACCTTCATGTCATGGTCTTTGATGAATAAATGCATTGATGGATAAACTAATCCATGATGAAATGAGCCCTAGTATACAAGCAGAGATTGCGTGGAAATAGATTTCTCTAGATGGTGAATTTGTGCATTGAAGTTAGACAACTTTGGTTGAATAACAAGGGCATTGGAGTGCTTGGAGGTCGATATCTCCAAATGATGGATTTATGTAGTGGAATTATACAAATCCACTTGGACGACTAGTGCATTGAAGTTAGACAATTCCTCAAGGAAGACAAGTGGTTGGAACTTGGAGTTAGACAACTTCAAGTAGAAGATCAAGATTTAGATAAGAAATAATTTGGATAAGCTTAAGAGGACAATTGAAGGCTTCAAGAGTCCGTTTCAAGGTTGTTCCCTATATTGTTCCTTGTGCTACTAGAAATTGGGAACTAGCCCATAATGGGCTGAATTTCCGAATTTTTGGAATTAAAAAAAATTTACCCAAAATTTCTAAAAATTAATAATAAACTTAAAATTGATTTTTTTTAAATTTTAAATTAAAAAGATTAATAATAATATTATGTTTTGATGTAGCAATGACTGTGCCATGTCATACTTTTGTTGTGGTGAGTTCCCATAGCTTGGGAACTCAAAATAACTTGCGGCCTCTTCATGCCCTCAAAATTCATCTGATGATGTGATTTTGATAAGATATGATTTAGAGAAGTACAACTAAGACCTTTTTTTCTAGTAGATAGTTCTAGATAGAACCAAGGATAGAAACCTCAAGATAGAAAAAGAAGTCTTAGTCTATTTTAAAGACTAATAGTCTTTATTGATAGTCTCTACTATATATAAGATGGAGCTCGGAGGTGAAGAGAAACTCTCTTTGGAGATGGATCTCTCTCTATATTCAAGTGGTTTGAGCTCTTTGTAAAAGCATTCTTTTTATGAGTATGTTTTGTGTTTTTAATTGGAGTCCATTGTAAGAGCGTTTGTAGATCTATACCATCAATTAAGTACTATGTAGTACTATAGACTACTATGGAGTACTACCAAAGCCACTAAGAGCAAAAAATAGCAAAAAAAGGATCTATGGACCTTTTCATTTTTAGTAATTCAAAAAAAATTCAAAAAAATTCCATAAAAAATACATATTTCTTGAAAAGATTGCACTTGGCCACTTTCATTGCACCAAATAATTCATGTAGGAAAAATTTTCCCTCTTTGCAAACTTTGCGTAAAGGAAGGTCTCTTTGGCCCCATGTGGGCAACCCACATATTGCTATTTTCATAAAAAGTCATTGTCAATCCTTGTAATGTTAATAGACCTCCAGCATGTCCAATTTGTAGCTTTGAATTCTCATTTTTGGATAAAAAATAGGACTAAATACTAGGGCTTTTTTGGGCGAAATTTCACTAGATCTATTAGAATATGACCATTGTGAATCTGTCCCTCCAAAATCTGACATATGTACTGAAGCCAACATAGGGAGCACTAGTCCAAAAAAAAGCCTTCCTAAACACACACACACACACACACTCCAAAATGACCAAGGTAGAGTGCCAATCAGGGGTAGGTTAAAAATAGTAAATTAATTTGAAAAAAATTGAAAAAACTACACAATGTCTAAAACTACCACATGTATCTTCATTCCAAAATTTCACGCCAAATGAACATGTGATGCAAAAGTTATGAGCAAAAACCACTTGTCGAGGCCAATTATGTTATAAAAAATAGGACAAGTGCTTTTTGCAATCACCCACATGCCCTTCCCAATGCGATATTTGTTGAATTTTTGTGAAAACTTTATGAGAGGTGTGTTTCACTACTAAGTTGATGCTTAGAAATTTTCAAACCAAACCAAGATGCAATTAAAAAGTTATGCCACAAAAGCACATTTTTTTAGTTATGGATAGTTTTGAGTAGTCATGATAGATAGGTCCAATTGGGCTGAAATTTTTTATACATACTCTCAACAAGCTTGTTACGATAATCCGAAACATTGAAAGGGGCATAATTTTGACTTACAAGCCTTTGAAATTGGACTTTCCTTATTGCACTAAAAAAGGACTTTCCCCAATGTGGAAAATGGCTTGAAATCATGCTTCAAGACTTTAAAGGTTAATATTAAGAGGTATAGTTTCAATGTTTCCATTGATATTGAGGCCAACAAGGACTGCACATGAAGATTCAAGTGATATTGTATACTTTTGAGTAGCAATATCTTTCAAGATAAAATGTAAAGGATTGGTAATACAAGTGACAATAAACCAAGAATTCATTCCTTACATATCTTATATAAGATGGAAACTTGTTGATGACCAACATATTGCACAAACTTGTAAAAATGTTGTATTTTCAAAACAAAAAAAATTCTCAAATTGATTAGGGCAAAATTAAATACAAAGCAAGTAACTATAATCATATACTACAAACAAGAAAAATATTTGGCAATGTCTTCACAACTAAATGAAGGATCGTTGCAAGAAATACTTGTTGTTTTGGGCTCAAAACGGCCTATTTCAATGAGTATTGTGACTTTTGGAATAATTATATATAGAAAGAGATACATACATACATACGTAATTTGTAAAGCATTGAAAAAAGTATTTCTCTAAAAATTTAGACCTACAAAAATTATATCTAAGAATCATGCACAATGAAAAATACCAAAAAAATAGACACTTTGATGTTTGATTTTTAGAAAATAGTAAAATAAAGTTTAATTTTAAAAAAATCTATTTTTTCTAACTTGAAGATGCTCCTTCTCAACCATCTTCATCTTTGGGAAAACAAATTGTATTGTTTGCACTTGCACAAAGGTAGTGTACTTTGAGCAAATGTGGAAAATTGAAAGGTGGACAATTTTTTACTTTTAAAAATCTTTCTAGTCTTATGAAACTTTAGTAGAAGTCTCCATTTACCAATTCTAAGCTTCAACTTTACATTTTTGGGTAAAAAATAGTACTAACCCCCTTTCAAATGGCCAAGGTAGACATTCAATTGGGAGTTGTTTTAAAAATAGTCAAATAATTTTTTAAAAATAAAAAAAATTGTTCAATGTCTAAGACTACTACATGTACTTTCATTTCAAATTTCATGTAAAAATAAATTCCGACACAAAAATTACGAGCAAAAAAATACCTATCCAAGACCAAGGGGACAAAAAATAAGACAAGTGTTTCTCGCAATCATCTTGAAAAACATTTCAAAAGTAAAACTTATATTAAAGATTTTCAAACTTTGAAGAAGATGTGAAAAATCTCTATGTACTATAGGTATCCAAATCCAAACGAAAGAAGTGATGACTATAATGACATGTTTGTAGTAAGACTAATTATAATCTACATCCTCCACAAGCAATTAAACAAAATTCTATAAAAGACTTTAGGCAAACTATGGAAAAAATTGGATTTTTGGACCACTTGTTGTGAGCGCTTTAATACCCACCTTTGGTATTAAACAAATACAATGAGGTTTTTAGTGTTCAAGTTGAAAATTATCCTATATGGGTGCCTAGGTATGGTCCATTGTGCCTTTCAAGCAATGGATCTTTCTATTTTCTATTGTATAAAAACTACAAAATAAGAAAACCAAAACTTAAAAGAAGACCAACTTTTGGCAAAATTGCTAAATTAAACAAGGCTATTGTGGTTTTTGAAGGGTGTGTGCATAGTTGAGTGGACCAAATTGGGCGGAAGTCCATATCCATATATTAACACACTATAAGGCTAATTGGAAAAACTTTGTACATGGAAAGTGAACATAGTAATCTCGAGAGAGATACAAGGAGATTTAGAATAAGAATTGGAGAAGATATTTTTAGAACCCTACAATAGGTCTTGTCTAGAATACCTAGTAATATCATCCAATCATCTTGGTACCCTAAATCTTAAAAATGCCAATGGTTCAAAATTGATTCAATCTTCAATATTGATTTGAAGTCCATCTACAATTTTTGGTAACATTTAGGATTCCCCAAAAAATAGAAAACACATTGCTTTTACTCTTCTATGGACTTTTGAAAATATGATTCAATTTAGTTCCTTTAAAAGTCTATAACTAATATTTTAAGATCAATAGCAAGTAAAATAATATCATTTCTAGGCACCTCAATCTACATAGCAACACATGATGAGTCACTAATGCAATAACAAGAATGTTCACTTCATTAAAAAGACTCTTATAGAAGGCTATATAGAGTTTTTAGAATTCATATTGCAACTTTAAAAGTCCATAGCTCTTTATTTAAAGAAGAGACCTTCTAAATAAATACATCAATAAATTTTCTTTGCATTCAAGTTGAGAATGTATATTCAAATTTATAGCTACAATGGTGTAGTGTATTATCTACAATGTGGCTTGCAATTCGAAGGTCATGTTGAAAATGAAGTCGTGACTTAAAAAGTGGTCTAGTCAATCATGCAACCCCCCTAAAGTAAGTGATTACAGTCACAAACTATCAATTGGAAGTTAGAGATCATATCATGCCACTTCCAAAAACATAAAATTCATTCAATTTTTTCTAACGTTTTTTAAGAAAGTTATGACCAGATGAAGTTTAGCCTTTGGAAGGCGATTTAAGCTTCATCCATTTTCTTGAACTAACTCCCAAATTCAATTTGATTTAAAAATTTTGCCATGATCTCAGGTTAACATCTACTCTCTAAATACTAAGTTTGGCCTTGAATAAACAAAATGTTCCTAAGTTCATTTGTTCTTCACTGTAAACTTCATCCTTCATTATCTTATATTTTTTTAGGTGGTTTTCAAAGTTTAAGTTAGTTCTTGACTTCCCTAACCTTCTTCCATCAAATTTTTAACTTGAATTTCTTCTTTGGTTATCTTCAAAAGATTTTAATACAACACCTACCTATTCCAAAGATGTTGAAATATTTCTATTAGTTTACTATTTTTAGACTTTTAGGACTTATTCCTTAGAGAACTGAAATTTATCTTTTTGAAATGCTCAAGGTCCATTCTCACGTGGAGTTTCAAACTCCATGTGTTAAAAGATAAAACTTCCATATAAAAAAGAAATAATCTTTTTTCATAGAAGTTCAGGTTCGAAATTGCTATAAGAATTTTTTTATAAGAATTTTTTAACTAGTTGCAATTCATACATGGCTCATATGTCTTCAACTGACTTGACCAATTGCACCCCTACAACGATAGATCACCACATTTGTGAAAAATAATAAAAATTTCAAAATTTGAATGATTTTGAAAATTTGCAAATCACCTTGCCGAATCCAAGGAAGATTTATTGTAAAGACAATTCAAATCTTGGAATTGACATCAGTGCAATTTGTTGCCAACATATGTTCACTTATTAATGGGTGGAAAGGTCATTATTATAATGAAATTCATTTTTCATCATGAATCCTCAAAGGATATGGGACAATTTGAAGATGAGCTTGACTACTCATTGTCAAAACATAAGAATTGTATTCAATCACTACAAGAAAATAGTGTCCAAATCAACCCCTCCAAATTGACTCTAAATGTCTGAATTGACATTGCTCCCTTGTAGTGAATATAGAACTTCAGACCTCTTTTTGGCATAGTAGAATAGTTTTTTCCAAAAAAACTGTGGGCCAAAAATAGTTGGGAAATTAAGTGAACTTTCATTTCTAGAAATCCGTTTGAGGTTTCAAGACTTCAATCCCAAGATTGTATGAGATTTGGGACAAAATTCAGAGATGTTTGAAAATGTCAAAAAAAATGTCCCTCCTAACCTCTCTTTGAATTTTGTCCCTAACTTTTGATTGGAGACTTGAAATCTCAGAAGGATTTGTGGAGATGAAAGGTAGTGTGATTTACCAATTTTTTTTAGTTCAAAGTTTCTTGCAAAAAGTTATTCTACTATGCCAAAATGAGGTCTTAAGTTCTATATTGAACACAATTCATGCTTTTGACTCCACTAGGTATGAGCAGTTGAGGTTCTATTAATCCTAATTTATGTATCCCACATGGGTTATTTTACCTCCTACCACCCCACTTGTATAAAGAGATTGTGTGTACATTCCCATACTTTCACAACAAAAGTGACATTCAAATCTAGGTGAAGTGCATAACAAATCATTTCAATTTTTTTATTTAAAAAAAAGGTTGGGCCTTGTTTATTTTAGCTTTAGTAGACATTGCTTTTACATAATGGGCCTTGTGAGGCTCAAGGACATAAGAACGCCCACAATCTTTGAAATCTTCATTTCTTGAAATAAATGAGTGTCTTCTAACAACCATGTGCTTCATAATTTTCTAGAAAGTAACAATTGTGAAACCGCTTCTATTTGCATGCCACATCACAAGCCATGTAGTCCGGTGGATATCAAAGAACTTATGTGAGAATGTGATGTAAATCCTACAACCAATAGTGCACCCTAAAAACCTTGCTAAGACCAAGTAGGAACATACCTTCAGACACTTAAAGTATGGATTTCCCTAATAAAAGTTATGCATGGATGAAGTTTGATTGCTAATTGGTACTTCAAACTTCATCCACTAATTATGTTCAACTTCCAATTTTACTATTCTTCATTCATTCTAGCTCCTAAACTTCATCTACTTATATCTTACTCATTTGAAATCTATTTTCTACGTGTCTTATGTTTTGGAAACCTTTGGAAGTCTTCTACAAGTTTCTAAAACTAAATTTGAAATAAAATTCAGTTATAATGGTCTGAATCTGACTTGCATCTTAGCTATGGTTTAAAGTTCCTATTAAAAGATTTAGAAGAAAGATAGGGTAATTAGACACTTACCTCGGATTGAACCTCATCTATAAGGTGGTTAAAAAATCCTTCAAAGCCTCCTCATTTTCCATTTTGGTCTCTTTCTGAATTGTACTCACCACTAATTTTTATGGTTTTTCAATACAAGTTGTGAGATTGAAATTGAAAAGCTATGGTAGAACCACTCATTACCAACTACTTAAGCATTTTATGCATGACTAGGAGTAGAAGATGGCAATGTAAATTTTCTACCTTGTAAAAAGATAGAAATCATGGAGATTGCAAATTTTTTGGTAATTTTATGCCTTAATTTGAAATTACTATGAGTCTTGGAAGTCAGAAGTTGATTTGGACCCATATCCAACACATAGACTCTTCCATAACTACTCATTTAAAGACTACTTTGGCTCTCAAAACCAAGCACATGTGTCATGACATTGATGGTTAGAAGATGGTTGGAAACCATCAAACCAAGAACTGATGGTTAGAAATTAGTTATAGTCTCTATTGAATTTCTCAATATCTATAGATTGGCCATGGGGGCCTTGTTGGTAATGGATAGTTCAACCATAATTCCTACTCTAGGCTAAATTTCCATTCTTGTTTCTTGTTTCTACTTTTTTTTCCCTCTACTTATTTCTCTTCTAATACTATTCTATTCAATTATTGATATTCTACTAGTTGAATTGGGAATAGAATACTTGTTCAAATTTCAAGACTAGAATTGAATGATGCACTAATCTTGTCCCCTATCCAAAGTCAATTATTTTCTAATCTAATTTTCTAATGGCTCACTTGAATTTCTTGGATTTCTACCTAATTTTTTTTCTATTGCTAACATCTCAACAACCAAATCACCTTCTCATTTTTGCTAGACTTTTCCCATGGTATTGGCACCACACCCTAATTTTTCTTCCCATTCTCATTAGTGTAAAATCCTATGCATACATGTAGTTGTACTTGAATTTTTCTTCCCTCTCCCCTTCTTCAAAGTTTAGGCTCCTATTTAGGACTTGAATTGCCTATATTCCTAGTCAATTTTAGAACTTGGTTTTCATTTCTATACTCCCTAATGAACCCCTAGACTCAAAATTGAGCTTTGTGACTTGCAAATTCAACTTTGTGGCTAGTAGCTCGTCTTGATACTCACAATTACATTGGTCTTGAGGTATATTGACTACATTACGCTAGTCACTAAGTATACTAGTTAGTAGAGTATGTTGGATTGGAGTATGTTGGTCATTGGGGTATGTTGGATTGGAGTATGCTGATTTTTAGGGTACACTGGTATTGGGTTCAAAATTCACAGTGCAATATATTGGGGATGAAAATAAATAGTAGTTAGCTTATGAGTTTTGAGAGCTAATAGGATATTTGGAACTAAATTCAAATTCTCCTTGGATATTTGGAAACTAAAATAGAACCACGAGCATTGATATTTGGAATCTAAGTTTTGGCTTAGACACCAACAATTTAAGACTAAACTTTGGGCCAAAATTTGGGATATTTTGGGATTTTCTATAATACTTATAGTTCAAAGCTCTGTCATGTTTTTGATTCTAACACAAAATCTACACACTTTGGATACAAGGGGGTTCAAAGCTTTGCCATAGTACATGAAATAAGCAAAATATGGATAAAGATTAGACAAAGTATAAGTAATACAACATAAGTTAGTATAAAATGCGTTAGTAAAAAATATAAGTTAGTACAAAGCAAGTTAGTACAACAAAACACAACTTTGAGGGGATTTTTCCCTCAAAGAATTCCCACTTAATAGTGTGCAACTTACAAACCTATATTAGAGGTTCCCCTAAGTGACATCTCTACAGTACAGAGGAGGATAATTTTCAGGGTAAGTACAATTTAAACAAAACAACTCCAAAACAACAAGTAAGTACAAAAACCAACAAGAATAAGTATATGTAGATACAAGCTTTGAAAGTGCCCCAATGTCTTCCAAAGATTTCTCAACAACAAGAATGGAGTTCTAAACACATTCTCAAAAACAATTGTTTGGCATGGTGAGTTGGCTCAAAAAATGGCCAAAATTCACTAAAATGAATCCAACAAACTCAAAGTATTATCATGGTGTGTTTTTGAAAGGGGAATAAGTGACCTTAAATAATTTTTGAAAGGCTCCACCCCTCTCATTTTCTTAATGGTAATCTTATCAATTAGGATTTTCATCTTAATTTTTAGATTTCTTACTTTCTATACTAGTTCAAAACTCTAACTTTTAGAGAAAGATTCCAAATCACAAACAAATTGCACCATTAGCTTTAGAAGGCCATTTCCATACATGTGAATTGTCATCTCTTTTTTCATTTCCAAAAAGTCATCTAAACCTAGCACCAACTTAAAACTGAAAAGAGGTAATAAATCAACTTTGGGAGTGCACCTTTTATGAAGAAAATAATTAGCGTTGGCTCCTTGGAAAATATAAGGGAGTAAAAAAAAAACCTTGCTTTAGCCTCATTCTCCTTCAGTATGTTCTTGGAATGCTATTCAACTTTGTGATCAATCTTCAATTCTTCTAGAATTGGGGAATTTGTTGGTTCAAGTACTTTTAGATGTCAAAATGCCTTAAAACTTATTGGAGCAAGTTAGTGATACAGAAAAATCTAAAATAATTTTTAGTGAAATTTTATCACATCTTGGATAATTTCTAAAAAAATTCTATCATAGGTTTTAGCGATTGATTGTCTAGAAGAGGAAATTTGAAGAATAAAAAAAATTTAGAACATCTTACGGAACCTCTCATGGTATTCTACAAAAGATGTGTAGACTCATATTTTTAATTTGCACATTGGAAGAATGAGAATAAAATCTTGCTATCTCCTTCAATTACTACTAATAAAAGAATCTTTCATATGGAAGAGAATCTTAGTAAACCAATGATGTCATTCAATCTCTGGAGTGATTTCAACTCTGGAACACTAAATTTTGGCTTTAGATGCCCTCTACTAGTCCATCTTGAGTTTGTATCACCTACAAGCTAACAATTGGGGGTTCTACTAATTCTCATAATTAACTGAGAAACTAAAACCTATTCTTAGGAATTGCCTTATGAATATCACTAGGTGGCCTTTAGGCGCTTTTTAGCCAAAAAGAGTCACATACATAGTAGGTTTAGGCAATTGGGCACTATTCACTCAATATTTACAATTTCTACTACTTTTAGGTCTCCAATCTATTCACATGAAAAATTTTGGATTACTTTAGGTAAAACACTCTATTTAGGACCAAATACTATATTGGCATTTAACACAATTATTTAGTTTAACACTCTTTTGGAGGCCTTTTGCATAATAAATCTACTTAAACTTGTACAAAACAAAACAAAACAATCTTAAGTCCTAAATGAGAAATTAGGAGTTCATACCATTCAAATTATTCTTACTTTTAAAGTAATTGATTAAGCTGATCTAACTCATAAAAGAGAATAATTCAAAATTTATAGAATATGTCAAGCCTTCGAAAATAGGGGACGCATTTACCACCTTTTTGAAAGAAAAAGAGATGTTCTGAGTGACTGTTTCTATTCTAGTAAGTAGATTTTGTTATGTCCCAAAAAGTTCTAATTAATCGGATGAGAATATTGTGGGAACCCTAAATCCGGACTCAAGAGTTTTTAGAAAGATTTGATGACATAGTGGGGTCATCTAACTAAATTTTTTTGGTTTTTACTATTAGAAATAGAAGGAATAGGAGACAAAACCGGAACCGAATAAATGGAAAACCTTGATTGCATAATGGAGTTAATGGTCACTTCTGAAATCCAGAACTGGAACTTCAATATCTGGAAATGGAATTGGATTTAGTCAATATTTAGATAGACAGTATGCAACCAGAATGGGGCATGCGTCTACACCTAGATCAATAACACAGGGAAGGCAAAAACAACAGAGGCAAACCAAGGAACTCCGACAAGCAAGGTTTCAACAGCCTCCCCTACTCCAAGCCAAACAAAGTTGAAGATGCCAAGGTCCTAACTAACCAAGACGCCAATCCGGTTAGAATCAGACGAAGAAGAGGAGGAATCTAGTTTTGGGTCCAGAAAAGAGTCCGAACCTTACTTTGACCCGGATCAAGAGTTGGCCGCTCCAAGGAAGGTAAGGTCTAAATCTAAGGCTCACTCCTCCCAAGCTAAGAAATGCAAGGTAGTTTTTGGTTCTACTCAGAAACGACCGATGAGGAAGAGCTTCCCCACACCGAGCACGACTCTAGGGAAGAAGCCAAGAAAGTAAGATTAGGGTAAAGTAAATAGGTTGTGGCGGCTGGAAACCTAAGTTTTTGGTGGGAAGCACTTCCCTAGTAGCTTTTAGGTGAAAAGGGAATTTTAAACTTCCTAGATCTAGATTTATCAAATTTGATATCTATTTTTTACGAGTAGTTTTGGACTTTAGTGGAAGTCAACTCAAGGTAGGATAAGGCCAATGACAAGTGTCATTTCCCTGTAGTTGATTTTGATTTCCCTTGGGTTGTAGATTCCCTTAGGTTGTAAACTATTTAGGTGTTGAATTTTAGTTAGTTAGGGGTGCATTTCCAAACTTTGTCATCCTAGTATTGTGTAATTCAAGTTAGCATTTTTTGATTCACGTTTTGAAGTGTCGGCGTGTACTCTGATGGATGATCCCATTGATATATGTTCTATAGAATTGTAGGAATAGGTAAGGAGAAAGTGTGCTTGGATATTGGAAGTATCTAGATATTGTTGAAGTGAGATTGCATGTGAGGATGTTTTCCTGATCTCAAGTGTGATTGGTTCGTGTTTCCCTTAGTATTGATAGTCCTAGTTACGTCTAAAGTACAACCGTTGACTATTCTAGGGTAGCTTTTGTTTCTTGGTTGATAGGTTCAGCGCTAACCGGAATCATGAAGGAAAGGTGACACCTTCCTAATTGAGCCATCCTGGTTTCTCTCAAGGACCTAGATTAAATCGATAGGCCCTCATTGTAGTATGCGTTAGTATTTCAGCTAAAGGTTCCTTGCATGACTTGCTGATCCCGATTGCTATCCGGTTCAGTTGTGAGGGAAAGTTTGGTTGGAGGTAGATTTTTGTGATATTTCTTTCTTTTTATTTTATAGTAGAACTCTTGTTACTCTAAAACTCAGAGGGTAGGTCTTAAGCTCCCTGCCTTAATCCCAATACACAGATCCCTCTTGATTTAGAGGTAAAACTCAATTATGATTACGATTTTCAGGAAACTAGAATATAGGAAAGTCGGATTAGCTACCCAACTTCTAGTTCCGGTTTTGACCTTAAGTAGATTGTAGGTAATGGGAGAATGGGAGAAAGTGAAGAATTAGGATTAGGGATAGGATAGAGTAGTTAAGTTTAGATCTTTAGCCGGATTTGAGTAGGTCTCATTGGATTTGTTTTGCTATGGTAATCAATTCCCTCTTTTCCAGACAATAAGTATTCCACCAACTAAGTCTCTATGGGAATGATAAACAAGTCACTTTAGGATCATTTCCGGTCCTAGAGAAGCAACCTAACTTTCCTGTGCTACGACAAATACATTTATGACACTCCAAGAATGTTATTTATTAGAAAGATTACAAAGTTTCCAACAAAAAAAAATAATTAATATTTTTGCAATATTTTTATAGGAAGGGATACTAGACAATTCTCATAGGAAGAGATGTAAGTCTAGTCTTCTCTTTTCTAGCAAGAAGCAGTTAGAGAAATTGAAGATGCTAAAAGGATTGCACAAAGCCAATGGGGGTGACATTAATAGCATTGTTCAAACCTTGTCCTATGAAGATCTTGGAGTTGAAGTTGGGCTTTTTCAATTTGGAGACGATTCAACACAAAAGAATAACAAAATAAATATTGCGAAACTTGGTAATATGGATGAAATCGAAGAGGACGTACAACAATCCTAGTAACAATCAAGTACACCTAAGAATAATATGCTGCTAAGAATGCCTGAGTTGGTAATTTCAATTGTTTATTGCCACACTTAGAATCATTAGATTGTTAGGAGTTGATCTCTCTCTATCTCTCTCTCTCTACATAAACATGTTGTTTTTCTTAGAAGTACATTAGAGACAAACATCATATCATGTAGTCCAAGAGGATGATTCTAACACTACAAGAGAAAGGGGTGTTTTAAGTATAGTCCTAGACATATGTCCCATAAGTAGTGACCTTAAATGGGTTTTTTAGTAAAAATTTACTAAACACACATGTATTTCTAGTAAATTTTTACTAAAAACATCCCTTTAACCCCTAAAGGACCAACCTTCATTTTGGGGTTGTATAGTAATTTTGGGCAAGTATGTGTGGCTAGAGATTTCCATATTTTTGACCCAAATTTTAGTAGAAGTTGGGGAAGAGGAATATCTTTCAAATGGACTAAATCTCATGACATTTGGAAATACTAGTCAAAAGTTATGGCCTAATATGTTGCTTTTTTTTAAAAATGGGTAGTCTAGACAAATTTTAAAAAATCACTTTTTTCAAAAACTGACATTTGAAATTGGTTTTCTAGAGTGATATATACTTGGAAAGCTTTGAATCATTCCATTTTGATAAAGGAGTCAAAAGTTATGAGGATTTTTTGTTTGCAGGCAGTTATGGATTCTCCACTCTAAAATAAACTTCAAAGTCCTTTATCTTATTCAATTTTCAATATTTTTGGAAAAAAATAAAATCATATGATGTAAGGTAAAACAACCCATTGTGGTCAAATGACCTGTAGCAGGTACCTAGGAAGTCACCCCATTGAGGGTTTTTTCAGACTCCATCACGGGTTTTATTAGTAAATGAGATTTGGACCACAATCAATGTTTTACCTGACAGTAATGGAGCGATTAGTGACTACTTTAAGAATTTCTAACTTTTTAGTGTAATTTTATTGTAGGAAGTGACTTTTTTTGGCCTTTCACATTATAAATTATTGTGACTGCTTTAGGTGTGTAAGATGAGTATGATGGATATAGATTTTGTTGGTTCTGGGGTAGTCTACAGACTCTTATGGGCCATGATGGGCTGAACACTTCAAAAATTCATAGAAAATTCATACTTTGTCAAAAAAATATAATTTCAAATGCTCTCATTGTTTCTCACACTTGTGTTTATGTGGAAAAAAAATGAAAAAATTTCAGCCATGGCATGAGTACGAACTCCTAATTCTGACCACAATGGGTTGTTTTACCTTAGATTGTTTGTAATAACATTTCAACTACTAGGATGGGCATTTTTCAATTTCATAAATAAATTCTTAACAATTTAGTATTTTGAATCATTCTCTACTACTATCTACTTACTATTTTTTTCCTATATGTTGTACAATTCCAAATGATTTGAAATTTTTCAAGCATGTGGCCAACTTGTCTAGGAAAAATAATCCAAAGAGTCACCACCATTTAGGACATTTTTTCATAGAAAAGTGAGCTTGTGAAGTGCAGCTGCCCTATTTTTCACAGGGCCCCCAAAATGATTTCAGTGAATTTAAATGCTTATATCTTGCAATCCATGCGGTGGAAATTTCTGAATTTTTTTACCACATGCTCTCAATTCAGTATAATACAAGATCCTACGGTTAAATGTGTCAAAAAAAGTGTGTTTTTCAAAAATTTGGCACTTGTAATAAAAATGGTAATTTTGAAGCATTTTCAGTGAAAACATAGTCGTAGAACTTTAGGGGTTAAGGTTGTTACTTATAGGACTATATGTCTAGGACTATACTTAAAACACCCCTTTCTCTTGTAGTATAATGGTATATAGGATGTAAAAAATGAAGATTTTTTGAATGATTTATGGCCTAAGAAAATATAGGAATCTACTCTAAAATCTTCATAATCAAAAGACTTTTTAGCCAAATCTTACCCATGTATTTTCAAAGGACTTTGACTTTTTTTGTAAAATTGCCTATGAGTCCAAAAAATCTTAAAAAAGGAGGTGAGTTTTGAGGTTATAATGCATGTGTAAAAACATTTTGGACTTAAAATCTTTAAAATCACAAGATTCCCTTTCTTATTAGGCTAGGATTTTCTTTTGGATAGTTTTCTTTGTTTTGCATTGTTGTGTTTGACATGCATTGCTTGTTATTGTTTCTACTACAACCTTAAGGAGCATTGTGTTGTAGATGGACGGAGAGGAGTGTGGCAAAGGCGGGAAGACATCCCCAAATGCATCAAAGGCATCAATGCTTTGAAAATTGAAGCCACCTAAACTCCCCATCAAGTGCCATTTTCAATCTTCTAGATTATTTGCATGGGCTATAGAATAATACAACATTACCTTGTTGATAAGGCGTAAATTTTGGAATGCTTCCTATCTCACTAGAATGGTATAAGTTTAGGTGCATGTTTTCAATTTTTTTTCAATTGCCCAGTTAGGGATGTAAAACATCATCTCATGAACAAGGTGTCAATTTCAGGTTGTTTTGTGTCTCATTTTGATGGTACAAATTTAGGGTGCATATTTTAAATTTTTCCCAATTTTTTTTATTGCTAGCTTGGGTTGTAGAAGAGCACCTTGTTAACAAGGTATCAATTTCTGGTTGTTTTGTGTCTCATTTGGATGGTACAAGTTTAGGGTGCATATTTTCAATTTTTTTATTGCTCACTTGGGCTATAGAACATCGCCTTGTTGATGAGGTGTCAAATTCAAGAGTTCCCTTGTCTCTTTTGAAAAGGAGATGTAATGAGTCATGAGTCTATGTTTTCAAATTCTTTTTTCGGTTTAGGGATTGCTTGTTTAGACTGTAGATCATCACCTCGTTGACAAGGTGTCAATTTTAGGGGCTACAATGTGTCATTTAAAATCGAAAAATGTAACAATTGCATGTTTTCAATTTTTGTTTTCATGTTTAAGGGTTGCTTGCTTGGATTGTAGATCACTACCTCATTGACAAGATGTTAGTTCTAGGGTCTCCATATGTCATGTCAAATGTTCAATTTTTTTATATAAATATCTTCATTTTTTCCCATTTATTTTCTAATTGTTGGTTTAGGCTTCTAATCATCACCTCATTGACAAAATAGAGCTTGATGGATGTTGATGGAGGGCTTACACAAGTTGAACAATTGGATTTTGTCATCAATGATGATTCAAAGCTCGTGGTTATCATTCCTTAGGTTAGATCACATTTCTAATTTTCTTTGCATGCATGTTGCATCACCATTCTTGTATCATAATTGTGATTCAATTTTCTTTGGTTTTCTATGACTTCTTAGTTTTACCTATAATTTTTTTAATATACTATTCATTGTAAGTTGAAAACACCATTGAAAGTCAAAATGTAGATCAAACTTTTGAGGGGTGAGTAGTGGAGGAGGTGGAATAGGATGTGTGAAATGTTCAAAAATTCAACATTGTCATCAATAGTATGTTATTCAACATTGGTGGGGGTAGGATCATGATTTGATATTCCTTTAAGCATGATGATAAGACTTTCATTGGTGCATCCTCTCTTTCAAAGTCAGGTGAAACAATTGGAAGTAGAGTTTGTTCATGGATATCAACAAGGTGATCATGTACTTTATGCGTTGTCAACAAATGATAAGGGACTTTGCAAGTTAGTGACCCCCAAGATTGTAGAGACATGAGATGAAGAATGGATATAAGAAAATGACCAATTTGAGTGTTGGTTGAAGTCTCAACCATCCATCTCGCATTTGTGAAACCATACATTCTTTGTACGGGATGAGAATCATAGATTGGTGGCTTGGTATGCTTACATCTATAGGATGTTTTGTCATGATTGTAAGTGACATTTGTCCAATGATTACATGCTTTTAGTGTCGAAAGGTTGCACATGCATTCTATTAGAGGCTATAAATGACATCAATTGGTGATTTCAATTTCTATTAAAAAAAAAATTCTACTTCATCCATTCCTTTGGTGTGTTTTAGTATTCCATGCTTACAGATTCATTCATTTTACATTTTATTTCTATTGGTGTTTGCAAGTCTAAGGAGCATTCTCATATCAAGAGCAATTTGATTCAGCAATTGCATATAATGAGTACCTATGGCAACTTGAAATTGGAAGAGTTCAAGGGTCTTCTAAACAGTGAGGATTACAAGAAATGCAAAAATAGAATACTACCAAGTGCTTGGTATCCAATGACATCAATTGTCTTTATAAAATTCCTTCATTAAGACAATGAATGTTTTATATTTGCAAAACTTTTTCATTCATAGGTGGTAATTTGTAGAATTCATTTTATATTGATTTAAAATTTCTATTTTTCATATGTACACTTGTAGGAGCCCTATTTTTTGGATGTTAGCAACGAACAAGAATATTTTTTAGAACAGAAGCAAGAAGATGGGATGGTGGGCATGGAGACAAAATTGTGTTGGATGTTTCAGAAAACATTTGGATGTCTTTGGCAAAACGAGTTGATGCCTTATGCAATAGTGAAGTTTTGAGAGACATTGAAGAAAACATAATTCCATTCTATACAATGTGCAATAAAACAATGACTTGCCACGTTGGTAAGGAATTTCCATTTAATAGTGGGTAACTTAGTAAAAGTTATTGTGGGCAAGGATAAATCATGGTGTCTTGTATAGAGGGTTTGCTTTAGGAAACTCTAGGTTTCTAGCTACAACTAGATATGATCCAAGACATGAAGAAATACCATAAATTAAATAAAAACAGAAGTATAGAAGGCTTCATATACAAGCATATATTGTTTGTATAACATACGTATAAATCAATTTGTATCAATATCCATATGAATTAAAATATATTCATATTCATAAGATGTATTTATACCAAGATGCATATATGTTGTTTGTACATCAATGGATATACATACATGCATAATACATACAATATAAAATACATTCATATCTATATATACATACATGTATAATACACATATATCAAATACACTCATACTCATATATGCATACATGTATAATACATGTATATCAAAGTATACTCATACCTGAATTCACCATATATAAAGAGACTTAAGTCATATACCATTTCAAAAAGAAGCCATATAAACCCTTTGTGAAGTAGTTAGCACTCAAATGGGTGTCATAGCCACATAAAGATTCTAAATAAAGAGTGTGAGAGTTTTTTGGAAAGCTAACACAAAGATTTATATCTTCTTCAAAATTCAAATCAAAATATGATATTGTCCAATTGCCATGGTTGATCGAAGTTTTGTCTTCAAAATAGATGGCAACTCATGACTTCTATGCTTCTAAAGGATGGTATATCTTGCTCATAAGAGATCCAAATACCTTGAGTCATAACTGTTGGAAAGAAAAAGTCTTCATATATAACACTTCCAAATTTCAGCTCAAAACACTTCATCTTGCATGATGGTTTGAAATTAGGACTCAAAAAACTAGTGATAGCTCTACACCCCTTTGCTTCTAAATGCATATCTTACTCATAAAAGCTCCAAATTCTTTTCATAATAACTTTTTAGAAAGATAGAATTGTAATACATAATATTTCCAAATTTTAGCTCAAAATTCAATACACTCCATCTTGCATGATGCTCTAAAGTTAGGACTCAAAAAACTAGTAGTAGCTCTTCACCGCTTTGCTTCTAAATGCATATCTCACTCAGAAAAGCTCCAAATTCTTTTCATAATAACTTTCTAGGAATATAGTATTGTAATACATAATATTTCCAAATTTTAGCTCAAAATTGAATACAATCTATCTTGCATGATGTTCTAAAATTAGGACTCAAAAAAATAGTGGCAACTCTACATTACCTCACTTTGAGACTCATATCTCCCACATCTTAGCTCCAAATTAAGCTTACTTTATTCTTTTACAAAGATAAAAACTTAATACACAACCATGCCAAATTTCAAAACTATAAACTTCCTAACAAATCTATGAAAGACATTCAAAATTTTTGTCTCTAAAATCCTATGGCAGCTGACCTTCTCTAACTCATCCAAGTATAACTTATTTATACTAAGTCCAAATGGATCGAGTAAGGATTTTTTAGAATCACAACATTAAGAAGTACAATCTACCAAATTTTCATAGCCAAATTCTTTGTACATTGTTTGCAATTGTTCATCAAATCTATTGCCCAACACAACAAACTCAAAACAACTACAAACTAAGGAGGAAAAGGTTGCCCCTCCCCCCTTATCTTCCTTTCAAAAAGGCACATCACCCCATGTTTAACCACATGGGCATCTTTCCACCTATTGAAAGACCTATTTTCCCCCATAACTCCAACTCAATATCCTATGTGGGCTACAAAGAATGAAAACAAGATAAAAGAAACGTAAAATAGTCTCTATCTTCTTTTTCCTACAACAAAGCTAAATTCATTACATTTTAACCTTTCTTAGTAGATAAAGGATAGGGAAAAAAAACAAGGTAGGCTTCTATGGTCACAACTGGAGGTATTAAACCCTTAACAATCAACAACTCGTCGCCAAGTTGTAGACTTGGTTGGTTGTCAAATTTTGTTGAAGGCCGCCCCACTAGTTCAAGTTCAAATCATGATGAGCCCATTGAGCAGCACAAGTGATCCACGACTTAGCACTTGCTAGTGAGAGCAAGAAATACGCAGCCAATTAGCCACCTCCCCCCCTATCAGCTAGTGACAAGATGTAGTAACCCCCAAATTTGTTAACAAGCTCTAGTATTCACCGACATTGAAATAAACCGTGATTTTCACCACGCCCCATCTTTTTCTTCCTCTAAATTTTTTCTATGAAAGGATATTTATTAAAACTCAAACAAACACTACATTCAATAAGGTTTCTATATAGGAGAATCATTTTCTTCTCGACAACGGACCACATGAAAAAACACAAAGGAAGGACAACTCCTTAGAGTCTTTTGAAAAAGGATTGTGTAGAGAGAAAAAATAGTAGGATGACTACATTTTTCATTGCACTTCCAATGTAGCTCTAATTGTACTATTAAGTTGGTCAAGTCCTAAACAATTAGTCTAACGCATTTTGTATTATCTAATTTCCATATATATGTATTTCCATTGTCCCATATACTTTACAATTGAACATAAATTGTTCTCAATTTTAGAAGATCATTTTTCCAACAATGTATGAAGTTCTTGTATTTACCTTTTTATAAACAATGACACATATAGGTTTTAAAAATAAATAAATTCATTTGTTGCAATTTGTATTGAAGTAATTCCATTCCTCCTTGACTTAGCAGCCAATAAGGATGAAGTGGCATGCCATGTTAGCACACTTTAACATCATCTCAAAATTTGAACAATATTTTTAGAGACATCAATTAAGATGTCAACTGAGACATCAACTAAAACATCCAAATTTTTTTTGCAGTATCAAGTAAGATGTAAATTGAGACATTGAGATCTTTTTTATGATGTCAACTTCAACAACCTTGTATAATTCAACAAATTCACATATCTCATATGGTTTGTCTTCCCACCTACCACTCACTTATATAAATAGCTTGTTTTTTCTTGTCAATATACTTAGAATAAGTGAGTTTTCAAGCCATGCCACATAAATATCAAATATGGTGTATTGTACATGATGTATAATGTGTGGCATATCGTGTATGTTGCATCATGCACGATTTTTTGTATATGGACTATTTTGTATGGTGTATGGTGTATGGTGTATGCCAAAGTTGATGATATAAAATGTTTCAAAAAATATTGTTGATGTCAAATCTTATGTCTCAGAAAAGGTCTCAAAAAAATAGTCTTGACGTTGAAGTTGATGTCACTAAAAACAATATCAAAATTCTTCTTGATGTCTAAGTTGATATTGTTCAAAACACTATTAATCTTCTCAAACATCGTAATGTCAAGTGCTACATTAGCTACCACATCATCTCCAATTTGTGTGCCAAAAAATCCCACGTGGCGTTTACATGGAGGTGAAGTAGATGTCACATGGTGCACTTTTGGACCCTTCTTTGACCATGTTTGTTGTGACATTTCTCTAAAAACATGACATATTTTTTCAAATTTCCTTGTGGTTTTGCCATGTCAATCTTGATGGATTTTTCTATACATCCACAATAGACATGCTGGACATTCAACTAAACATTTGGCCACGTTCGTAGACTCATTAGAAAAAATGTAGGCTCTTTCTAGTGGTAGTAAGAAATCACTATTGTTTCAAATGTGGCAATGCGAATGCATTATGAGAAAACTAAGCCGCAAGATCAAACTCTAATAGGAGTACATAATACCATGACCTCAACCGTCATTGTAGCTATCAAAGGATTTTGAATAGAGTTTTATAAGCAATCAGCCATTACAAATCCCAAAAATAATATTGGATTTTTAGAAGAAGTATGTAATTTTGCTTGCTTACAAATGAATGACTTGAATGATTACTTTTGTTGTTGATTTTGATTATGATTTTTTCATTTGAAATTAAGATTAATTTTCATTTTAGTACCAATGACAAGCATGAGATGTCATTATAAAAAATCCAAACTTAAGAATATCTACATGTGTAATTCAACCAAACTACAAGGTTTATTGGCTTAGGTGGTAGAAGTCTAGTAAGACCTCTAGGGAGGGCTTTAGGTTTCCACCCTTGGTTTCATCACATTAACTTGGAGACTTGGCTCTCTACGACTTCTATTTGTGCTAAGTTTTGTTATCAACCTTTTCTTTCACCCACATGACCAATATTTTCATTTGATATGCTTATAAATATTTGATTCTTATCCCATTGTTGTACTATGATGTACTTTGCCTTAACAATGTCTTCATATTTATATTTCTTGAGTTCTTTGTAGTAGGAAGAAGTGGCCAAAACAGAATTCACAACTATCACAAACATCATTAAGTCATAGAATATTGTGATTCATTGGAGTGCCAATGATATGCTAGACATGATTGGAAATTTGGATATTATGTAGAGACATGGTGCATTTTGTTATATGATCATGTTTTTTTGTGACTCTTTAAGATTCTATACAAGTACATCCTTTACTTTAGTTATATTTATTTATATAAATTTGAGTTGCTTTACAAATCCATAGAACAACCGCATTTGCATCTTTGTCATTACAATAAATTCACAAGTTTTATGATTGTAGATATTTCAAGCAAGAGTTGATTCAGAAAGGTGGTATGGAGAGGGAATTGATACCTAAGTTTTTTAGGGGATAGTTTGACAAGTTTTTGAAGGGTTATATGTTCACCTTGACTTAACAATGCCACATCAAGGATTTTTTTGTCCAAAAACTCCAAGCTTGTTTGTGGCACCTAGAGTGTCCAAGGACTTTTGCCCTAGCATTTGAGGGACTTGAGAAAGAGGTTGCTAAATCTCATCCCAAAATAGCCACATAGGTGGAGTTTTTAGATGAAGAAGATGAGTATGAAGAGGTTAATGTCCCTTTGCACCACTACATTGAGTATAGAAGGGGCACAAGGGTGATTGCAAGAGATACTTGTCCTATTTTTTTTCCCCCTTCCCTCGATAAGTGGTTTTTTGCTCATAACTTTTGAATCATTTGTCCATTTGGTGTGAAATTTGGAATGAAGGCACATGTGGTAGTTTCAAAAATTGTGTAATTTAAAAAAAAATTGAATTAATTTATTATTTTTAACATGCCCATGATTGGAGGTCTACCTTGGCCATTTGGGGGGGGGGATTTTAGTCCTATTTTTGACCCAAAAATCCGAATACGAAGCTACAAACTAGACATGTTAGAGGTCTATCAACATTACAAGGACTAATAATGAGTTTTTATGAAAATAATAACATGTCAATTCCCCACATCGGGCTAAAGTGACCTTCCTTTGCATGAAGTCTATGAAGAGGAAAAAAAATTCCTAAATGAATTTTTTGGCACAATGCAAGTGCAATCTTCCCTAGAAAAATGGATTTCTTTATGGAATTTTTTTGAATTTTTTTAAATTACTAAAAATGAAAAGGTCCACAAACTCCTTTGCTATTTTCTACTTCCAATAGCTTATGTAATACCCCCTCCGTCCCAAAATGATCTTCTTGTTGGACAACATGTTCCGGATTAAGGTTGAAAATAACAATTTTTAGCCCCATTTTGAGTTGTAAGTAGAGTTCAATGCACTCCTTTTATCCTAGAAATTTGAGTTTTGAATTCATTTTTAAAGTGTAGGTTTGGAACACTTAAAAGTCTGATTTTGAGGGCATTCTGAGGGAGCACCAGTGGCCATTGATTTGGAGTGCTGATTGCCTAGTGTACCGTATTGATTAAATGCAGTCTTCCAATTTTTTAGTGGGCCCATATCAAGTGTTGATCTTGTTACTATACTTTAAATGAAAATTATCCAGTCTAATGTGGAGATTTATCTTCATTGGTCCAAGTATGGGAGGCTTCCCATTGTTGAGAAGAAGCTCGGAAGTTGACCTTCCTATTTTCAATAGGTAGCCATGCTAAAGTTGGATCACTGCTTTTAATAGATAGTTTTTACAGCAAATATACAAGTAGATTTCAACGTGTTGTCACTGCAAGCAAATAATTTAAAATAGATTTGTGGAATGTGCACCTAGAAGATCATTTTGGGACAAAATATTATGGAGAACTGGAAGATCATTTTGGGACAAAGGGAGTACTCTGTAGTAGTCTAGTACTAAATAGTACTATATAGTGAAATGTACACCTAAAAGATCATTTTGGTATAAAATATTAAGGAGAACTGGAAGATTATTTGGGGATGGAGGGAGTACTGTGTAGTAGTCTAGTATTAAATAGTACTAAATAGTGGAATATACACCCAGAAGATCATTTTGGGACAAAATATTAGGGAGAACTGGAAGATCATTTTGGGACAAAGGGAGTACTAAATAGTACTAAATAGTACTGAATTGACCATTTTGATTTGTAGGCGTCTCAAATCGATGGTTGAGATTCATAGATGCACGTTGATGCACAAAATTGGTGGTAGTACATACTATTGCCAATCCTGTGACCAAAAATTGCGTTTTTGAGCGAAAAACATGAAGTGTTTCTTGCAATCACCCACAAGCCAAGGGAAAAGAAGACTCCAAAAAAGATGGTTATAGAGTTTGCCATGAAAGATGACACCCCCTCTTCATTTGTGCCAACACATGTTCTTACACCTTCTTTTTCTTTTGTATCCACTATTTTTGAAGTGATTAATACAACTCACTCCCATTGCCCTCTATGAGCGATTTTCACTTCACCCCTTGAATCAAATCTAACCACTTGGGTTTTGATGGCAATTCATTAATAATTCATAAGGGTGATAAAAAAGCGCCTTCCAAGAGATGGACACTTAATTGTATTGTTTCTAAAAGTAGTTGAAAATCACTTAAACACGTTAAGGGTTAGGATTCTAAATATTTTGGACTAACGATTGACTAATCAAAATATAGACTAATTCAACCTCTAGAGCTTGGTTTTATCTTTCAAAAATAGTAAAGTGGGTAAAGATTGGATTCTTCAAGGAAAAGATTTTTAAAAATGAATTTTAAGTCTAACTAGCCTAGAAAGTTTCATCCACAATATTCCAATAGCTAATTAATCCAAAACTAACTCAAATTTAGGATTTGATCTTCTACTTATGTCTAATTGGTCATTCTTAATTATTTCCTAAATTTAACTAATAATACAAAAAATTCATCCAAGATTGATCTAAACTTCATCCATAGTTAATTCCTTCAAGAACAAATTAATTTTTGAGCGGAGAATAGTTTTGGAATATTTGAAAGGTATTCTAAAAGATTCTAGAATTAAAATATTCTTTGGTGACTTTCAAAGGATTCTTTTTAATTATCTTTTAATCAAAGTATCTAACCTAATTCGGACTTTCTACTCTAAAATTATTATTTTTAGGTTTTAACCTTTTTGAATGGAAAAGCAAGAATTTACCTTTCCAACAAAGTAAAGTACTGAAATACTAGCTTCCTACACAAAAAGTTATTGATGGATGAAATTCCTTGTTAGATTGTTAATTTAGAATTTTATCCACTAATTACTTGTAGGTTAAGCGGGCAAATGGGATTTCAATTTCACCTAACAATTCTAAATTCTTTCTAGCTTTTGAGACTTCTTTTTGGATTCTTTTGGATTAAATTATGGTCTTTTCATCCAAATTAACACACAAGTTCATCCACTTATAATTTTTTTTTTCTTATTTTTTTAATATAAGATATTTTTGGAAACTTCTAATTAATACCTAAAATATTATAAATATTAATTCTAATTCTAACAATTGTGCCCTGTGCCATTGCCATAGTCAAACTAAAAGGAAAAGTATTTTTCTAATTTTTTTGTTTATAAAAACTTTGAAATTCAATAACTTTCTCACTATAGGTCGAAACCTCATGAAACAAAGCCCGTGCACCCCTCCTTGCTAAGGGCTTTCTGACAGTACCTAACACACGACCAAGGGACATGCAGTCCATGAGATCTCAATATAGTAAACAAACGAACATAACAAAACAAACAGCCTAACTTGAGGTATGGATACTTTGACCTAAGAAATAAATTTGAATATTTAAATTCTAATCTATGGAAATAAAAAAGAAAATGGTTATTGACATACCTCACCCTCGAAAGATGCTATTGTACCGTCATCACATATCACAAGATGTATGGTTTTGTAGTATCCCACTCCCTCCATGTTTTTCGAAGCCATGGCAAAGTTCCAATTTAAAGCCAATTTTGTTGCTTTATTTTCCCCTTCAATTGGTTCTTTGCTAAATTGTGTAGAGGTTTGTTAAATTTTAGAAGTATTTTAGTTAATTCCTATGATTTTTGGAATTATTTTTAATGACCCAAAACTCCTAATAATCCTAAATCAAATCAAATGTTTAAAAATATTATTCCTTAGTCATTTATTAATTTTTTCCTTTTAGTTTGATGGTTATATGTTGGTTTTGTCCTTTTCTATTCCGCTTATTAAGCCTAATAAAACAACAATTGCCAATTAGCCTAGCCTAATAACCTCTGAAGGAATCCAAATTAATAACTAACCAACAATTAGTGAATAGTGAAAGAATAAAATCAAAGGGGCTGGTTCTACTTTAATTAATTGCAAATATTCTTCAAAAAGATCTCACATCTTTTCTTCTTGTCTACTCCTATTCCTTCCAATACTTCTTCTATTGTCTCTATGACTTCTCTCTTCTCTTCAACTTCAAAACATCAAGCTCCTAACTCTTCCTTCATCTGCATGTTGTTTTCTCCAAATCTTGGTATGGTTGGAAAGATTACAACTTGTCTCTTTAGTTCATGGTGTATATTTTTATTTTTACTTTATTTTAAAACACCTCTTTTAGTCTAACATTCTCAAATCCTTTCCTTTGTTTGTTTAAAATCTCTGGAATACTCAATTTTCCATCAAGTTTCAACTTCCCGACACTCTAGACTTTGCTTTGCAATATTCGGGACTTGCTTTCTAACATTCTAGACTCTACTCCCCACTCTCTAAAACCCCAAACCATCCCGACGACTGTCACAAGTTCTAATAGTACTTGGACAACATCTAGTACGGCCCCCTAGTTGGCCCCCAATACAACATTCCAATCGGCCCTTCGATTGACACCCCGGCAAGGCCCCTCAATTGGTGGTCTGCCTAGTTCTTCCTTTCAGGGACTCTAGTCTCATATGGTGGTCCTCTAGCCTCTTCTATTGGTCTCTTTTGCTAGTCTCTAGTCCCTTCTATTGGACCTTTGGTTTTGTTTTAATAAATGGAACAATCAAAGTCAAAACAAAATAAAGTAAAGAAGTAAGTACTATTCTAATTTTTATGGCTTTTAGAAGAATTTTATCAAAATATCTAAAGCTAAGGAAATTTGTTCTCAACTATTTTGGTATTAAAGAAAATATCTCTAACTTAAATAACTTCTCACATAATACTATAACTACTCAATTTTTGGTGGGTTTTGGGGAATTCTTTCTATTACTAAGGCATTCTATCAAATTCTCATCCTCACATAAAACAACTAAGCATATCAAGACAACAATAATGGAAATAAAGAATGGGACTACATGGGCAAAGTTTTTAGTTTAAGTATGTTTTTGCCCAAACTTCACAATCAAAGCTTCACTGTGCGAAAGCGACCCCAAGCATAAATGGTATCCAATGAATGTAATAAGTATTTTGGAGAACTTCATTCCTAAAGAAGGTACACATGATAGTGTTTAACTGAAAATTAGTAATTAAAACCCCAATCTTTGTTATACAATGAATTTTGGGGTCAAGATTGGCTTAATAAAATTTTGCCAAAGTCAAGCTTTGCCGCCTTAAGCCTATTAACACCAAATTCTATTCCAAATGCCACAACGTGTTAGTGTTTGAGAAATTTGAAATCAATTTAGAGTTTGGAGGTCTAACCCTTCTAAAACTCATACAACTTAATGAATATTAAGACTTAGTACTTAAAACTCAAGAAATCAAATGAAATTCATTTTGAAAGAAACCCTCTCATCTTTCAAAGTGTGCAAATAGAATGAAATTGGTTCGAATTTGACCTTGATGAATGCATCAACAATGTATCGATAACACAAAAATAAAGAATAAAAATAATGGTGAGAGTTCAGAATGAGGGTATTGGAAACAACGGGAAGGAGGCCTATTATATTCTTCCAAGGCCTCCCCCCTTTGGTTTATCGGTGGATATTTTGTCTAATTGACCCTAATTAACCTAAAACTATTTGCTAAATAACTCTAAGATATTTTTTTTTAATAATTGCTTAATTGAAGAATTTTCTAGAACAAGCTTCATTTAGCAATGAAATTTTGACCAAATCATATCTATGATTTTTTTCCAAAGATATTTTGAAAATTAACCTAATTAACCTTGAGATGTTTTGCAAATAACCCTAAGATAATTTCAAAATAATTTTTGTGTAATCAAATATGGTTTTTAAAAGCAAGATTTGAGATCTTGATCAAATCCAAACTTCAATTTTTTCAAAGCTATTTTGAAAATTAACTTTTCAATTACCACGTATTACTCTAAAAAGTCAAACTTACAACTGAACCCTCTCTATTTTTTAGGAAAAAACTCCAAATTGAAAATGGATTGTGCCATTGTATTTAGAAGACCAAAATAGAAATAGGAAATCTTCTACCATTTCTTCCAATCCATTCTAGCTCATATAACCACTAACAATAATTCTAAAGAAAAGTAAAAAACTCTAACTATTGGATTTTGCATTTTGCATTTTCCAAAAAACTAACTAGCTAGGATTGTCTGGAAGGCTTGTGGGAGTAAGAAAAAACCCTTCATTCATAATATTTGGACACCTATAAGCTCCGTGTACACCGGTCAACCTGTAGCTAGCTTATGAATGTTTTTCAAATTCAATGTTGTTTTTGATTTTGGGAATTTATGGCCATTTTTAAAGGCATTTGACTTCCCATAAAGTCATCATGAAGATTTCGGAAAAATCCAAATTTTTTTGGGTAGCTTCCAAGAAACTCCGAAAATCAAAGAGCAACATTGCATTTAATTTTGCACTATTCATAGGGAAGCTCAAATTAACAATTTCCTTTTAATTTCCATATAAAGGAGAAATCATTCTTATATCAAGGAATCTTGCAACAATCGGCTCCAATGTTAGATCTTGACATGTTTTTAAAACTAAACATTATTTTTTTCATGCTCCAACCACTTTCCTTTCACTTTATTTGCATTCTTATTCAATATTCTATAAGTTACTTACAAATAAGAATTTATCAATCCAAATTCTTCATGAATTAGATGGTGACCTTGAACTAGACTACCTAATCCTAAAATAGACTTAGCCACTTTGTCACATGCACTTTGTAAGACTAGTTTAGCATGGACAAGAAACTAGGACTAGTTAACACTTTGACCCTTAATTCTCTTAGAATCAATTAAATACTTGAGGGGTTGTCAATAGTTGAAGTGGCAACCTATGTGCGAACAAATGATAGGGTATTTTAAAAACATGGGGGCTAATAATTATAATTAGCTTTTATTAGAATAATATAGGGTATCAAAAATGGCATTGGATGTCTTTAATATAATATAGGGTATGGAATAATAGGTTCTATTAGAAAATCACAAATTGATAATATATGGAAAAAAAAATTCATACCCCCTTATAAAATAGTGATTGTTTGCACCTATATCCTTATTTTTTTAACACACTACCCCCCCCCCGAGATTAAATAATCTCTCAAATTCTCAACTAGGCACTAGAAGTAGGAAAATAGAGTATTTTAGACACTCTGTACTTCTAAAAGACCCCTCATTGTATTGAAAGGAACATCTACCAAATACCACTCAAACGCTTCTTTTATGTCTTTTTTCACTTAAATACGCTCAAAACCAAAAATAAACCAAAAAAAATAAACCTTGAGTTTTAAGTGTCAACTTTAGAGCTTACACCTTCGAATTCTTATGTCTATGACAACAATCATTATTGCTTTAGCAAAATACATTACCAAGTTGGCAATTCTACCTGATAGACATGGTATTGAGCCCTAGGCTCTAATTCTATCATTGACGTTTTTTGCAATGCTTAGTGTCAACGAGAAGACATGGGGCAATGCATTAGCATAGGATGAAATATTTGATTTTGAAAAAAAGATAAGATCTATGCTCTCTAGCCTTAATCTCATTATCTCCTTTCATTTTTATATTAAGTTATAAGCATGACATTGCAATTCATTCATACATCTAAGAAGATGCATTTTTTAATGTCAAGGTTAAAAAAGGGTGGGTGCAAACTCTAGATTGGAGGCAACGTGAACCTTGGTCCGGGCTTTGACTTGGTTGTTGTTGATATCTCGGATGGACTACCGGTCCCCAACATCTTGGTTCCACCTTCTCATGTTCCTACTCGGAACACATTGAATCAAGAAAAGGTCATTGAATTCATTTTTAAATTTGCTTTGGAGTATATTCATGACGATGGAGCAATTTTGTTGCTCCACCTTGAGAACAAAAAGGTAAAAGAATTTACACTTGAGCATGCCGATATGTATGACTTTTGTCTATAGTTTGACTCTTAGATGGGCATGAATGAAATGAAACTTTCTAGTTGCAAAAAATCCAAACATTAGATAAGTTCCATTGAAATTTTCTTCATATACAAATTTTGATGCTTGAACCTACTTCTAGCAACATTGTATTTATCAAGTATTAATTGTCATACTTGTTTATTTCTAGTAGTGGCAGTGCTTTTGGATATTTCTTTTTGTACAAAGAAAATGGGAGGAAACATTAGTGGTGTCTAAATTCTCTATCTATGTGAACAAACAACTTAACAATACATGCACAAATTTTGAAGAAATGGATCTACTCCTCAACTTCATTACCTTAGAGATGGTAGTTAGAAGAATCTTCTATTTGTATAGCTACTAATGAAGGCATTTCAAAACCTAGTGATTTGATACTAGATTGTTATGCATCCATAGGTACCTTCTATTCATTGTTGTTATTTATTTTATATTGTATTGTATATAATATATTTTAGCAACTAATGAAGTTGCATTCAATAAATAGGAGCAACTTTATCCATGCATGCCACAACATTGAACGTCATTTAGGGCCACTTCACACTACAGCACAAGGTCGAGAGTCCGTCGATTTCAGCCAATGAGATTGCAGAAACCCAAGAGTTCGGCCTCTCGAGCCTTCACACAAGGAAGCACAATCCAAAGTTCATCGCCCACTTGTCTGCCTACATGGTGACGGACTCTCGATTAGAGTTTGGGTCTCCATTTCTAGTCGACCCAAACTCTAATCGAGAGTTTGTCAAGTTTTTTCAGAATCTGACAAAATCTCAGTCATTAGATTGGATTGTTTTTGTAGAAATAGGTAGGATGCCCTTATTTGTTTATTTGTTGTCCCCATTGGGGTTTGAACCCTAGTCTCCACCATTACAATGGGGAGTCTTTGCATTCTATGAACCTACTTCCCTTCAATGTTTAATGCCACCTTTTTATTCCATTTATATCCTTCATATTCCTTGTTTAATGATGAGAGCATGTGCTGTAATTATTTTTCCAAGGCCATTTTTGACTCCTTTCTCATGTTTTTTAACCTTTTGCTTGAAAAAATTGTCACATGGGTGACAATTTATTGAAAATTTCAGAAATTGGATGGATTAGAAGTCGAAAAAATGGAATAGGTTTGGACTTTGGGCTTGGACTTTGGAGGCTTCACACTATGGCCGACCGAAGGCTCCAATTCCTAGTTTTTGTGGCCTATTTATTGCTCATTTCCTTGGACTCTCACCAAAGTTTGGCCACTCAATCCCACGGCCTCTTGACTTGGACAGCCATAGTGTGAAGAGGCCCTTAGAAGCCTTATAGAGTGATAGTGAGATTCTTAGTGCTCAACTTTTGAACACCCCTCCTATTTCTACTATCATTGTCTACACTAAGTGCCCTCTCCCTATAGTGGTCAATGATTTTGATGACGAAGATGTTGTAAGGCCTTTTGCAAAATCCTAAAATTCGAGGGGGTAAGTGTGTTAAAAAAATAAGGATATAGGTGTGAACAACCACTATTTTATAGGGGGGTGTAAGCCCCTATTCATCACCAGGGGCTCACTTTTTCTTTTTAAAAAAATTTTAAATGCAATTTTATATACAAAAACCCCCCAAAAGAGTGTAGAACCAAAATAGGTGTGTCATATACCAATATAATATTTGGTCTAATTTTACAATATTATAGCTAGAATGGCCCAACCATGAGTTGTAAATAGGTTAGAATCCAACTAATTGTGGCAAATTGATTAATTGCAAGTGATAGGTGTATCAAGCTCAAAACCCTACATGGAAAGAACATCTCTAGGCTAGAATTGGTTGAAGGAATCCTAGTAAGGCATAGGAATCAAATCCCGGAGATAGGTTCTAGTTTCCCCATTTCATCGACAAAATAGCGAAACCCCAATTGTTGGCTTGCAAATGTTAAAAATACCAAGACAAGACCGTGGAGGAATTTCAAGTCCAAGGAAGGTGTTTTGAGGTTATACCCATGTCCGGGAACCAACGGCGAAGTCGGTTTGCCAAGATTCCCCATGGTGTGGAAGATTCCTTGGCCTCCGATAATTAAACGAAGGGGTGGATTTTGTCCCCCCTAGGCCGATGTGTAGAGTAAAAATATGAGCCTACACATGTATCTTGGTATCCCATGGGAAGTTCCACAAAAAGTTTCGGAATTTTCTGATAATCAAAAGATGTCTTTTTGGACGGTCAATTGCCCAAACCTACAATGGGAAATTCTTAGAAATTCCCTAGGTGGTCTTAAATTCCCACTAAAAATTAACGTAGCTTCTTTTATGTTAATAAGCTGCCCTAACAAGTTTCACAACATTCCAATAGTCAAAAGTACCCAAACCTGCCAAATTCCCTGACAATTAACGAAATTTAAAGTTCACAATGGATTTGACCAACAGAGCGGGAGCATACGGAAGCGGAATGGGGCCCAAGATAGGTATTTTTTCACTCCCCTGTACATACTCAGGAGCCTAGGCTAGTTACTTTTCCTAGAAAAGTCAACCTCCAAAAGTTGGGATTTTTCCCGGTTTGGGGCATTAAATTGGTGCTAGGTTTTGTTGTGATTTTGAAGATAGAGAAGGAGGAGAGGGATTCCCTTAGCCTAGAAATGGCTTTTTAAGGCCATTGGCGCAGTCCGTTTGCGATTCGGAGTTAATGTCCCAAAGTTAGCTTAGTGGGCCAGCATAGGATGAAAAACCTGAGTTTGGGTGAAAATTCAAGAAGATAAGGTTAACTTAGATGAATGAGGAGAGGTGGGTGCCCGGGAAAGAGTATAAAAGGGCACCCCTTCTCCTCTCTCACCACCCCCTTTTTGTGTAATTAGGTCCGTTGGGTCCAATTTATATTGGAATTGTGGCATTTTAGCCACAAGCCTTGCAACGGTGTTTTTTGGGCACTTTTTTGCCGTTGTTGTTGTTTTTCGAGCTTGCAAGGTCTGTGTGGGTCCCTTGCATCTTCAGTGTGCATAGTACTAATCTCTCCAAGCTTGAACTTGGAGGCTTTGCTAACTTACCGTGCTACTAGAAGTTGTATGTGGTTACCTTTGAAAGACCTTTTGGGCCACTCTCCTTATTGTTTCATGTACTAACTCTAGAGCAACCCGCCATATGACTGGCGATGCCACTTTGGGGGGCCTTTAGTTCAAGTCATTTATGTTACTAACTCGTGTTGTTAGTCCTTTGAGTGATAAAGGCCCTTCCTTTTCTTTTGTCTTTGTTCCTAATATTGATATGGTATTCCTTGGTGAGAGAAACAAGGGTGTGAGGGTAGTGGGTCCCGCCGTATGGCAAAGCTTTGAACCCCCATAGGGTATAAAAGTCCTAGTGGTGTCTTAAAAAGGGGAACGACGGCGAAATTTTGAACCCCCTTGGGGTGAAAAGTCTTAGCGGTGCATTAAAACCACCTCATAGGAGAACCATGAGACCACGTGGTCCTTTTCCCTACAAAGTTTAGTTCTCAAAACATGTTGGGAACAAACCAAGGTTTAGGTTCCAAAAATAGGCATTAGAGGTCGAGGTGAGGTGAAAAGTAGAGTGAGGTGGTCATCTCCAAAAAGCCACCGCCACCATCCACTAGCACAAACTATAAGCCCTCAAGTTTCCTTTAGAACGTAGCATAGAAGGGAGGAAAAACTACCAACACCGCTTTAATCCAACACCCCAAGCTAGCCAACACCCCCAAGCCGATACCCAAGACCAGAAGGGGGCTGGGCCGAGTACTATCAGGGTTGGGAGGCGCAATATCGAGAAAGGGACTAGGCGCTGTCGGGGGGGTCGGGGAGTTATAGTGCGGGGAGGAGGTTTGGGGGAGTACAATGTGGCTAGGGGGGTCGGGAAGTTGTAGTGCGGGTTGGAGGTAGGGGTCACCCAAGGTGTTGGACAGAGAACGGAAAGGAACCTTGGAAGTCAAGGGATTAGGAAGGAAGGGGGGTGGAGGAAAAAAAGTATAGCCCTACACTAACACCATAATTGGAGCATGGAGTCCAATGCCCCATCTCTTACATACAAAACAAAGACAAGGAAGATAAACAACATGAAGATGGCGGAAAGCCAGAAGAATGAGGAAGGATGATGAGGGGGAAGACCATTTGAAGGTTAGGAGTGGAAGTAGATAAGATAGGAGGTGAAATCTTCAAGGCTTACTTAAGCCCTTAGATTAGAATTAGGTGATCACCCTAAGATTAAGTGTGAGAAGTAAATGTGGGATGTAAGAAGTAGCTCAACCTTGGAGGATGGTATGACACGTTCTTAAGATTAGCTTAGTATGTAAGAACGGAGGTTAGTTGGGCCACCTTAGTACTTAGGGAGGATCGTGGGGAAGTAAAAGAAGAATGAAAGAAAGAAATAAGATAAAATCAACAATTAAATCCTTGTACCAATTTATTTTATGATTAAAACGGTAGTTCGTTGTCTCACGGCACGGGAGTTCATGGCGGAGGAGGTAGAGCTTCCAGTGGGCACAATCAACGACCCAAGTTCCGAGGTATTAGTTAAACCTTTCCAAACTTCCCTAGGTCCCTAATTAGGAGCTAGTAGCTTGGGCCGAAGCCTACCCCTAGGTCAGACCCTTAGGAATATAGGTCAGGTCATTTCCAGGGACAGAAACTTAAAGAAGGAGGCCGTAGCTTTCCAAAACCCTAAGGCACGCCCAATTCGGGTCAAAATTGAGGAAGTTATTGCCGGATGAAGTTTAGGGTCAAAGTGGATGAAGAATTGTTAAACTCCGAATTTGATAGAGAACTAAGTAGGTTAGGAGGAGGCTACCAATTAAGGTCTAGGGCCGAAAAGGAAAGTTCATTCCGAAATATAGGTTAGGAGAAATTAGCAAATGAAGTTTAGGTAAGGCTTGGATGAAAATCTCGAAGGAATCCCTGATTAGGGCCAAACTCCAGATCTATGTAGTAGCAATTCTTGTGACCCATCCCTGAAAATTTCGGATCTTTGTGAATTGGGGAGCTAGGTGCAATCGATGGATGAAGTTTGAGGAACCAAATAGCGGTCAAACTTCATCCACCCATAACTTTGGCTAGGAAGGTTGGATGGGGCCGAGTTTTATGCTTTTAGAAATGTCACAAGATGAAATAGAGGATTATTAGGTTAGTTATGCCATGGCATAGTTTCCATTCAGATCATACAGCAAGCCAACCATTTAGTCGGCCAAAACATTGGAAGTAGATTAAGTGAATCTTGCAAATTGGGAGGCACTTAGGCACTTAGTAAAAAGATCCATTGCTTGGAAGGCACAATGAACCACACTTTGACACCCAAAGGTAGGAGTCACTTAGCTTAAACCCAAAACTTGGTTGTGTTTGCAAATTACCAAGGGTAGGTAATTTGGTGCTTACAATTGGCGCTCACAAGGGGGATGAATTTTTTTTTTCACATGATACCTTTATGTAATTTTCTAATAGGAACTATTATTCCATACCCTATATTGCATTAAAGACGTTCAATGCCATTTTTGATACCCTATATTAGTCTAAACCTAATTATAATTATTAGCCCCCATGTTTTTGAAATACCCTATTATTTGTTCGCATGTAGGTTGCTACTCCAACCACTCACTATCCCTCCCTCCCCCGAGCCCTAAAAGAAACATTGTTGTAAGTAAGTTGATTGTTGTTTTTATGCCTGTCTTTATTTTCTTTCACTATGCAATATCTCAAAATTTATTTAAAGTTTCTAATTGTTTATTCATTACATTTTATAGGGACAATCCTCTCTAGCATCTTGTATTTTCACCTTTTTTTAGTCCCAAATGTTTGTTATGTTACATCTAGATTCTAATGACAGCTATGGTAGAGGCTCCATCACCTGTTTCTATTGCCAAATGTTGTTCATACAATGTTGTTGTTAAAAAGATTTTAGACCTAAAAAAAATATCGAGACACTAAAGCTTATATGTAGTGATAGTTGTCAATTCACTAATCATTCTTCTCCCATATGTGGTATTGGGTCAAATTGATCTTCTTCTAAACACTATTGTTATTACTTGATTTTCTAATTTTTGTAGGAAGATTAAAAGGGCCACTACATTCTTTCATCTTATTATATTCTTGAATTCTTTTGCATTCTTGTAATCCTTGGTGCGGTAGTAAAGGTCATCTTTATTCTTGAAGACATCCAATCCAGAAGACATCTTCATTTTAGAGGTCAAATATTAGGAATTTCTATGGAATGAATCTATTTCTTTCAATTGGGAACATGTGACTTCTTTTAGATGGAAACATATAATTATAACTAGTAAATGTTAGTGTTAGCAAAGAAATAAATTTGGTGAATCTCAATAATGCTTGAAAGAAATGATAGATTATAAATTGGAAATGGCCTCTTCCTTGAAATGGTTTCGTAACACTATGTAAGTATAAGTCCCTAGTTTCTAAAAAGTCACTCTAAACCTTGGATCTAAGGTACTTGATAATTAACCCTTATCCTAAACAATTGATTTTTTAGTCCCATTTAGCAATCATGAAAATCCCTTTTCATCCACTGCCATAAATAACAAATGTATTTCATCCAACAAAATTAACTACCAAAAAAGTTCATCCAAATTTTGTATGCACCACTTAATTTCCTACTTATTGCCAATAAAAGAAGATTATTTGAATACTTCAACCTTAATTTTCTATTATTTTAATGTCAAGGATCATATGACCGACTATCCACAATCATAGGTCTTCACTCTAAAAAATTGTATACTCACATGCTAACAAAATGGCACCCCTAAATGAGACACCATCTCTCAAAAAATCAACTCCTAATTTTCATGGGTTTTTTTATCTTGTCTTTCAATGTTGGCCTATGTAATATGCCCTAGACCTTGATGGCATTAACTTCTTGGTGCTAAAATGGTTGCTACCGCCTCATATAAAGTCTCCATAAAGCAAGCTTAGGCTTTTTGATTGCATGACTTGGTGAGACACCATCTCCCATAAACTTAGCTTCTAATTTTACCTATACAATACATTATAGGTTGCTATGTTGTTGTTCATAATATCCACAAGAACATACCTCCCTTCATTTGTTTATGCACTACAACTTCATACTTGTTCCAAATGAAGCAAGTCTTAACTTTTTAGAAAGCTTCCAACCCATCTGTAATTTCCTCCATTTTCAAAACCTAACTATTTTCTTATTAGAATTGGATGATTTTGGGACATTTGCAAAAATCACAAGGAAAAGTTCTAATTTAAATCTCTTCCTTTTAAATTTTAGTTTTTAGATCAACTTGGTGAATAATATATGAATAAAATGATTCTTTAAAAATTGAAAGAATCAAATCAAAAAATTTATATTCACATCTTCATCCAATATTATTTATTTTAAAATTCACTTGGTAAGTTATACTCTAATTAAAGTTCATAATATCTGACTTTTCTAGCTAGTCAAAGTTCCCTTCCTTCAATTCAAAGGCAACTTATCACTACTTTACTCTCTAGCCAATAACTTTTACTGCCAAACTTTAAACTAATAGTGTGAAAGGTCATTGAAAAGTTAATAATGCAATATATAGGTCTATTCAATTTCTAAACTAAATACCTCCTCACCAAATCTTGTTGGTGAGAATGTGTCCTCTTAATATCAATCATTTACATAGTCAAATTCTTTCAATTGGTAATGAAGTTAAGAACCTTATAACATTCCCTTGCACAAAGCTCTATGAAGTCAAACTAATTTAGATTGAGTTTCTTATGCCTATCTGAGAAGGTGTTGATTTCCTAAATTTCAACCAATTCCTTGGATTTCACAATTCTTTTAACATGATAATCACTACATTACTAATGAAATTTAGTGTTATGGTACTTTTCATGTTATTTCATGTAACTCACTCTATTCTCATTTAGTTGACAATTAGTAATCATGTTGGATATTGATTTAAAGTAGGGTAAACCATCTCAATTCTATTCTATATTTTTTGGTGAAAATTTAGTTGACATTTAGTGTTGGCAATAGTAGAAGTGTTGTTGCCATTTAGTGTTAGTTTGAAAGTCATGTTGCAAACACTAAATTATTTTTATAAGTAGTGTACTTGTGATCCTAAAAAACGAGAGAATGCTATGATTTGAAACTCGATGCTCATCCTCCATCTCTATCGATTAGTGTCCAAGGATTCCTCAAACCTTACATTTTGTATATCTCCTATGATTGATATTTAGAACTCAAAGATCAGTTTGAAACCACTCACATCTTCAGTTAGGTCTATCTTCATTGTATTTCTATCTTTTAGGTGTTTGTTTTTGGTGTCTCTACCAAATTCAAAAGTACTCATGATTACAGTTTAGAACTCTAAGGGCTGGTTTATACTTGAGGCCGGATTGAAGGCCAGCCGGAACTCTCCAAGTTTGAGCCAATAGGGTCTCTCAATGTCTCCAAATCCGGCCCAAGAGCTTTATACTTGGGGTTGGCCGGAACTACAACTCATCCTATGTGTCGCCTTAGGTGGCATGGTTTTGGCGCCAAACCATCCGGCCCCAAGGGAGCAATCGGGACAAGGTTTGGGTGGCCCGAATTCCCATCTAGGGCCAAATTGGGGCCGAATTGGGCTCCTCCATTGGATTGTACAAATCTCCATCGTCTATCAATGCAAAGTCTTTTATTTTATTTTCTGATACATGTTTATTACATGTGAGATCAAGAAACTTCTTCCCATCCATCTGTGTTGTTGGATTTTTGGGATCATTGAGGCTGAGTGGAAGAAGCTTGCCAGTTATTAGCTTAATGTTCATGTAATGTTTATTTTAATATATACTTACTGTTATGTTCAATTGTTATGCTGACATGAGATGTTTACTTGGTGTGATTGACAAGTCTATTCTCTGTGACTGACATGCGATGCTCTAATTTAAATTATTATTTTTTATAAAATTAATTAAAAGTAAAACTTATGATCATAAATCATAAATTACATTTTTAGAAATTATTATTATTGTGAAAACTTGATATAATAACCTAATAGTTCTACCATATATTTTATTTATTGGTATATTAACCCCTAGAAGGACTAGTATGTGTTTTTTGGCAACATAGAAATTTTGGGCAAATACATGTGAGTGGAGATTTGCATATTTTAGGCTGAAATTCATATAGAAGGTGGGGACAAGGAATATCTTCTATATGCACACATGACATTTGGAAATATGAGTCAAAAGTTATGGCCTAATATGTTACTTTTTTTCGTGGGCAATGTGGGTAGATTAAAAAAATCACTTTTTTCATAAACAAAAATTTGAAATTGGTTATCTATAGTTATATACATGTCGAAAGTCTTAAAATCATTCCATTTTGATCAATGAGTCAATAGTTTCAAGGAATTTTAGATTGCGGGCAGTTTGGGATTCTCTACTCTAAAATAAACTTTGAAGTCTTGTATTTTACTCAATTTTCAAGATTTTTTGAAAAAAATATAATTGAAGGATGTTAGATTATTTCTTACAACATTTTAACCATTGGGATTGGAATTTTTCAATTCCATAATTAAATTCTTAACAATTTAGTGTTTTGAATAACTCTCCATTTTTTTCTAATTACTATTTTTTTCGTATATATTGTTCAATTCCAAATGATCTGAAAATTTTCAAGCATGTACCCAATTAGCCTTGAAGAATTAATCCAAAGAAGAACCACCATTTTGGACACTTTTTCATACAAATGTGATCTTGTGAAGTGCAATTGCATAATTTTTTGCTAGGCCAAAAATAGGATTTTTGTCACTTCAAATGCTAATATCTTTCAATCTACATGATGAAAATTTATGAAGTTTTTTCAACATCTTCTCAAACTAGAGTACTACAAGATCCTATGCTTATATGTGTGCAAAAATTTGGTGCTTGTCCTAGAAATGGCAGTTTGGGAGTGTTTTTGGTGACACTATAGTCATAGTCCTTCAAGGATTGAAGACCTTTTAGATTACCAAAGCAAATTTTAACTCTTTGGTTGACTAGCTTTTATAGTCAATTTAGCTCCTCAATTAATTTTTTCAATTCAATTGCTAATTCTAATGATAGATACTTGAAAAAAGAATACAATTAAGAAAGATTACGGTACTAGAACTAACATGTATGGTAAAATGTGATTTACATTTATCATTGAATTCACTCAAGTTCTCATAATAAAAAATTTCATACTTTGTTAAAAATAAAATTGAAAATATAGATTTAATAAAGAGATAGAAAAGAGATGTTTTCTAGAATTTTGTACTTAGTTGTATGATTACTTTCAAACCCCTATAGTGACAAGACGAAAATTATTTATTTATTGAAATTCTTGAAATCATCATGAAAATAAATGACAACCACTTTAGGGCTTCAACTTTAGTTCCAACATCAACTCTAGTTTCAACATCAAGTGAAACAGAAAGGTTCAAAAGAAGTAAAATAAAATCCTTTTTTCCAAATAGAAATAATAGGAAGAGAATGAAAAAAGTTAAAGAAAAGTGGAAATTCACATTTTTTATTTATTTTTTAAATTAAATAAATAGGAAGAGAAAGGAAAAAACAAAAACAAAAACAAACATTTTTTTAAATAGAAAAGAAAAGAAGAGAAAGGTACTATAAATATGTATATTTTTTTATTTTTTTAAATGAGCATTGAGAAAATCCAAGAGCAAATGAGTCGGAAATTGGGCCCTAAAATCCAGCCCAAAGGCTTTACATTAACTAGGGCTGGATGGAAAAACTGGGGCTGGATTGTGGGCCGGATTGAAGGCAAATCCGGCCAGCCTTCCATCCGGCCACAGGCCTAATATAAACCGGGCCTAAGATGTTCTGTTAGAACTATAAAATTGTTATATAATGTTCTGTTTGTAGCTGTATTTTCTTCAGATTTTAGTAGCAGTAGGCGGGATAAGTCACCTCATTCAAGTGCTCTGTTGTGAGTGAAGTTGATCATGGTTGCCATCTTTTCTGGGTTTAAGGCAATTAGTCAACGACTCACCGGGTGTTTAAAGTGAGAAACTTGGGTACCCATAAGGAATCTTTCTTATTCCTTCGTTCGTTCATTCAAGTTAACTTTGTTGCAGGTATTCTTAGGGTTTAGGGTTTCAACAAGCATCAGTGCATCATTTGTAGTTTCAAACAATGAAAAGGCTTGTAACAAGAATTCAACGTCATGTCCGGTGGCCTCCTGCGTCAACGGCCCTGAAGCATCAGCCTTCAATTTTTCACTCTATGAGAAAAGTGGTTCCATTGAAAAGATTTTACAAGTTACAAGATGCTACTACGTATCCCCTCATCGCCGGCCAGTTGCCAAGAGCAGAATATCAACCATGTAAACTTCAGAGCTGATGCACTTTGTCAATCATGCAAACTTCAGAGCTGTCACGTGCTTCTTAGAGAAGCTGAAAAACCTCACTCTAACCTTTCAGAAGAACCAAGAGACTTACAGAAATTAGAGAGAAATGACAAGAGCCGTTGCAAATAGTTTCACTGGTTGTTGATGAAAACTAGTTCGACATTGTTATGACCTTGCTGGTCGAGTGAACATCTAGATTTTCAGAGTTTCTTAGCACCAAATGTATTATGAACTATGGATCTTGAGTCCTGAAAGAAGATTTCAGTCAAATTGAGAAAGCTACAGAATTTGGGAAATAATCGAACGAGGAGTGTTACAAATTGATTCAATTCTCCACCCTGGTTTTTTCATGATCTACCGTACCCCCTCAAACAGCAGACTAACAATTACTCCGTACAATTTAGGATTTTTCCTTCATTCTACTACAAGATAATGGAGACCTAATTCCACCAGTATATTTCCTCCTCAAAACTGTGAATATGTGAACATGGGGAAGAAAACCATTTGTTTGAATCAATGGTGCAAACTACATCAGGATTAACCAAAAAGCGAAAGAAAAGTCTTTCTTCCGGTATTCAAGAGCGAGTCTGAAATGTTCAACATATTCACCTACACTTTTCTAACCACAAAGCAGGAATCAGCAACAAGTGAAAATCGGAGAGAATGCCCTTCCTTTAAGCCATTGTCCTTCACAAATCTGCTCCATTCAGAAGGAAGTGTACTCTCCGCCTATCTTTTGAATACCTGCGACAAGTTATGACTTGAATTGGAGAATCTTCATGTATTCCTTGGAATTGGACAGAAGCCTGAACTTGATCGCCGTAGGTGTTCATAAATTTCCTCAATGGAAGTTTCTGCATGTGTCAAGAAAAGAAAAGGCAGATTCTATGTTGGAAAGTTTAACCCATAAATGACTTGGTGGACGTTTTTTGTTTGATGAATGACAAGGAATTCTCCTGTGTAGGACAAAAGTGTAACTATTCACCCTCAGAATTTTGAGTGGAAAGGTAAGATCTTCTACAGTAGTTTGACTTCCAATGAGTATTTTTTTTCTTTTTTTGAAAGTAGATGATGTCACATGGTTCCAAAAGGAAAGATTTTCATGGTCACTAGTCTGTGCTTTAAGGGTTAACATAGATGGAAATTGAAAGAAAGCATTGTAGCCAAATGGAAAAAGGGAAAATTTCAATGATAAATACATCATTAGCTTTCAATCTTGGGATTTGCAAGCTCTAGTCTCAATTAGAATAAGTCAATTTGCATCTTTGAGTAGCAAATTTAGTTTAACTATTGAATGCTTGAGGCACCAAATTCTAGTGTCAAAAAAATTTTGAACTCATAAAAATCCTCATGACGTTGCTATTTTTAGTAGTTTATATATTTGGAAAATTCTTTTTGAAGTCTAGCTTTAGTGTCAAAAATCTGATTTTGAAAATGATTGATTATGATTATTCTATTCAAGATTTTGTGCTAGGGTGTCCATTGCAATCTTGACTTTCCACATTGTTGAAGGCTCTTGAAAATGAGCTTCAAATACACTAGATCTTGGAGAAAAAAACACATTTGGAATTCATTCAAAAAAATTGTAGAGTAGATTTTGAGAAGCAATAAATTGATTGGGTTATGCATATTAGGCCCTTTAACCTCATATTTTTTTGGTGACCAAATTTTTAGTTTCGACATGTGAAAAGAGGATTGAAAGACTTCAAATCATTTTCACAATTTTCACACCCTCATGATCAAACATTATAATTAATCTTTCAATCCAAAGGACGGTGATATTATTGTGTTTTCTTTTCCCATGTCATCTCTAACTTGTCGAGTTTGAATTTCTACAATTACAATTCAAAAGAAACAGATAAAATATATCAAAACATTAGATTTTTGTTCAATTCAGAGCAAATTCCATGAGGCTCAGAAAAGGCCTTGGGCATTTAGAGGTTAATAGTACCCAAACTTACAAATTGTGCGGTATTGCTCCCAACTTCACGATCAGATCGTCCAATGTTGGAGGCTGTCAATTGTATGCAGAAGCTAGGGTGATGATCCAAGTGATTGGCGTGCTGTAATGGTATGGCCTTGCCCTCCCTAAACTCATTGCTGAATGCTTTCTTGTGCTCGTCCTGATGGTGCAAAGGAGAGGGGAGACTGAGCTGATTGTTGTTTTCTTCATCAGTAGAGACCCTATCGTCCTCAGAGCTGTAATTCAATACAAAATGCCAAAATATTCAGTCACAATGAAATCAAAAGAGCTCCTGAGTGTTCACAAAGTACCTGATGGTTGCAATTGCGTCGCATGCAAATGCTGTTTTGTTTATGGACCGTCTAGCTTCTTGATCTCATTCGTGAATTGGATTCCCTATCGTACAAGAAAGCATTCAACAATTAATGGTGAAGGCTTAGAGATGGAGACTAGCAACGTAAGGAAAAGTCAGAGAGACCTTGCTCTTTCGAGTTCAGGGTGTCTTTATGAAACTTTTCCTTGACACGTTGGATGTGTATTCCAATGCAAGTAACGACACAAATCGATCGAGAGAAGAATCCCGACGAATCTTGAGTTTAAAAAGCTCCGGAGTCCCCAAGTTCCACAGTTTTCTTGTATACAATTGGGTGAAGAGACTGTCCTAAAGACTTAAAAAAATTTTAAAATTTACACACACAAATGATTCGTCCTGTCGATTTTCAGAAACCACGCTCAATTTGCCTCACTGAATCACAATCGGTGGGCCCTGGCATGCAGAGTTTGATTGCATATTTGTGAGGGTTTCGTGTTGTTTGGATTGTTGTTTCCAAACACGATACTTCCTCACAAATCTGGAACAAATCTGAGCTGCAACGCTATGAAGAGTAAGAAGTCTCAACACCCTGTCAACTACAAATATCTATGCCGACTGCGATTCCCAAGTCCCAACTCGTATGGAACAGTGAGAGCTGTCAGAGAGCGAGCAATCAGGCCTGGCAGGCAGGGGTGGTGGGTGCCAAAACTGCCAATACCTACACTATTCATGTACCTGTCCTTGCTCGCCTGATCTTGATCATTCCAAACTGCTACTCCATGCTGGGGTTCAATGCACACTGTTTGCATATATCCGTGTAGTACACAACTTACACCACCAAAATCCGAAAAAAGAAAAGAAAAAAAAGAAAAGACACCGAAGCTCATCTGATCACCACAATAGGAACCAATAGATCACCGTAATTCCACTTGTCAACATTGGCACGAGAAGCGGGACGAGAAGACGTCTCCAACATGTTAAAAATGTCGGATAAGTCGGCGCACTCTGACAGAGAACAAACCAACAGCTTCTTATTCCCGAGGTAGAGCAGAGGATCGGAAAGGAAGCATAAAAACTTAAAAAGACATTTAAATTGCGCCCTTAAAATGTGCTTTTACATATTCATTGACGAGATGATGAGTTCGAGACCTTTCTGCGGTTTGTACACGTCGCCTCATCGATCTAGTCAGAGAGGCGAGTGGATTGGCAATTCCCACCAGTATAGAAGGTGGCCAGTTCCCAACGGCCGAACCTGTCTACTAGTGAAAACTAAGGATCTGATTTGACTTAGATGCGTGTGTGCAAATTAACAAAGCTTCGACCACGCCATTGACAATACCCTTGCTAGTACGTGTGCGCCCTCAACCCCTGGGTGGTGGGGTAGCCCAATTCGCCTCAATTCCCACCCAATCTGAGGTCTCGGATCTAACAATGCACGAGTCAACCACGTCCTTAGCTTAATGCGTTAATCCATGCACCCCGGGCCTAATCTGTGAATTTTGCACAAGCACATTCCTAGTATCGATCACCCTAGCCAGTGATCACCCTGGAGTTTCAGTGAGTTCTAAGCACCCTGGAGTTCCAGAGATTTTTTAGCACTCTGGAGTTCCAATGATTTCTAGGCACCCGGGAGTTTCAGAGATTTCTAAGCACCCTGGAGTTCCCAGATTTCTTGGCAGTTTGGAGAAATTCAGGCACCCCTGAAGAACCAAGAACTCATGGTTTCATGATGACCAAGTGTAATCTAAGATGACCAGGTATATTGCAAAAAGTACAATTCAAATGCGACCAAATTCCGTAACATTAGAATCAATGAAGAACACTGCATGCGGACGTCAGAAAATGAACAAGAATTGGACAAAAAAAAGTCTCCATATGAGTCGCATGGCCTACTAAAAACTAGTATGAAGTACATAAAATGAGGCCCACTTTGGGCTTCTTGGTCCTGAAGACTGAGATTGATTTAGTCCTATACATTAAAATGGACAAGAGGTTGTTTCAAATATATAGCATCAAATTGTGACATCCAAGGGCCAAAAGCTTTAAACCCGAGGACAGGCACAAATCTAAGGGAAGGGATCTAAAAGAGTGCCACTTTCTTGAAACTTAGCCATGAGGAGATCTTACCTGCTCGTCCTGCTCTTTTGAGGTTGGCTGCTCCTATTCATCGTCTTCACCAAATTCTCCACGTTGTTGTAATCATGGATCAATATTTGCAGAAGGTCACCGATCAATGTCGTCTGCATATAGTCACGCATCAATATCTGCAGGTGATCATCGATACAAACGAAACAGCTCCACTCTCGTGGAGGTGATTCAATGGCGCTGAGAATCTCTTCTCCAAAGTTTCGTTTGATGCAATATTTGCAAAACGCTTTGGGACAAGAGTTGCAGAGAATCAGTTCGCCACCATCGCCGCACCAGCAGCACTCGTTTTCATGCCAAAAAGGGGCTTGGGGATTGTCCTGCAAAATGTACTTGAGTTCAGAGATCGTGAAGAAAAATGTGATAACAACAAAAAAAATTAAATTGCATAGCCGCTTACATTTAGGGCAGGATTTGTGGTTCTTGAAACGTCGAATCGAATTGATGAGAATTGAGAAAATTGTAATCCAGAATTCCAGATGGGCAAAATTTGTATCTTACAAGAATGAACGACTTCAGGACATTACTCAGGCTGGTCAAAGAATACATGCAATTGAATGAAAGTTAGTCCCATATGACCTCCATACTGAAACTGGTGAAAAAACCTAGGTCAATTAGGGTTTAGGGGTTTGAGAGGACGTGCCTTGGTGAAGGGATCGCTGGCTTGGAAATCGTAACAATTCTTGCAGATTCCCACATGGAGCACTGGATGTGCTCGCACTTCGACAATGGCCACGCTGCGACCACATGCTGTACACACGAATTTTGCATTGTGTTCATGCCTTCCAAAATTTTTTGTCTCCTGTCATGGGAAAATCTCTCGTCAAGCATTACACAAAAATATTATGGAATCATTAACTGTAGCAGATGCAGAACATTGGTATTTAAGGAAAAGCAGAAGGCTAGGATTATACATCCAAACGTGCAATCTATGGACTCACTCCCAGGATATGTCCCTTGCACTTCATCACCTCCAATCACAGATTGATCGACCAAATTAATTACCAACTTACAATTAAGCGAGCTCACTTTCGCAATTGCTAAAACTGAGGTCACAGGAAACTCATATTGGGTTCCCGGTGTTGAAATTCCCGGTGAGTCTCACTTTTCCCGGTGTGTAATACACTGGGAACACCGGGAAAAGAGAGACTCACCAGGAATTTTAACACCGGGAACCCAATATGAGTTTCCTGTGGGTCTGATATATAAAAAATATGACTTTTCCTATGACTAGCCGTTTAAAGCTTTCAATTTCACTGCAACACCGTTGGGTTTAAGGAAATGTGGAATGTGTCTCAAATTGTTTTGTAATCTAAATGTCTCTGTAGAGCATGCCAGACGTTTGTAGCTTTATTACTAAGCAAAGTTTGGATTACATTCTAACCTCTTTTATCCGGCTGCTTGGCTGGCAGTCATGGACAGTGATTTATACTTTGAATGTGTGACATGTCAATGGTAGTGTTTCAGGGAAGCAAGATATTGTCCAACTCATTAATTCTCCGGAGGGTCAGATTAAAGAGGTGTGAGTGTAGGGGCGAAATATCGAGTGATTCCTGGTCTACAATTTGGAGCTAGGTTTGTGACAAACTCGGCTACAATGTGATTCTTCTTTTCTCAAAGTGCTAAATAGCCTTTTCCTAGAGTTTTGGAATGCGATTGTGGAATTGCCTTCGTATTTAGGCCGGTTTTAACATCCCTATTGGGGTCTTATCAGCGTCTCACTGCTGTTAGAGCTTGGTCCCATTAATTAAACCTGGACTAGAGGGTTGACCGTATGATGTCCAAAATCTACCATGCATGCTGGATGCTGGACAAAGCTATAACGTACTCAAAACTCTCACAAAACTAGCATACATACCCAAGTGCAATGTATCATCAATGGAAGATAAACAAAAAACAGCTAGTTCATTGCATTGTAAGAGAAAATCAGAACTAGGATCAATTATCGATCGATCTAGACGTACTGACCCTCACTCCCGGGAATGGTCCCATGCAGTTGGCTTCAAACATTTCATCCAGCGTCGGGTCATTATTCCCCTGCGCCTTTCCCCTCACAAGCGCCACTGCCGTACTCTTCCGTTTCTGGGTATATGCAGTCACCATTTCGACCACCAGGACATGCACCAAATCAGTACAAAATGTATATAGAGAGACAAATTAAAAGTCACTCAGCTAGTAACCGAGTACTAGCTGCAGCATATGTATCGATCGATCATCTGCAGCTAGCTAGCACCAAAACTTCTCAGTGAAGAGCCCCACATACGTACCGCCATGGCTGGAATGCTACGCTAGAAAGATGGAACTGTCTCCGCAAATTAAACCTCTGAACTTGCAAGCTAGCTAGTTTGCATGCATGCAGAGAGCGAGGAGCTTGCTGCGAAAACTGCAAAAACTGCGAAAACTGCGAAACGGGGGAACTGGGGCACTCGTTAGTGAGAGCTTGATATTTTGGCGATGCGTCCGAGTGTGCGAGATCGCGTCCTGGGGAGGACAGGCTTGATGTGAAAGACTGGCCGGTTCCCACATGGCGACGGGGAGGGTCACCGTCTTGTCAATCTAGGACGACGACGCCACTTATTAATAAATACTAGTGTACTCTATGCCATTGCCACAGCCAAAACAAAGGTAACAGGAATTTCCTAATTTTCTAATTTATTAAAACTTTGAAATTCAATAACTTTCACATAGTAGCTCAAAACACCATGAATCAAAGCCCATGTACCCCTCCTCATTGAGGGCTTTCCGATAGTACCAAGCGTACAACCAAGGGACACATAGTTTGGAGATGTAGTGTACCCTATGCCGTTGCCACATTCAAAATAAAAGTAAAAGTATTTTTCTTTCTATTCTTGTAAAAAATTCAAAATTCAATAACTTTTGTACTATAGGTCAAAACATCATGAAACAAAGCCCGTGCACCCCTCCTTGTTGAGGGCTTCTCTTAACAGTACCAAGCACATGGACAAGGATGCACAATCCAAGAGATCTCAACAGAACAAACAAAACATACAAACAACCTAATTTAAGATATGGATTGTTTCAGTGGTATATGTATCAAGGACTGGATTTATACAAGTTTCACTTTCATTTTGAAAAAAATTGGTCTAGAGGGGAGGGGAAAATACATCCTTAATTTGTACTAGCAATCTAAATAATAAATAAATAAATATTTTTTAAATATTCAAATTTTATTTTGGGGTACTTATACAAAGTTTGGTGGCCATGTTGAGGCCCCAAATTTTCTAATGGTGTATAACATCATGATATGAACCAAAATTACCATGGCACTATAAAGTAGTCTGCTCTTAAAGTGACCATGCTCTAAAAGCAATCATGATACAAAGGTACATTTTGCTTTCTTCAATGTACAAGAAGTGCACATTTTAACTTCAAAAATTTGTAACTAATTCCACAAAGGTCCAAAAAATACGAAACAACTTGGGTTAGATGCCAATTCCATTTTTCTTTGTACTAAAATTGATTGAAAATTGTTACAAGGAATTTCCCTTCCCCGAAAAGGCAATCAAATCTTAAATGGTCACTTTTAGAGCAGACTACCTTAAACTTACAAATTTAACAAACAATAATCATAGGTCCTAAAGTTCAAATTACAATAAAATACTGAATTTTCCAAATTTTTCAATTGAAGTAGAAACTACACTTGATAAACTTCATTTCATTAGTCAAGCTCAAATTTAGAAAATTAAATCTTTATGGCTCAAATTCACATTAAGAGTAGAGAGCATCATTCAAGTGCCCAAAATGCAGTACAAAGGTGATCTATAGATTAAGCATCTTCATCCTTTACAAAATCAATAATATAGTAGTGAGGGAATTAATTCAATATTGTTCATTTAAAATGCATTCCAACTAGTCCCTCAATCCTACAACCCCTCATGAAATCATCCAAGGTTGCTAAAAATCGGCATTGTCATTTCTAGTTTGATGAGGGATTAAATTCAATTAGAAGAGAAGGATACCAATAGTGTTCTAATTCAACGGGGAAAATTTTTGCCACTTTTTACTTGTTTTTGGTTCTAGCTCCCACTATTTTATAAAAAATTGGAAAAAAAATTGGATGAAATTGCCAAAAACATCTCAGTTGGAGAAATAGATCATTTTCCTAACTTTGGACAAAGTTTGTTAAATTATAGTCGATGTGGTGAAGAAAATGATAGTTGAATTGTAGAAATTTAAAAAAGTGTAAAATTTTTTTAAGGTTTTGAAACATTTTAAATTGAAAAAGGTGTCCTAAATTATCATAGCAAGGTTTCAATCCTCGGTCTTGTCGATTGTGGGCCCACCATGCTTCCACTGCACCACTCTGATGCCCTGGGATCATCAAGTGAAAGAGCTTGGTTGAATTGTATTCTTATATATGTTACGAATTGAAAACCCTTTTGATATGGGACATAAGCTATAGTGCAATAAAAGCTAGTGTGCCGTGTGTCATTGCCTCATCCAAACTAAAAGTAATTATCTAATTTTATAATCATATCCAAAATTCAATATTTTTATGCTCGAAGGAGTACAAGAGCTTTGTTGCAGTGTGAGAGGTTGCATTCTTGATATGAAAAAAAAGCTTTGTCCATGGAAGAGTGCAAGGGCTTTGTTTTGTGGCATTTGGACATGCAATGTGAAAGTTATATTTTTTCCAAAATAAAAGATAATTTAATTCAATTTTCTAGGTTCATAAAAACTTTGAAATTCAATAACTTTCACACCGTAGGTCCAAACGCCACAAAACAAAGCACATGCATCCCTCTATGCAAAGATCTTTCCAATAGTATCAAGAGCATTGCGGGATGCTTTATGGTATCAAACAAACAAATAAACTAACTAACTAACTTAAGGTATAGATTGTTGGCAAATAATATTGTAAAAGTGGATTCAAATGCACTTTAGTATGCATTTTGGAGACTCCGGATGGATAAGTTATGGATTTTTTAACTTATTGTCTCTAGGTGTACCAAAAATTTACAATAGGCTCTCATTGGTTTTCATGGGTTGTTGTATTCTAATTGCATACATCTATTGCTCTAATCGCTGAAGTTCCTAGGCTATGTTTTTGTCAAAAATCACTTAGAATTGCCATTTCTTTTGCATTGAGGCAAGAAAATAGAAAAATTAAGAAAATTCTTATTGAACCATAGTATCTTATACTAAATTTGTATAAAAAAATACATGGTAAAATTTTCATGAAGTTTGACCTTGTAGATTAGAAGATATTAGCATTTGAAGTGAAGATAACCCATTTTTTTTGGCACATTGCTATATAAGACTATAAGACTCATTTGGATCTTCATAACTTTGATTTTTTATACTAAATATTTTTATTTAAAAATTACTATATCAGAAAATTGAGTTGAGAGTCTTGAAAAAAATTAAGAAAAAGAAATTTAATTTTAAGAAATTGTTAACTACAATCAAAACATGGAAGTCTATGATTAAGAGTCTAATGTTGGATTTTGATACATGGAGGGACAATCTTTTGAAAATTCATGACTTATCCATATGTTGTTCAATTAAAATTGGAGAAATCATTAGATGGGATTCAGCTGCCCTGGAGGGCCGTTTCAGGCCAGTTCCCAAGGCTGGGAACCAGCCAGGGCTGTCCAGAATTTAAAATTATTGAAAAAATATTAAAAAACTAAAAAAATTAAAAAATTAAAAAAAATTATTAAAAAATTAAAAAACAAAATAAAAAATATTTAAAAATTAAAATTTTTTTTCAAAAAAAAATTTAAAAATTAATTTTTTATTATCCGACGTGGCCGCCGGCTGACCACGTCAGCGAGCTGCTCTGGCCGAGTTCCCACAGTCTTAGAACTTCTGGGAACTCGCAGTCTTCCGCAGGAGCTCATTCTCATCTAATGGTGTTGGAATCCTCTTTTAGTTGACAATAAGATCTAATTAAGTAATGTATATTTAATAATGATAATTAGATACTCAATTGTAATTAGTGACAATATTAGGTTTGGATACCTTATAATAATGTTCCTCTTTATTGTGGCATATAAAATTTTGCACAAAGAATAATAAATAGTATATCCAAAACTTCATCAACTCATCAAATATTTCAATAAGTCTCTTGTTCATTTATTCATTAAATTATTATTATTTTTTAATATTCACTTTCATTGACTACTAATACAACAATTTTTGTTAGACAGCCTCACCATTCTTGATTTCCAACTAACCTTATAGACATTCATCCTATTAGTGCATGTGACACTACCTTACAATAATCACATTATTTTGAAGTAGTGTATGTTGAAATATTTTTTTATTGTACTAATTTGCTGCATTTATGACTTTTGATATTTTATGCACTAATTTCACTCTCCACAATAGGATAAATCAATGTAGTTGTAACTTTGTGATCTTGACTAGCATAGATGACCCTATTTAAATCTACAAATATAAATATTAGAGATGAAAAATAATTAATTAATTCAAATCTAAATACAGAAATCTAACTATAATAAAAAAAATTGGGTAATTTTTTATGTTATAAAAATGTAGGATACTTCATAGACAATTCTAATCTTTTTCCAAATCATTGTATATAAAATCCTTGATATTGCTATAAGGATCCCAAGTCCCAACAAGGGTATTCTATTTTAATTAACCATCATTTTAATTTTTGTTTTTATTATTTATTAAGATGAATCTAAGAATTTTTTTGAAGCTTCTAATAATGATATTTTTGTTATTCATAAGCAAAAGTACAAGCTTTTGATGTTTAAAAAAATAATATACAGTTGAAATTTGGCCAAAAAATTTTGCAATTTCTACAGTTTTGATAAATTTGTTACTTGAATAACCAATTTATCTATTTCTTTATTTTCTATTAAAATCTAAATTTTTCTTCAAGTTTTTAAGGACATATGATACAGACTCCTAAACAGTGAACATAAATACTTTGAAACCTACCCATGCAACATTAGTACTAAGTATCTATAGTGAAAATTTTTAGATATTTAGTCTATTTGTTATAAGATATACATTTTTCTCAAAAATTTCATGAAAAGTTTACAATAATATTATAGAATGTCATTCTTATCTTTTATAAAGAAATACTTTGTAAAAATAAAAAACATCATTTCATATACTGATAGAGTGACAAAATGAAGCATAAAGAGTGAGAAATTTTCAAGTTTTACTATACAACATGGGGTATTGGCTTGCTAGTTCTAGCCCAATCAATATGAAAATAAATACATAGATGGTGAATTTCATTAAAATGATGGTATTATTCTGCCATTTTTGACATATTTCATGTTATTTTAATGGAATGTTGCGCCATTTTACCATAATACCGCCATTTTAATGAAATTCACTATATAGGATAAGAGTTGTGCAAGATGGTCACACAATATCTAACTTATGCCCAATTTTAGTATTGTTGCATTCTGACTTCCTCGCTATACTTGAATGTGATACAAAAAGCTATAGTATGTCAAATCGCTTCTTCCATTCTAGTATTATTCTAATGTTGTTCAAGATGTCTATTCACAAGTTGGAAAATGGACTTAATCCCTAAAGGACCATAAGGCCACCACATGGCTTTTGCAACTACATTTGTAGAAAATTCAGAATATGAACCTCACTAATAGTCAGTGACCAACAAAGAGAACCTAGATGATTTTTTTTTGTTGAATCCATTGGTACAATCCAATGAAGAAATGATTGAGTGAGCAATTGTTGGTGAATTTTTTGAGAATAGGGCTATCACTTCATGTGCTCGTATCTTTTTTTCCACACCTCAAAATGATTTGAAAAAAATTATACATTTAAATCATAATGATATATACTTGTGCAAAAAAATCAGAGTTTTTGTATCACTTTTGAGCATTCTGATTTCAACATTCCAATTTCAGCACATGTACAAAGTTCTGCCAAATTGGATATCTTTCATCAATTTTGTCAATGGTGGCATTTTCTCAAAAATTGTGTGATTTTGTTCATCTTTTTCTCATAGGAAAGCTATGTAAGTCTTCTTTCATTTCAATGGAGACAATCATCAAAATCGTATCACACATTTGAGAAATTATGCTTATTACAAGAACTAGTCAAGAAAACAAGAGCTTTGCTGAAACACCCCCAATCCTTTAGGGGTTAATATGGCTTCACCTCTAAAATCTTGATCAAACTAGTCCCTTATGAAGAATTTAAAGGACTCAAAACTAAAAAAAATTCAAAGTTTGTGCCTCTATTTCTTCATTTCTTGTCATTGGTACTTCTACAAACCGAGTATTCTAGAGACAAGAAGATTCATTGTAGACATAGTTACCCCATTTCATCAAAGCTTCTATTCCACATAGAGTATCTTGAATCTCTTCATGTGGAGCTATGTCTTCGATTGATAATCATGTGGATCTACAACTTGGTATAGAAATTAAAACAATTCATGATTTTCTTGTGAGAGTTGGTGTTGCTTAACATGGGATCCGTTGCCAATAATTACTTGATATTATAGGTGCTTCTCCTCATCGTGTGAGTTGTTAATCGACACCTAATCAAATTGCTCTAGTAAAGTCTCAAGGAAGTAAGGAGGATCCTTTGTCCCATCATCATTAGAGTCACAATCTTCCTTTGGAGCAAACTTTGTCTCAGATTTATGTGATTCTTGATACAATGTAGACGTGCACCAATCTGCACATTAATAGCAACATTCAACTGAGTCTTAATGCCGATGCTATGTTATGTATACTTCTTTTAAGAAATCTTTAGAATACTTTTATGCCGTTATTTCCAGTTGCTAGATTCTTCACCTAAATTTAAGATGCATACAAAGTTCTAGTTGCAAAATTTCATACCATCACAAATGGGGTCTTCAACAGTGTCTTGGAACGTCTGAATGATTTCTCCTTGACATTTTAGAGTCAGCTCCTACAAGTAAAATCAAGTCTTTCAAACGTTTAGTGTTAGATGTTGTGTATCATGCCCTAATACAGAGTATTTTTGTTCTACAATACAAGTAAAAAAATGAGATTTGTTTGCTATTTTTGTAGAAAATCCACTATAGTTTCAGCAAAGCCAAATTTGAGTAGTTTTGAGAAGCATTAATTGACTTTATTTTATTTTATTTTATTTTTCGTGCATTGATGAAATTGACCTGTTCGTGGCACTGGCTTTTCAACTCATGGAATGAAGCTGCAAGTTTGTGGCAACGAGCATGATGGTCCAATTGTAGTGGCCCTCCAGGCTTGGGAAATGGTGGTCCATTTGCCTACAGGTCCCTCATGGAAATCATCAGTGTTCGAATAAATAAATGTTGTTAAGTTATATTTAGGTGAAAATATAACCATCCTACAAAAACTTGCATCATTGTCTTGTTAAATTAATGCCACATTTAATTACTTCTGGACTATTTCGTGAATTTTGGACCAAACATCTAAAGATCTTGTATAGATCCCTCGATGTTTTACATCATCTCTAAATGACTATTTCTTTCTATTATTGATTTTGGACTTTCGAAAGTCCAGAAATAGTTATATGGCATTAATATCATCATTCTAGTTTTCTACATTATTCCTCATGAACATTGCCTTGCCACTCTAACTTGAGGTTTAGCAAAGATTCGGGTACTAGAAAAATAATTACCTGCCTTGCAACTGCAAGCTCAATTGTAAGAGCTTGAATTAGCAAATCATCATTGATGCTTTTGTTCAGCAATATTTGCAGTTTTGCCTTAGCCCCTCTCAGCTGCACAACAATGAATTTGACATCAAAATAATTGGGTGGGTTAAGAAGTATTGTCGTTGGTATATGTTTTCCACTAATGATACTCAAATGATATAATTATTGCAAAGAGACTTAGAATTGAAGGCTTCCAAATTGATGCAACGGCAAATGCATACAAAACACAAGAGTTTAAGTTGATTACATTGTACCTCTTTTTCTAGGATATTTCTTCGTGCTAATACTCCATCAAGCCTTTTCTTTTGCATTCCCCATGAAGCTCGAAGTGTCTGTAAACAAAGAATTATTGGCATCTTATTGATCACTAACTTTCAGAGGTTTAAGAAAAGTCAGAATGTGAATCAACTAGGAACCAACCCTTTTTTTTACTTTTTGAGAAAGTGCCAAGATGGTGATCATATAAAATTTGGTGAAGTATTAAATTTCTTCATTCATCCATCTTTTGGACCAAAAAATACTTTTCGATCATATTCATGCATTTTTTCATTCAAATTTGGCAAATTCATCCACATTTTAAATAGAAATGGGTAATTTTTGACAAAAAAAGATGACTTTTTTGGCGAAAAGTAGATATTTATTTTGAAACGGTGCAATTTGGCCCTATGGTGCAGAAAAAAAGGGCTGCTAGGAACTATGAAGAAGGAAATCAATCTACATCTTTAGGAAAATATTTGAATGTGGGTACCAAAAAATCATGGATTAGCTTGTCATATTGCAAGCGCCTTTCACCATCTAGTCTTTCTAGTTCATTCCTGTGCAAAATTTCAACAGTTTGTCGATCATCATTTTGAATTGTATTGTACCCTTCAATTGGAGCAGGTTGTAGAGCTACAACTTGAGCCCTAAGCTCTTTCACTTTGTCCTGTATCCAATGCATAACCATTCATGATCAAAAGAGATAAACATATCATTTTGGATGGTAAAGTACTCATTGAATGCCATGGCTGAAAGCATGAAACATTTACTCATTTTGTTGCATTTTGACCATTTTAGAAAGTAGTATTGGGAGTACTATGGAAAAAATATTTTTCAATAAAATAAAATATGATAATTAGAAGATCAATCTTTTGTTCTCAAAGTTCTAGGTGTAAAAAAAATACTCTCCCAAAGTGATGCATAAAATAATTTAATGGAAAATTTCACCCCAAGAGATGTTTTGATGTTTAAATTGGTAGAAAATAGTGAAAGCATTCGAAAAATACAAAGACATTCATAAAACTTTTTGGAGAAATGCAACCAAGGAAATTATGGAATTAATGAAATTATGGAAGAGTATTTTTGAATGTCTTGAAATGTGTTTGCAAGAGAATCTTTTTGCACCTATGTGGCTTTAAAGGAAATTACTTTTTTCTAAAATCCCTCGAAAAAAATACGTAAACCTAGGGGAAGAACCTTCATTTCCAAGTAAGATTCTTTGTTTTGGATACCCTACAATACTAAAACCCATCAAAACTGCAAATTTCTACATGACTAATAAAATTAGCTTTCAATGGTATATAATTTTAAATTTTTTTTAAATAATATGGAATACATTTGATAATGATGCTAGTATGTGAGCACAAAAATACAAGCATGTGAGCCTTGAGTATATGTATAAGTAGCTATCCTACAACCATTGAAGGTGCTTACAATATAAACACCTATAATATGGGTATCTATAATGTAGGCACAATATAATCATAGAAAGTTTCTATGATATAGACACCTATAACATAGATATATAGTCTTTTAAGCTCACTAGCTTACACTCCGAGGCTCATATAATAGCAACCCTCTTCTATTCTCTACGAAACATCAAGTTGTGGTAAGATTCTTACAAAACACCTTATTTGGATCAATTTTTGAATTTTATTTGCATACATAAGCAATGTTGAAAGTAAGTTGGAAGTTATACCTTCAACTTAGAAATTTGCTCGCTTCTTCCTACCCACCCAGTGCCTTCTTCTATGACCTGCAAATATTGTATATAGATTGGAATTAAGTAAAGTGTACAAGCTTTGCTTCATGTCCATTAGTTTTGAAATAGCAGAAATGGAAACCAAAAACAACAAAATTGGTGTCTCATTTAGAGATGTGATTGGTCTATTTTCTTTGGAGGAGGTGCTTTAATAATCAAAATAATAAATCATTGAAATCAGAATTTCTCATCATATTTATTTATTCTTCATTCGGTGAGTGGAGACAAGAATCAAACATATAACTTTGCTTACCTTTGCTATGGGGATGTGTTCTCCAACTTCACGTTGAAGCACAAAATGCAAACGTTGAATTTGCTTTTCTAGTATAGACTCGCTTGCTTGAACAATTTCAAGCTTCTTATTTGCCTAATCTGCCCATCATGCACCTTTCCTTCAATGACAAGAAAATTTCAAAACTTTTAGATCTAACATTCTCTTAAAGTATGGCTAAGCAAAAAGAATTTGCTCTAGTAGTCATTAATAAGAAACCTAATGAAAGATCCTTGTTATCTTCATGAAATCAAGCACATTATTTAGAGTTAATCGTAAAGTGGTCCAGACTTAATTGGTCAAGATTGCAATCTTAGTTGAAGTTGTGGTCCTTGACAATAAATGCATTGTAGCTCACTACTTCATCTTGAGTTAAGCTCTAAACTCATGGTTCATGTCTTGAGAGTTACAATCCCTAGTCCCACATGTTGCATGCTTAAAAGAGCTCTCATTGGTAGAAGCAAAACTAGGAATAAAATGCAAAAGAGCTCCATTTTAGACCCCAAAGGAGTTAGATCCCGAGTTTTTTATTTTTTACTCTTCAAAGGGGAAGCTGAAACCCCAATTTTCTCCCACTTTACAATTAACTCTATGTACTTTTCCTCAAAATTTTGTAATTGAAAAATGTTAGACTTCTACTATTATGCTAGTAATTCAGCATAAGCTTATCTATTATGCTCTCTACAAAATATTCACCTTATGAAACTTGTTCACCCAATAGTCTAGGCCTTGTTGTATTGAACTATTATCAGGCTTTGCCTTCTGTGCGTTCAATAGCTGTACATCACAAAAACTACATGCTCTAAGAAACACAAAGTCTTTGAGAGCTCAACAAATCCACTTTCACCACAATATTTTACATTTAATTGATACAAGAAATCCAATTAAGAGATGGAGCAATGCTTAACCTCTTGTTGAATGACTGCCATGGCCTTTGCTGTATTGTTATTTCGTGTTCTCTCCCTCTCTAGTTGCATGTTTAGCAATCGGTTCTGCAAGCCAAAACATAATGATTTCAAAATGGGAAAACCGGGTTCTTTAATTACTCTTCCTTCAACAACCATTCCATCCCAAAATTCTGTAGGAATCAGTTCAATACAATCCTTGTGTCATTCCAAATGCTTAGTAAAATTTCATACCAATGCAACATTTATATGATGTTGGAAATGCATCAAATAAACATTAAGATGTTCAAAATGACATCAGTATGTATGCAACATTTCCAACACCAAGCAAGTGTAGTTTTGGTATCATGTTTTAATGGGCTTTGGAAATGCATCTAAATAATTCTTGCAAAGTTTGCATCAAGAACCTAAAGAATGAGTTAAATTGCACTCTCTTTGCTTGATGCATGCTGCTTTGCAAATTAATCTAATCAACTCAGTTTGAGTCACATAAGCAGTTGAACATGTAATTTCTCGTTCCTACTTTTGCAAATTATTTTACAAGTCAAGTGAGAGACTTTGCACAATCCATGAGGTATGAGAATACATACCTTCTTGAACAATTCAAGAATCTTTGCTTCTCGAAGGTCTCCCTCACCACTTCCAATGATGGCTAGCACCTCCCTGCATTCACGATTTCATGTGAGCTCCACTTGGAATATTCCTCATTAGAATACAATGGAGAAGCAAAGTAGATAGAGATAAAAAAAATTTGCAATGACCAAGATGCTAAAATGATAATCCATACCTCAATTTCGTGATCTCCTCTGCTTGTTCCTTCATTTTTTCTTCTAAGTTCACAGGCTCCTGCTACCAGAGAAAACATGAACTTGGTATTCCGCAAAGAAAAACTAATTCTGAAAGTGCAGGCAAGAGAACTTCTCATCTTTCAAAGAGAGTGCCATGATTCAATTAATGGACCTAGTAGGAAACTCTTAAACACTGCTTATGGTCAAAAGATAATGAGTTTTAAATTTTGTGGCTTGCTTTCTCAAGCAATTGATATTGATTTGTCCTCCTCCTTAATGTTGGACCTTCCAAGTGATGACAATGAAGATGCAGAAACATAACCTTGGACAACTATTGAACTTGGTACTGGAATGAGTGCTAGAATTTCCTAAAGATTTCTCAATTTTTTGAAGAAGACGAGGGCATAATGTCTTCATATTGATATTGCTTCAGACATGTGAAGAATCTACCTATTGTTTAGGATGTAGAAAATCCAACAACTAAAAGGTAGGTGTAGGTGGTGGAGAACTAAAATTCTTAAAAAGAATTGAGGAATAGGCCACTGTAAATAGGACTTGACTATTTCAAGATTTTTTCATCAGTACAATAATAGAACTATACAAAGTATATCTTCGATGAGCCTTGTATATCTCTAGAAAGTCGCAAAGTGGTAAAAAGAAATCAAGCATGCAAATATTGCAAATCTTTTCTAGGTTGTACCTCTTAATTGAACATTAAAGCACGACAAATTTGAAGAGAGTTGGATTACCTCGCCTGATGCCACTCCAGGCGCACCAATTGCACCAGGCACAATCGACATGGTGCCCCTTCTTACAGCTTAACAACTGATAAGTAAAGTGATAAGTCTACAAATTTCAAAGAAGATCGCAAAAATTTGCATGTTGGGCAAGAGGTAGCTACAAGAAATATTCAAAAACATCACAAGATTGTGATTACCAAAAGATAGTCAAATCAGTTGCTTTGAAACACACTTTTCTCCTTGTGATCATGAAAACTAAGAAATGCCTCTACTAAAATTCTACCACGCTAACAATGACAAAAAAATTCTTTGCAACTTTATTGGCTTGCACATTCCTTGTGATGCCTTCATAGTGAAGGAGTGATCTTCTAAGAACCAAATACAACCATGCCTTCATCGGAATCCACTATATCACAATCCCATTTGAACCACATTGATCTCGACTCTATTCACCTCTACTCCGCATCATCATCTGATCAAAATACCCATCTCAAGTTGTTCTCAACACTCCCAACTTTACAAATCTCAGTAGAATTTTCATTTCACACTGTAATGCACAACCAAAATTGGCATTGAAATCCACTCAATCCAACTCATGGAAATAGAAAGAGAAGGAGAGAGAGAAAGATTGGAAGTAGTGTCATCTTCAATTGAAGATCCAAGAACTAATCGATTCTCGTATTTGAAACTCATATTTGAAAGAGGTAGAAGAGGCAGATTTGAGGTTCATTTCGGCTGAAGACGTTGAATCTTAAGACGACAAGCTTTGTCCCTTCAACCGTTGGATTTGACATTTGACGGTTAGATTGGCGAAGCGTTAAAAGGAGCCCAATAAAAGAATAAGGTGGCAAGTTTTGGACAAGTATGGGCAACTCTTGTTTGTAGGCAATGCAACTTGTTTGGTGATCTTTTCACTACATCTTTCATCCTCATTTATCTTCGCCTCCATCTTCCGCCCTTGCAACTTCACCAAAGCTTTAATTTTTTTTATCTCCACTACCTCAACCTTCTTCCAACCTGACTCCAAAAGCTTCATCTTTCTTCCTTCTTTGTTTGTCTCAACCTCTTCTCTTTACATTTGTATATTATTTTTGTACGTACGAACTCAAGTTTATAGCACAATTGATTTTAAAATAATCATCTCTTAATGCTAATGCAAAATATGATGTAATAATTCCATTTTTTTCTCATCTTTTCCCAATTTGGTTAGCCTCTTGTTGAATGATCTCTAACATTATTATCTGAATAAACTTATGAGTATTTATTTGTTGTTGGCATTTGTAACAAAAGAATATCTATTCGTTCTTGTTTTTTTTGTTTTTATGCATTTTTTAATTTTTTTTGCCAATTATTGGTAATTGTTAGTGTGAGGTATTCCATTTTTTTTCATATGCAAGTGTTTCAATGCAAGATTTTGCTACATTTGGTGGAAATTATCAAGACCATCTTTAGGATTTTGATTTGTTATTGCATAATTGGAAGAAAATATAAGTTTGTACTCGTTTTTATAGCATGTAGGTTCTTATTAGCCATGGCAATGGCAAAACATCCTCTACTAATTTGTGCAAGATGTTCAAGTGTAAAACAATAATATACAAAACAAAAATATATTGGACAATAATATGAACATTTTCAAATAGATTCATTAGCATTGAAAGTTTGAATAAATGAAAATATAATTGTTCAAAATTATTCTTCGCACACATCAAGAAAAAGCCCTCCATTGCATCAATATTGTTGCAATGGGGGGGGGGGTGTAGTTTCCTCATGCAAGTGTATACCAAAATTCATCTAAAAGCTTCATCATGAGTCACTAAATTTTCATCATTATAAAAAAATTAAGAAATGCACTACTAGCATTAAATTGCACAACCTAATAACATGCCTACAAACAATAGATTATAGTATGAAAGTATGTTTGTGATAGCAAATGTTCAAAATTTAGTTTTGAACAAATGTAGGATGTTGATAAAACACTAGAAGATAGTAGTAAACAATGTTTGTAATTATAAAATAAAGCAAAATTAGTACAAAACAATGTAGAACTTTGGTAGAAAAATAGAAGAAAGTAAAGAAGAAAATAATTTTTGTAATTGTAAACAATGCAAAATCAATGCAAAACAATATAAGACCTTGGTAGAATAATAGGAAAACAATATAGAACAATGCTTGTAATTGAGTAACAATCCAAAATTAGTACAAAAAATGTGGAATTTTGGTAGAACAAGGATAGGAGATAGTAGAGGACAATGTTGTTTGTGATTTCAAAACAATCCAAAATCAACACAAAAAATGTAGGACTTCGGTAGAACAAAATGGAAATAGTATAGAACAATTATTGTAATTGAAAAACAATCTGGAACTAATATGGAACTAATATAGGATGTTGATAAAATAATGTAAGTTAGTAGAACAAGTGATTGTAAAACAATCCAAAATCATTGATAAACAATGTAGGTGAACAATAGAAGAACAATGTTTGTTTATTATTGCAAGAACAATAGAAGAAACTAGTGAACAATGTTTGTCATTGCAAAACAATCTAAAATCATTGTAAGACAATATAAAACTATTATAGAACTAGAAAAAAATTTTGATTTTTGAATTCAAAACAATTGAAAATATTTTACAAATGATGTATGCTTTTTACATTAGAATGCAAAAATATGTAGAATTGTACACGTAATTTGAAATATGTATACTATAATTATTATAATAAAAATTCATCAAGATTTTGATAGATCAATGGATGATATTGAAGATAAATGTTCATGGATCATGGGAGTCCAAATTGTCAACATAGGATTCTAGGATTTTGGAATAAGAAATCTGAAAAATAATAGAAAACAATATTTTTTACAAAAAAATTCATAATTTCATACTCTGAAAGTATAAAGTGATGTACTAGAGTGTTGTTAGAACATCCATACCTTAAATTAGTCTTTTTGTTTTGTTTGTTTGTTTGTTGTAGTCATATCTCCTGGACCATATGTCCCCAGTCGCATTTTAGAAACCATTAGAAAGCCCTTGGCGAGGAGGGGTGCAAGGGCTTTGTTTTATAGCATTTGGACCTACAGTGTGAAAGTTATTGAATTTCAAAGTTTTTCTAATTCAAAAAATTAGAAAATCACTTTTACTTTTATTTGAGTTGTGGCAACAACACATGGCACCCTAGTATATTTGAAATCAACAAAGGATAATGTTGACTACGGCTACAATTCATCTTAAAAAATGATCAATTTTGGTTGTAGAATGGAAAAAAATGTATAACCCCTTGGGATGTATCTTCATCAAATTTGAATGTTAAAAGTTTCATTGTAAATATCAAAAAATAGAAGAAAATCCAAATTCATTAGAGCATGTTTCATTAATTTGTTCATGAAAGGATTTAAGAACAAAAAATTTACATCTGTAGAATATTAGAATTTCATTTCAGGATTCAAAAATTCAAAAATTTTAATTTTTCAAACTATTGAAGTCAAGTTTTAAGTATTTGAAATATTTAAAAATTTAAAATTTAAGGTATAATTTTATATTCTTGTACTTCATTGTGTTTTACAATTAATGACCGTTTATTCTTTGTAGATTTGATAATATTGAAATGTCAAAATTTTCAAATCTGAAATTTTGATAGCAATTCTTGAACATGTAAAATGTAAATTTCAAAACTTCTAGTATGTTAATTCCAAGTGAGACCTTTTAATTCAAAATTGGTTGAATTATTTTGGTGATATAAATTTCTCTATCAACAAAATCCAAGACCCAAACGACTAAAACAATGACAAAAATGAAGCTACAATATATGTAATCATGATGCTATGAGACTAAAGCCATGAAATGAAGTGACAATAGTTGCTTCATATAATTTGTATGTCCTTTCACCCACATCACTTACAATTGCAATATACATTTTCATAAAAACATAAATTTTACCTTTTGAGTTATTCAAGCCTTAATTTATTCCAATGATGTCCTTTAGATTGGAATTGGTTTAGCCGGTATTTGGTGATAACAATGAATATAGGGGGACTAAAACAATAAAATGAAGCCATGACATGGCTATGGAATCTTGATGCTACACAAAATTGAAATTAGATGAGTGAAACCACTACTATTGTTTTGTATAGTTTACGTTCCTTTTCACCTACAACTACAATATTTTACTAAAAATATAATTTTGACGTTTGAGAGTTGAAAAATTACTTTAGGCCCAAATTTATTTATATTAGTAAATTAAAAAATCCTTTTATTTTTTCTCATTTCTAATGGTAAAAATTTTTATTATTTATTTATTAGGGTTTATGCAATTACTAACTAAAAAAATGAAGGGCTTGTTAGAAATTACCTCAAATATTCACTATAAGGACTGGTATGATCAACTATCTTGAATAATGTCACTTTGGGGCTTTGAATGTGATGATCTTTGGTAGGTCTATTAAATTGAGTCTATTGAGATTTTTTGAGTTGTACCATGCATTAAACCATTCCAATAATTTTCAATTCAATTTAACTCCTAAAGCTCTTTTAAATATGAAATAGTTTTGGATTGTTTTGGGGCATTTGAATAGAAGTATCAAATAATGAATTTTTATTTAATTTTTTTGGAGATTAGAAAATTTCATGAACTTTTAGGGAATCTAATTTTTACAAAGATCTACTAGTTGGTTAAGAAGTTGTGAGATTTTTTGTTTCGACCTCTAATTCAAGAATATTATTTTGCTTTGAAAATTTGAGTCGAGGTTGGCCACTGAAATTTTAAGTCTTTAGATCTTTTTGCAAGGTAGAATTCGAGTTATAGGACTTGGAAGCTTGGTAAATTTATTTTGTCAAAAGCTCAAGCAACCTTGAAATAAACATTGTGTTGTTCTTTGCTCAATCATATCTTACACATACACTGCTTTTAGACCCCAATTGTTTAGACAAGACTAGTGAAGAATAAGATCCAATGTTTAAAAATTCTCAAAAGCAGATAAATTTTGATTTATAGGTTTCTTTTTAGAAGGTGTTGTTTTTTGGCAATTTCAAGAGTATTTCCTAATTTTTGACCCCCAAAAACTTTAGGTGTTAATTTAATTTGTAATCCATCTTTCATGTTGTGCTTTCCTTGTAATCAAAACTTCTAATTCATTTCTATTAGATTTTGTGTTTATGTTGCTTTTATGTTTTTTTTATTATAGTCATGATTTTGTCATTGCCATTAATAAGCAAATGAATTATAATGGATTGAAATTATTTTCTATTAAGAAATAGTGTCATTAAGGAGATTTAGGGGGGTGAAATTCAAGTGATTTGTTTGAGCAAAAGGAAGTTTGAATTAGAATGAGTAGTTAAGTGAATATCCATCAATATTGTATAGAGTTTGTCAAGCATAGAAAATGAAACTTTGTGCAAAAGAAATATTGTAAAAATTGTGAAAATAGAATTCAAGAATGGATCCAATACATTATTTCCCAAGATGATGATATGATTATTGTGAAAATCAAGTTAGAAAATATACCTTGATCCTTTAAGGGTCAAAATTATTTTCTCTTCAATTCTTTGATTTAGGATTTGTCTACATGTACAATATCAAAGTTAGAAATGTATTGCAGAAGAAGAAGAAGGTCAAATTTTAAGGTAAATCAAGTGATTCACAAGTTTTCATCAATCCAATTGCATGATTCCAAACAAGATTGGTGTACTACTATCATAGAAGAAGGTAAATGCAAGCCATATCAAATGACAAAAAAACACTCACAATCATATGGTGGCAAACAACAAGGTGCAAGTTTGGCTAAAAATCTAAGACTATTGCAATCACAATGTAAAAAGAAGGTGAATGACCGAGGGATATAAAGAAAACAATAGCCAAAAACAAGATCAACAAGGTATTAAACTTAGGAGGTGGCAACTATAGGAAAGAGGTGGAAATCTTGAAGGGAAAACAAATGCAAAAATAAATAAAAATGGAGAACAACAAGAACAAGAGTGCAAAGTGTTGCACTTGGGAGCAGTGACTAACCTAAATGACTAAACCCTCACTTTGAACAAGAGAAACAAAATTATCACTACCCACCTCCAATACCGTAGTCCCTTATCAGATTCGGCAATAAATCATTTCTTTTTCAAAAATTTGAACTTGTAGGAAATTGTCAGAGAAGTCGTCGGAAATTCGGGAAACTAAATGTGCTGATTGCCAAAATCATTGGAAATTGGATGAAGCATGCACTAACTGCTGAAATCATTAGGAATCCATTGGTTTTAGGGTTTCATCTAAAGGCTTGGAGACTAGTATATTAGGATCCCGTGCTCCCTCTATTCTCATCTTTGTGTAACACTAGGCATTTTCTAAGCTGAGCAGCTTGAGCAAGAAGTGGAGTTAGTTTGCGATGCAGCTCGAGAAAGTAGTGGAGCTATCATGTTGTGCAACATGAGCTAGAAGTGGAACTAGCTTCTGGTGCAGCTTGAGGGAGGTGCAGCTTCAAGTGGAGCCGTGCAATTTCAAGAGGTGTAACTTGTAGGAGAAGTGTAGCTTGAGGTACAACTTGAATTTTACCCATTGTTTCTTCCTCTTTCTTGTATATTTGATTCATTAGTCCTTGAGCCTTTTGCATTTGTTTATGATTTTAGGAGGTGTAGCTTGTAAGAGAAATGCATCTTGAGGTGCAATCTAAGGGAGGTGCAGCTTGAAGTGGAGCCCTTGTTTTTCTGTCCTTCTTTCGTGAGTTTGAATTCTTTTTTCTTGGCCTTTTGATATATCTATTGTGATTGAAATCTATTGTGGATACATCTAATTGAAAGCTTGTAGAATGTGAGTAGAAGTATCCCAGGGTATTGAACAAAAGTGTTAAATTGCTTAGGGTATGGCATAGAGATCAAAATATTTTAAATACCTCCATTCTTGTTGGAAGAAAGGAACCTATTGTAGTCATGCAATGCAATTTCAGAGTGAAAACATGATGATGAGCACATGCTATGTAGATCAACACATGCTACATACTACATAGATCAATAATTGTAATGCAGATCAACACATGCCATGTAGTTTCAGATCAACACATGCCATGTAATTTCAGATCAATACATGCCATGCAATTTCAGATCAAAATGAGGAGTTCAAGAAAAGTTTACAAACCATCTTTCAAGTTGAAATTTGAGGTATTTTTGATCTGGGGCTTAAATGTGAGCATTTGTTTGAATCAAGTATTCAGTCAAGGTTTTGCATCTATCCTACATGGTTTATCATTTTTATTCTAAAAAATAGAAGCTTGCATATATTAGCATGAAGATGTCTTGAAAGTCTACACCACTAAGCAAAAATATGACATGCAGGTGCAATTCGAAATGTAGGACCTGGATTCAACAACAAGAGAAATCTTGAGCATTCAACAAATTCCAATGGTATATAAACAAATAGAAGGCACTTAAACCAAAGAAAAGGGTTGAAAACATACTTTTCAATTTTTCTTTGTACTTTGTGCTTTCCTTGCAAGTTGTTGCATTTTCATTCTTGTTGTTGTAGTTGATCTAATAGTTGCTCCAAATTTGAGGCAATCATCAATGATAGAGGAAAGTGGCAAAGCAGGATCTAATTCAACATTGATGGACATTGAAATATTTTCTTCAATGTTGAAGTTTGTTGTAAACAAGGATGAAGATGTGTTGGTCTCCATTGCTTCAAGTTGGAAACAAGGTAAGAATGCTCTTGTGATGCCTATTTTGTCCCACCCTTTGACAATAGTGTCTCTCATTTTACTCACTTCATGCCATGTTGCATGTAGCTAGCTACACAATTGAGGTTTTAAATTGCTCATCTTGAAGTCAACATTGGGATCTTGACCTTCTTCAATCTGAATTTTGATACTTTTAATTGTCCATCTATTGAAATATGTTTTAAATGCATGTTTCAGTGGTTTTTGTAGGATGACATTTGTGGGTAGCTCACTAGTGCAATTTGCTGGGATGAAAATGACACATATTTGTGGGTATTCTTCTTTCATTCAAGTGAGAAACTCCTTACTCTTGTGCACACTTCAACAATCAATGATCCAAATCATCTTCTGGTTTTTTGATAAACCTAACAATTCAATCTTTGCTTGTAGATAAGGTAACAATATGGCTTAAACAAATTGCTTGGTGGTTTCCAAGGTCGACCAATGGTTATCAGAGTAAGTGAGGTGCCAACCATTTGCTTTGCAAATTTCCCTTCTTTCATTGAGAGGAGGTAAACAACGATTTGTTGATCCTATGAAAACAAGTTGGGGAGGGAGGAGATCTCCCATTGCACTTGATGTCACCACCATTGTAATTTGGTGCTTATCCTCAATCCCTAAAACTTGAACATGTTTATTTCCCTTTGGCTCCCAAGTTCTTTCACCAGCAGTAGGAACAAGATGGATATCTGTTTGGTTGTTGTTGAGGACAAGTGATGGAGGGATGGAGTAAACTTTCACTAAATATGCAACTCGGTAAGCCATATCATGTCCTTGCCTTTCCCAATCTGAAAAAAGTTTGCTTGCAACAGTGGTTGGAATTCGAAATGACCAATTTATGAAATGTTTCATGAATTGCCTTGTCCACTCTCTTGTAACAACAAACCCTTTGTACCCTTCCCTTATCAATTCAAGAGCTTTTGCTTCAATCATGCCACAAAGAATAGGTTGTACAATAGTAGTAGAGAGAGGTTGTCTTGCATTTCTCATTTTTTGTAATATGGTGATTAACTCATGACGTAGTTTAGGATAATTTTCTAGCTCTCATTCATGTTGTCGACTTAGCTTCATTGCTATCCCACTCTCAACAGCATGTAAATATTTCTCTTGCAACTCTCCTTCAGTTGTGAACCATGTCCACAAACTACCTTTGGACAATTTTTCGTAAGGACTAGGTAGACTTGGAGATCTATAAGAAATTTTGAGGAAAGAAAAAGCATCTATTGGATTTTTGAACCTTTTCATTGGTGAAACAATGGGTAGCCAAAGTGTTGGCTGAAACCAATTTGTATATTTGCCCCTCCTCTTCACTCTCTTTGTAGCTACATTGACGTTGTCATCTTCTTTTTTGATTTGGTGTTGTCCCATGGGTTGTAAATCTATTTCAACCTCTATCTTTCGAGGCCCACCAACGGGGCACCTGGGTACTGGAAGAGATGAAGAAGATGGTGGTGTATCACATAAACGTTGCAAATCCTTTTCAATCGCTAAATTTCTCCCCTCAGTTGAAATAATTGTAAAATGGACCATTAGTGAGGCTTGTTTCTTGGTTGCCATCACTACTACTTTTGTTCTACCTTGTAAGAGATGGAACTACCGCTACATAAAATAAAACTATTGCAACATATGAAAACTAAGAATGAGCAAGGAAGAGAGAGAACTGTAAACCTCATACCCGTATCTGTTTGCTTAGTTGAAGCAAGAACTATCATTATCATGTACAACTCAACTACCTCGTACTATAAAGAGTGGGAAAAAATAATCATCAATTGCTACAAGGAGTGGTGAAAACAATCATTTTTACATTGTTTCTTGGAAAAATGGTGCAATTGCTAAATGTGGCAAAATTTAACAATGGTGTAAGATGAAATGTCCAGTAAATATTTTTTCACTGCTGAAGTGGTAATATGAAATTTTATTAATTATTTGGCAACTTTTGCCGAATCTGCTAAGGGACTACAGTAGTTGCAAATGAAACCTCTAGCAGCCATGTCACAATGACACAATGTATTCTAGAACTGTGTTATGCACTACGAGAATTTACAGTGAAATGATGTTCATCTATTGATTCAAACATATTACAGAACCAATCTATTGTTTTGGCAAAATTGGGGTCTTGAATCAGCAACTATTTCTTCAATGATGTGGCAAAATAACTTGCCCTTCAATATGGTGTTTTCCTTACCTTGTTTTAAAATGGTTTGGTATTGCAATGAATTTACACAAAATTTCTCTCATTACGAAAAGGTCAGTTACATTGCTAAATGGATATTGTGGCATGCTTGTTTATATGCTCTTCAACTTTCTATGAAGTATGTATAACATTGTTTACTAATGAGGTAGAGATCATTTTTGCATCATTGTCTAGGTATCCCCTACAATGACCAAAATTGTCTTCCATGACTCCTCAAACAATACCAATCCTTGAATTAACTGATAAGTCCCTCCTTGGTATCCAACAAAGTATAATACCCATTAGAGGAAATCCGGCCCCTATGCATGGCTATTTGACTTTTGGTGGATGTGCAAATCTAGGGGAAAAAAAATTTTGTTTTTTGTTTTTTTTCTTGAAAGTTGTTTTTAGTCCCAAGTCCTTCATGGCATACAAGGTGATCACTTGGGCCAATTTTTTTTAGTATTTAATTAATTCAATTCAATTTTTTTATGTTTTATTCTTTCTCACATAGTCAAAAGACCATGCATGAGGGCTAGATTTCTTCTTATGTTTGTAGCAAGAGATGCTTAGGACCATTGAGGTTACAAAACATGATCATGTTTATTTTAATTTCTTTCTTCAACATGGAGAAATTTTATACAAGAATTTATATGCCAAAATTAACCCCTAAGTGTCCAAAGTGTTCTCTATAATTCTTGATTTGAAAAAAATCATCATAAAGTACTATTTGGAAGAATATTTGGGATTCAAATTTGAATACAAGTTGTAGATTTTGAGTTGTATATTCCATTTGTACAATTAGATTCACCAATGATATCACCAATAGTTTTTATAAATTTTGAATGGGAAATTTTTAAAATTACTTCTAAAATCAATTACAAGCACAATATTATCATTTTTGGAGTAAAATTTGTTGGAATGGATTTCAAATGGGTGCTTTCATTAGATGAAATTTGAGGGCATGAAGAAGCCACAAGTTATTTTGAGTTCCCAAGCTGTGGGAACTCACCATATCAATAGTATGACGTGGCACAGTCACTACCATGTCAAAAAATAATTTTATTTTTAATGATTTTTAATGATTTTTTCAGTAATTTTTTTGAATTAAAAAAAATTCAGTTTCAAGTTTATTAGTACTTTTAGAAAAGAAAATTTCCAAAGATTCCGAAATTCAACCCATTGTGGGCTGGTTCCCAATTTTTGGGCAGCACAGGGAACAATGCAGGGAATAGCCCTAAAAACGGGCTCTTGAAGACCTCAATTGTCCTCTAATGTGACAAGGTGACTTTTTTAAACTTTTGTGTTCTTGAAATCTATGACCTCATTTTTGTAAATCTAGTTTTGAACTAGAGTCAATGCAATTTTGGCTTTAGCATCTCTTAGCCAATTGACATACTTGCACATTTGTAGTTTAAAAAACTATGGACTCTAATAACACCAAATCCAACCATTAGATAGGATAACAATTTGATAAGGTATCTCTACAAATTAGGAAAATTTTCATCCAAGTAGTAATGAGGATGAAACTTGAGTTTCCATTTGTTCATTGTCCAGAATGTGGATGTCAAAGGGGTCAAGGGTTAAGATGTTAATCTCGGTACAACCTTGTCTACTGAAATAATATTTTATTATTCTATCCATATGCATTCTATTATGTCCATTTAGGAATTTACTCCATTATTATTGTTATAATTTGCAAAATATTACCTACAGTAGATAGAGTTAAAAGGTTTACCCAAACAAAGCCAAGAACTTAGTTAAAAAAATGTGATGAAATATTGACAAACGCATTTGATAAAAATAGAATTAAGACATATTGTCAAAATTTTGGTATCACTTTGTTGATGTCATATGATATTAAATCACCTACAATCCAAACAAATGTACTATATACAACCCTTACAAACTAATATGTCAGATTCAGAAAGATTGTAGTGAAAATAATTGTTTTGGTTGTTAAATACAAATTATTATGATTTATATTAATTGTGTATTACAACAAATAGCTTCAAATCTATTCAAAATAGATGAAACAACAATTCAAATTGCAACCTATAGATCATCCATGATTGTAAATGACATCTCAAATTGTAGATTCATTAAGAATCTTCAAATTCCATGAAAATTATAATTATCTATATTTTTTTCTATATATAATTTTTATGATGCATATGTATGTCAAATTTTTACAATACCGATGGGAGTGGGTCTCAAATAGTATACAACAATATGCAGTAAAATATTCAAATCATCAAGGCTCAAAAAAGAAGCACAAGCAATTCTTTGAGTGATTATGAAACTTGCCTCAACAATTGAGTGTGTGGGGTGGTTGGCTTTGGAATTCCAATTTACTTCTAAGTCACAATTGCTTTTTATTTCAAGCTTTTTTAGGATTGTAGTACTCAAAGGATACTGCAACATTTGTGTTTGCTCATTTGGATTTTGTCCACTCATTTTCAATATATGGTGCACAAAGTGAAACTAAACAAAGCATCAAGGGGAGGTCACTCCATATGGCGGGGTGTACATCATGTGTGGCCAAGGTTTTTATTTGGGGGGGTATTTTGATGACTGTGTCCAATTAAATGGTCCCTATTATTATTATTATTATTATTATTATCTAATTTTGTAATTCATGTTATTCTAGGCCCCTGTACCATTACTTAGAATTCACCAGGAGGAACAATTTTGAAGACCCTTACTTTGTTATAAGAAAGAAAATAAAGTGAAAAAGGAAAATACCAAGATAAAAGACATAAAAAGATCACATGGGAAAATAGAAAGGAGAAACAGTGGAAAGGAAAAAAAATCCAAACTTGCTTAAGCCCTCTCCAAATGGAACAATTAAGGAAAACGAGCATCGTTGGAAATCTAAAAATATGGAAAAGAAGAAAAAATGGAAAATACCTTAAGCCAAAAAAAATGGAAAGGCAAAAGTCCCCTATGAGCTCCCAATTCATCACTTGGAACTCATAGTTTTTCTTCTTTTTTAAATTTTGTAATTTAAATTATAATTATAGGCAAAAAAATCCAAAAGAGTGTAAGACCAAAATAGGATGTTACATACCAAAGGAGGTGATTGGTCTAAAATAGGGTTTTATGTCTAGATTCCCCCAAATGTCCACTTGTACATAGATTAGAACCAAAAAATGGTGGAAGTTAGAAGGTTTGAGTGATATTGTCCCAATTCCCAAATAAACCAAACCTATCAAACCAGTAATCTAATTTAGCTAAAATTGGTCCAAGGGAAGTCTAGTGAAATCCCCAGGTACATTTTCAAGGATAGGTTTTAGTTTCTCCATTACATCAATGAAACCGTAGAAGCTCGAATTGTTAGTATTGGTGTATTGCAGGAGGTACCATGTCAAGATGGACCAATGGAAGAATCTATGCTGAATGAATCGGGATCTAAGGTCAAGAGCATGTTAGGGGATTAGAAACGAAGTCCATTTACCAAAATTCCCTCATATGTGAAAGATTCTCTATTATACTAGTAATTAGCAAGGGTAGGATTTTTATCCTCCCTTCCCTAAATGTACAAAGTAAAAATTTGAGCTTACACATCTTTTTTGGAATTCCATGAGAGGTCGTACAAAAAGTTTCGGAGTTTTCTGACTTGCAAAAATATCCTTTGTGGACGATCAACCACATAAATCCATGACATAAAATTCCTAGAAATTATCTAGGTAGTAGTAAAATTTCACTGAAAATTCAAATAGATTATTTTATGTTAGTAACATGCTCCAATGACTTTCAAGACATTTGGATAGTTGGAGGTGCCTGAACCAAGAGGGCTCTTCTAATTTAACAATGTGGCGGGATTTATATAGAGTTGACCAACATCTTGGGAGCACACAGAATCAAAAAGGTCTTTTTTGTACCCCCTTGGACCTTCCAAACAACCCTAGTCAATCACCTTTCTTAGAAAAGGATAAATCCAAAAGTTAGATTTTCAATCTTTTATTGATTTAAGTTGGTATCGAGTATCAATGGGTTTTCACAAATGATAAAAGGAATGGGAGATTGAGAATACTTGAAATGGCCTTCTGGAGTCAATGGGACAATCTGTTTCTAATTTAGAATTAATCTCCAAAAATGAAAAATGAGACTAGCATAAGAACTACAAAGTCAACACTACAGAGATAGGTAAAAATCTAGAGGAAATTTAGAGTGTTAGGGCTTCCATGGTTAGAATAGAGTTTCCAATAGGTAACTTAGAGAGGAGGTGGGTACCCGGTTGACTATAAAATGGGCACCTTTTTTCCTCTCAAAACACCCACATTATTGTATTTGGGTTCGTTCAGTCTAATTTATATTGGAAATTTTGGCATTTTAGCCAAAAACCTTGAACGTGTTTGTGAGTCTCTTCTTTTAGATTATTGTTATTGTTTTTCAAGCTTGTAAAGGTCCTGTAGGTTCCTTTGCACCTTGTTTATTTTTGTTCTAAGTTTTGTTTAATTTGAGTGTCTATTTCCACTAACTCTGGTGGAGGTCGTTGTTACGTTCTTTGAGAGTTTGGGCTTCTATTTTATCATTGTACTAATCCTAGAGCAACCTCCTACCGTATCTTGGTGATGCCGCTTTAGAGGGCCTTTAGTGTGGAATTTTGAGTCTAGCAATAACTCATCATTGTATTCACTTGAGCTACCACGTGTGTCTTGAGTATGTTTTAGTTACCATGGTTAATTAACCTTGTTCAACCATTGTTGTTGTAGGTCCTGTTGAGACAACAAAGCTTTGAACTCCTCTTGGGTCAAAAGTCTTAGATTGCGTGTTAAAGTCCATTAGACGATGGAGCTTTGAATCCTATATAGTCAAGGGAAGTCTTAGATTTCGTGTTCAAACCAATCTCATGGCAAAACTTTGAACCCCCTTAGTGGTTAATTCCAAAGTTTAGTATCCAAAATACGTTGGAAATAGTCCGAGGTTTAGTTTCCAAAAGAAACATAGGCTTAGTAGTCCCCCCAAGTGTCAAGGTGTAGTAGCATTCTTTAGTTTTGAGTTCTCTTCCCTAGCACCTAAAAAGTGATTGAAGTCCTCTAAAAAAACATCCATTTTTACTACCAAGGTCTCTCAATAGAGGAGGCCCAACCTAACCCATGCTAGCCAGTAGAGGAGGCCTTGGCCAATAGAGTCCCAACTGGCGAGGCCCTAACCAACCAAGAGTCCCTAGCTAGCCAAAGGCCCCGACTAGCATTAGGCCTTGACTAACAAACCAAAATTTTGGTTTCCTTTGAGGATTTAAACCAAAAGTAGGTAGGAAAAAAAGGAGGAATTTAAGGGGATTTTAGGAGGTTCTTAGGAGAGTTTGTTGGGTTAGAAAGTAGGTGAAAATAGGAAGGAATTGTAGGAGAAGGAGGAGGAGGAGAAGAGGTGGTTTACTAGAAGAGAGTAGCCTAAATAGGAAGACCTTGTGGATCAACTTCCACCATTAGATGGTAGATTAGGCATCATAAGGGTAGTTAGGACGTAAGAGGTAGTGCAAGTAGTCATAACTCTTGTCTTGGGTGTTGTAAGTAGTGGAAAATAGGAGATAGTGCAAACATAAATGGTCATTAACTTTACCTTGAATTCGTAGATTAGTTGGTGGCCATACCGACCACCACCATAAGCCTGTGGCATGAGGATTGGAGTAGATAGAAAGAAGGAAAAAAGGAAAACAAGAGAAATGGAAGGAAAATAAATAGGAGGAAAGATGGGAGGTTAGTTGCAAGTAGGGCTTAGTGGGGTTGCCCAAATTGTACCAAAATCCAAAGTACATAAATATTCAATTAATTTCTAGGTGGAATGGTGGTTAGGAAGATGTTGTAGGGAAGCCTTGACTACTTAATTGTAGACCTCTCAACCGAGGTAGGCCACTAACCTCTTTTCTTTTCAATCCAATTTGTCTTAATTAGCAAGTACCGATTAAGGCCGAGGCCTAGAAGTAAGTAGCACCTTTAACATAGGAAGTTAGGTCAAGTTTAGTCTTAGTACCACAAAGTAGAAGTTTAGAGGGTTATGGGAGTATAAAATACATCCAAAATCGACTTATAATAAGTAAGATATGAGTAAATGAAGTTTAGGAGTTACATTGGATGAAAGCTAGTCAATTTCGTCCAAAAAGAACAAGAACAAAAACTTAGATAGCAATAGAGATTTGGAATGTATAAGTAAAAATAAAAGTCAATTATGAGTTAAAGGTTTATAGTTTTTAGTGGATGAAGTTTAAAGCACTGATTAGTGATTAATCTTCATTCATCTATAACTTTCAAAGCAGAAAAGGAAAAATTTAAAGTAAGATAAGGTAGGAGACTCTTTGAACCATACACCTAAGGGAAAACAAACCTATGTGTGCAAATTAGTACTTCAAAATAGGACAAAAATATTTAAATAGAAAGAAAAAAGATGAAGCAATGCTTGGGGATTTTTCCAAAATTTTCTGAGTGAAAGAGAATTAAAAATTATTTTTCAAAGTGATATGTCTGTAGGTCACTATTCCTACTCATTAGCTACAACAATTATGAATCAAAACATGTTTTTGAAGAGAACGATTGTGTCCAAATAGTAATTTACATGGTGATTTACATGTTCATGTCAATCATGAAAGTAAGCACCTCCTACTAGAAAAGATTATTACTACAATTCCTTTACAAAACTTGTATTTAAGGCTAAGTTACTGAACAATTGAATTACAAGCAAACTGTAAGTAATCTACCCTCATCACAATAACAATTGTCACCTCATCATAGTCCTGAAATAAAGCAAAAGCACTGGCATTTTCTAACTTAGAAATAGGTAATCCATTTCCAAGACCATGTGCACGCTTTTTGGCCCTTTTATATGGTCGATTGTAAATGCCCCTCTAGAATTAGAGCCTCCTACCTTAGCATTTTGGAAAATTCAAGTAGCAATCTTTAAGGAACAAGTGTCAGAATCCTAAAAATAGTAATTTACCAAAATTGGTTCAACTTGCTCAATTAATCAAATATTAGCAAACCATTGACTCCAGAAGATTAATGATGCATTGGTTGCTCTCTTTACTAACAATAGTTGAGAGTTTTGTCGTGCATTGTCCTTGGTGCCTGGGAGACTTTGAACTTCCATTGTCTTTGTGTCCTTGTACTAATCCTAGAGCAACCCCCCATATGTCTTGGCGATGCTGCTGTGGGGGGCCTTTAGTTGAGCATTGACACCGTACTAACCGAAGTTTCACTAACCCTTGGCCTCTAAGTATTCTTTTATCCCTTCCATTTAGCGTAGTTGCGTAGAAGTTGAGCCCAAGCGTGAGTAAGGCTTGGTAGGTCTTACCAAGATAGCAAAGTTTTGAGTCCTGTAGGGATCAAAGAGTCTTAGTTGTGTGTTAATAATGGACACCATGACAAAGCTTTGAACCCCCTAGGGGTCAAGAAATAGGAGGAAAAAACAGCTAAGTAGCACCAGTTGTCAACATCATTAGGGAGTTGAAAAATTGGAGAGGAATGCAAGGAGTTGGGAAATTGGGGAGAGTCCATGGAGTGGAAAATTGGGGAGAGTATGAGTGCCAATTTACCCACCCTTGGTAAATCCCAAGTACAACCATGTTCTAAAGATTTGACTAAATGACTCCTACTTTTGGATGTCTAAGTGCGGTCCATTATGCCTTCCAAGAAATGGATCTTTCCTAAGTGCCTTAGTGTGCCCAAATGTGTAAGAATCACTCAATCTAACATCCAATACAATCACACTAGCAATTGGCCGAATGGATGAGGCCGCTGTGGTTTTTGGTGTAACTCAATTCAAGGAGTAACTAACCTGAAAAACTTCTAGAGAATTCCTTGCCCTTTCCAAAAACATAAAATTCGACCCTATCCGACTCTCCTAGCAAAAGTTATGGGTGGATGAAATTTGACCGCTACTCGGTTCATCAAACTTCATCTACAACCTAAGCCTATTTTCTTAATTTAGAATAAATTTAACTTTCATGGGGGGGTCTAAGAAGATGGTCTCTACCTAAATTTGGAGTTTGGCCTCATTTAGACACTTCCATAAGCATTTCATCCAAGCCTAGGCTAAACTTCATCCTTCTTTATCTTCTTGGATTTTTGGATGTTTCCGAAGCAGAGGGTGGTCCTATGAGCTCCCTTTAGCTTTCTTTATAGGCCTACGGTCCTATCTTCCTTACTCCATGCGACCTTCTAAGTTTTTTATTAATCCCCCCTAGAGTTCAAGTTTCGGTCTAATTTCTGCCTATTTACTATTTTTTGTAATTTACTATTTTTTTCTTGTAGCCCTTAACCCTATCTTTCTATATTGGTAAGACATTTGCTAATCCAACTTTCCTACTGAAAGTTCTTGGTGGATGAAGTTTGACTGCTAGTTGGGTTTTTTTTAAACTTCATTTGCTAATTTCTTCTAATCTACAAATGGAAATTGACTTTTCCTTTCACTTGTGAGCTCTAATTAATAGCCTCTTCCTAATTCTCTCAATTTTTTTCCCAAATTTTATGTTTAACTATTGTTCATCCAATTTGAGTCCTAACCTTCATCCAGTGATAACTTCTCATTTTTACTCCGATTTGGACATGCCTTAGGTTTTTGGAGAGCTATGAAACTTCTCTCTAGGATTTTAAATTCAAGCACTACTTGACTTCTACTCGTAGAGGTCTAACTTTGGCCTAGGTCTTGGCTAAGGTTGATAGTTGCTAATTAAGTGGGTTGGGAAAGTTAAGGAGTGGTTTCAATTCATACCTTGAAGTTGATGTTGTCGACCATGCCTCTTGGGGGTACTTTCTCCTCCGCCATGACTTCCCGTGAAATGGTGCAATTGATCACTGTTTTGATAAAGGGGGAAATTAATACAATGGTGGGTCCTTCTACTTCAACCAACCTTCTTTTCTTTCTCCTCCTATTTCTTTTCTCTCCCCCGTAACCTTCTCATGTACTAAAAGTGGCCCAACTACCCTTGTTTCTACTTACGAGACTAATTAAGGATGTGTCATCCCGTTTTACAGTGTTGAACCACCTTCTTACGTCTAGCATCTCGATAATCACCTATTTTTGATCCTATGGACAACATGAGGTAGGAAGATTCTCCCTCTATCCTATCTTCCTCACTTCTTCCTATTAAGTAGTCTCTTCCTCCTTATCAATCCTTCATTCCTTCTACCATCCCTACTTTCTTTTCTTCCTTGGCTATTTTGTGAAGACGGGGAGTTGGCTTCCTTGCTCCAAGGATTGGAAAAGGTTGCACTTGGTCTTTGTTTGGTTCCCTGGCCCCCTTAGACTACCCAAACAAAACCTAACTCCTCGATGGCCCAATAGAACCCGACTTTCGAATGGCCTAGGCGGAACCCAACTCCTCGATGATTGGATGGACTCCACCCCCACCCCCCAATGATTGGCCAAACCCTGACTCCCTAATGGCCCATGCAGAACCCTGACTCCTCAATGGTTGGGCAAAACCCCAACTCACTGATGACTGAGCAGACCCAACTCTCTGATGATTGGGTGGAATCTGACTTCTTGATGACTGGGTAGAACCTGACCCTCTGAATCCACTTCTCGATAACGGCCTTTGATGGGGTTACGGGTTGGGCTAACTAGGGGCGCAATTGTAGGTGTTGGGCTTGATTTTCTTTGGTCTTTTATTCACCTATTACTAATTTTATACTAATACTCTCCAAAATGTGGGAGACTCATGTAAAAGGGGGTGGGGTGGGGTGCACTTAGGGGTTATTGATGTATCTCGTATAAATATGAGGAACTAAGTGTGTCATCATGTCCCCCCACCGGTCACCCTTTAAATACAATTAACAATACTACTCCCTACTTTTGGGGGCTAAACTTTGTTTTTTTCCAAATGGGTTTTGGGACCTAAAATTTGTACATTAAAACCACGGGGGTTTAAGGTTTATTCATGAAGTGGCCTTAATGCACAACTAAGATTCTTCCACCCCTCAAGGGTTCAAAGCTTCATTGTGGTTTCCACTTTTAACATACAACTAAGACTTTTTAACCCTTAGGGGGCTCCGTTGTCGTAGTGGCATCCACCAACCTTCACACACTTTTGGCTCATTCTACAGACCACTATGTTAGCATTGAGGGACAAGAAGACACTTGAAGGCCAAGGGTTAGCAACATGAGGGTTAGCACAATGACAAACTTAAGCTAAAGGCCCCCCAAAGTGGCATTGCCTAGTCATATGGGGGGTTACTCTAGGGTTAGTACATGGACAAGACATAGAGGGGGACCAAAATAATCCCCCAAAGGATAACACGAAACCATAGTCTCTCAAAAAGCTAAATAGGAGTGAACTCTCAAGCCTCCAAAGGACTTGAGATGGTTAGTGCGAAGAACTCAAGGTGCAAGGGATCCATAAAGACCTCAAAAAGATTGAAAAAGAACAACAATGGGCTAAAAGTGCCCCCAAAATACCGTTCCAAGTTTTTTTTGCTTAAATGCCAAAATTCCAACAGACCCAAATACAACAAATGGGGATGAATTGAGAGGAAAAGGGATTCCCCCTTACACTCTTACCCAGGCACCCACCTCCTCTCATTCATCTAAGGTAACCTTATCACTTTGAATTTTCATCCTCATCCTCAAAGGTTTTCACTTTCTACACTCATCCATAAACCTAACTTTTGAAGATTAACTCCAAATCACAAATGGATTGTGCCATTGGCTTCAAAAGTTCATTGGCTTCACAAGACTATTTTTAGTGGAAGAAAATCCCCCACACTTTTTTTTGACTCCAAAATCTCCACAAAACCTAGTGCCAACTTACTACCAAAATCAGGTAAAAATCCAACTTTCAAAGTTTGATTTTTCTGACAAAAGTAACTAGCCTAGGCTCTTAACCCCTAAAGGACCAAACGGAGTGTTTTGGCAACATAACAATTTTGGGTAGCTCACTACGAATGGAATTTTTATTTTTTTTCTTTGAAATTTTCACACATGTGCTTGAGGAGTAGTTTTGAGACCCAAAAACTTTCATAACTTTTGAATACATGGTTAAAAAATTATTGTATGATATGTTGTTTTCATTACTCGGTGGGCAACCCGGGTAGCAAAAAGAACTTCTTTAAAAATCACTTTTTAAAAAAAAAAAATTGAAATTTATTTTTTTGATTTATATATACATGGAAAGCTTTGAATCATTCCATTTTGATTTATGAGATGAAAGTTATGAAGAGTCTTAGTTGTGGGTAGTTTGTGGGTAGTAATGGAATCTCTACTCTAAAATAAACTTTGAAGACCTTTATTTAACTCAATTTTTAATATTTTTGGAAAAAAATAAAAACGTGATGTGTAGATTTTTTATTACAATAATTTGACCATTAGAAATGGGTTTTTCTCAATTCCATAAATATATTATTAACAATTAAGTATTTTGAATCTTTCTCTACTTCTTTTAACTTACTATTTTTTTCCTATACGTTGTACAATTCCAAATGATCTAAAAATTTTCAAGCATGTAGCCAACATGACTTGGAGAATGAATCCAAAGAGTTACAAGCATTTTGGACATTTTTTCATAATGATCTGACCTTATGAAGTGCATCTGCCCGGATTTTTGCAGGGCCCAAAAATGGCTTTTTGTCACTTCAAATGCTAATATCTTGCAATCCAAACGGTGGAAATTTCTGAATTTTTTTTCACATCTTCACAAACCAACATACTACAAGATCCTATGTTCACATTTGTCCAAAAATGTATTTTTTCTAAAACTTGGTACTTGTACTAGAGATGACAGTTTTGGAGTGTTTTTGGTGAAAACATAATCAAATACCTTTAGGGGTTAAGTAGGTACGAGGGAGTAAAAAAAGACCTATCTTCAACCTTATTCCACTTCCGTATGCTCCCGCTCCACTGGTCAACTCTGCTATAAACTTTAAATTATGCTGATTGTTAGAAAATCTTGCAAGTTTAAGTACTTCTGACTATCAGAATGTCCAAAAACTTATCGAGGTATCTTATTAGCATAAAAGAAGCTAGTCTAATTTTTATTGAGATTTTATTGCTACTTGGATAATGTCTACGAATTTCCCATTGTAGATTTTGGAGGTTGACCATTCGAAAAGGCATCTTCTGACTATTAGAAAATTTCGAAACTTTTTGTGAAACCTCTTATAAAATCTCACAACACATGCATAGGCTCATATTCTAAACTCTACACATTGGCCTGGGGAGAATAAAATCCACCCCCTTGTTTAAATATCGATGCCCAGGGAATCTTTCACACTAGAGGGAATCTTGATGAACGGACTTCACCGTTGAGTCCCAGGCATGATTTTAACCCAAAGTCATTCTCCTTCTACTAGAGATTCCTCTACGATATTGTCTTGGTATAGATAACTTTTAGAGGCTAACAACTGGGGTCCGCTATTCCATTCATAGAATGGAAAAATTGGAACCTACTATTGGAAACTGACCTAAATACCTTATTAGGGTTCCCTCAACCAATTTTAGCCGAGACATGTCTCTCTCATGTAGAGTTTGAGTTGGTTGTGCCAATAACACATAATTTTGTAATTTACCATGATTAGTTGGGTTCTATCCTATGTACAAGTCGTGGTTTGGGATATTCTAGCTAAGATATTCTAATTTTAGACCAAATACTATATTGATATGTAGCATAGTAGCATACCTATTTTGGTTCTACACTCTTTTTTGGACTTTTTGTATATAAAATTACATTCAAAATAACAAAATACCAAAAAAAAACACTATGAATCTCTAGTGACAAATTGGGGACTCACACACATCTACATCTTTGGGGGCCATTATGTACACAAAATGGGATACATAATTCTATGGATTGAAACAAAGGATAACAGTGGTGATTATACATTCCATATCAATCCACTTGGTATCATTGTAGTCATATTTGAATTTATTCAAACTTGAAGTCTTATAGAAATATTGCAAGGACACTTCAATAGGGCATAAGTGGGTTTTGTTTTGTTTTTTTCCGGGGGGGTTGTTGTATCTATGCAGTACTATCTAGAGTACTATGGTTCATCAAATCCACTGGATGTCAGAGTCGATCCCATTGTGTTCCAATTTTACACTGCATGTTCTGCACTCACCAAATCCACCAAAAACCTTGATTCAAATCCTCTATCACTTGGACTACCGCTTTTGAAGGCAACACTTTGTCGTCTTTTCTTTTGTTTGCTAGCAGCTTTCATTGTCAATCCTCATATAATACTTGAACAAATGACAAAGTAAATGCCGCAATTTGACCCTAGTTGGAGAAGGCAAGTGCTTGAGGAAACAATAGTTGTGATGTAATCGTTGTAATTATTGAAAAAAAATAGAGTACTTCACTCTCGTCAAGCGATCCTTGGATAAAAATGGATTCCCATTCAATTGGGACACAAGAATTGATTTAAAAATGGTATGACCACCATGTTCAACTACAAAGATTACTTCATGTAGTGCAACTCGTGGGGCAAATGTACAGTATGGTGGACTACTATTGTATGTCACAAGGGTAAAAATGAAGGGTTCTTTTAGCAAATGGGTCTAGGGAATTGAAAAATGAAGTGTTGAAGAGAGAAAGGACTCATATTTAGAAAGTAGATTTGTTGATAATTCAATGCCCCTAAAAATAAAATAGATGCCTCTAATGTGTTAAGAGAAAAGGACTTTTGAACATAGCTCCTTAATCTGTCACAATGCTTTTTTCCCTTAAAAAGTACTCTTGAATTGATATCTAGACTCACAATATCGGCACAATCTTTAGGCAATATTATAGAGGATTGGAATGATTATAATTTG